>CM060903.1:1317821234-1319034359 GCA_030737815.1 Allium fistulosum | reverse complement strand
AAAATAGCGATGGTGCACAAACTTTCATTAGATATAAAACTAAGTATTTCAAGTTAATTTATTCTCATTTTTACATCATCTGTATGTGAAAAAATATATTATATAATCTTATATAACAAAACTAAAAAATAACATAATTTATGCAAACTATATTTGGTGACTATAATAGATTTCTAACTTATATTGAGTACTCATACCTTAGAATTAGGTCTTTACCTTAACTTTGTTGATTTGGTTTAAAAGAGAATTAGTCAAATCAACCTCCATATATTAATATTGCTAAAGTGGGTGCTGAAAAGCGTTGTTTTAGCGGATCTAGTGGAAAATAGTGGGGCTTATAGCGGATCTACTGTTTAATAGCGCTATATTAAAATAACATAGCGATCGAAGAGTGTTATACGCTATAGTGGAGATTTTGCAGGGCTTTAGTTGCGCTTTAACTACACAGTTGGTATAGTATACTTAGAGATATTTTCTCACTCGTTAGACAGATGTATGACTCCCTCTATATATATTTCTGCCTACCTATGATAGACTAATAGGGTTTTAGGAAATGTTGGATGTGAAAAGGCAATGGAGATCTGTTGAAGCTATATTATTTATTATATGTTATCTACTTATATACTATTGGATATCATGTACTTATGTTGAACTACGTATAATGGAAGTGTTATACTTAGATTGATGTAATATCATTTATGATTATTATCTAATTGGTTTAGATATTCTAGTTATGTTATGTTATATTTTATTTCCTTCCGCTATGAATTCTGAGAAGTATGGTTAAAGTAGGTAGTTTTATTTGTTACTTTTGTTTTATTTCACCATAACGATCCATCGTTTATGCCCTTTGGGATTTGAGCATCGATTGGGATGTAGCATTAGAAGGTTGTGAAAGATGGATTGTTACCTTTGGTTTCAGAGCTTAGGTTACCTGATTCCTATAGGTTAGAAATGTATTGAGAGAGTGTACATGTATGTATACGCATATACATACATTTTTGTTTGAAAATGAGTTCTTTATTAAGTGACGTATAAATAATATCGTTGGTTTTGCCTTCTTAAAAAAGCTTACCAAAGTAGTAAGGAAAAAGAGTGCAACAATCAACGAGGACAATACAATACTAAAGTAGAATACACCACTAATCAATACATCACGTCCAAACATAACAACACTGGCTACTAGTCAAAGCCCACCCGAACAACCCATTAACAGAACAAATATCAAAACCCTAAATCGCCGTCATCTAAGTCAACAGCTCCACGCCCCATCGCTTCAGAAAATTGATCTCCTCTTTAGAATAATGGCGGCGCTTGGTCGTTCGAACCACTTGGAAAATCACATCCTTCTCCACTAATATAGCTCGCTGAAGCTTTCCATATTCCTTGTGCTCAAAGATTCTTCTATTTCGCTCCGCCCATATGTGGTATATAGCTGTTGCCAAAGCCACAAAAGCAAATTGTTGGTCGATATTTTGTTCTTGAAGGTCTGTATGAAAAGCTGAACTTCATCTTGCAATGCACGTGAAGTTGCGGGAGAAACATCAGTTCAAGCTTGATATAAGATAGAATATACTTATTGAAAGCGTAGTGAAAAAATAGATGGTCATGAGATTCAGCTTCTTATTGGCACAGTGAGCATCGATTGTCAATTTGCAAACCCCAATTTGACGATCGATCCACTGTAGGTAAGCGGTTAATCATCGCTTTGTAAGTATGTATAGACATTTTCTTTGCACTCAACTTATTCCATATGATAGGATACCGGTCTATAGTCGAGTTTTTTATACGTATTTCACGACAAACATCTAAAAATATGAAACGGTCTGTATCATTTATCACCCAATAATCTGCTTTTTTACTTGGGTTAACTGGAATAGGGAAAATAAGATGTTTAATTTCCCTGGTTTCTGGTAGTAAATCTACATGTAGCTGTTGATTTTGAACTATTTGTGCAGCTTTTGCATCAGCAGAGTTAAAAACTGCAAGTCTATGCTAACCCAAAACATCCTTAAGTGTTTTATGGTTAATCCATGGATCGAACTATAAAGATGTAGTGTTGCCATCCATAATCACCTTAGTAAACACTTTATTAGCTATATCTCTATGTTGTAAAATATGCTTTATGGTCACTGAAAAATTGTTGTGAAGCTGAGTAGACCAAAAATTTTAATCGAGATAAATATTTGTTTTTGATCCACTAAGTCCATAGAGTCTGTTTGGTCAATAGATTCCATGTTAGGTTAAGTATGGCAATAGTACACAGATCTGGAAGTTGACGTAGTCCAATCCCCCCTCTTTTTTAGGCCTGCACAAAATACTCCAGGCTATTTTATGAAGTTTGTCGCCCTAAAAAATAGCACTTAATGCTTCTATTTTGTTAATAATGGAAGTAGGTAGATAATAAATAAGAAGTCAATATAGCACAATGGAGATGAAAATACTCTGAATTAATTGAGCTTTACTAGCCGTAGATAGAAGGTTACTACTCAACTATCTAGTTTCATTGTAATTTTTTGCATCAATGGAACATATTGAGCTGCACTTATATAATCAGAAGATAATGGCACATCTAGATATTTAACAGGTAAATTTCCTTCAGCCATGTCTACTATAAGTAAGATTTCCACTTTCAAAGGTACTGATTTACTGAAGTACACTTTGGACCTCATTTAATTAACTTACAGTCCCGTAGTATCTTTCATATGGTTTGAAATAACTTTTATGTGATGTGCATTAGCAATATTAGCCTCTAGAAAGAATTCGTGAAGAGGGATACAGTAACCCATATAGAACTATATCCTCCATTTGTAGAGATAAGAATTCCATAGCAATGCAAAATAAATATGGGGAAAGAGGGTCACCTTGGCGTAAGCCTCTATTTGATTCCAGAAAGCCCTAAGGACATTCATCTACCAATATTGAGAATGTAGGAGTATTGATGCATCCGTATATAAGATTAATTAAAGAGATAGGAAAGCCCATATCCACCATCATATGACAAATAAACTCCCTATTTATTGTATCATACGCCTTTTGTAGATCAAGCTTTATACACATTTTAGGCTTGTTTGGTTTTTTAAAATCTCTAATAAGCTTGTGAGGCAATATAACATTCTCACCAATATTTCTACTTGGTATTGTAAGATTGTGGAATAGGGATCTTAAGGCTAAATTAACACCAGAGAGGGAGGGTGAATAGTGTTTTCTAATTTATATGAATCTTTTTGAAATCTTTTGAAATTATACTTAGAATAATGAGATTAACAATCATAGAAACAATCACAAATCAAAACACAGATAAACAGTAAATGCAGTAAGAGTAAGAGGAAAGAACGCATTAGGATTTTATACTGGTTTGGAGTTATCCTACATCTAGTCCCGTACAATTCATTGTATGGATTTCTTTTCAACTAGTAAATACCATTTCGATTTCAAGGCTACGAGGCACACCCTCCAGAATCCCGGCCTCTGGGTAGAGCCACTTGATTTTTGGGTTACAAGCACACCCACTAGATTTACGTGCTACTAAGTACACCCAATTGATTTCAGAGACTACAGTCACACCCACAAGTATATTGGTTTGATTTTATAGAGATTTACAAACTTAGAATTGCAATCTTGATTACAAACGGTCCTATAATACTTTAATAGCACTTAGATCTTGATTGGAGTGAGAGAGGTAATAGAAATCAGAGAGCAAATGATAGAGAATCAAACTAATGGTGATTGAGTTTGATTCTGGTTGAAATTCGGTAGAGTATGGTTATATTTTTGTTTAGAAAATGAAAGAGAAAGAGAAGGAAAGAAGAACAATGAAAAGTGATTGAAAAAATTGTTGGGAAGATAGGTATTTATATAGGAATAACGGTCATATCCATTCGTGAAGAGGTACGACGAATAGACACTTCTTTTGAAATTTGATTTTTGAAACTCACGGCTAGTAAATCGACATATAGGGTTAGAGTATGTCAACATACTCTTTGTAATTTTGAAAAACATTTTAAAGTATTATTTTGAAAATGTATTGCTTTGTGAAATAAATTTATACTTTGTAAATATGTTTAAATATAATATATATACATTATAATCATAATAAAACCTAAGTAAAACTATATGATAAGAATTTTGAAAAATAAACTAATATAAATCAAATTTAATAAAAATAATAACTTTGTAAAATATTAAAAACTAAAACGATAAGTATAAGAAATTGAAAACTATTTGAAAGTTGTTTCGAAAAGAACTTTAAAAACTTATTTAAAAATAGAAAGAGAGAGATAGATGAGAGAGAGATCAAGTGCTATCAGAATTTTAACAAATATTCCAGACTCTATAATTTATCTGGAATATCTTAGAATCTTGAACTCTTGAATACTCATGAGTCTTCTGTGACGACCCAGAATTTTGAACATTTGAAATTGGAATATTTAATCGATTTTAAATATTTAAAAGTTAATTTTTAACTTGAATTTCAAATATAATAAATTATTTGGATAATTTAATTATTGAATAAATAATTGGAAGTTGGTTAAAATAGTGAATCTTGGTTTTTAAGCTTGTTAAAAATATTTCGAAGGCTTATAAAATTTGTATTAACAATGCTGAAGATAATAGAAATGTTAAAAGTGAATTTTTAAGTGGTTTGTTCAATTTTAAAAATACATCATTTAAATTAACATTTAAAAATAGCCTTCCGAGGCACAGTCTCGGATATCGACGAAACCATTTCCATTGGATCCGTAATAGTGTGTTATTATCGGATTTCAAATTTCGTAGCATTTGGGATTGTCGTGTGATCGTACGATATATAAACGCGTTGAAATCTATATAGAAAATTCAATATAATACTGGATCCAAAAAGCTATCTTCTCCATACGATCGAATTAGGACTCGAAATCTTTTCCATTGCGCTCGAAATAGAGGTATAACATTATAAACGCCTAGCGGAACGCCTTGATAGGAGGTTAAGTTTTAAGTTGCATTTATCGAGACAGTTTGAATTAAATATATATATATTCATTTATACTAGCAACCTTCATCAGCTGTATTTCTGTCACATCAGAACTTTATCGTTCACATCAGCACTTTTTCAATTCAAATCACTGTAGTCAGATGAAAGCACGCTACCTCCTCTTTTCAGTCTTTTAAATCTTGTCTTGCCTCCTTCAGTCTGTAGAGAAAAAATATAAATATTACCGTGCCCTCCTCTTCTCTTCACTTTCAAAATCGAATGGAAAAAAATATATAAACGAAATCTCTTCACTCGAGCCCCTCCCTCCTCTCAATCGATCGTTTCCTTTTCCTCTCCTTTGAAATCAAAAATCGGGTGCTCTTCTGCAGTTTGAATCTTTAATTCTGCTTCCCCTTTCGTAGATCGAATTCGCTTGTCGATCGAATCAGTCGAGCCTCTTCCCAACGAAAATAAAATAATGGCGACCAGATTTAATTCGCCGTTCACCCAAAATCAAGCTCGCAAGCGGAAATCTCGAAATCGGAGTCGCGATGAGTCGCGATGCTTGGGGCCGAACCAAGCACGGCGTCATCTCGGGGTTGCGTTTGATGAGGTTCTTAGCACTTCCAGGAGGCTAGCCGCGATGTCGAGGAGGTTGGGTTCGAGCTCGCGTTTTGGCGACGAGATGGTTTCGAGCGGCGATGGTGCTCGGCGGTTGTGAGGTATACGATCTCTTTTTATTTATTTATTTAACATTTGATAACATATATATTTTTTACAGAGAAGGAAAGTTACTGTCTTGATATATAGATTAGAAAATATATGTTATAGTAAGGTACTGGCTGTTCTACCTTAAGTTAATGTTCTAAATTAATGAGAAAAAGTATATGTTTATTTATTAAGATTATCAAAAAGTTACAGTAAAGAAAAAAAAGTATAATATAAGTATGAATATACATATACCTATTTTAGTTTAAATATATGTAGATAAACAGGAAAAGATTATATATAGAAAAGATTTTGGGAAAATATATAGGAATTTTAAAATGTTGAAGAGTTTATTTAAAAATTGGATTTTTAAATCTATATAAGTTATTTTATAAGTATATATATATGGGGTTTCGAAAGAAAAAAAAGAAAGAATAAATATTTTTTTTTCACTTACTGTTTAATTTTAAAAATAAGTATTAAGGTGGTTAACTTATTTAATTAGCTTATTCAATTATTTTAGTCATAAAAAAAATTATTAAACGAAAATTAGTTTAAGTAAAATTCTTAGTTAATTATATTAATAAATGGTAATAAATTGTTCGATTAGTTCAAATGATAATAAATCATATAATGTTTGTTCAAGGTCTAAAATCATGAGGAGATAAGCCGGTTTGGATCGGATTGCATAACAAAAGTTAAAGGTGAGTTAATCTCACTCATTTGGATTCCATTTGAATTTAAATAGTAAAATTTAAATTATTGATTGATTGCTTGAATGGTCTGGATGTGGTGGTACATATATAGTAATATATATAGAATATATTGGAGTGATTGATTTTCCTGCATTATATAGCGGATGAGACCTTATGCGCCGCATAATAGCGGATGATATAAATATAACCCCATATACCACGATATTCCACCTCGAAGTGGAATTGGTATTTTATATTGTGCTAACATCTGTGGATGCAGGGAAACAGGTTGGAGGGATCTAATTGGATTCCTCAAATGTTGAATTATTTCATATTCAGTGATGTGATGTATTTGATAATCCGTGATAGATTATACTGGTTATGTTGGAAATTGGAATTAATGAATGCTATGTTTGGTTGAATATATTTCGATATTTTAAGATGTCAAGAATAATAAAGTTTGGATTTTTAAAGGAAACAAAAAGTGAAACTTTTAAGTAAAATAATTATAGTGAATTTGGATAAATTGAAGAAATGAATTTGATGACTTAAGTGATATTATTTAAAGGAACAAAGGATTTATTTTTAAATTCAAGGCTTAAAATAGTTTGGAAGAGATAAAGAAGAATTTTGGAAAAAGAAATATGAAATTGGTATTTTTAGTTTAAATAAGATTTTAAATCAAAATAAAGGTGTAAAATCTGAATTTAATGGGTTTTGAAATAAAATTGAGTAAGTAAAGGAATTTATTTTAAAATGGAGTAAATTTTGGAAATCGATTCGAAAATTGATTAAGTGTTGAAACTGTGATCTAAAAGGAGGATGAGACTATGGAATTTATAAACTGGGTTTATAAAGTGAAATAAGGCATCAGTGGATATTTGGAAGTATAAATTCATGGTGGGAATTTATAAAGGAATGGGTAATTTGTTTTTAAAATAAATAGTGGTTTATTTTTAAAGGTGTAGAAAGGAAAGTGTATTTCCCTAAAAGCCAAGTATATTTTCAAAAAAAGGTTTCCAAGTATAAGTTAGAGGTTCTAAAGTGATTTTAAAAGAATGTTTTAGAAAGAAATTATTATTTAATGGTTTTAAATTTTTTAAAAAGTAAATATTTATTAAGTTAATTATATAAGTAAATTATTTCAAAAGGTTTAATGGGTATTATGATTTAAAAGATAATTATTTAATATTCATACCTTATAGAATAACTTTTATTTTAAATTTGTTTTGGTTTAAGTTTTACATGAGAAATTATTATAATATTTCACAACTAGTATTTTAAATGAAGTGTTTAAGTAGTTTTATTTTAAGGGTTTTAAAGTATATATTTTTGGAAAGTGATTTAAATTATTTAAAAATCTAAAGTATTAAGACTTGGTGATTTTCAGTGTAAAGAAAACAACCGGGTGGAAATTTATCCCGCGAGAGAGAAAGTGATTTGAACTATTTTCAAAAGGGTTGAAGTGTAGAAAAATATCTTGCGAAGATATTTTGAAAAAATAATTTGTAAATTATTAAGGTCTGATGGTTGTTTGTGGATGTTATATGATAGTTAAATAACCGACTATCAATATTGGCCAATGCGCTGATCGTGTCGAAGACACTGGGATCGGATTTAATTATCCGAAAACCACTTCGATCCGGTTTGAATGGTTGCGAGTGAAGACCGTGAAGATGTTGAAGACGGTGTTTCGGTTTGTCCAGACCCAGGGCAACTTGTATGGACGAATGCTATCAGAACATCATCAGGAGGACGATGAGCATCCTAAGTGAAATGTGTTCTAAAAAGGTAATGCATAGCCTCAAGCCTCATCAACCGAGAATGGCTAAAACAGGGGAGGTGGAGGTGCAGCAAGGCTAAGTGGCTAGCAATCAATTAGGGTAAGGTCATCCCTGTCTAGATGTCCCTTTTTGATTTCGGCTTAGTGGCGGTTGCTGATCCCAACCGCGGGGTGATCTTATTCGGACTATCCAGTAAGGGGTAGTCCGGTCTTGTGTTGCAGGGGGTCGGGAGTGATCCTCGGTACTCTGATCTAGGCCAGGTACTGTGACGGGCGGTACCCCAGTAGCCCTGCCATTGATGGAAACCCAATCTCCAATAAGTGCCTGTACTGTTTTGATTGTGCCCAACTATTGCTGGAACGTGAGATGCAAGCATTTCAGCTAGATTCTATTTTACTTTCTATAGACACTATTATAATATCAGACGGTTTTAATAAAAAAAATTTGGGTTATCGTAAGGTAAAAACCCGGCATGTTTATTTGTGGCGTGGTCTTACGAGATACCTTTGATTTCAAAGGATTTTGGAAACTTTAATAATTCAATTGAGTGTGTTTTCTCATGCTGGTTTTCCAGACTGGCTCGGGTGTTATTTTATTATAATGCTCGGGTCAGACCGAGTATTACAGATACAGGATATGATGCTGTGGAGCTCTGGAGACGAGCTGGATGACAAGGCGTATTTCCATAGATTTGTATATTCCGCTGTGTAAGGACAAGTTTTTTAGACTGTCTAGATTTGATGTGTTGATTATGTACTCTGATGATTGTAAGTATTAAACAGTTATAGTTCCATTTGTATGTAAATCTGTTATATATTATATTTTGTTCCGTTGCGATTGTGAGATTATGATGTTGTTTTCTATTTTCTTCTTCTACCTCTTTCTTCTTTAACCCTAACGGTTTGTATTTCCGACCACTTTGAGTTGAACTGATGGAGAATATTGTCGACTCAAAGGGGTACGGATTTGCGGGCTGTTACAGTGGTATCAGAGCTGAAGGTTAAGCGAGAACCTTGGCTCTAGTGGGGATTACTCATTAGAGATGGAGTCAGTAGTACTCTAGAATGAGTTTGAGTGTATTAATAGATATGAGTGCGTATTTGTTAGTGAATATAAAATTGTTTTATATTGTGTTGATTAGTTTGTTGAGCGGTTTATGGATTCTGGTCAATACGAGTAATTAACGTTATTGATAGGGACCTCTAAACACTTGAATAGAACAATTCGACATAGTAGTTTTTAAATATGGTAAATGAAATAATTTTGCCCAAATTAATTTTGTATATAAAAAGGAATAATTTCCAGAAATTATTATAAGTATATATATGGTTGCTTGGTTGTTAGAGAATGATAATACTAAATTATTGTCATTGTAGGGTGGAAAATTGAATAAGTAATTGAAATTATAACCAAAGTTAAGGAAATAAATTCATATAACAGAATGGAATTCATAAATGTGATTTGTAATTGGAAATGAAATGAAATACCATAGTAATATTTGAATATAGATTGAAAGAATTTGAAATTTGAAATTTTGAGAAAATTTTAATTTCCTTTGAGTTGAAAATGATTTTCAAAGGTTTTGGGGGAAATAATAGTGATATTATTTGGGAAATATTTTTGAATTGGATATGGAAATATGGTGAGATTTGGATTTAAAAATATTTGGAAACTGTTTTGAAGAGATGGAAGCACTAAACTCTTTTCGGTCGCTGGAAAATAATTATGATGATGATCGCGACATCATCGGTGTTCATTTTCGAGTTTCCAAGGGAGGAATTGCTGCCTGGATGTTTTGAATTGGGATTTGTTTATGAAATTGGGTTTGATTTTGAAATATTTTGATTTGGGTATTTATGATTTCAGAAATAATTTTGGATGCTTAAGGAAATTGTTTAAACTCTGGAAGTTGAATAAAAAAATGTTTATTGGATATAAATGAGTTTGATAACTTATAAAATTCGAAATCTGTAGAATAAATTTGACTTGAAGAAAAGTTAAACAAAAGGAAGTGTGATAATAAAATGAAGTGGTAAGGTAAGCCAATTAAATGAAGTAAATTAAAAGGGTTAGTGAATGGAATGAAAATAAGTTGGAAAACTTATTGAAGTTTAAAAATTTGAATGGAAATGGGATTTAACTGAATTAAGTTAAATAAAAGTGAATTTGAGGAAAAAGTCTAAGTAGACTAAATGAATGGCCATTGAAATAAAAATTTATTAAGTTTGAAATAAATTTGTGAATGAACAAACTAATTTAATTTGTGGGTAAATGAAATTGAAACTGAATAATTGGAATTCAATTCGAATTTGTGTTAAGCAAAGTGAAGTGAAGAATTAGTTTGAAGTGGACTAAAAATAATAAAGGTTTGGGAATAAAAGCGTTTGAGATATAAATAAATTAGTGAATGGAACTCATTAAAGGAATTGGTTAATTAAGTATTGTTTGGGATAAGGTGAATAGAATTCAATATTTAAAAATGAAAGGTAAATTGAATTCAAAGGGAATTGAAATGTAAATGGAATAAAAGTGGATATAAAGGCTTAAAGTGATAAGGTGAAAATAAATTTAAGAAGTATGTAAAATATTTATACTGGACTTAAGAAATGGATGGTGAAACTCTTAAGTAAATTTGGAATGGATAAATATACTAAGTAAGTAATTGAGTGAAGATTTAATAAAGATGTGTGAAAAGATAACTGTGAATAAGTGAATGGAAATCAGAATAGATGTGAATAAAAAGGAAATTGATATAGCTAATAATCAATTGAGGTAAATACGTAGGATGTACGTATATTATTTTATTCGCATAGCGATTTGATCCAGATTCGAGCATAGAATTTCGAGATAGTCATATCAATTCGAGTTGGGATTTTTCACTCGATTTTCGACGGCGAACCCTGGATATGGATTTTTGATTGATTCTGGATATTCTCTATCATAGTATATGGCTATGCAAGGAGGATGACGGTTTCTGATCAAGAAACCAGATCTGAGTCTGCACTAGGGAGTCGGGTGAACGATACTAGTTCGGAAAATGAAATTGTGTGATCGAGTGAGCGATCAGATTGGATATTGCGTACAGATGATATGTGTATATCGTACGGGCTTAAGCAAAGCAAATATTGAAACTTTTGAAAAGAAGCGAATAAAATGATTTTGAATGATGTGATTGGATATCATTGCTAAGTGGGATACTGGTATTTAAAGGCAAAAGATAAATTAATGTTTTTGATTTCAGAAGATAAAATTTGAATTGCCCGACAAAAAGGTATGTATTTAATTTGACGTATGAAATTCGATGGTTTTCTGATCTAGCCACTTGGCCTTTTGTTTTCTTTTGAAAATTTGGGGCCTGTAGAGGCATTTTGTAGTTGTTCCGAGCTAGCCGCCCAAAGGAGACGCTGGCGAAATTTTTCGAAAATTTAGGGAGTTAGAAAAATTTTGAGGAAATTTTGATAATTTAAAATTTGGTTTTAAATTATAATATGAATGGTTGAGTAAATAATATTGATTGGAAACTATGGATGAGTTTGGAAAGTTAGTAAGAGGGATACGTGTCTTTAAAAAAAAGATTGATTTGGGAAGTTATTTGAAACTGTTTGGGTTGAAAAATAGTAAACGTGTATTGGACCATTCTTCTTAACTAGTAATTTCGGGGACGAAATTCTTTTAAGGGGGGAGGAATGTGACGACCCGGAATTTTGGACATTTGAAATTGGAATATTTAATCGATTTTAAATATTTAAAAGTTAATTTTTAACTTGAATTTCAAATATAATAAATTATTTGGATAATTTAATTATGGAATTAAATAATTGGAAATTGGTTAAAATAGTGAATCTTGGTTTTTAAGCATGTTAAAAATATTTCGAAGGCTTATAAAATTTGTATTAACAATGCTGAAGATAATAGAAATGTTAAAAGTGAATTTTTAAGTGGTTTGTTCAATTTTAAAAATACATCGTTTAAATAAACATTTAAAAATAGCCTTCCGAGGCACAGTCTCGGATCTCGACGAAACTAGTTCCATTGGATCCGTAATAGTGTGTTATTATCGGATTTCAAATTTCGTAGCATTTGGGATTGTCGTGTGATCGTACGATATATAAACGCGTTGAAATCTATATCGAAAATTCAATATAATACTGGGTCCAAAAAGCTATCTTCTCCATACGATCGAATTAGGACTCGAAACATTTTCCCTTATGCTCGAAATAGAGGTATAACATTATAAATGCCTAGCGGCACGCCTCAATAGGAGGTCAAGATTTTAAGTTGCATTTATCGAGACAGTTTGAATTAAATATATATATATATATATATATATATTCATTTATACTAGCAACCTTCATCAGATGTATTTCTGTCACATCAGAACTTTATCGTTCACATCAGCACTTTTTCAATTCAAATCACTGTAGCCAGAAGACAGCATGCTACCTCCTCTTTTCAGTCTTTTAAATCTTGTCTTGCCTCCTTCAATCTGCATAGAAAATAAATATAAATATTACTGTGCCCTCCTCTTCTCTTCACTTTCAAAATCGAATGGAAGAAAATATATAAATGAAATCTCTTCGCTCGAGCCCCTCCCTCCTCTCAATCGATCGTTTCCTTTTCCTCTCCTTTGAAATCAAAAATCGCATGCTCTTCTGCAGTTTGAATCTTTGATTCTGCTTCCCCTTTCGTAGATCGAATTCGCTTGTCGATCGAATCAGTTGAGCCTCTTCCCAACGAAAATAAAATAATGGCGACTAGATTTAATTCGCCGTTCACCCAAAATCAAGCTTGCAAGCGGAAATCTCGAAATTGGAGTCGCGATGAGTCGCGATGCTTGAGGCCGAACCAAGCACGACGTCATCTCGGGGTTGCGTTTGATGAGGTTCTTAGCACAGCTGTTGGAACCTGCCTTCTTCGATTTTAATGTGACAACTATATATTTCAAACTATATACTATGATGTCAAATATTCTTGCAGGAATCTACAAAGAAAAGTTATTATCCTATCGTCAACAAACAAAGCTCAAGGTCTCAAGTATATTGATTATTATTTCCGGTTAGATATTTTTGTACAATCTCTGATATAATGATAACAACACACACACACGAAAATAGTTTTTGAAAAAACATGTTCTAAAAATATAAAATATCTTTAACTATTTAAAGATATAAAAGTATTTTCGAAAATTATAAATATCTCAAGTTCAGAATCACTAAAATAAGGAAGAGGAACAAATTAGTACAAGTTCAGACGTCTGAATTTGTATATAGCCGTCTGTTATCAATAACAGACATATGATAATAAAGTCGAGACGTCTGTACTTCGTATATTACTATTTTTTATTTTAACTGAAAATAGACGTCTAAAAATTTAATACAGACATCTGTCATTAACGACAGACGTCTGAATTAAACATCAGACGTCTGTATTCACTGAAATTGTTTTTCTCTGCCTCCTTGACCTTTTAAACTTACTTAGCCATCTGAATATTTTTCTCAGACATCTGAACTTGACGAACTGAAGCATCTCTTCATGAAAATTCAAATTTTGAAGAGTTGTCTTCTTCACCAAGAGTTGCACTCCTTCTAATGGTTGCAACTATTGAATTAAAACTATTTAATACTATAAATAGAGATTAAAATCCACTATTTCAATTACCAATTCTTTCTATCTATTCTTGCTTTATATTATTATAATCTCAAGTGATTTTCAAATCTCTACTTCCTACAATTGAGCATTCAAATCATCATATCAAGAAGATTATAGGAAGGGTGTACTATATTGACTATATTCGTGTTACTCAAGAACACACAAGTCAAGAAATAATTTATAAATTGTATTTGAAGTCCTATTCGGTTGCTCAGGCGGTGTAATACCCGTTCCTCCGGGTTAAGTGAGGGCTATTCGAGGAATTCCAGAAGGAGTCTGGGACTGGACGCAGAACGGGAAGTTCGAACCAGTATAAAAATCCCTGGTGTCATTTTTATTACTACTATTTACTATTATTTATAATTCTGCACTTGCTAGACTAGTCTTACTATATATTATCGATCCATATACACTTTCATTTGGTATCGGAGCAAGGTCATCACATAACTATAATACAGTTATCTGATATTTAAATAATATGGACAATAACACTAGCAACAGTTTTACTGAGGGACAAGCCACTACACGACCACCATTGTTTAACGGATTAAATTATAGTTATTGGTCAACTAGAATGAGAATTTTTATGCAAGCTAGTGGATTTGAAACCTGGAATATCATTCAAACTGAATATACTATTCCTACTACAGAGTATGCTGCTTGGTCTAATACACAAAAACTAGATGCTACTGCAAACGCAAAAGCAATGAACATGTTATTTTGCGCTTTAGACAAAAATGAATTCAATTGAGTCAGTATTTGTAAAACTGGATATGAAATTTGTAATACACTTAAGGTTACACACGAAGGAACGAATAAAGTAAAACAAAGCAAGATTTCTATGCTTAAAAACCAATTTCAAAATTTTAGAATGAAGCAAGGAGAAAGTATTAGTGAAATGTACTCTAGATTCCAGGATATCTATCACTCACTATTAGCTTTAGAAGTTACTTTTACTGAACCTGATATTGTTTCAAAAATCCTTAACTCTTTAACTGATGAATGGGAACGAAAAGTCTTAGCTATCGAAGAAGCTAATGATATTTCAACCATAAAAATAGAAGAGTTAATAGGTAATCTAATGTCCTATGAAGTAAACTTACAGGCAAGACGAGCACAAGCACAGGACAAGAAAACTATTGCTTTTCAAGCAGAAAAAGAAGACTCTGAATCAGAAGACGATATGGCATTTATAGCTAAGAATTTCAAAAAGTTCTTAAAATTCAAAAAGAGCAATAAATTTGGAAATAACAAGGGTTTCAATAAGCCATCAAGCTCATCTCTTGAATGCTACGAATGTCATAAGAAGGGACACATAAAGAAAGATTGTCCTGATCGGAAGAAAGAATATAATCTCAAGAAGGACAAATTTAAAAAGAAGCAAGCCTTCTCAGTTACATGGGATGATACAGAATCTTCTTCGTCAGACAGTGATAGTGATAGTGATTCAGAACAAGCCAACGTTTGTTTTATGGCAACAAATGATGATGTAAGTGATCTTACTTTTGACGATTTAATAGAAATAAACTCTGAATTGTTAGATAAACTTAGAATCCTAAAGAGTAAATATAAAGATGCTTAAAATTAAATAGAATTGAAATAGAAACTGACATGTTAAAAGATGAAAAGAAAATATTAGAGGAAGAGTTAGTAAAATCTCAAGAATCTTATGTTAATATAACATCTCAATTCACTGATTTAAGCAGTGAAATAGAAAGACAGAAATATGAGAATGTTAAATTAGCAAAAGAGAATTATGATTTAAACTCTAATATTAAAACACTTGATATAGAAGTATCACATCTTAAAACAAAACTGGAAAATATTTCTAAAAATGTTTCTAGATTTAACAGTGGAAAAGAGAGTCTCTCTAAAATAATTGAGAATTCTCAAACCTGTTCAAATAAAAAGGGGTTAGGATATAAAAAACCGATACAAAGTCTTTCTAAAAATAATGGTTCATTATATACTAATTTTAAGAAAAAGGAATCTATATCTGCTCAAAAATCTTCTTCAAAAGTTGTTCATCCAAAATCAATTATGATTTGGGTTCCAAAGTGTAATACCCCAAGATTTTGAGGAAAATTCTTTTAAATGAATGATTAAAATTCTGGGGAAAATCAGAATTATTATATAGGTGGGATTTTCAGTGGTGCAAGGTTGTGTGCATGTGTGCACGTGCACACTAGTTATGGCACTAAGAGAAAATCCAGAATTCCTGAATAATAAAACAAGGAAGGAAAACATTTAGATAAAATGTTTTAAATAAAGGAAATATAGGCCTAGACATGAATATTAAAAATTCCTGAGGATGTGTGTGTATATATATATATATATCTATATATATGCATATGTATGACTTGTCTGAAAATTAAGACAGAAGAGAACATTGATTTATAATGAATAAGTGAAATTTTATTTGAATAATAGGTGTGTAGAAATGCACATAAGTATGCACATGTTTTCTGCAAATAAAAGGTTAAAGTTAAATTAACACCCATAGTTGTATAAATGTATATATATATCCAGATATTATTTGAGCAGAAAATTAATAAAGGAATCACTAAAATAGTAAGAACCAAAGTGCAAGAAAGCAAATGTACATAGGCAGAAAATAGAAAGTCACACCATTATCATGTTTGAGGTAAGTATAATAAAAATACTTAAAGTAATCACTTTCTGAAAAGAAAAGAAAATGGGCACAATTTAGCCTTGTTTTAAAATATTGGCCGGGACATTAAGGGTTAGGAGGGAGGGAATATGCAATGCCAAATGCATGATTCTGGTCTGGGCTAAAATAGGGATTTTGCATCACCCAAAACCCTAGATAGAACCCTTATTTAAACCAAGAGCCTAACCAGAAAACTGCTCTCTCACTAATTAATTAACCTAAGGTAGAAGAGGAAGAAAAGGCTAAAGATTTGAGGGGTTTTCTGGATTAAGCTTGTGTAAGCATTTAGGTGAGTATCCTCACTCATATACATGGCATTAAGACCTGGGATTAGGCAGCCAAGCTTTTATATGCTATATTTTGCATGTTTTGATTTACAAACTATGTTGGCTACTGATGGTTTCATGAATGCTTGATGAGATATGATCTGCTATGCTGGATGTATAACTTTGTTGTTCTATTTTTCATCTCTGTATGTTATACCAAAACCTTAAAGAACATATAATAGAGTATTTGTAACTAGTCTGAATCATGGCTTAAGACAAAGAATGAAAAAAAAACTATGAGCTGCATATACATTGGTATGGTGCTGAGGCTTGAAATAATTGGTTAAGGGTGCAATGGAGTCTTTCTCTATAAGTGCTGAGCCCTAAACCAAACAGAAATTTACAAGCCTAAAAACTATGTTTAAACAAGATTAAAAATCTGGCTAAACATAGTTGCTTGCAAAATCAAAATAAACCCAATAGAGCCATGCATTTATTCTCAGTTGCAAACATTCTGGTATATGCTTGAATAGGGTGTTTATATGCTAAATAATGTGAGATGGAATGACTGGGGTGTTATACCTCTAGAAAGTAACCTTTAACTTGCTTGCAATATTATGTCTGCAAGGTAACTAGTATGCTTCATGTGTACAGGTGGTTTGTACACCTAGCTATCATTGATAGAATGAACATAAATACACTTAGTGATATAACTAAGGATTTTGTGCCAAGAAGGCTGCTGGAATGCTTGTCCTATTTGAAGTAGACAAGTTGGCACATGGCTTGTTTAAGTCCTGAGATCTTTGTGCCATGATGTTAATTAGTTCATGGCAATGTGTCCCTTTGATTCCTTATAGTAGATGAGGCCAGGAATTTATAAGAAGAAGAAAAGGCAACCTTAGTAGTTCCAGATAAAAGTTGTTTTAATGCATATGTTTGCTCTTATGTATTGTACATGATAATACCTGTCAAGTATGCAAAGTATATTTATGCTGTATCCTTAGCTTAATATCATGGATATGTTAGAAATGCTCACACCAGATCATAGATCTGACCCTTATTGCTCATGGCACATGGGGGTGTCTCATTTATAATGGGGCAGCCACTAATGCTTTTGCAGGTTGTGATGGAGCTAAGTAAGCAAGATTAAAAAGATATGGAATAGAGGATGCTAAGATAATTAGAAATAAAAGCTAGAATGTGTTAATTCATGCATGTATTCCCTGATTGATATGGCTATCTAAATGTATTAAGTAGGAAGAACTTGTAAGAGATATGTGCTATGTTGTTTCTGGTTATTTCTGATTTGGTATGTATTAAGGATATTGATGTTAAACTGATTTGAAAACCTATTTGCTAAAGTTGTTTTGATTTAGAGGGAAAACCTGGATTTTATAAGCATAATCATTTTATGATGATTTCAGTTAATCCTGAGTCCTTTCAAAAAAAAAATATAGATATATAGAAAATTATATGGGGAAAACCCAGAAAAGAATTAAACTGCTATATTTTCAATTTATGATATTGATATATGTCCAAATGCAAGAAAAAGTGTTTATACCCTGAAGATGTATTTTTAAAAGAGAATTATGGTTAGGAAGAATGATATATATCTGATCACAAGGTGTCTGATTCATACAAATATATATAAACATGCTTTTGAAAAGGAGAGGTATCAATGTTTTGTGTATATTTTGGGTTGTAAAATGCAAATAAAAGAATGGTCAGATTAACCACATGGTTAGACCATAGGTCAAGCCAAATGATTCACTTCAAATCAATGAAGCAAGGGAACATTTGAGCTCAGTTTTCTGGAAAATGAGCAAAGACATTGACATGTACATGTATATCTGTGTACATGTTGATATTTGGGCAAAAACATAATTATAAATTCCTAGAACAGTTGTAGGAAAGGGTTTCAAAAATAATAAAGCAAGAAATATTGTTTTGTATGATAGATTATAAGCAAAAATTGAGTATATATGGGCAGATATAGGTAGGTATCAGATTTCAAACCATACAGGAGAAAATAAAAAGAAAAAAAAAATTTGTGTTTGAACCGACCAGCATAGTACTCGAACTCGTGACCTCTCATGTATAAGTTAGGCGCGTTTCCATTACGCCTAGATGTTGCTTGTGTTCACTTATGATCCACTTTCTTTTAACCTGAGTTTGATACTATCCAGACTTTAAGACAATCATCTATATTATAAGCTTGCTTTCCACTGATTATTGCTTGATCATTTCTTAATTATAATAACAGCCTAAAGTACATATTTCCAGTGGACACTATAGTCAAAAATCAGGATACAATAAGTAATCTTTTAAAAAGGGAATTTATCACATTTTAATAGATTTAAAAGGATTTCTACTTATTATCATGCTCTGATTCAAGTAGAATATAACATAGATATCTTCATATATGTATGTTAAGAATGATTTAGAATTAAAACAATATTTTTATATTGTGAAAGATCCTGGATATATTTTGTTTATTTGAGAAAGAAAATGACCCTGGGAAATATATTTGTAATGGATGATATATCTATATATCATCTCTAAAAAAAATCACTAATGAAATTAGTGTGGAAATAGGAGGGTCATTTCATTTGGTATCAGAGCTATGTTTTAATTAACATAGCAAAATGTTTGTATGCTTATGTTTATACTAGGTTTGTTTGTATATTTGACTGTTTATAAGTATTCCCTGAATGTATGTATGTGTGTGCATGTGACATACACAATGATTAAATAGGAAAGATACAACCAATTTAAAATTAAAGCTAAGTGTTATAAACTAATAAGATGAAATACATATACTTTTAGAAATATGGTAGGAAGAGGGTCTCATCATCAAGGAGGATCTAGCACACCACAAATGCTTGACATGCAGGAATTTGTGAGAGTTTTGAGAGATGGAATTGGGCACAGACCTGAGAACCCATATGAGGAGCTCTCCAAGTTAGTGAAGACTTATACCAACTTGGGAGGCAAGAGCTTTGAAGGAACTGAAAGTGTAATGGAGATTCAAGCATGGCTGAGGACATTAGAGAGGATCTTCACTGATATGCAACTAGATGACCAAAGGAAGAGGCAAGTGGCCTCAAGGCAATTAAAAGGTGCAGCTTTGAGTTGGTGGGAGGTGATCATAGCTGGCCGGAATGAAAATGATATTAATTGGAATCAATTTAAGGAGATGTTAGAGGCAAGGTTTGTTCCAGCCTCAGCAAAAACCACTTTACTTGAGGAGTTCATCAAACTTAGACAGGGGACTATGAATGTCACAGAATACACCCAGAAGTTTGAGGGATTGTCAACCTATGGGGCAATGTTAGTGGCTGATGAAGCATCCAAAAATGATAGATACATCAAGGGATTGAACCCAGGGCTTAGCAGGGCTATATTACCTTATGCTGACAGAACTTTTGATCAAGTGATAGATTTGGCTCTGAAGATTGAGCAGCATGACAAGGAAAGAGATAAGTTTAGGAGCTTCAAAAACAATAGCAACAAGAAGAACAAAGGGAAGTACCATCCTTATGATAAGAAGAAAGGAGAGGCAGATGGTAAGAAGGCAGTAGATGCAAAACCCAATGAAGCCAAAAGAAAAATAGTTTGCAACCATTGTGGGAAAGAAGGCCATATTAAGCCAAGATGCCCAGAGCTTAAAGGGGGAGCTTTCAAATGCTTTCTATGTGGGAAGGAAGGGCATATGAAAAGAAATTGCCCAGAATACAAGCAACAAGGGAAAGTGGCAAACCTGGAAGGTAGGGGCAAGGCCATAATTGAGGCTAATGCTGAAAACCATGGTCAAGTGGAAGGTACACTATTTATTTGTACCATACCTTTAGCTGTAATATATGATACCGGGGCAACCCACTCACTCATTTCCCATGAAATAGTTAAAAGGTTGAAAATGAACTGCAATTTGGCTGAAATACCTCTGTTAATACAAAGCCCTTTAGGAAGTTCTAGTGTATTAGATATGATTTGTGTGGATGTGAATTTGAACATAGGGGGAAACACATTTGTTTCCAATTTATATGTTCTAAATTTCCCAAATATAGGAGTTATATTAGGGGCAGATTGGCTAAGACAATTCAAAGCCATAATTGACCTAGATGCATCCACCATTTCACTACAAAATTCTAAAGGCCAAAGGGTTACAATTCTATGTGAACCTATCAAAGAAAACAGTCTAAATCATTTAATTGAATTAGAAAATAATCCCAAGGAAATAGCTATTAATGAAATCCCCATAGTTAAAGAATACTTGGATGTATTTGGGGAAGTAAAAGGTGTCTCACACCATAGACCTGTTGAATTCCAGATTAACCTTATGCCTGGGGCTAGCCCAGTTATCAAAAAGCCTACAAAGGATGGGGCCAAGTGAATTAAAGGAGCTAAAGAACCAGCTGGAAGAATTAGAAGCCAAGGGGTTTATAAGGCCAAGTAATTCATGCTGGGGTGCTCCTGTAGTATTTGTTAAAAAGCATGATGGTACTTTAAGAATGTGTATAGATTATAGAGAATTAAACAAAGTAACCATCAAAAACAAATACCCATTACCCAGGATAGATGATCTCTTTGATCAACTCAGTGGAGCTAAAGTGTTTTCTAGGCTAGACTTGGCATCTGGGTTTCATCAGATGAAGGTTGAGGAATCAAGTGTTAAATATACAGCATTCAACACAAGATATGGTTTGTATGAGTTTCTGGTTATGCCATTTGGACTAACAAATGCCCCTTCTTACTTTGTAGACCTAATGAATAGGATATTCAGAGATTACTTAGACAAGTTTGTTCTGATTTTTATAGATGACATTCTAATCTACTCTAAAACAATAGAGGAACATGAGAACCACTTACATTTGGTCTTATCTAGATTAAGAGAAAAAGATTTGAAAGCAAAGTTCTCTAAGTGTGTGTTCTGGCAAGAGGAAGTACATTTTCTTGGACATGTTGTCTCTGCTAGAGGGATTTCTGTAAACCCTAATAAGATAGTAGCAATCCAAGCATGGAAGAAGCCTAACAATGTTAGTGAAGTTAGGTCATTCATGGGGATGGCAGGATACTATAGGAGGTTTATACAAGGATTTTCTAAAATAGCAATGCCACTCACTAACCTGACTAGGAAGAACCAAAAGTTTATATGGACTGATAAGTGTGAACAAGCTTTCACCCAGATCAAGGAGGCTTTGGTAAAATCACCAGTGTTGAGAGTACCAGAAGGCAATGAGGGATTAGTTGTATATACAGATGCATGTGGGTCAGGGCTAGGGGCTGTGTTGATGCAGCAAGATCAGGTCATAGCCTATGCATCTAGACAACTAAAACCCCATGAAATTAGATATGCAACTCATGATCTTGAGTTGGCAGCAGTAGTATATGCCTTGAAGCTCTGGAGGCATTACTTATTAGGTGCAAAGTTCATTTTATACACTGATCACAAGGCCTTAAAGTATCTCTTTTCACAGAAAGATTTGAATATGAGACAACACAGATGGGTTGAATTTCTTGCTGCTTATGACTTAGATATACTTTATACACCAGGCAAGGCTAATAAAGTGGCAGATGCATTGAGTAGGCAGCATGCAAAAGTGGCCATGTTGATGATGGAGGAGTTTAGAGACTTGACCATGCTCACTGATTTGGAAATAGATGAGAGCAGTGGGATAAGTATGGAGATAATTGAGGAAGAAAGGAGTAAAGGAAGGTTAAGTTTAATTACTTTACAATCAAATTTGGCCTTGAAGGTGGCAAAGATGCAAGAAGAAGATCAAGACTTAGCAGAAAAGAGGTCTCTCCTATTAAAGAAGGAGGAAGTGAAGGATTATCACATTGATGTAAAAGGATACTTAAGGTACAAGGGTAGGATATGTGTCCCAAACATCATAGAATTGAAAGAAGAAATCCTTAATGAGTACCATAGGAGCAAATATTCCATACATCCAGGCAGCACCAAGATGTACCAAAACTTAAAAAGGGACTATTGGTGGAAGGGAATGAAGTCTAATGTAGCTAGATATGTTGCTAAGTGCATGGTTTGTCAACAAATAAAAGCTGAGACCCAAAGACCTTCAGGGTTGTTGCAGCCACTTAGCATACCACAGTGGAAGTGGGAAGACATATCTATGGATTTCATAGATGGTCTTCCTAGATCCAAGAGGGGAAATACAAGTATTTGGGTGATTGTAGATAGGCTGACTAAAGTAGCCCACTTCATACCAGTAAAAGCAGACAGAAATGCACCTAGGTTAGCCCAAACTTTTATGAGAGAAGTGGTAAAATTGCATGGTGTTCCTAAAACTATAGTGAGTGATAGGGATACAATCTTCACTTCCAGATTCTGGAAGAGCTTCCAAGAAGCTATGGGGAGTGAATTGTGCCTAAGCACTGCTTATCACCCCCAATCAGATGGGCAAACAGAAGTGGTAAACAAGATTTTAGAGGATTTGCTTAGAGCATGTGCGTTAGACTTTGGAGGAAATTGGGAGGACCACCTCCATTTGGCTGAGTTCACATACAATAATAGCCACCAAAGTACAATTGGAATGGCACCCTTTGAAGCCCTATATGGAAAGCCATGTCTATCACCTATGTGTTGGGCTGAGGCAGGAGAGAAAGCTATCCTAGGGCCAGAATATGTCAAGGACATCACAGAGAAAATAGGACTGGTGAGAAAGAGGATGGCAGTAGCTCAAGATAGGCAAAAGAAGTATGCTGATGCAAAGAGGAAGTCAGTGGAATTCAAAGTAGGTGATTATGTCTTCATTACGGTTTCACCAATGAAGAAAGTCTTGAGATTTGGCAAGCAGGGGAAACTCAGACCCAGATATGTTGGACCATACAAGATTTTGGAGAGGATAGGCTCACTAGCCTATAAGCTGGAGCTTCCAGAGAAGATGAGTGCAATGCACAATGTGTTTCATGTGTCACAACTAAGGAGATGGGTACATGACAAGGAGGAAATCTTAGAAAAGCCTACTGAAGTTCAGATTAATCCAGATCTAATCTATGAGAAAGAGCCAGTGGGAATTGTGGCAAGGGAAGAAAAGAAATTAAGAAACAAGACATTGAAGCTTGTAAAGATTCAATGGAGTATAGATCCTAGTGATTGTACTTGGGAGCTAGAGGATAAAATCAGGATGGATTACCCTAGGCTCTTTGCAAATTTAAAAGGTAAATTCTTAGATTACTAAGAAAGTTTGATATGTATGATAGACAGTGACTAATTGATTTGCTCATGCATATTTGAATAATTTTTCCCTAAGAAAGTAGAAGTACTCAAAGAATATGTTGCAAATTGTGAGGGCACAATTCCTAAAAGAAGGGGTGATTGTAATACCCCAAGATTTTGAGGAAAATTCTTTTAAATGAATGATTAAAATTCTGGGGAAAATCAGAATTATTATATAGGTGGGATTTTCAGTGGTGCAAGGTTGTGTGCATGTGTGCACGTGCACACTAGTTATGGCACTAAGAGAAAATCCAGAATTCCTGAATAATAAAACAAGGAAGGAAAACATTTAGATAAAATGTTTTAAATAAAGGAAATATAGGCCTAGACATGAATATTAAAAATTCCTGAGGATGTGTGTATATATATATATATATATCTATATATATGCATATGTATGACTTGTCTGAAAATTAAGACAGAAGAGAACATTGATTTATAGTGAATAAGTGAAATTTTATTTGAATAATAGGTGTGTAGAAATGCACATAAGTATGCACATGTTTTCTGCAAATAAAAGGTTAAAGTTAAATTAACACCCATAGTTGTATAAATGTATATATATATCCAGATATTATTTGAGCAGAAAATTAATAAAGGAATCACTAAAATAGTAAGAACCAAAGTGCAAGAAAGCAAATGTACATAGGCAGAAAATAGAAAGTCACACCATTATCATGTTTGAGGTAAGTATAATAAAAATACTTAAAGTAATCACTTTCTGAAAAGAAAAGAAAATGGGCACAATTTAGCCTTGTTTTAAAATATTGGCCGGGACATTAAGGGTTAGGAGGGAGGGAATATGCAATGCCAAATGCATGATTCTGGTCTGGGCTAAAATAGGGATTTTGCATCACCCAAAACCCTAGATAGAACCCTTATTTAAACCAAGAGCCTAACCGGAAAACTGCTCTCTCACTAATTAATTAACCTAAGGTAGAAGAGGAAGAAAAGGCTAAAGATTTGAGGAGTTTTCTGGATTAAGCTTGTGTAAGCATTTAGGTGAGTATCCTCACTCATATACATGGCATTAAGACCTAGGATTAGGCAGCCAAGCTTTTATATGCTATATTTTGCATGTTTTGATTTACAAACTATGTTGGCTACTGATGGTTTCATGAATGCTTGATGAGATATGATCTGCTATGCTGGATGTATAACTTTGTTGTTCTATTTTTCATCTCTGTATGTTATACCAAAACCTTAAAGAACATATAATAGAGTATTTGTAACTAGTCTGAATCATGGCTTAAGACAAAGAATGAAAAAAAAACTATGAGCTGCATATACATTGGTATGGTGCTGAGGCTTGAAATAATTGGTTAAGGGTGCAATGGAGTCTTTCTCTATAAGTGCTGAGCCTTAAACCAAACAGAAATTTACAAGCCTAAAAACTATGTTTAAACAAGATTAAAAATCTGGCTAAACATAGTTGCTTGCAAAATCAAAATAAACCCAATAGAGCCATGCATTTATTCTCAGTTGCAAACATTCTGGTATATGCTTGAATAGGGTGTTTATATGCTAAATAATGTGAGATGGAATGACTGGGGTGTTATACCTCTAGAAAGTAACCTTTAACTTGCTTGCAATATTATGTCTGCAAGGTAACTAGTATGCTTCATGTGTACAGGTGGTTTGTACACCTAGCTATCATTGATAGAATGAACATAAATACACTTAGTGATATAACTAAGGATTTTGTGCCAAGAAGGCTGCTGGAATGCTTGTCCTATTTTAAGTAGACAAGTTGGCACATGGCTTGTTTAAGTCCTGAGATCTTTGTGCCATGATGTTAATTAGTTCATGGCAATGTGTCCCTTTGATTCCTTATAGCAGATGAGGCCAGGAATTTATAAGAAGAAGAAAAGGCAACCTTAGTAGTTCCAGATAAAAGTTGTTTTAATGCATATGTTTGCTCTTATGTATTGTACATGATAATACCTGTCAAGTATGCAAAGTATATTTATGCTGTATCCTTAGCTTAATATCATGGATATGTTAGAAATGCTCACACCAGATCATAGATCTGACCCTTATTGCTCATGGCACATGAGGGTGTCTCATTTATAATGGGGCAGCCACTAATGCTTTTGCAGGTTGTGATGGAGCTAAGTAAGCAAGATTAAAAAGATATGGAATAGAGGATGCTAAGATAATTAGAAATAAAAGCTAGAATGTGTTAATTCATGCATGTATTCCCTGATTGATATGGCTATCTAAATGTATTAAGTAGGAAGAACTTGTAAGAGATATGTGCTATGTTGTTTCTGGTTATTTCTGATTTGGTATGTATTAAGGATATTGATGTTAAACTGATTTGAAAACCTATTTGCTAAAGTTGTTTTGATTTAGAGGGAAAACCTGGATTTTATAAGCATAATCATTTTATGATGATTTCAGTTAATCCTGAGTCCTTTCAAAAAAAATATATAGATATATAGAAAATTATATGGGGAAAACCCAGAAAAGAATTAAACTGCTATATTTTCAATTTATGATATTGATATATGTCCAAATGCAAGAAAAAGTGTTTATACCCTGAAGATGTATTTTTAAAAGAGAATTATGGTTAGGAAGAATGATATATATCTGATCACAAGGTGTCTGATTCATACAAATATATATAAACATGCTTTTGAAAAGGAGAGGTATCAATGTTTTGTGTATATTATGGGTTGTAAAATGCAAATAAAAGAATGGTCAGATTAACCACATGGTTAGACCATAGGTCAGGCCAAATGATTCACTTCAAATCAATGAAGCAAGGGAACATTTGAGCTCAGTTTTCTGGAAAATGAGCAAAGACATTGACATGTACATGTATATCTGTGTACATGTTGATATTTGGGCAAAAACATAATTATAAATTCCTAGAACAGTTGTAGGAAAGGGTTTCAAAAATAATAAAGCAAGAAATATTGTTTTGTATGATAGATTATAAGCAAAAATTGAGTATATATGGGCAGATATAGGTAGGTATCAGATTTCAAACCATACAGGAGAAAATAAAAAGAAAAAAAAAATTTGTGTTTGAACCGACCAGCATAGTACTCGAACTCGTGACCTCTCATGTATAAGTTAGGCGCGTTTCCATTACGCCTAGATGTTGCTTGTGTTCACTTATGATCCACTTTCTTTTAACCTGAGTTTGATACTATCCAGACTTTAAGACAATCATCTATATTATAAGCTTACTTTCCACTGATTATTGCTTGATCATTTCTTAATTATAATAACAGCCTAAAGTACATATTTCCAGTGGACACTATAGTAAAAAATCAGGATACAATAAGTAATCTTTTAAAAAGGGAATTTATCACATTTTAATAGATTTAAAAGGATTTCTACTTATTATCATGCTCTGATTCAAGTAGAATATAACATAGATATCTTCATATATGTATGTTAAGAATGATTTAGAATTAAAACAATATTTTTATATTGTGAAAGATCCTGGATATATTTTGTTTATTTGAGAAAGAAAATGACCCTGGGAAATATATTTGTAATGGATGATATATCTATATATCATCTCTAAAAAAAAAATCACTAATGAAATTAGTGTGGAAATAGGAGGGTCATTTCACAAAGACTAATAATAATTTGATTAGGAATAACTACATTAAATCTTTCATTAATTCTGTACATAAGAATGAAAAAATTATTTTTAAAGGGAACTCTAAACCCAACTGGGTTTGGCTTCCTAAGATTTAACCCTTAGGACCCTAACAGAGGAAGTGGGTACCAATAGAATTTCAATATTTTTTGCAGGTACCGATTAAGAAAGGAGGAAAATGGATTCTAGACAGTGGTTGCTCAAAACACATGACATGCGACAAAAATATGTTAACAAACATTATCTACTCAGATGGAGGATCTGTCACTTTTGGAGATAATTCCAAAGGTTACATCATCGGCAAAGGCGATGTGAGCATTGACGGTACATCTAATTTACCTCTTATTACAAATGTTTTATTAGTTAAAAATTTAAAAAACAACTTACTAAGTATTAGTCAATTATGTGATAAAGGTTTTAACATAATATTTTCTGAAAATAAATGCAATATTTTTTATCATAACAAAAATCTTATTTTCGAAGGAGTTAGAGATCGTAATATTTATGTTCTGAATATGAAAATAAATCATAATACAAATATGTGCTTATTAGTCAAATAAAATGATCCTTGGCTATGGCATAAAAGATTTTGTCATATAAATTTCAAAGCTATTAATAAATTATCCAAAAACAATTTAGTAAAAGGTTTACCTAAAATGAATTTTAAGGTAAATAGCATTTGTGATGCTTGACAACTAGGAAAGCTAACTAAATCTTCTTTTAAATCTAAGAAGATCATCTCAACTTTACAACCTCTTGAGTTGTTACATCTAGACTTATTTGGACTAACTCAGACTCAATCTATTAATCACAGTAGATATGTTTTTGTAATAGTTGATGACTTCTCTAGATATACATGGACCTTAGTTATGAAAAACAAAATTGATACATTTGAAAATTTCAAAATCTTTGCTAAACGAATTCAAAATATTAAAAATCTAAAAATTAAAAACATTAGAAGTGATCATGGAGGTGTATTTGAAAATGAAATGTTTGAGAAATTTTGTAATAAGAAAGGAATATTTCATAACTTTTCATTTCCAAGAACTCCTCAACAAAATGGAGTTGTTGAACGTAAAAATAGAACACTTCAAGAATGTGCTAGGACTTTATTGAATGGAACCACTCTTCCAAAACAATTTTGGGCAGAAGCCGTTGCTACTGCTTGTTATGTCCTAAATCGTGTCTCTATTCGACCTTTAACTAAACACACTCCATATGAACTTTTCAACGGTAGAAAACCTAATATATCCTACTTTAAAGTTTTTGGTTCGAAATGTTTTGCTCTAAATATGAAAGATCAACTAGGAAATTTTGATCCAAAATCGGATGAATGTATATTCATCGGATATTCAGAACGAAGCAAAGCATATAGAATCTATAATAAAAGAACTAAAATAATTGAAGAAACACTTCATGTATCATTTGATGAAAATTTCAAAACTAACACAAATGATGATGAAGATATTATAATTAATTCTAATTCAAATATTGACATCAATATACCTGAAAACACTTCTTCTGAAAATCAAAGTGAAAAGGAATTAAAATCTCCACCGAGAATTTTAAAAGATCATCCAATTCAAAATATAATAGGAGAAATTGATGAAAGAGTTAAAACACGTAATCAACTAAATCAAATGGGTCATATAGCTTTTCTTTCTAATATAGAACCTAAAAATATTAAAGAAGCCTCAACTGATGATTATTGGATTATTGCTATGCAAGAAGAACTAAATCAATTCGAAAGAAATGACGTTTGGGATTTAGTTCCAAGGCCTAATGATCAATCAGTTATTGGTACAAAATGGGTTTTTAAAAATAAAGCTGATGAAAATGGAAATATCACTAGAAATAAAGCTAGATTAGTTGCACAAGGTTATAATCAGGAAGAAGGAATTGACTATGAAGAAACGTTTGCTCCTGTCGCGAGATTAGAAGCAATACGAATCTTATTAGCCTATGCTTGCTTTCATGATTTTAAACTATATCAAATGGATGTTAAAAGTGCATTTTTAAATGGCTTTATTAAATAAAATGTTTATGTTGAACAACCTCCCTTGTTTATACACGAACAATTTCCAGACCATGTTTATAAACTTAAAAAAGCTTTATACGGTTTAAAACAAGCACCTCGTGCTTGGTATGATCGTTTAAAAAGTTATTTAATCGACTCTAGTTTTGAAATTGGAAAGGTTGATCAAACTCTTTTTATTAAGAAAAAGAAACTTGATATATTAATTGTTCAAATTTATGTGGATGACATTATTTTGGATCAACCAATGATAAACTATGTCAAGAATTTTCTAAAATAATGACAAATGAATTTGAGATGTCTCACATGGGAGAATTAACATATTTTCTTGGACTACAAATTAAACAAGTAAATAATGGCATTTTTATACATCAAGAAAAATATTGTAATAATTTAATTAAACGCTTTGGTATGGAAAATACTTCTGCCAAACCAACTCATATGAGTACAACTATACATCTTGAAAAAGATGAAAACGGCAAGAGTGTAGACCAAAAATTATATCGTAGTATGATTGGATCTTTATTATATTTAACCGCTAGTAGACCCGATATAATGATGAGTGTTTGTTTGTGTGCACGATTTCAAGCAGACCCTAAAGAATCACACATTAGAGCAGTAAAACGTATTTTACGTTATCTCAACAAAACCAAAGATTCTGGAATGTTCTATCCAAAAGAATGTCCTTTTGAATTAGTTTCATATAGTGATGCTGATTTTGGAGGAAGTCAGACGGATAGAAAAAGTACTAGTGGGACTTGTCACTTCATTGGACGGTCTCTAGTATCTTGGTTTAGTAAGAAACATAATTGCGTATCACTTTCTACTTGTGAAGTAGAATATATATCTGCAGCTTTGGCATGTGCTCAAGTAATTTATATGCAACAAACTCTTCAAGATTTTGGTTTTAACTTATCTAAATCAACAATTTTCTGTGATAATTCTAGTGCTATAAACTTATCTAAAAATCCAGTAAATCATTCACGAACAAAACATATTGATATTCGTCATCATTTTCTTCGTGATAATATTGAAAAAGATATAATCAATCTAGAATTCGTATCTTCGGAAAATCAATTGGCAGATATTTTTACCAAACCATTAAATGAAAACACTTTTGTAAAATTGAGACGAGAACTTGGAATTATCTCATTCCAAAATTTATAAAGTTTCCTTCAGCTCATTTCAGTTTTTTATTTAAAGGTCAATATATACTTGTTTTTTGTCCTCACATTTTTCTTCTGGTTAAAATTAAATCATTCGACATTTAATCTTAACTATTCATTGTTTAGCTTTCAGTTTTATATATAATTCTTTCATTCAGAAGAAAACTTTCATTCAGCTTATTTCAAATAAAAAGGTGAAAGAAGAAAATCAATCATGTTTTTTAATTTTGCACTGTTCATCTACACCATGGCCGGTTCATCTTCAAATGAACCTTCCTCTCATTATTCATCTGGATATTCTTAAATTGACTTTGAAACTCCAACTCCTGCCTATATTCCGATATGTCCACCACAAAGTCATCATACGGGATATACGCCAGAAAATAAACGCACGCGAAGAAATTTATTTCCATCCCCAACTACTAAAGAAAAGATAGATGACTTACATCACTATCAGAGGGAAACACTTAATCTTCAGCGTGAAATGTATTTTGAGCAAAGGAGTCATGGTAGAAGACTTAGTCTCCTTGAATGGTGTGCTGCAAAAAAATGTGGTTCATCTCCGATCAACACAAATGCACATATTCTTTCACCTCAACGTCCTCATGTTTCTCCAAATTCTTGGGAGCGTCAACCTCAGAGGTCGCCAATTAAACCTTTTGACGAATTAGACAATGAAAAGTCTCCGAAATCTCCGAAAACTCCGAAGACTTCAAAATAAAGTATATATACATACATATATACATACATATATATATATGAAATTTATGATTGTTCATTGTTGTTTTTATATGTACTTTAAAGAAATATATATATGTGTGGTTATTTTTATTTTTTTAAAAGGTTAAAATACTAAAAATCAGCCACACAGACGTCTGAAGACAATACATCAAACGTCTGACTTTAGTCTAAAAAGTTTTAAATTCTCTGTCCCTATTTGAGCCGTTTGAAAATTATGTCACAGACGTCTGTAATAGAATTTAGACGTCTGTAACAAAAAATTTAGACGTCTAAATTTAGTTCAAAATGTTTTTTCACTCTCTGTTTCAAATTTAGCCCTCTGAGCTGAGACGACCCAACTTTCTACTACGAGAAAGTTGCATCATCTTTAAGAAAGAAAGGGGTGAGAAATAGAAAAGATAAAGAAGAAAGCAGAAAACAACAACAGAATCTCAACAGCGGAACAAATGAAATATAATATATCACATAAGAGATTACATATTATCATATACATCAGAGTTACACAGATAATACAACACATACTAGACAGTTATAAACACCTGTCTAGTTAATACAACTCGATACAACTCAAATACAACACAGATACAACACAGAGATACCAACACAGCGGAACACTATATATCTATAACGCTGAAGCCTCCTGCTCCATTACTCCTCCATAATTCGTAGAAGCTAACCTGAATCCCTTGGCTACTCATAAAAATTTGAGTACCCGAGAGTTTAAGAAAAACAGAAATAAACTCCGGGTCAGACATGGGTCTGGTATGAGTAACAGGTTAAAGTTGCTTAACTTTGAAAATCCTTTGAAAACAAAAGGTATCACGTAAGACTTCCCACACATAAACATGGAAAAGTTTTTCCCTTACGCTAACCAAAACTTTGATAGGAAATTCAGTGATATTATACTAGTGTCTAGGGTTTTCAAGTAAATAGAAAATAGCCGAAATTGTTACATTCATTAAATTCCAGCATACTAGGTTTATAATCAAATCCGTTGGCACTTATTGGAGATTGGATTCCATACAATGGCAGGGCTACTGGGGTACCGCCCGTCACAGTACCTGGCCTAGATCAGCGTACCGAGGAGTACGCCCGCTCCCCTGCAACACAAGGCCGGAACCATCCCTTACTGGACAGTCCCGAACGAAACAACCCCACGGTTGTCGCGACCAACCGCACACACAGCCAAAATAATAAGGGACATCTAGACAGGGGTATATCTCGCTCTCAAGTGGGTGCGACCCACGAAGCCTTGCTTCACATCCCCTGTTTTAGCCTTTCCCGGTTGATGAGGCTCGAGGCTACGATTACCTTTAGAGAACACATCTCTTAGAATGCTCATCGTCCACCTGACGATGTTCTGAAAGCATTCAATCCATACAAGTTCGTTCCGGGTTCGAACGAAACCGAAGGAATTATCTCGTTACACTCATTTTGGAATCATCCTCAAAGTTAACGACAATAACCCTTGCACTCTGAATCTTCATCTTCACTTGAGATTCATGACCTATCGTTAATTTGGATCGATGTGGTTTTCAGATATCCAAATCTGGAAACCCGATCCCGGTCTCATCGAAATCCAAACCGTATCTTTTAAGGCCAAGTTGTTTTAAAGTTAAACAATTCATTTCAATTATCTATATACACACAGATAGATAATCTACAATATCATCACAAATAGATAATCTACATTATCAATACACTTCAACCAAAGCAACCATATCATACAACATTATTTATCTCATATCTGAGATTTCAAACCATACAAGGAAATTAATATCATCCATCAATACATAAGCAATGATTCATAAACACACCAATTATAATTAATTTAAAATGAATTAAATTAATTACTTATCTCTAATTAATTTAAAGTAAATTAAATTAATTACTTCATCATTATAAATCTTGCTTACATAACCATTAATTAATTACAAATCAATTAATTAATCATTCTCAAATTTCCATTTTAATTAATCATCCTGGATTAATTATCTTTTAATTACATTCAAGTAATTCTCTTTCAATTAATTTCACAAATTAATTATCCTTAACCAAATACAGTAATTAACCTTTAATTACTCTATTAATTAATTAACCATAATTAATTACATTAATCCTTAATTAATTATATTAATTAATTACTCAAGATCACTTATTATTGATTAATTAGTTTTAATGAATCAATCCTTAATTACATCATTAATAAAATAAAATAATGATCCCTAATTACATATTCGATTTAATTATTCCATTTAATTTAATTACATTAAGTAATTTATCTTTAATTAAACCACATTTATTAATCAGTCTTGATTAATCCCATTCAGTAATTAACTACCCTTAATTACTTCATTAAATAAATTAATTACTCCTTAATTAATTTTCTAAATTAATCCCTTGATTAATTTCACAAAGTAATTTAATCCAAATTACTATCATACTCAAATCATCTTCAATCAATTACATATAGTAATTACCATTAATTACTTCATTAAGTAATTACACTTCATTAATTACATTTAAGTAATTATACTTATCAAATCATCCAATGATTAATTTAAATTAATTAAACTTAATTAATTAACTTAAACAAATCAAATTAAACTCAATTAATTATATTAAGTAACTAATTCCTTAATTACTTCCATTAAATAATTACACTTAAACATTTTCACAAATGTTTATCTTTAATCAATTTATCTAATTAATTATTAAAATTAATCACATTAATATATTAATTATTAAATAGCCTTACGTTAATGACCTTTATTAACTATTTACAATTCTTAATTTCTTTCCTTAAGAAATTAAACTTAATTAATCAATATTAATTACAATTTAATTTCTCTATAATAACCAATTAATTAACCATCAATTATTTAATTAATTTAAGTTTTAACTGTAACTTAATTTACCTTTAATTACTTGATTAATTAATATTTAACCATTAATTTAAAATCTAATCTTATCAAATTAATGATCTTTAATTACAAATTAATCTTTCCTAATTAATAATTAACTTAAACCTTAATTAATTGGTTTAAAACTCATAATTACTTAATTAATCCAGTTATTAATTAAATTTATTAATCCATTTTAATTAACTTAATAATTTAATGAATCCAAATCATTAAATTCTAATTTAAGGATTTTAAACTAAATTCCTTTTAAATCTTCAAATCATTAAAGTATACTTTAACTTAAACTTATTTACCTCATTTAAAGTTATAAACTTTAGTCTATTTTCAAAACCTAAGATTCAAATTCAATTTGAATTCAGATTTAAAATTCTAATTTAAACTTGGTTTTAAATTCTCTTTCAGATTTTATATTAAATTCTAAAATCAAGAAAACTGCCAGGCTTGTTTTTAAATCCTGAAAACCCTCTTTTAAATATTTTTAAACCTTTATTTCTTTCCAGATTAGTATTCAAAATATAAATTTGAATCCACACTTCAAACTGGATTTAAACTTGTTGAAATCCACTACATAAATTAATTTCATTTGAATTTATTTTAAACTCAACTCACTGCCAGGTTTTATTTCTCAAAAGCCTGGAATAACCATTTACTCGAATCGAACTAAAACTGCTTCGAGTCATTCCCTTCTCTACTTCGAGTAACATACTCGAATGACTCGAGTAAAACCCGAGTGCACTCTCCTGTCAAACTAAGTTCACCAGAACTCAAAAGTGCATGGTGCACATGCACCGTGGCTTTGGTCATCTCCGACCACCCTCCAGGCCTTCCCCACATCAACGACCACCCACACACTCGATCACGACCATCGGAATCCTCCATAGTAGCTCGAATCAAAAATCGAGCTCTAACCCAAAACTGGAACAAAGACGAAATCTGGAACCACCATCGTTCTCACATCTTCGATCATCAGAGAGGCAATGCCTCCGGCCACGTCTTCGTCTATGCTCAAGCTACCCTCACCCAAAACTGTGTAGCACTCGATCGACCCTACGTACCGTGGTTGATCGAACAACCCAATCTAGTAAAACTAGGGTTCTAGAAATGAATCCACTGCCCCAACTTCCTTGATGAAGTGCAACACCATCTAGTATTTTTCCTAGAATCTCTTATCACTCCTCCACCATTTCCCAAAATCCCGACCTCTCCTAATACTTGGATCACCAGAAATTGACTATAACCCACTTTCTGATCAAACAAGAACTGCAGCCTCTATTCCAAACTAAAAACTATGCTTTTAGTTTTAAAAATCGAGTTTTTATATATGGTTTCAGATCACAAGCCTGAAACTATAAATTTGAATGTTTGAATTTTCACTTTATACAAATTGTGCTCTATTATTTTATTTCTAGAACCAATACAAGGTTATTGTATCTTGAATAAATTTTTAAACTTTAATCTTTGATAAACAAACAAATTTTGTTTGAAACTAATACCCTAACTTAGATTAGGAATGAGATAATGAATTTCGATTTACAACTTAGGCCTGGAAACAAAAATCTGGGAGAATCCAGATACACAGCAGCATGCACACCAACATATTCACATATATATATATATATATATATATACAGATACTCACATATACATACTTATAACAGATATTACCAAGCAGCCATACTCATATATTTAAAACTTGTTAAAAGTGGTGTTACTCACCAGATTTATAAAGGAAGAACAGAGCCCCTTTTATTTTGAAAACTGGTAATGCTTTTGAAAGTTGCAACTGGAACTTGTTAAATCTCCATGTTTTGTTGAGTAGAACTGAAGCTTCAGTTGTTAATGTCTTTACTTTACTAGAATGCTAAGTTTTCTTCTTAATCAACGAAAAGAGAATGAGATAGGTTGATATAAAAAGAGAGTTACAGGTTATTTATTTTATTTGTTTGTACAAGATTTTATAAACTTTGGGTCAGAGATTTTTTCTATAGAGGGGGCTGAAATGAGATATAAAATGTACTAAAGATACAAACATTTAATGCTCATGTCCTTATGTCTTCAAACTTATCTTTTACTTTACATTTCGTATGGTACTTATATTGTATATATCTTTCTTTCTTGTGTACATACCCATTTTATACTACCTGCATGAATACATATTTGTTTCTTTTGCCAGGCACTGCAAACTTATGTTTCCAGAATTTTCTAAGTGTTCATTTTCTGCCTGCACAAGAATATGAATTTTCCTTTTATACTTATGTCCTACAGCCTTATGTTTTTGCTTTAGTCTTATTCTTATTAATATAAGTAGGTTTCTATATTTAACAAGATGAAAGAATTTATCTACTTTATTTTCATGAATTCCCTTTTAGAGAAAATAAAACAAAGCTATGTATATATATATATATATATAAAAGCTTATACAAATGTCTTTAAAAATCCAAAACATTCTAAATATTTACCCTTTTAATTTCAAGGCTTTTGAATTAAAATAAATTCAAAAATCCAATTTTAAAATCAAGTCATATATATACATATATATAACAACATATTAAATTTTGAAAATAACACTTTATTTTAAAATCTATTTATATTCATATATAAAACAATACATTAATAATGTTATTTGAAAATAACAATTTGACAAATTAAATAATTTATAAAAGAGATTATAACGTCCTATTATTATTAAATGGATTAATATCTCATATTTATTAAACCATATTTTAAAACAACCCTTTTAATTAAATCTTAAACCTAAGCTATAATTAAATCAATTAAACATTTATCTTAAATATTTTAAAACCATATAGTTATTTATTTAATAGCTTAATATTAAATTAAATCAAATTTCCCAATTATCAAAAATATTAGAATTATAAAATATGCCTTATTAGTTAAATTTACAACAAAGCTCATCTATTTACAATATATATAAATTTATATACATTATAAATAGAAAATAATTTATTTAGCTTTTACAAGATAAATTCACAATTTAAATGTTTATTAAAAGAAGATTATTAAATTAATTCATATTTTATTAACAAAAATCATCAAATCAATTTAATTTTAAATACAGATTATTAAATTGATATTGTCAGAAATTTCGGGATGTCACATGAGCCGTCTGAAGAAATCATTTCAGACGTCTGTCATCACATTTAGACGTCTATTGTAAATTCGAGCCGTCTAAATTCTATTGATTGTTCCAAATTGCTTTTAATTTCTACAGAACATCAGACGACTGATTATTTTTCCAGCCATCTAAAACACTGTGGAAATAAAAAACATATAAATCAAAAGAAGCTTTCTCATCAAACTGCCCAAGGCTTTTCATCCATAAACTCTAGATTCGATAATCTCGATACCAAAGTAGAAGAAAATGCAAGAGAGATGAAGAATGTTAAGACTATTCTTCGACGTATGTGGAAGAACTCTAATGGATCTTCACCTCCTTCCTCTCCAACATGGGGAGACTCTTAGACAAGATACTTCTCTTCTCTTTGGCTTGTTTACTCTCTATTTTGTTTTGTTAATTTCTACTATGGTTGGTAATCTTTAAAAACTCTCTTTGGTGTACTGTTTGCATCTTTTTGTCACTTTTGTCACTTCTGTATAACTTGTCATATGTTGCTCTATATGTGACTTGTTCTATAAGTGGTTTATTTTATGTTCTGTATCTTTTTATATAAATGTGTATTTTTGTCCTGTATCGTTGTTTCTCTTTGTTTAGTATATTAAGATATGGAACCTGTTCAACAATGTGTTTTATCATCACATTTCTAAACCCCTTACAAATTTCTTTTTGTTAATGACAAAGGGGGAGAAATATTAATCATTCTGCTATATAATATGGTCATGTTGACAGGGGGAGCAAAATGTATGGTTTATACTAACCGTTGAATTATATAGTTGTCATCATCAAAAAAGGGGAGAATGTTGGAACCTACCTTCTTCGATTTTAATGTGACAACTATATATTTCAAACTATATACTATGATGTCAAATATTCTTGCAGGAATCTACAAAGAAAAGTTATTATCCTATCGTCAACAAACAAAGCTCAAGTTCTCAAGTATATTGATTATTATTTCCGGTTAGATATTTTTGTACAATCTTTGATATGATGATAACAACACACACACACACAAATAGTTTTTGAAAAAACATGTTCTACAAATATAAAATATCTTTAACTATTTAAAGATATAAAAGTATTTTCAAAAATTATAAATATCTCAAGTTCAGAATCACTAAAATAAGGAAGAGGAACAAATCAGTACAAGTTCAGACGTCTAAATTTGTATATAGCCGTCTGTTATCAATAACAGACGTCTGATAATAAAGTCGAGACGTCTGTACTTCGTATATTACTATTTTTTATTTTAACTGAAAACAGACGTCTAAAAATTTAATACAGACATCTGTCATTAACGACAGACGTCTGAATTAAACATCAGACGTCTGTATTCACTGAAATTGTTTTTCTCTGCCTCCTTGACCTTTTAAACTTACTTAGCCATTTGAATATTTTTCTCAGACATCTGAACTTGACGAACTGAAGCATCTCTTCATGAAAATTCAAATTTTGAAGAGTTGTCTTCTTCACCAAGAGTTGCACTCCTTCTAATGGTTGCAACTATTGAATTAAAACTATTCAATACTATAAATAGAGATGAAAATCCACTATTTCAATTACCAATTCTTTCTATCTATTCTTTCTTTATATTATTATAATCTCAAGTGATTTTCAAATCTCTACTTCCTACAATTGAACATTCAAATCATCATATCAAGAAGATTATAGGAAGGGTATACTATATTGACTATATTCGTGTTACTCAAGAACACACAAGTCAAGAAACAATTTATAAATTGTATTTGAAGTCCTATTCGATTGCTTAGGCGGAAAAGTCCTGTTTGGTTGCTCAGGCGGTGTAATAGCTGTTCCTCCGGGTTAAGTGAGGGTTATTCGAGGAATTCCAGAAGAAGTCTGGGACTGGACATAGAACGGGAAGTTCGAACCAGTATAAAAATCCCTGGTGTCATTTTTATTACTGCTATTTACTATTATTTATAATTCCGCACTTGCTAGACTAGTCTTACTATATATTATCGATCCATATACACTTTCAACGGCCAGGAGGCTAGCCACGATGTCGAGGAGGTTGGGTTCGAGCTCGTGTTTTGGCGACGAGATGGTTTCGAGCGGCGATGGTGCTCGGCGACTGTGAGGTATACGATCTCATTTTTATTTATTTATTTAAAATTTGATAACATATATATATTTTACAAAGAAGGAAAGTTACTCTTGATATATAGATTAGAAAATATATGTTACAGTAAGGTACTGGCTGTTCTACTTTAATTTAATGTTTTAAATTAATGAGATTAAGTATATGTTTATTTATTAAGGTTATCAGAAAGTTACAGTAAAGAAAAAAAAGTATAATATAAGTATGAATATACATATACCTATTTTAGTTTAAATATATGTAGATAAACAAAAAAAGATTATATATAGAAAAGATTTTGGGAAAATATATAGGAATTTTAAAATGTTGAAGAGTTTATTTAAAAATTGGATTTTTGAATCTATATAAGTTATTTTATAATATATATATATATATGGGGTTTCGAAAGAAAAAAAAGAAAGAATATACATATATACATATTTCACTTACTGTTTAATTTTAAAAATAAGTATTAAGGCGGTTAACTTATTTAATTAGCTTATTCAATTATTTTAGTCATAAAAAAAATTATTAAAGGAAAATTAGTTTAAATAAAATTCTTAGTTAATTAAATTAATAAATGGTAATAAATTGTTTGATTAGTTCAAATGATAATAAATCATATAATGTTTGTTCAAGGTCTAAAATCATGAGGAGATAAGCCGGTTTGGATCGGATTGCAAAACAAAAGTTAAAGGTGAGTTAATCTCACTCATTTGGATTCCATTTGAATTTAAATAGTAAAATTTAAATTATTGATTGATTTCTTGAATGGTCTGGATGTGGTGGTACATATATAATAGTATATATAGAATATATTGGAGTGATTGATTTTCCCGCATTATATAGCGGATGAGACCCTATGCGCCGCATAATAGTGGATGATATGAATATAACCCCATATACCGCGATATTCCACCTCGAAGTGGAATTGGTATTTTATATTGTGTTAACATTTGTGGATGTAAGAAAACAGGTTGGAGGGATCCAACTGGATTCCTCAAATGTTGAATTATTTCATATTCAGTGATGTGATGTATTTGATGATTCGTGATAGATTATATTGGTTATGTTGGAAATGGAATTAATGAATGCTGTGTTTGGTTGAATATATTTTGATATTTTAAGATGTCAAGAATAATAAAGTTTGGATTTTTAAAGGAAACAAAAAGGGAAACTTTTAAGTAAAATAATTATAGTGAATTTGGATAAATTGAAGAAATGAATTTGACGACTTAAGTGATATTATTTAAAGGAACAAAGGATTTATTTTTAAATTCAAGGCTTAAAATAGTTTGGAAGAGATAAAGAAGAATTTTGGAAAAAAATATGAAATTGGAATTATCAGCTTAAATAAGTTTTTAAATCATAATAAAGGAGTAAAATCTGAATTTAATGGGTTTTGAAATAAAATTGAGTAAGTAAAGGAATTTATTTTAAAATGGAGTAAATTTTGGAAATCGATTCGAAAATTAATTAAGTGTTGAAACTGTGATCTAAAAGGAGGATGAGACTATGGAATTTATAAACTGGGTTTATAAAGTGAAATAAGGTATCAGTGGATATTTGGAAGTATAAATTCATGGTGGGATTTTATAAAGGAATGGGTAATTTGTTTTTAATATAAATAGTGGTTTATTTTTAAAGGTGTGGAAAGGAAAGTGTATTTCCCTAAAAGCCAAGTATATTTTCAAAAAAAGGTTTCCAAGTATAAGTTAGAGGTTTTAAAGTGATTTTAAAAGAATGTTTTAGAAAGAAATTATTATTTAATGGTTTTAAATTTTTTAAAAAGTAAATATTTATTAAGTTAATTATATAAGTAAATTATTTTAAAAGGTTTAATGGGTATTATGATTTAAAAGATAATTATTTAATATTCATACCTTATAAAATAACTTTTATTTTAAATTTGTTTTGGTTTAAGTTTTACATGAGAAATTATTATAAAATTTCACAACTAGTATTTTAAATGAAGTGTTTAAGTAGTTTTATTTTAACGGTTTTAAAGTATATATTTTTGGAAAGTGATTTAAATTATTTAAAAATCTAAAGTATTAAGACTTGGTGATTTTCAGTGTAAAGAAAACAACTGGGTGGAAATTTATCCCGCGAGAGAGAAAGTGATTTGAACTATTTTCAAACGGGTTGAAGTGTAGAAAAATATCTTGCGAAGATATTTTGAAATAAATAATTTGTAAATTATTAAGGTCTGATGGTTGTTTGTAGATGTTATATGATAGTTAAATAACCGACTATCAATATTGGCCAATGCGTTGATCGTGTCGAAGAGACCGGGATCGGATTTAATTATTCGAAAACCACTTCGATCCGGTTTGAACGGTTGCGAGTGAAGACCGTGAAGATGTTGAAGACAGTGTTTCGGTTTGTCCAGACCCAGGGCAACTTGTATGGACAAATGCTATCAAAACATCGTCAGGAGGAGGATGAGCATTCTAAGTGAAATGTGTTCTAAAAAGGTAATGCATAGCCTGAAGCCTCATCAACCGGGAATGGCTAAAACAGGAGAGGTGCAGCAAGGCTAAGTGGCTATCAACCAATTAGGGTAAGGTCATCCCTATCTAGATGTCCCTTTTTGATTTCGGCTTAGTGGCGGTTGCTGATCCCAACCGCGGGGTGATCTTATTCGGACTATCCAGTAAGGGGTAGTCCGGTCTTGTGTTGCAAGGGGTCGGGAGTGATCCTCGGTACTCTGATCTAGGCCAGGTACTGTGACGGACGGTACCCCAGTAGCCTTGCCATTGATGGAAATCCAATCTCCAATAAGCACCTGTACGGTTTTGATTGTGCCCAACTATTGCTGGAACGTGAGATGCAAGCATTTCAGCTAGATTCTATTTTACTTTCTATAGACACTATTATAATATCAGACGGTTTTAATAAAAATGTTTTGGGTTATCGTAAGGTAAAAACCCGGCATGTTTATTTGTGGCGTGGTCTTACGAGATACCTTTGATTTCAAAGGATTTTGGAAACTTTAATAATTCAATTGAGTGTGTTTTCTCATGCTAGTTTTCCAGACTGACTCGGGTGTTATTTTATTATAATGCTCGGGTCAGACCGAGTATTACAGATACATGATATGATGCCGTGGAGCTTTGGAGACGAGCTAGATGACGAGGTGTATTTCCGTAGATTTGTATATTCCGCTGTGTAAGGACAAGTTTTCTAGACTGTCCAGATTTGATGTGTTGATTATGTACTCTGATGATTGTAAGTATTAAACAGTTACAGTTCCATTTGTATGTAAATCTGTTATATATTATATTTTGTTCCGCTGCGATTGTGAGATTCTGATGTTGATTACTATTTTCTTCTTCTAACTCTTTCTTCTTTAACCTAACGGTTTGTATTTCCGACCACTTTGAGTTGAACTGATGGAGAATATTGTCAACTCAAAGGGGTACGGATTTGCGGGCTGTTACATCTTCATTCTTGAGTCTCTATATCAACATCTTTAACTCTTCAATCTTTACTTGATACTGTACGGTCTTCTTGTATCAACACGTGTTTAATATCATACACTGTATACTATATATATCTTGATAAAACATTAGTATTTATATTTTATATAATTTCTTAAAGTTATTGTCATCAAAACCAAATCCTTAGGTACTAATAGGTATGAATGCTAATTGATCATCCACAATCAAATAAGGAAGGGAAAACTTAATTCTATTGCAAATAATTTTGGCTACGATCTTATATATAACATTAGCACATACGATTTGTCTGTAATCCGAAACAGTCTGTGGCTTATCTTTTTTTAGGATAAAAGTTAAAAAAGTATGATTTATTCACATTGCTAATTTGGCATTCTGAAATATTTCTATAATAACAAGAAACAATTCTTCTTGGAGCAAGTCATAGTGGAGTTTAGAAAACTTCACTGAGAAGCCATCTAGACTCGGGCTTTTCGCATCAGGAATAGACCATAAATTAAGCTGATTTTATCTCTCCAATATTAACTGGTGCAGATAAGTAACTTTGTCCTTCATAATTTATGATCATTCTAGCTTCTATATATTGGAAAGATGTAGAGTTCGGGCCATTATATAAACAAGAGTAATAGTTTAGAGATTCCCGAACTATTGCTTCTGGATTGTATACATATTCTCCTAGGGGGGATAGTAAAGCCTGAATTCGATTTCGATGAAATCTCTTTGTCATTTGTGAAAAAAAGAATTTAGAATTCGAGTCACCCTCATGAAGCCAAAAGGTTTTACTTTTTTGAATCATTTCCTCATATTGAAGCTGCATTTGTCTTCGTAGCTCGACATTAGTTTCCAGCAATTTATCATACAAAGTAGAGTTTACGGGGTCAATATCTATTTGTAAGAACAATTGAGTGTAGGCTTCTTGAAGCTGCTTTACTGCATCATTCTTTCTAAAATGTTTTGACCATGGTTTAAGATTATCTTTAATCTTCCTGAGTTTGACAATAAAATTATGAGTGAAGTCTCCCCATGTAGTAGCCAGCATGCCTTCTTGAACACATTATAGATAACCATCAATAGTACACTAAGCATTTATATAGCTAAATGGCATATTTTCTTTCGAAGCTTGTTATCTTTGAGGGTTATTAATAGTGGTGTATGGTCACTTAAATCCATTGGTAATGCAATTGCAGTTAGAGTAGGAAACATTTGCATGAGTTCCTGATTTACCAATACTTTGTCTATGTTAGTGGCCAACCCTCACTTCCTCCATGTAAATTTACATCTCTGCAAGGAGCATTCGTTAAGGCCAAATTGAAAAGGACAGTTTCTAAAACCATTAAGATAAAAAAAAGGTATAGGAAGACCCCCTTCTTATCTTAGGGTTTAAAGCATTATTAAAGTCCCCTAATAAGAGCCAAGGCATATTAATTGAAGAAGCATCATGGATAAGGATGTCCCATAGTTTTTCCCTTATTGAGTAAGAGTTACTTGTGTAGACAAAAGTGATAGTACAACAAAAGCCACCAGTATTAGTAAAAACAACGGTTATATGCTGATAACTTTTACCTGAGATGTGAGCACTCCATGTGTTAGCATCGATGATGATAAAAAGCATAGCCTTGGTCCCCATATCATTATTATCAAAGGAGGACCAATGAGGAAGAATTTTAGACATAAACTTACGAATTCCATAATTTAATAATTTAGACTCATACAAATTTAGCTATCACAGACAATGTATGAGATTATAGAAATTTAAATACAAAAAGCATTTTGTTGTTCGTATTCAAACCTCTTACATTCCATGCGCAAATGCTCATTTAACAGAAGAAGAGCCCCTAGTTTGCCTTTTTGGAGGAGCTGTGTAGATTGTGCTTCCGTTGATGCTTTTTCGTGTAATTTTTATTAGCCTCAAGCATGTGGGATACATTAACCGTAACATCACCTTGAGCAACTTCATCGATAAAATGTTGATGTTCGTCAAAAATTTCTTGCGTAGGTGAAAAAATCCTCCGAATTAGTAGAGTCGTATTCTTGGTTGGTTGATGAAACAGTGCGTTGAACTTGTGGATCTGGGATTGCTGGAGTTGGTCGAACAATGTGTTGAGCTTACGGTTCTGGGCTTGTTGCAGTATGGTTATTATCAGTGTTGAATGGAACATTGTATTGCATTTGTGGTTTTGGGATTCCTTAAATAGGGTTGTCAGCAACAGAAGACTCTATAGGGCAATCATTACAAACAGAAGTATCAACCTCTTCGTACCATGCGCTTCCCTATCCTATATAAATTTACCCGGGGGTATGGAGGCTTGGGTCAGCGGACGGCTTTACTATACCCTCCTCAGGAGTTTACCGGCCCGCCGGTTCTCCTGGGTTTTCAAAAAAAAAAAAATCAACCTCCTCAGTTGATAGGCATGAAAAACCGTTTGCAGTTGGTATTATGTTTGCCTTTATTCAAATGGTCTTGTGTAGTAGAATCAGAACAACTGTTTGTAACATTAGTAGGTGGGACATGTTCTTTGGTTTCAGTTTGTTTAATGGGGGAAGCAGACCCCTCATCGGCCTGAAACTCATTCAAGCTTATAATTTTTATCACATTAATTTGGCTTTGCTTGCCATGTTGAACGAAACACCAATTTGCAATTTTGTGCACTATGGTCGTAGACTTTGCAATTGAAACATAGTTTTGGCTTATATTCATACGAGATTTGAATATCAATTTGTTCACCATCGGAGTCCATGTCTTGAATAGTAGTTGGATATGTAGAATCTGAGGTAACTTCGACCAAAACTCTGGCGTAACTCAGTCTATCTTTTTAACTGTATTGTAGCTCATTTTGATTGGCTCACCCAATATGCTTGCAATTCTGCTTATCGCATCGTTATTCCAGAATTCTAGTTGTAAATCATGCAATTTTACCCATATTGGCATCGATGAGAAATAATCACGTGTTAACTTCATACCCGGCTTATATGCTTTCAATATGATAATTTTTGAATTAAAGGTATATGGGCCAGCCTTGATTATCCTTGTACAATCATCTTCTTTCTCAAATCTTGTAATAATGAAGCCACTTTCTTTATAAAATATGTCCACTTTGCCTGGCGGTTGCCAAATTTTTTCCACAAACGAATAGAACTGTGAATAAAGTGGCCTACTTCCAATCACATAAGCAGTCGATGTAGCCATTTTGTAACTGCAAATTCCCTATTTGATGCTGGAATATGAAATTTGCATGTGCCATTTTCAACGGTTGGAGGAATGAACGTCAAATACACATCTCTCTGGTCGCTTTCTTCCCAAGTGATGCCTCGCGCTATATCTTCCCAAGTCCACCGCCATGTTTCTGATGAAGGTCTGGTTGGTTGGTGTGGTGGATCGGGTGGTTTGGGTGGAGGTTCATCGGGAGTAACTGTTCCCTCTACTTCAGTCTTTTCTGCCATTCTTTTTTTCACTTTAAAAAAACATTAATATTATACATACATATACGTACGTACGTACGTACATACATATACGTATGTACATACATACATACATACATATATATTTGTGCGCGCGCGTGCAAATATAGTACATATGCAGATAACACTTATTTTATTTCCTGCATATCTACTATCTTGGAGAGTTACTAGTGAATGTCATTTACAAATAGTTGAGATGCATAATAATTTTGGAACCTGGATGCACCTGTACAACAAGCAAAAGGAGTAATTCCTGTAAATCCACCCGCTATAGAATTCCCTAAGCTATGTAGAGATTTTTGGAGCATGGGTGAAAGTCGTATATGGGAATTGAGTCTTTTGTTGATACCAAGTCATAGTTATACACATGGGGGAGAATCTTTGGAATGATGGGGTTAGACGATGCTATTTGGAAATAGCTTGCTTCATGGCCTTTACAAAGAGAAGCTTTAAACTTGTGGGATATAGCAGTAGTTGAAACAAATGAATCAGAAATAACTTAGGGTAGTTTCAAAAAGATGTTTTAAAGTTAAGTTTATGTCAATGGCTAAAGAAGGACTTCAACTTGAGAGGTTCGTTCATTTGCAACTGGAAGAGTTGATAGTAAAGAAGAATGTAAACTAATTTAACTTTCTGGCCAGGTTTGGATTTGATTTAATAAACACTTTAGTGAATAAGGCTTTAAAGTTTGTTAAGGGGCTAAAGAAACTACTTCGAGATTGGGTTCTTATTCACATTTCTATGGGTGTTACATATAAGAGTCTAGTAGAGACGACATTATCGAATACCATTTCCACAAAGTGACTAAGGAGGAACCACTGAAGGAGGGCCGAAAACGTGTAAAGAAGGGGAGCGGTCAAAGGAGAGCAATGCAATTTAAGAAGCAAAGAGCGATGTGTAGGAAATGCCAAAAAGGCTCGTATATCCAAGGATTGCAAATAGATTATAGGAAAGATAACATGCTTTAATCGCAACCAGTTCAGACATATGCACTAACATTACCAATCTTTAAGCAAGATTGGACAAGTTGCACAAGCTTATGCACTCGAGGCAGCCCCTAGTTATAGTAGACTACCATAAGAGGTAGAAAAAGGAAGAAGGTCATTATGGAAGGTATATTACTTCCTTTTGATTTTCCCATTCATACTTTATTTGATATCGGAACATCTCGTACTTTTATCTCCAGTACCTTAGTTGATAGTCTATGATTGAAGACTCAAATTTGTGCACGATTCTATAGTAGCATCGAGTCATGTTGGATGTTCGACACGCTTATTTATGATTTGTCAAGAATTGCAGTTATATATATATATATATTGTGTGTGTGTGTGAAATTTCTATATGATGTGTATGTACTAGGCTTTTCATGGTATGAACTAATATTGGGAATGGACTGGATGTCGCATTACGGGGCAATGTTGGATTGTGATAGTAGAGTGATTCAGATGAGGTGCAATAGAGGGCGTGATTTAGATGTATATTGTGACCCCGATAGACTATGATGTTTGGTTACTTGTATTCATTGGATATATCATAAGATGAGTTAGCTTATATCTCCTGTTGTCCAAGAATTATGAGATGTATTCGTAGAGCATGGTCTACCGCCCTAAAGGGAAATTGAATTTTGGATTGATCTTAAGAAAGATGCTAGAGTTGTTGTTATGCCTATTAGACATATGGCTTTGAAAGAGAGAAGGGAAATAGATAAGCAGGTTTTCTAGTTATTGCAGAAAGGCTTCATTCGTAGAGGTATACCTGAGTAGGGAGCATCGGTTGTCCTCTTCACTAAGGCAAATGGTTCATTATGACTGTGCGTCAATATATGGGAATTAAATAAGTTGACAAAGAAGAATCGTTACCCTTATCTCACACAGATAATTTATTTGATCAGCTAATGTGGGCAAAAATATTTTTAGAACCATAAGAATTGGTTTTGATGATAACTATGTAATAAACTTGGTACCAATAATTTTTTAAGTTTATGTATGATATAGTACAAGAAATATAGGAATACTATTTAAGACATGTTGCAAGAAAACAAGTAAAGACGTTGTACACGCTCATGACAGATCAACATAAGAACTCAAGTACAAGACCAGATAGACTAAGAGGAATCAAGACTAAGGAGACAAGAACAAGACTACATAACAATGAAGATTCAAAGGCAAGGCTAGAAGAACACATAATACTCAAAGAACAAAGGCTAGAAGAGTACAAGACAACTGATGGAAGTAACCCAGCACACAGTACGTTAAATGGGTGAATTTAAAAAAAATCTATTTTTAGATCTTATTGGACCTATGAAGTGTAAATTAATTTAGATTCAATATAAATAATTTTAAATAAAATCTTTATTTTATTTAATTAATTTATATAAAGATTTGATTTTATATATATGTAGTATATAATGTATATGAGTAGTGAAAGAGGCTATGCGGTAGGATCGTATAATATGGAATAGAGGAATGGTCTAGGTAGATTGTAATAAGCAGTAGTAAGTAAAGTAGACACCAAGACTTTATACTGGTTCAGACCTCTTGTCCTACGTCCAGTCCCTAAGCTCCTCTTAGGAATTCAACTAACCAACAACCCTCACTTAACCCGGAGGAATAGGTTTACAACTTACCCGAACAACCGAACGGGATTTCTTGCCTCAACTACCGAAAAGGACTTCAACTAGATACTAAAAGTATTTCTGACTTGTTGTGTTCTTGATAACACTAATGAGTCAAATTGAGTACAACTTTCCTATAATCTTATCCTCGAGAGTATACAAAGTGTTTGTGAAGATTTAGGAAATGTGAATTGCTATGAATCAAAAGGTGTTATAGTTAAAACAGAGATTCAAACAATTGAAGTGGTTTGTGATTGCTTTTGAAAACTTAAGAAATCTGAAAGTATGTTCAAAAAAATAGAAAGATTAAAGCAATTAGAATAGGTAATTTGCAAATGTTAAAACCATGTATTTATATGTGGAGAAGAGATGCATTTGTTTGCTAGAGGTGCATGCAAGAGATGCTTCCATTTCCATTGGAGAATGGTTGCAACTCTTGGGAGGAAGAAGGTGTCCTTTCAGAAAAAATTCACAGTTACAAATTCAGTCGACTGAACAGGGATTTCAGTCGACTGAAAATTATGAAGTAAAATTTTCAGGAACAAATTCAGTCGACTGAGCAGGAACTTCAGTCGATTAGAACTGTGCATTTTTGTGTATGTGTAACAGGTTCAGTCGACTGGTCATCCCTGTTCAGTCGACTGAACTACTAAATTTTGCACAGTGAATGTTTATAAAAAATGAAGTTTATAAAATGTGTTCTAGTGTTTGTGCAAGCCTCTTGAGGATAGATTTTAACAATAAATCTAAACTAAGACCTATATAAAAATCATACTTATGTTTATCATTGGTCTTCATCGTTCTTCTTTTAGCTTTGCACATATCTCTTCCTTTTTGTTGAAGCACATTGTCATTGATCAAAATCTTAGCGTATCAACAATCTCCCCATTTTTGATTGATGACAACACCTATGTTTGTAGAGATGTAATTATCTTTCCTCCCCATGAATATATTATCTTTCCTACAAAACAAAGTTAGTTTCATAGATTTCTCCCCCTTTGTCATCGACAAAAAGGAAGTAATAATTTGCAAGTAACAAAGCAACCATATGCAAATATAACCATAGAGCGAATAATACAAACCATAGAGTATCACATAATAAAAGAAGGCTATTTATACAAGCCTTTGCAAAAATTGTTAGAAATTAATAAAAAGTTCCGGAAATCAAACCAAAAAAAAATGTTCAAGGTTCCCTGTCCCAATCATAAGAGCCTTCATGATCTCCTTCAGGTTCTCGAATAATAGGTCCACCTGTGGGTGGTCTATAAGCTCTTCCTCCTTGGCCACCACTTGTTTCTCTTGTACTGCTGCTTGTATGCTCTTCGGATGATGTCCAAGTGAAAGTTGGTGCCGGACGTTTGCCAAGTGATGTTGAAGCGGTAGTGGAGCTTGAGCATGAGATGGCATTCCATAACTTGTTGAAGAATCCTTTAATTTTATCAAGCTTGTGATCTACCTTCTTGAGACGATTATCAAGAATTTGTTGATTCCTTGATAAGATCCCCAATGATTGATTGGTGGAAGTATAACCTGGCTCAATGATACAAATTTCATCATCTTGGTCGAAAGGTTCTTCATGTGGAGCTTGTGGAGGTTGTTGCGGTTCTTGATGCCTAGCTTCCCATTCGGCAAGAGATATGATGCGAGGAGGTCTAGCCGGGAGTTGCATGAGGCTTATAGTGCGGTGATTAATTTGATGAACCATTGTGTTTTCGGAGTCGGGTAATGGCATATCAACATTGAGGAGAAGTCGCATGATATATTCTCCAAAATATATTGTTCGCATTTTTCCATTGTTAAAAGTGAGAAATTCATCTAGAATGAGTTGGACCCAATTGACTTGAATGTTACCCCAAATAGCGTATAGAGCTCGATAATTGATGCGGTAAACAATTTCATATGAGCCCTTTCGTGGAGTAATTGTTGTTTGCGCCAAAAATGGTCACAAACCCCGAATGTTGTGAAAGCACCAGTGTATGAATACAAATCAACAATATTCAAACACAAATCTCAGATCTAAACAAGCAACAAACAGCAATCCAGAAATAATGAACAAAAACACGAGATTTATAGTGGTTCGGCTATCTCCGGCCTACGTCCACTCCAAAGTTTTTATCTTTTATTGATCGATGCTTGAAGATTACAATTTCAGGTGTTGTATTACAACTGATTTTCTGAGCTAAGTCTGAATCTAAGGCAGCAATGGTGATCTGGAGTAAATCTGGCAGAGTCTGGGCGCTCTTTAGCTCTCAAAATTGTCCGACCTCTTTTCTAAATGACCAGGGGCTCTATTTATAGGTGTAGGAGGCTGATATTTCGCCTAAATTGAGGGGAGACCAGTTCTGGCATGTGAGGGGGCCCACATGCCCGCTTTCTGGAAATCCGGGCCCACTTTGGGATCGATTCGAAGCTACGTTCGAATCGATCAAGAATTTGTCCAATCGAGCTGAAATTTGGCATGAACATTCTTCAACATGTGCTCAAGCTACTGTGAAAATTTCATAGCATTTGGACTCGTAGATCTCGAGTTATGATCTATTCAAGTCGTGGTATTTCGCTGGCTGTCGTCTTCGAATCCATCCATTCAAATCCATTGCTTCGTATCCATCTCCTTCGACTCGATCGAGATATGTGCGCGCTTGGTGTGGCCTTATCTTCAGGGCTTGATCCGCCTTTCACTCTGGTTTGACCGAGTCGCTCCTTGAATCTTGCTATTTTTACTTGATGCATTCGAAGTCATCGTTCATTCCTGGATTCGAGCAAAGCTTCATTCGTATCCATTCTTTGTGTCTAGTTCGAATCCATCCATTCGTGCCGTTTATTTCCTTCGTATCGATCGATTCGAAGACAATCGATACGAGCGTTGTCCCTGAGTCCTTCGTGTTCATACGCATCCATCCATCCGTTAATGCCTTCGATCTTCCTCGAATCGATCTGTATGTGAGTCCTTCGTATCGATTCTAACAATGATCGATACGAACTATATCGATACGAAGCCTGTAGCCTGAATCCATCCTGATCGATACGAAATGCATCGAATCGAACAAACCACAACTATGCTCTGCTTTTGATCGATTCGAACACTATCGAGTCGAGTCTAGACCATCGATGCGAACGACATCGATTCGAAGTGTACTGCCATGACCTTATTCGATCGATACGAATAGTATCGATACGAATACCATCTCTAATTGATGCGAACTTCATCGAGGTGAACCATTCTCTGCACACAGTAATCCATCCATATCTCCTTCATACGAACTCCGATTGACCTGAAACTTGAAACATAGCCTCTCCTAGTTCTCATCATCATCTCCTATCGATTCCGTCCTGATCGGAGCCCGGTCAAATTTTGACGACATCGATCACAACCTTGTCTCTAATCGACTTCCAATCCTGATACCCACCCTTTCTTGTCGATTTGTTTGGTATTCCGGCTTTGACCAAAATGCGGGATAACAATTGTTCTCATAAGAGCTTTGTGAAGGATTCTAGCTCTAGGTCGTAGGGAAGTGGATTTAAAATCTCTAATGTTGATACATCCAAAAATTGATGGTTTATGTTATCTCGAATTTGTGGATTGAATTCTATCTCTTCAAGCTTTCTCCCTATAGTAGGTGATCCTAAGATGTGTGCAATTCGATCTAAGGAGAACCAAACTTTCTTCCCACATACCATACTCCAAACACTATTATTTGGATTTCTTGGAGTTTGGTGTCCAAGGTTGAGGTTTGCATAAAATAATTTGACCATGACATGATTTATTGCATGGTCATTTCTTTTTAAATCCAATAGAGAAGTTAAGCCTGCCTGATCCGTAAATGCTTGAATGTTGTATGTCTGGAGGCTCTGGAAATCAATGAAGGAGTGTTCGAAAATGCGAGAGTTCTTCATTTTGTTCCACCTTGTTACAGCTACTCCATCATATAGCCATTGTGCAATTTGAGCATCAATTGGCTCGGAGGATGAAGAAGAAGAGGCTCTTGATCTTTTTGGTGCCATTTGTGAGAGATTTGAGAGTAATTTGAGAATTGGGGGCTAGGGTTTTGGAAAACAATGAGGAAGAGAGTACTTTTGCAATGTAAAAAGTGAATGGTAAAGGTGAAAACTGGTGGATAAAAGGGAAAAAATTGCCTGGGAATTGACATTCAGTCGACTGAAAAGTATGTTCAGTCGACTGAATTAAAGGACGGAAAATTTCTGTACTGAATTAAGTCGACTGAACAGTATTTTTAGTCGACTGAACTGTTGTCTGAAAGTTTCTGTTGATAGTTTAGTCGACTGGGCAGAGTGTGTCAGTCGACTGAGCTAGGGAAAATTTGTTTTCTGCTTAATATTCAGTCGACTGATCAGTAAGGTTTAGTCGACTGAACTTTGGATTTTTATTGTTCTTTGTGAATTTCGAAAGCAAAAGTTTTATTGAAAGAAGAAATTACAATTGTATAGATATATAACAACATGAATTGTTTTAAAAAGTAGTTATTTCTTTGGAGATGAACTATTTTCCTTTTGCGTCTTTTTCCCTTCATTCTCCATATAGCTTATTTCCCATGAATTTGGAGTATACTGAGGAGTCTTTGGGGACATCCAAGGATTCAAGGGATCAACTGGTGTACGGTAAGATGAAGATGGATCGAACGCACTAACTGGTCGAGGTAGGGGCTCGCTCACCTCATTTTTCTTTGAGCTACAAAAACGTAAACCAATTTTCTCAAGAAAGCTTAGTCGTCTTGCTGTTACTTTCTGTTCAAAATATAATTCTTGTTGGAGATCAATTTGTTGTTGTTGAAAGTGATGAATCTCATCAATCTTTCTTTTTGTATCAGGGGAGGTAAAAAGTCCACGTTTTGCCTTCTTTGATTCCGGTGTGTAGCCAGTGCGATAATTTTCTCATTTATACACTGGTTCATGCTTTGGTGTCGACGTTGGAAGTTTTGGTGATGTAGGAGTGTTTTCGACTGAGGAGGTGATGTTGATATGAGAGTATGAGCTATCGGAAGACATTTTTATATAGAATTTTCAAACTTTGTAATTCTTTTGAAAATAATTATATGTATAAAAGTATATTTATAGTATAAAAATGCTAAGAAAAATGTGGTGGTAAATTAATAAGGTTTTAGAACCAATCATTGTTTTATTGGATTAAAAGCATTGGTTAGAAATGGATGGATTAGAGACATCCTTTAATCTATTATGTATTAGGTAGCTGAATTGAACTATTTATATTGAATAATTTTGTTTTCGTTATTTAGTCAACTGGGCAGGTTGTTTTAGTCGACTGAGTTTATATATTTTTATAATATTTGCTATAAAACATCTTTAAAAGAAATTATTCCTAATTCTCGTCGCAATTTTATAAATGATTTTTCTAATAAAGGTTTAGTAAATATATTGGCAATCTGATTTTCGGTAGAAATATGTTCTAAATTTATGATTCCTTTTTCGATATTGTCACGTAGAAAATGGTGACGAATATCAATATGTTTTGTACGAGAATGATTTACCGGATTTTTAGATAAATTTATTGTACTTGTATTATCACAATATATTGTAGAATTTGTTAAATTTATATTAAAATCTTTAAGTGTTTTGAATTCTTTTGACAAATGTTTTAAAGTGCTCAAATGTATCACTTTTATTTTTCATAAAAATGGTCCATGTATATCTTGAGAAATCATCAACTATTACAAATACATATCGATTATGATTAATGGATTGAACTTGTGTTGGTCCGAAAAGATCCATATAAAGTAATTCTAGTGGTTGTAAAGTTGAAATATTTTTCTTAGATTTGAAAGATGATTTTGTTAATTTTCCTATTTGACAATCATCACAAAGATTTTTTATCTTAAAGTTTATCTTAGGTAAACCTCTTACTAATTCATTTTTAGAAAGTTTTCTAATAGTTTTGAAATTAATATGACAAAATCTTTTGTGCCACAACCAAGGATCATTATCTTTGGCTAGTAAACACATATTTGTATTATGATTAATTTTCATATTTAAAACATAAATATTCCTATCTCTATTTCCCTCAAAAACAAGATTTTGGTTTTGATCAAAAATACTACATTTATTTTCCGAAAAAGTTATTTTAAAACCTTTGTCACAAAGTTGACTTATGCTTAGTAGATTATGTTTTAGATTTTTAACTAATGAAACATTTGTAATAAAAGGTAAATTTGATGTACCATAATTGCTCACATCTCCTTTGCCAATGATATAGCCTTTTGAATTATCTCCGAAGGTAACCGAGCCACCATCAAAGTATGTGATGTTTGTAAGCATATCTTTGTCGCCGGTCATGTGTTTTGAGCAACCACTGTCTAGTATCCATTTCTTCTTTTTGAGTGGGACCTGATAATAAATACAAAATTATCGGTACCCACCTTTCAATAGGGTCCTAAAAGTTAGAACTTAGGAAACCAAACCCAATTTGGTTCAGTATCCTTTTTATAAATATAATTTTTATTATTATGAACACTATCCATAAATGCTTTGATATATTTATTCCTAATCAAAATATTGTTAGTCTTTGGAACCCAAATTTTAACTATCTTAGTTTCTTCTTTTGTTCTAATAGGTTCTCTTAATAACATTTGTTGTTTTGAATCAATATTCCTCTTAAAATTTGTATTTATCTTTTTAGGAATTTTTGGTTCCTTTTTATATCCTAATCCATGTTTATTTGAGGAAGATTAAGAATTTTCTAGAATCTTAGATAAATTTTCTCTTCCTTTGTTAAAGTTAGAAACATTTTTAGTGATGTTATCTAATCTAACTTGAAGACTATTATTTTCTAACTCAACTTGTTTAATCTGAGTTTTTAACTCATGATTTTCAAAAACAATTATATCATTTTTTGTCTTTTGATTTTCAATTTCTTGACTTAAAAGAGATAATCGAGTTTCCGAATTTGAAAGAGACTCTTGAACTTTTTCAAGTTCTTCTTCTAGAATTTTCTTTTCATCTTTTAACATATCCCTTTCAAACTCAGCTTTGTTCTGATTTTCACGAGTTTCCTTAAGTTTCTTTTTAAGATTTTTTATTGTACTCAATAGTTCATTATTTACATCAATTAAATCATCGAAAGTTAAATTACTAACCTCAGATTCTTGAGCCATAAAGCATACATTCGCTTGTTCATTGTCGCTATCATTTTCACTTTCTGATGAAGATGAATCTTAATCGTCCCATGTTACAGAGAATGCCTTCTTTTTGAATTTTTCTTTCTTGTTTTTGTTCCGATTCTCCTTCTTTTGCTCTGGACAATCTTTTTGCATGTGACCTTCTTGTGACAGTTGAAGCATTCTATATTTGAGGATGTAGGTTTGTTCAAGAAATTCTTTTTGAATCCGTTTTTATTTTCTTTTCCATATCTTAAGAATTTCTTGAAATTTTTGGCTATAAATGCTAAATCCTCATCTTCAGACTCTGATTCTTCCTTTTCTGCATGAAAAGCTACATTTTTTCTTTCTTGTGCTTGATCTTTCTTAGCTTGCATATTTACTTCATACGACATAAGATTTCCAATTAATTCTTCTGGTTTCATTGTAGATAGATCATTTGGTTCTTCGATTGCTAAGACTTTTCTCTCCCATTCATCAGTGAGTGAATTTAGAACTTTAGATACAATATCAAAATCCATGTATTTTTCTCCTAGTCCTATTAAGGCATGATGAATGTCTTGAAACCTCGAGTACATGTCATTGATGGATTCATTCTGTCGCATTCTAAAGTTTTGGAACTGGTTCTTTAGCATGGAGATCTTTGTTTGTTTAACCTTGTTTGTGCCTTCATGTATGGTTTTAAGTGTACTCCATATCTGATGTGCAGTAGTACAAATGCTAACACGATTGAATTCATTTATGTCCAAAGCACAAAATAGCATATTCATAGCTTTGGCATTTGCACTAACTTCATTCTTCTGAGCTTGCGTCCATGTAGAATATTCTGTTGTGGGTACAACGAGTTCTGCTTGAGTTGCATTCCAGGCTTCAAAACTTGTTGCTTGCATATAAATCCTCATCCTTGTAGCCCAATAATTATAGTTTAGTCCATTGAATAGAGGGGGTCTTTGAGTAGATTGTCCTTCCGCAAATGTAGAGTTATAGGCAGATGTTGTGCTTGTGTTGTTTTCCATATTATCAATATGTCAAATAACGGTGTTATGGTTATAGGACGACCTTACTTCGATACCAATTGAAAGAGGCTATGCGGTAGGATCGTATAATATGGAATAGAGGAATGGTCTAGGTAGATTGTAATAAGCAGTAGTAAGTAAAGTAGACATCAAGACTTTATACTGGTTCGGACCTCTTGTCTACGTCCAGTCCCTAAGCTCCTCTTAGGAATTCAACTAACCAACAACCCTCACTTAACCCGGAGGAATAGGTTTACAACTTACCCGAACAACCGAACGGGATTTCTTGCCTCAACTACCAAAGAGGACTTCAACTAGATACTAAAAGTATTTCTGACTTGTTGTGTTCTTGATAACACTAATGAGTCAAATTGAGTACAACTTTCCTATAATCTTATCCTCGAGAGTATACAAAGTGTTTGTGAAGATTTAGGAAATGTGAATTGCTATGAATCAAAAGGTGTTATAGTTAAAACAGAGATTCAAGCAATTGAAGTGGTTTGTGATTGCTTTTGAAAACTTAAGAAATCTGAAAGTATGTTCAAGAAAATAGAAAGATTAAAGCAATTAGAATAGGTAATTTGCAAATGTTAAAACCATGTATTTATATGTGGAGAAGAGATGCATTTGTTTGCTAGAGGTGCAGGCAAGAGATGCTTCCATTTCCATTGGAGAATGGTTGCAACTCTTGGGAGGAAGAAGGTGTCCTTTCAGAAAAAATTCACAGTTACAAATTCAGTCGATTGAACAGGGATTTCAGTCGACTGAAAATTATGAAGTAAAATTTTCAGGAACAAATTCAGTCGACTGAGCAGGAACTTTAGTCGACTGGAACTGTGCATTTTTGTGTATGTGTAACAGGTTCAGTCGACTGGTCATCCCTGTTCAGTCGACTGAACTACTAAATTTTGCACAGTGAATGTTTATAAAAAATGAAGTTTATAAAATGTGTTCTAGTGTTTGTGCAAGCCTCTTGAGGATAGATTTTAACAATAAATCTAAATTAAGACCTATATAAAAATCATACTTATGTTTATCATTGGTCTTCATCGTTCTTCTTTTAGCTTTGCACATATCTCTTCCTTTTTGTTGAAGCACATTGTCATTGATCAAAATCTTAGCGTATCAACAAGTAGGGGTGGACACGGGCCGGTTTGGTGCGGTTTGGAGCCTAAACCGCATCAAACAGTTAATCAAAAAATACAAACCATTATACTAATCTTTTGAACGGTTCAGTTTCGGTTCGATCTAATGTAATACAGTCCGGTTTGGTCTGTTCCGGTTTGAACCCACATTAAATATGAAATAAGAGAATTACTTCAATCATCCATCAATTTACGAAGGCAACTGTGTGAAGCTTTTACACTTAAAGATTAACACACACAATGTTATACTGAAACGAAAGATTTGTTCTTAATTAATTGTATGAATATTTCAATTTGGCATAGATATCCAAAAACATGGGATGAAAAATTTTATGCTAAAACTATAACTTCTTCCTTGATGACAACGATTATTGTTAATATAACAACAACATACGTTGAAAATAGAATATACATAATTAGAATCTAAAATGAGATAGGAGTTTCTTATATTTTTGTCATAGGATTACTAGTGTAAATTTTCGGTTCGGTGTAGTTTAATATGGTCGATTCAATCGTTCAAACCGCAATCAAACCGTATCAATCCAAATCGGTCTGGTTTGGGGTATTTGCTTTGGCTAGATATTCGATGCGGGTTTTCGCACCATTTTTGCGGTCCAGTGCAGGCAGTTCTATATAGCAGTGCGGTTTATGCCCACCCCTATATATGTGTATCAAGTACACATGTACGTTTAAAGTATACGTACAACATATAGATTTATACATGGTTTAATATGACTATGTATAAATGCTGCGGTTTACTACAATGAACACATTAGCCCATTTATATACATATTTGATGTCCATAATTAATTTATTGTTATACACACACACATATGCACACATACATATACAAATATATATATAACACACACACACATATATATATGAATATGTTGATCGGTTCAAATTCATATTCAAAATACCTTAAGAAATGTTTAAATTTAAAAACATATATATATATATATATATCTAAAATAAATTCTATTTGAAATTTAAAATTCAAATTTCAAATATGTGTGTGTGTAATTTTGACTTCAGGCCTCGATCTGGTTATAGGTACAAAGCACACCTCTAGGTGGAAATCATTACAACCAGACTGCTCATTAGAAGGCGTGCATGGCTTTAGGTTGCATCTTCTGGTACAACCCCTAAAGTAGTAGGCTCTAGTCCAGGTTCGGCTGCTTATTTAGGTTGAACTTATTGTTCCATTGTTTTGAACACTTTGCCTACTAATTCTATACTTGACTTAGCTAGGAGGACAAGATTTATTTTAGATATTGATTATTCCAATATAGAATACATTAGAAGCAAGGAACTTAAGAGGGTCCAATCTCTTAGATCATGAGATACATTTGTTGGAACGTCGGGGGTTATACGATATTAGAAAATGTAACAAAATTAGGTATTTTTTTAAATATAATAACATTGATATAGTTTTGTTACAGAATACTAAAATAGAACGCCCAGACTGTTATTTCTATAGAGTCTGAGGGGTTTTATCTTAGTAATTGGGTTTGTTTCCCTACTAGCAGGTAGCTTTGGTGGTTTAGTTGTGGGTTGGAAGCAAAATTGTGTTAAACTTATTCAATCGATTATTAAAGTTCCCTTAATGCATCTTATTTTCTTCGATTAAAGTGACGACTCCGTTCTAAATGCACTAAAGTTTATGTGCCTCACAAAAAGATAGATATGAGTGTGTTCTTTAGTGAGAATGTCTAGAATTTAGATCCCTTACTGATGGTCTGTGAGTAGTAGGGGGAGATTTCAATGTTACTAGAATTTTAAGGTAGCACGCTCCTAGAGAGCGAGACATTTCTACTATGGAAGAGTTCGACCAGTTTATTATTCGTGGTAATCTGACTGAATTACCACTAACTAATAGGTGCTTCATTTGGTCGAACTCTATGGACACTCCTTTAACGGTGCTCTTTGACCATTTCTTTATTAGCAAAGAAATTAGGATAGGTTCCTGGTTTTTGCGTTACAGGGCTTTCAATTGTGTATTCGGACCACTACCCCATTATTCTCTTATGCGAGAACTACCTTCTAATCCATAAAACTTTTAGATTCGAAAATATATGGCTATTAGAAAGTAATTTTACCGAATTAGTTTCTAATAAATGGCTCTCTATGAGTAACGATGATATTAGATATTCCAGAAATATAACAAAGGTTTTCGTCTATAAACTTAAGGACCTTAGAACGTTCCTTAGAAAATGGAACAAAGACGTTGTTGACAATATTAAGATTAAAAGGGAAAAATTAGTTTTAGAAATTTTAAAATTAAACAAATTATAAGAAACTAGAACTTTATACCTTTTGCAACAAAACATTCTTCTAAACCTTAAAGAAGAACTAGACAAAGTTATTACGCAAGAGAAAATAATGTGGAAACAAAGGTCTCACTTTAGTGGATGGACGGGGGAGAGAAGAATACCAATTTTTTTAACAAAATAGCTAACGGCCGCATGCGTAGTAACTTTATAAACCTCTTTCTTATTAACAATGTGAAAATTTAATCAAAATGAGTCCAATGACACCTTCACTAACTACTACAAAGATATTTTCGGATCTAACAAAGGGCGTAGAATTAAATCTAGATGTAATGACGTATATCCTAATAATATTAGGATTGCTCTAGAGGATTTGCACGTTCCATTCTCGGAGGAGGTGACCGTTAGGGCTATCGATGACATGCCAAGCAATAAATCACATAGATCAGATGATTTTCCAATTCTATTCTACAAGAAATTTTGGCATGTTTTAAAATATGACATGATTAAAATGTTTAACGAATTTTACAATGACAATTTACAATGAGGAAGATTTAACTTTGTTATTGTAATTTTGTTTCACAGGAAAGTGGTTGTGAAAGAGCATAAGGACTTTTGGCCAATATCGTTAATAAACTATTCACTTAAAATAATTTCAAAGGTTTAAGAAAATAGGTTAAGCACTAAAATGAACATTTTAATCAATATTACGCAAACCGCTTTTATTAAAGGTAAAAATATCATGGATAGAGTCGCTATTGTCCAAGAATTTATAAACCACTACTATAAAATAATATCACATGTGCTCTTTTGAAACTTAATTTTGTAAAGGCTATTGATTCAATTGGTTAGTATTTTCTAAAAGATTTATTTTTGGCTAGGAGTTTAGTCATAGATAGGTAGGTTGGATTATGACATTGCTCAAAGCCGAAAACTCTAGTATAATGGTTAACGGTGTTTTAGAAAATAAAATCCAATCTAAATGCAATCTCAAACAAGGTAACCCTCTATCGTCCTTACTATTTAACTTGGCGGTGGATGTTTTCATTAGGATAATTAAATTAGCTATTCCAAATGGGGCTCTTGCTAGTGTTAGTGATGACATCACCAATGATGGCTCTTGATTCTTTAATTTACCAACGACGCCATGCTTTTCACTTCTTACTTACATTGACACATTATGGCACTTTAATTTATTCTATATAGTTTCGAAATGCTTTCGTCCTCGAGATCAATTTTGGTAAGAGTTGAATACTAGTCTTAAATGATGTGGACAATGTTGAACATCTTGTTGCGAATATCTTAACTGTAAAACGGTGAAATTTCTATTCATCACTTAAGTTTTGTGATTAGTCCAACTAAGCTAAAAGGGAAGATTGAAAAATAATAATTGATAAAATTAATAGAAAATTATCTACGTGGAACAATAGATTTTTACCTAGAACTGGCAGAATCATTCTGTTAAACTCTGTTTTATCAGCTCTCCCGACCTAGTGGATGTCTTTTTATCTATTTCCAAAATGGATAATTGATAAAATTGGTAATATTAGAAGAAACTTCCTTTGGAGTAGGGATAATTCCTATGGTAGTATTAACTGTCTAGTTAACTGGGAAATTATTTGTAAATCCAAAGAGGATGGAGCCTAGGAATTGTAAATCTAAACGTGTCACCATTAGGAAAATGTCTTTGAAAATTTAATAATAAGATCATAAACTTTATTTGAAAAGATATTATTTCAAATCTATTTTATGGTTATAACCTCCACCATATCACTTCTAATCTCAGCAACATGTCTCACTTCTAGAAATTCATCCTAAAAAACTTTAAAAAAAATAAACCTCAAGATTAAGCACATAGTTCGTTCATGAAATAAAAAATCTTTTTAGCATGACCACTAGATTTTCACTAACCACTTAGAGTTGAGTTCAAAGAGCTCTATTATATTTTTAATTTTTAGAAGTTTATATTCTTATAACGATTATCCATGGAACTTTAATTTTAACCATACACTTGAAGGTATTACCTTAACCCAATTTGCTTTACTTTGTGCCAAGCTAGAATATTATAACTTAGAAGATGAAAGTGACATTAAAATTCAGTGTTGGGATAATAGCAAAGCATACTCCTCAAACTCAATTTGCAAGTTTCAAAACTTCTCAAGTACTAAACCATATATTTTTCAAACGTGTTTGGAAAGTTAAGACCCTACCCAAAACTAAGTTGTACACTTGGTTAATCCAACATAAAAAACTAAATAAGCTTGAAATTTTAAAGAAAAAAATGCTTATAGATAAAAAATGTGTCTTTTGCAGCATAAACCAAAAAAACATAGCTTGCAATATTGCAAATGTCCCTTAACTAATTCCATCCTTGTACACACTATTAATATTTTTGGCTTCAATAAGACAAACTCGAATTTTAAATGTGACTAGTACCGAAACAATTTTAGAACTTGGTATGCTAAAAAATAGAGAATTTCATTTGATACTATTTTCACAATCACTTGTTGATATTTACGGTTTGAAAGGAACCAACTTATGTTTAATAATGTTAACGTTCCATCTGATAACCTAATTTACTCTATAACACTTTTTATTTATAAGTAGGTTTCATATCCTAGCTATAAATTAACTAAAAATATATCATTTAAGGAATTTATTCAAAAATTAAAAAGAGGTATCAATATCTTGAAGTTCAAAGTTAGTTTTAATAATGAGAAATGCAGCATGACCTTAACCAATGACTCAATAAACAATTCAACTAATGATAACTATCCGACCGCTTTGCTTCTGACTAATAACTAATCCCATAGTGCATCGGCCTCTGTTTCTTGTCATGCATAAGTATGTATATGTTTCCTGGAGATTTGGCCAGGCAACTGAGTACTCGGCATCTTGGAGTACTCGGCATCCAAGAGTACTCGGCATCCAGGAGCGCTCGTCATCAGGCAACGTTCGGCTAGAGGCATCGTTCGGCCAGAGACATCGTCCGACCAAGGGCTTTGTTCGGCCTAAGGACATCGTTCGACTAAGGGCTTCGTTCGGCCTAAAGGCACGTTCGGCTAGAGGCATCGTTCGGCCAGAGACATCGTCCGACCAAGGGCTTTGTTCGGCCTAAGGACATCGTTCGGCTAAGGGCTTCGTTCGGCCTAAAGGCACGTTCGGCTAAGGGGCTTCGTTCGGCCAGAAGACACGTTCGGCCAGATACTTCGCTCGGCCAGAAGACACGTTCGGCTTCGATGGCTATTCGGCCTACTCTTCCCACACAGCAAGCGCCTCGTTCGGCAGAAGGAGAGTGGTTCGGCACCCAACTGTTCGGCCTGATTGGTTCGGCACACATAGACCAGCCTATCTGGACCGAGTTATTCAGCTACCAGGCCCGCCAGAGAAGTCCAACCCACCTTTGTCTATAAATAGAGGGGCAGAGGCACAGTGAAATGGACCTTTTTTTGGGAGAACAATGGGGAGACTCTACCACTTTCAAGACTTACTATTTTCGGTTCAAACTTATATTCAAATCATTAATATATGGATTGTATCTGTATTCAACTACTTTTGAAAGAAATAAAGATCAAAACTCAAAGTGGATGTAGGCAATTATGCTGAACCACTATAAATCCGGTGTTCTTACTTTCTACATTTAAATTAGCATATTCTTCCTTGTTTAATTTAACTTCATCACTTACATCTCTACACAATCTTTCTCAACGAGGTTAGTGACCAATTTTGGTGCTAACACTTTGGTGCTTTCACTGAGAATTGAATTCTCAGCCTGATCGGATCTCATCGTCTACTAGTGGATTTTCATATTCGCGAGATAGATCCAGTTGTTTACTAGGAAACTTCCTATTCTACTCAGATTTGAAAGAAATCTAAAGGAAGCTGATAGCCGTATTCATATAAACCAAGTCTATGTAAGATATGGGGACTGGGCGTTGAAGTTTGCAGTCATGTTGAATAGAGGCCGACCCCCCCTCTTAAGCCAACTTAGCCGATCGCCCCAGAAAAGGAGTATGCCGACCGCTCCAGAAAAGGTGTATGCCCATCGCTCCAGAGAATTCCCCATGCCGAGCAGAATTCCCATGCCGAGCAGAATTCCCATGCCGAGCAGCATCCAGGCCGAGCAGAGCTCCTATGCCGAACAAAATTCCTATGCCGAACAGCCTTGGCCGAACAGCTTTGGCCGAACCACTCCAGACCGATCCACTTTGGCCGAACAGCTTTGGCCGAACCACTCCAGGCCGATCCATTCTACCGAACAGCCTTGGCCGAACAGCTTTGGCCGAACATACCTCTAGGCCGAACGCCATTCCAGGCCGACCATAACTCTAGGCCGAACGCCCTTCCAGGCCGACCATACCTCTAGGCCGAACGCTCTTCCAGGCCGAACCATACCTCTATGCCGAACACCTCTGTAATGCCGAACGGTATTGTATGCCGAACGACTCGGTTGTGCCGAACAAGAATGAATGTCGAGCACCTCTGTAATGCCGAGCGGTATTGTATGCCGAACGACTCGGTTGTGTCGAACGAGAACGAATGCCGAACACCTCTGGAATTAAGTTACACCGGTCCCTTATACGACCCCTATTTTCAAAAAAAAAAAAAATTCGGGTACGGCCCAAATTTTCAAAAAAGAGGCTAAAACTCAGCGCAGTGCAGTGCCTCCGGATAGTGAATTCCCTAGCCGCAGCGCAGTGCCTCCGGATAGTGAATTCAAAACTCAACTTAATAAAGGAACATTCTATCCACTTCCTTGACATTCCATGATCGACCATGGCATAGAGGATCTAGCGGCAGCTTATGAACGACATCAAGGGAACGGACAAGCAACCGCTATTCAAGCGGTACTCCCAAAGGTTGGAGAACATAGATGATATGACTCTAGCAAACGCCAAGATGACTCCAAGCAAACCAATGCTCTAAGCAATTTATTCCAAATACTAACAAGGGTATCATACTGATCGCGTTTGAGGAAAGTCGACCTCCAGATATATTTTGGCAGCTAGTTAGCTAAAGAGCCTCCTACGACTATGGATCGTTTCTTTTACAAAATGAATCAGAACTGAAGTGAGGAGGAGTGGAGTAGACTAAGAAAAATAACAATGAAGGCCCGTTGGCTAAGGATGTAGATCCCAGTAGCCGAAACAAGACTTCAGAATTCAGCTCATATGCTCTTTGAAAGATTCAATTGACAACCTCTACTTGAAGACTCATGACTCGGAGTGGTACTGGAAACCAACCTCGAGAGAGTACACCAAAGTCTAAAGAAAATCAGGGGAATGTTGTATATTCCCGGATGCTCGCTGATCCTAACACGGGCGATTACAAACACCTCCGAGGTGTGATCGAAAAGATGACCTGGAAAGGAAAGCTTCAATAGTATGTACAAGTCCTGCAGAATGGCGGGCAGCGAATATCCGATGCCTATTAATAAAGGGCTATGATTATCAATTGGACGGTTGACGGCCAACATCCCTTTGAAAGGAGCCAGGGGCGGAGTCGAATAGCGAGCACACGATGCTGCTTCACATATCAATGAGATTTACCATAATCTTCTTTGAATTATTTCCATTTCCATCTCTATTTCAATTGTTCTATGAACTACGACTAGCTTGAACTAAACTACTTTCAAAACGATGCAGGTGTCCAGGTACTCAGATTTGGTTGCCAACCAATCTACGCAGACCATGATCGGACGTGTGGAGTTACATCTGGACGGGAATAATTCTATTGCTCATCATCAACCATATGCCTTTGATTTGGGGCTATGGATTAAATACAATGTACAACATCACGATGCACGGAGAGCTGAATTCCATCCTGCAAGTGAAATTTATTCAAGTAGAGAGCGGCTGCGATACGACCAGCCACTCGCTAAGTGAAACTCGAGCTCGGGGGCAAACCATCACATCAAGGCTAAAAATGGGTTGATACACGATGATCCTTCGCACAACTCCGTACTCCCAGAGTGCGAGATGGATTATAAACATTCATCAACTCCGTACTCCCAGAGTGCGAGATGGAGTATAAACATTCATCAACTCCGTACTCCCAGAGTGCGAGACGGAGTATAAACATCTACTTAACTCCGTACTCCCAGAGTGCGAGACGGAGTATAAACATTAATCAACTCCGTACTCCCAGAGTGCGAGATGGAGTATAAACATCTACTTAACTCCGTACTCCCAGAGTGCGAGACGGAGTATAAACATTGATCAACTCCGTACTCCCAGAGTGCGAGACGGAGTATAAACATTGATCAACTCCGTACTCCCAGAGTACGAGACAGAGTATAAACATTGATCAACTCCGTACTCCCAGAGTGCGAGACGGAGTATAAACATTGATCAACTCCGTACTCCCAGAGTGCGAGACGGAGTATAAACATTGATCAACTCCGTACTCCCAGAGTGCGAGACGGAGTATAAACATTGATCAACTTCGTACTCCCAGAGTGCGAGACGGAGTATAAACATCTACTTAACTCCGTACTCCCAGAGTGCGAGACGGAGTATAAACATCTACTTAACTCCGTACTCCCAAAGTGCAAGACGGAGTATAAACATTAATCAACTCCGTACTCCCAGAGTGCGAGACGGAGTATAAACATTAATCAACTCCGTACTCCCAGAGTGTGAGACGGAGTATAAACATTCGCTTAACTCCGTACTCCCAGAGTGCGAGACGAAGTATAAACATTAATCAACTCCGTATTTCCAGAGTGCGAGATGGAGTATAAACATCTACTCAACTTCGTACTCCCAGAGTGCGAGACGGAGTATAAACATACATCAACTCCATACTCATCCCCAAAACTGGGGGCAGAACCAAAGCAAAGCATGCTAGTTGAACATTTGTCTAAAAGAAGATTGCAACGAAACGATTAAAAGACGACTGTCAAGCAATCAACTGAACGGAAATATTCAGCATGAAAGACTACGGTTTTTCAAAGCACGTCATGTTTACACAAGACGTCCTTTGGGGGGCAAATGTTATCCTGCCTTTTGGCAAGGCCGTGACACCAAGAACTTGATTAGAAACCAGTGACAGTTCGTCTTGGAGATCGGTTACACAAAGGCTCACTATGGATATCGATGGATTTTGTCCGAGTCTGGATCGAGCCACGATTAATAAGACATAACAATCAAAGCCAGGGAAGCCAATGTTCCAAGTTTCAAGACGATCCGAGTTCGTATGCTCAACTTATGATCGATTCGAACAACCGACCATCCATCCATCAACCTCCACATTTGACTTGGAGACCTAAACTGCTTGGAATGAATATGGCCCGATCATCCACTCCAATCGAGTCATAGAACAAAGTTCAACAAAAAACAGATACCCCTCATGAAGCTCAGTGACGCCGGGATCCGTCTAAAGTGGACGTGATTTGATCATCTATACATCAAATCCTACCCTGAACACGAAAGGTTGTTCGAAAGCCCAACTTGAAGTAGCTATGGTAGACTGCGTACTCGCTAACCATCGCTGTCAATATATGGAAACGACTGCACCTTGGAACATATGCAACTTACTTTGTCTACTCAACAATCTATTATCCTTATTTTCTAGAAGGAGATACGGAGAAAATTGTAAGAGATTTGGCTATCTAACCCAACATGGATGTGATTCAACCATCTGTCATATACCTCCTTCCTTGACTTGATTGGAAGAGCTATAATCATCGAGCGGACGAGAATCGATCGTCCATTTTTCAAATTCCGTCCCTCATCCTGGGGGGCAGAATCCCATTCCGTGAGCAAACGTGGTTCGATTGTTCATTCGACGACATTAGCCTCGATACAGTAGATGAATACAAATTAAAGAGTGGAAATACGACTGCTCTCAACTTAAACATCCAAGTCCCCAGAGTGCGGACTGGAGTACTCTAAGTCCCCAGAGCGCGGACTAGAGTATAAACGACTTAAACCTCCAAGTCCCCAGAGTGCGGACTGGAGTACTCTAAGTCCCCAAAGCGCGGACTAGAGTATAAACGACTTAAACCTCCAAGTCCCCAGAGTGCGGACTGGAGTACTCTAAGTCCCCAGAGCGCGGAATAGAGTATAAACGACTTAAACCTCCAAGTCCCCAGAGTGCGGACTGGAGTACTCTAAGTCCCTAGAGCGCGGACTCGAGTATAAACGACTAAAACCTCCAAGTCCCCAGAGTGCGGACTGGAGTACTCTAAGTCCCCAGAGCGCGGACTAGAGTATAAACGACTTAAACCTCCAAGTCCCCAGAGTGCGGACTGGAGTACTCTAAGTCCCCAGAGCGCGGACTAGAGTATAAATGACTAAAACCTCCAAGTCCCCAGAGTGCGGACTGGAGTACTCTAAGTCCCCAGAGCGCGGACTAGAGTATAAACGACTTAAACCTCCAAGTCCCCAGAGTGCGGACTGGAGTACTCTAAGTCCCCAGAGCGTGGACTAGAGTATAAATGACTAAAACCTCCAAGTCCCCAGAGTGCGGACTGGAGTACTCTAAGTCCCCAGAGCGCGGACTAGAGTATAAACGACTTAAACCTCCAAGTCCCCAGATTGCGGACTGGAGTACTCTAAGTCCCCAGAGCACGGACTAGAGTATAAATGACTTAAACCTCCAAGTCCCCAAAGTGCGGACTAGAGTACTCTAACTCCCCAGAGTGCAGACTCGAATATAAGCGAATCGGATCTCCAAGTTCCCTGAATATGAACTATGACACAAATGACTTGAATTTTTCAAATCCCTGACATACGGGCTAGAAAGTATTCTAAGTGCTCGAAGCACAAAATGGAAGTTCAACGACTCCCGAAGCATTTCCGAGTTATATGAAGATGGACTGAGAAGTCTATGTTACTCACAACTGCTTGGATTAAAATCACAATCACAAAGAAAACTGAACAATAAGAGTCTTTTGTAAGACAGGAAAAAGAACTAAACCTTATTCAGAAATGAGTTTCTATTACAACCCCTCCAAAGTTCAGAGTCGACATTCTATCTACAAGGACTAAGGAAATAGATGAAAATAATTACATGACTTAAACTAACCCTCGTTGAACGAGGATAGTAATCACTTCTTGTGCTTCTTCAACTTCTTTCCAGACGGCTCCTCTCCAGAGCATTTACCCTTGGTACTCTTCTTTGATAGAGGGGTAGCAACTGAAGGAGTACGGGGGCCTTCCATGGGCTTGGACCTGCCAGGAAGGATGACCTTCAACGGCTTGTTCAAAGGATCGTCCAAGTCCACAACTCGGGGATCTACTATGACCTTGACCGTCTCCTCCCTCTCTTTCTCGAGCCGCTCCTCCATGCTCAATTCGGATGTATGCTTAGAGGCGCCTGTAATTTCTACTTCATAACCCCCATCGGTAGGAGAGGAGGTTTCAGACTTGTCTTCGTCAAGCGCTCCGATCACCTGAGCGTCTGGACCAGAAGCCTCCCCTGCGTGAGTGGCTTCACTTGTTTTCTCCCCCACTTCCTTGGCGACATCGCTCCTCGGAGTGGGCTCGGGGTCAGAACGGCCTGCACAAAATCGTGGAAAACAAGAATGCAATAGTCCTGCATAAAGAATAACGACTTTCGAAATCTTAAAGAGAACCTTAAAGAGAAGGATTATCTACCAGGTTCGGGCAAACTCTCAGCCATCCGAGAGGTCTCACCCTTTGGAATGGGAGACAGATTGCGGACTAAAGTACTCTAAGTCCCTGAGTGCGGACTAGAGTATAAATGACTCAAAAACCTCTATGCCCCAGAGTGCGGACTACAGTACTCTCAGTCCCCAGAGCATGGACTAGATTATAGACGACTTCAGAAAAATCCCTAAATCCCAGAAGCGGACCAGATTACTCTAAGTTCCCAGAGTGCGAACTAGAGTATAAACGAGTGGACGAAAATCTCTGCGTCTCGAACTGTGGACTAAAGCGTAAACCGTTCGACAAATCTCTAAGTCCCCGGAGCGTGGACCGAAGAATGAACACAAATTGGGCGCGAGTCAACCGGGGGGAGAATAACACTAAGTCACCAGAATGCAGAGTGGTGTATAAACATCGATAAATAGACGAGTGGATTCCGACCATTTTCTATTCCGCAAACTTCGACCTGGAATCGACAGGAGGATTATTAACCCGCTGAGGATGGAGTTCGACCATCCAACCAGTGACCTGGCCAAATCATTACTGGGGGCAGGGGTACAAAACACTAAAAAGCTGAATACGACAGCTTATTGTAGCTCTAGCGTGGCGTTCTTTATAACTTGAGGCAGCGACTGCAGGGAGGCCTCAATACAAAGCCAATCGAAACGGCATCCAAAGCTACGAGCAACCTACTATATCATACCTCAGACCAAGGGTCAATGTCAATCCGCACCAAGCACATACGAATGTGACTCGGATGTTTTTTGAAAAACTATGACCCCCAGAGTATGGAAAATAGGGTAAACCACGAATACTTGGTCAAAAATTCTCCAGCACCCTCGTTCGATTTGTCAGGAGGAGTATGAAACTGGATGAGCATAACCTGACTGCATTTGTAGCCAACTTTACCCCGAGATCTGATTACAGAGCATGAACCAAAGTGGACGTGGATGACCATCCACTGTCCAAATTACGCCCTGAAACTTACGTGGCATCGAAGTATTCCTCATGGAATGGAAAACCATGATAAAATCCAAGATAGGCGAGACCTGGTCTCCCATCGACTGACATGATCCCACGATCCATTGGGAAAGAGAGTAAAGCTAAAGTAGGCGTGGCTGGCCTTCCTACTTATCGGTATATGCCCCAGACCTGGGGGCACGAGCGAGAAGCAAGATGAATGTGAACCGACTATTCACCAATCACCTCTATGTCTTTGGAGTGTAGGTGAAAACATAAACATAGCTAGGACGAGACTCAACCGCCCATGCAGTACATTTATCAACCCGAGACTGGGAGAAGACGCATGGTCATCCAAAAACTGGCTACGATAGCTCAGTATTAAAACTTATATATAGTGCTTACAACTACTCAAGACAACGACCGAAAGGATGCCTAGAGATAGAATCGTTAAATCGATACCTTAGCTCATGGGCAATTGACTTTCACTCCAACCCGAAGGACGGTAAAGAATCATGAATGCATTAAATAGAAAGTGCGTTACTCGAATGCACAAGCAAATTCAAACTCATAGCAAGATCCAGCTATACAGTTGCGTGCCACTCGAGGCTGACCCCCACTCGACATTTCCTTTAACGCGCTTTTAAGCCTGATTTTTGGCCATTTGCTGATAATCTATTAGAGCATTCAGAGCCCTTCACTATTAGACTCAATAACTCATGACAAGACTCTAGGATTTGACTAGAGTAACCATCAACATTGGCCGTCCCAACCATATTTCACATTGAATGTTATGCAAAATAGTTACACCTTTACTCAAAGAATCTGGGATGGCACCTGCTAAGCTGACGGTCGACATTACAGCCAGCCATGGCGACCCTTTCCGGGTGCTGAATATCGGATCACAGCTCAGTGCAATGATGATAAAAGAATTAGTTGGATTTTTCTGAATAAATGATGATATGTTCCCTTGGACCCATTCTGACATGCATATGTGATTTCATTAACTATCGTGAGCCATGCATTGGATATCAACCTGAAGCTACCAAAGCTAGCACAATCTCTATTGATTTCATCATGAAAGCTCCACTCTTACTTTTAGGCTCACCCCATCAACGTCTATGCCTACCAGCCGTTGCGACAAGGCATACAATGATCTGAGACGTCTGAAAGACTACTTAAATAGAATATCAAACTAAGCTAATTCGATATCACTTATTTTCCACGAAGGGCTATCCAAGGACGGAAATTAGCAGACCTCACACCCAAATTCACTACCTTAGATGACTACTCGAAGAGTAGCAGAGAACCAACCATAAGATGGAAAATGTACATGGATGGAGCATTCAATGATCAGTGTTATGGCTTGATAATGACTCCTGAGGAACGATCAATCTGCTACGTCCTAAAACTCGATTTACCTGTAACAAACAACGATGCTTAGTATGAAGCCTTAACTACCAGCCTCAAACTTGCTAGAGGATTTGAAGTGAAAACTTTACATATCTTTTGTGATTCTTGATTGGTAGTATACAAATTTAAGGAAGTTGATCTTGCTAGGGGGCATTATCTTGCTCCTTTTCTCGGCCAAGTCCAAGAGCTACTAACTGACTTCACGTATTACATCATTACACACGTACTCAGCGAACAAAATGAAAAGGTGTCATGGTTGACTCCTATCAAAGACTATCTAAAATGAGGAATTCTTACTGAACGGAGGAATGGCAAACGACGGATCCTCCTCAAAGCTTCACGCCAAATCATCTAAGAATAATTCGTGTGTCAAAAGGAGTTTATCCATCCCCATGCTTCGGCATATCGCCCATGATGATATCTTGAGAAAAATCTATGAAGAAGAATGCGGTAATAACATCAGGGGGAAAACCATGATAAAGAAGATACTCTGCTACAAGTATTACTGGCCAACCATCAACCCAGATGCGGTTGATCATGCTAGACAATGTGACGAGTGCAAGATGTTTGCAAAGAATCCAGGAACCCCACCGATGGAAATTATTCAAATGGCTAGTTCATAGCCGTTTGCCACTTGGGGGCACTGAAATCATCTTCTTGTCGATCCTAAAGGTGATGCGAAATACACCATCATAGCAGTTGATTACGTCACCAAATGGGCAGATGAAGAACTCTTAACCACGACCAAGTGAAGAAAATAATCAACTTCTTTATCCGTAACGTCATCTGTCCTTATGACCATCCATGATCCATTATAACTGCAAATGGACAGGTTGAAGCTGTGAACAAAATCATAGAGTCTGAACTGAAGAGAGGTTTGGAAAACTCCTCAAGTGGCTGATTGCAACCCTTATTTCACAGAAAATACAAACAAGGAATCGCGATTGAATTGCAATTAAACTAGATGGAGTTGGCGACGACTTATGAGCATATAAAACGCATCCGAGAGCCAATGGCAAGAACATGTACCCGAACGTGCATGTGTACGTCCGAAAAAGTTCGACTTCTTGAAATCAACAGAAATTGAATTCTCACTAAGGGTTATTAAGAGAAGACTAGATCAGATAGCCGAAGCCTATTAGCTCTGCAGAATCAGACACGGATGACCACTGATATTCTCAAGAAGGCATCTCCATTAGAATTTAGTCAAGGATTTGAAACGAGACATGGAGGATACATAGTTCAAAGCGTATTACGTGCAGTCACATAACACACTTTGGGGGGCAAGTGTTTCCTGGAGATTTGGCCAGGCAACTGAGTACTCGGCATCTAGGAGTACTCGGCATCTTGGAGTACTCGGCATCCAAGAGTACTCGGCATCCAGGAGCGCTCGGCATCAGGCAACGTTCGGCTAGAGGCATCGTTCGGCCAGAGACATCGTCCGACCAAGGGCTTTGTTCGGCCTAAGGACATCGTTCGACTAAGGGCTTCGTTCGGCCAGAGACATCGTCCGACCAAGGGCTTTGTTCGGCCTAAGGACATCGTTCGGCTAAGGGCTTCGTTCGGCCTAAAGGCACGTTCAGCTAAGGGGCTTCGTTTGGCCAGAAGACACGTTCGGCCAGATACTTCGCTCGGCCAGAAGACACGTTCGGCTTCGATGGCTATTCGGCCTACTCTTCCCACACAGCAAGCGCCTCGTTCGGCAGAAGGAGAGTGGTTCGGCACCAACTGTTCGGCCTGATTGGTTCGGCACACATGGACCAGCCTATCTGGACCGAGTTATTCAGCTACCAGGCCCGCCAGAGAAGTCCAACCCACCTTTGTCTATAAATAGAGGGGCAGGGGCACAGTGAAATGAACCTTTTTTTTGGGAGAACAATGGGGAGACTCTACCACTTTCAAGACTTACTATTTTCGGTTCAAACTTGTATTCAAGTCATTAATATATGGATTGTATCTGTATTCAACTACTTTTGAAAGAAATAAAGATCAAAACTCAAAGTGGATGTAGGCAGTTATGCTGAACCACTATAAATCCGGTGTTCTTACTTTCTGCATTTAAATTAGCATATTCTTCCTTGTTTAATTTAACTTCATCACTTACATCTCTACACAATCTTTCTCAACGAGGTTAGTGACCAATTTTGGTGCTAACAGTATATAAACGTTTAATTATATGTGCGTGTGTGTGTTTGTCTCATGTTTTCGTTAAGTTTTTCAGTTATAGTGGTTGTTAAGGACTGGACTACGCACGCTCTCGGAGAGGGGATGTTGGTTTGTTGTGATTTATTGACATTTATGAGCCTATCATGATTTGGGCCTCATTTATATCCCTCGAAGTTTTACGGAGGTAGTGCTCCTATAGCCTTCTTTTGAGCTTATTATCTATCATTAGACATTATTGTTTTGATTGATATCACTAGAGATCCATCTTGTATAGTAATAGGATTGGGGAGGGTTTTTCTTCTTCTTGTACCGAGTGGCGGGCCGGGAGGGGGAGGGTTGCTACCTGCTACGCTTGTTGCTAGATTTTTTTTAAGTGTAGAATTTACATGAGTGCTCTCCTCCATTGGAGGATCACTCATTTCCCTAAAAAAATATAATTCCTTTCTAACATTCATATATATATATGCTTGTGTGCATAACTTTAAAATTTATTTATAAAGTATTTATTTGTAAATATAAACAATAATATGTTAAAAAAATTATTCCTTCTAGTCGAAACCTTTTTAGCAATTTTTTTATTTTTCAAATTTGTACGGATTTGTAAAAAGGAGAAAAATAAATAATTCCGCACAGAGTTCATAAAAGTTTTTTTAAAATATAAATCGGTAAAGATTTATATTTATAAATTGTTACCCGGTCATTTGACCAGGTAACAAGACGCTCGGCACGGAGTTCCCGTTCGGCATGCAAAGCCCCTGCTCGGCACAAAGCATCGCTCGGCATCAGCCTTCATTCGGCACAGTCCTTCGTTCGGCACATCCTCGTTCGGCATACGGCCTGGGTCGGCACACAGCCCCGCTCGGCATTTCATCTCGTTCAGCGTAAAAAGGTCGCTCGGCGTAGAGCACCGTTCGGCATTAAGAGGCCGCTCGGCATCAGGCCTCGTTCAGCATGAGCCTTGTTCGGCATCTCCCCTCGACCGGCATCAAGTCTTGCTCAGCACATGTCTCGTTCGGCCTACACTCTTCACTTAGCACACTGTCTCGACCGACATCCATTAGCAATATCGATTAGCAAAGTTGCTCAACGAGGCCGTTCGGCATCCCTGGTTCGGTGCATATAAGGGATGTTAACAAGCTGTCAAGTCCACGACAACGTAAGGGCGTTCGGCATAGCTTCACTTCGCTTCAACTCACTACTTGCCTTGGTTCTCTTGAGTGGTTACTTCAAGTCACTCGATGGTCAACCAAAAATGGTTCTCGACCGGCACTCCTCGCTCGGCATGGCTCGTTCGGCATGCCTGGTTCGGTGTGCTGGGGTCACCTACTGTGGGCCAAGATACCTTGTTCCTAGGCCCGTGAGGGAAGTCCAACCCATCTTCGTCTATAAATAGAAGGGCAAAGGCACAGTGAAAGGGACCTTTTTTCGAGAACACTGGGGAGACTCCGCCGCTTTCAAGACTCACTCTTTTCAGTTCAAACTTGTACTCAAGTCTTTATTGTATGAATTTTATCTGTATTTAACTACTTGGGAAAGCAATAAAGATTACAATTCAAAGTAGACGTAGGCAGTTACGCCGAACCACTATAAATCTGGTGCTCTTGTTTTCTGCAGTTAATTTAGTCTATAACTCTCTGTTTTAATTTATCTTCTTCATTTATCTCTCTACATAATCTCTCTAAAGAGGGTTAGTGACCAATTTTGGTGCTAACACTTTAGTGCTTTCACTGAGAATCGAATTCTCAGGCCACAAGGATCTGCTTTGTAGCTACTGGATTGAATAAATCCCCCGAAGGAGATCCAAATCATTCACAAGACGTCCGTTGATTCTACTCAGAGTTCTTATCAATAACTCTACTATGGGAAGACCACGTACCAGATCAGCCTCTCATAATGCGGACGTCAATGAGACTGCTAGCGTACAACAAATAGGACCTAGCAATCAGCAAGCAAATCTGGGTATAGGAACTACCACCCAAAATCAAATGGAAGTTGTCACCAGAACAAAATTCAACGACTTGATGAGAGAACTCATGGAAAGCAGGAGACAACTTGGAGAACAGATTCAAGCTAACGCCAACCTTATGGCTCAGCTCACTCAACAACAGCATCAAAATGCTGGGGGTAGTCCAGCTCCTTACTCTTCATCTGATAGCTCGACTTTGTCCGTTGAACCTCCCAGGCGTAGACGCCGCAAGACTAAAACTACACAGGTAGGTGCTACTGATCGATCAATTAGGAATCACTTACACCTCGGAGACCGCAACCAAGCAGGAACAGGAAACTTAGGATCTGGAGCGCGTGTGGAAACTGGACTCCCGGCTCACCAAGACGCCAATGATGCTGAACCTCAAGATACACGTTTGGCCGATCGCCAACAGAGGATGCATCAACCTGACCGATCCCGTAGAACGGACTCCAACCTTCCATCTTCCATACAAACCCCAGACCTATCGGCTATGGTTAGACAACTGATGAGAGAAAATCAAGGCCCGACCAATGAAGATTAGGGGATATCCAGGAGTCATACTCCATTCACAGACACTGTTCTACTGGCCGAGTACCCCAGGAAGTTTAGCGTGCCAACTATCCCGGCCTACGAAGGAAAGACCGATCCCCGACAGTATGTGATGAGATATGAATAGATGATGGATTCAGCTAGAGCGAATGATGCAACCAAGTGTAGATGCTTCCCAATAACTCTATTTGGGATCACTACCATGTGGTTCACCCGACTTCCTCCGTGGTCCGTATCCATTTTCGAGGAGTTGGCAACGAAATTTATAGAACAGTTCAGAATACATGCTACTCGTCCAAAGGACGTGATGTCCTTATCAAGTGTAATCCAGGCTCCAAGGGAGTCGTTGAAGGAGTATTTACAGAGATTCCAAGTTGCGACTACTGAAGTTAGCAATCCTAATGATCATGCAATTCTTATGGTTGTGATGCGAGGTGTGGATCCGAATTCAGAGTTTGGAGATTGGTTAGCGGGAAAACCTCCAACTAAGCTAGAGCGTTTTTACTCAAAGGCTCATCAATTCATTAGAAGAGAGGAAGCCAGGTGGACAAGGCGAGATAAGGCACCAGGGCCTGTTCAAGAGACCGTGAAAAGGAACATCGTTGTAAAGCAATCCGGAGACAACTCGGGGAAAGTTCAGGTCAATGTCCAGAACAAGCCCGGGCAATCTAAGGAGTCTGGAGGAGGAAATCAGGGGAAGAAAAGAGAAGCAGGGAAATGGAAGCCGAGAATTCCAACCTACAACGAATACACCCCACTAAATGCATCTCTTGAGAATATTTACCTATCAACTTGTAATACCTTTCAATACAGAAAGCCACGCCCAAAGGAGTCAACCGAGGAGCAAAAGCGGACTGGGAAGTATTGCCGCTTCCATGAGACTTATGGGCACAATACTGAAGAGTGTAGGCACTTACATGACGCTATCGAAAAGTTGATCAGACAGAAAAAGTTGCAGGAGTTTGTAAAGAGTCCTCAAGAGGGTGGACAGGGAACGTCCAATCCTGGTCACGCACCAGCTCCACGTCACCTTGAGGAGCTTGCTCGAGCTGTGGGTAGACTGGTCATAAACATGATAGTAGGCAGACCTCACCCTGCAAATAAGAATTGGCAGGAAATGGAGCGATATGTTAACTCCCTAAGGCATGTAGATTTTGAGTGTTGTTCAAATACCGAGGACGAGTCCCCAGCTAAATAGCAGCGAACAATGACAGCCGATATAGTATTCCGGAGCCAAGATGCCGACCAGGTGGAGGCTCCTACCGTTGACCCGATGGTCATATCCGCAACTATCGGGACATCATTAGTGAAGAGAATTTTGATTGATTGTGGAAGTTCTGTTAACATCATCTTCAAAAAGGCGTATGACCAAATGAAGATGGAGACGAAGGATTTAAAGCCGTCTAAAGCTCGTATTCATGGCTTTAACGGTGCAACGACTGATGCAGTGGGGTATGTTGAGTTACCAGTCGAACTGGGACAAGGTGAGCGTAGGAGGGTGCGAATCCTACCTTTCATAGTATTGGATGTAGATTCCCTATACAATGTATTTTTGGGTCGACCGGCCTTGGCTAAATCAAGGCAGCATTGGCCCCGTGGTGTTTGACTTTGAAATTTCCGACCGACAAAGGAGTAGGTGTTGTGCATGGCGACCAGGCGACCAGTTGTGCATGTTATGTGGCTGAGCTCCGAAAGGCCCAGCGGAGAGAGAAAGGAAAGGTTGCGGAAAACTCCGTCCGCATTCAAAATACTGATAATTGACAAGTAATGCCCAAGCCCTGGCTCGGGCAACATTCTCGGATCTATAGAGACATAGATCCGAGAGACGATGATAAGGAACCCAAGGAAGAAAAAGCAGCACCGGCTGAACCGACAATTGACATTTCAGCCAGCCGAGACGATCCGTCGCGAGTACTGAAGATTGGATCACAACTCAGCCCCTCGATGACCGAGGACCTTACTGATTTCCTCCGAGCGAATCTCGATGTTTTCGCTTGGACACATTCCGACATGTGCGGTATTTCTCCCACTATTACGAGTCATATGTTGAACATAGACCCAAGGTACGTTCCAGTTAAGCAAAAAAGGAGAGGAATGGACCCGGAGAGGTCCGCTGCTCTTAGAGAAGAGGTGGACAAACTCAAAGCCAATGGGTTCGTCCGTGACGCCCTCTACCCTGAATGGTGTCAAACCCCATGCTAGTGAGAAAAGCAAATGGGAAGTAAAGAACTTGCGTAGATTACTCTGATTTAAACAAAGCATGTCCTAAGGACAGTTTCCCATTACCTAGAATTGATCAGTTGGTCGAATCCACTACAGGACACGAGTTATTGTCATTCATGGATGCGTACTCGGGATATAATCAGATCCCGATGCATATTCCGGACCAGGAACACACTAGTTTTGTCACAGACGTTGGACTATATTGCTATGTATTGATGCCTTTCGGATTGAAAAACGTGGGGGCAACTTATCAACGTCTGGTGAATCGAATGTTTAAAGACCAGATTGGTAGAACAATGGAAGTCTACGTGGATGACATGCTCGTGAAGTCACGGTAGTCAAACGACCACATTCGAGACTTAGCAGAGATGTTTGGCATACTTAGATACTATGGGATGAAGATCAACCCTCTTAAGTGTTCCTTCGGCGTTGCATCAGGGAAGTTTTTAGGATTCATTGTTAATGCCCGGGGAATCGAAGTTAACCCGGAAAAAATTCAAGCTATTCGAGACATACAAGTGCCCATGACTATAAAGCAGGTACAAAGCGTGAATGGAAAAGTGGCTGCGCTGAGTCGATTCATATCCAGAGCAATAGACAAGTGTATTCCCTTCTTCGATATAATAAAGAAAGGAAAAAGGAATTTCGAATGGACATCCAACTGTGAGGAAGCGTTCCAAGCTCTGGTGAGGCATTTAGAAAATCCTCCAGTGCTGTCGAAACCAGTAGACCATGAAATGTTATACATATACTTGGCCGTATCCCCACATGCTATAAGTGCGGCTTTGGTCCGCGAGGAGGACCGAGTTCAAAAGCCGGTGTATTACGTTAGTAAACGTTTAACGGGGGTAGAAAGAAATTATCCTAAAATTGAGAAATTGGCCTATTGCTTCGTGATTGCATCACGTAAGCTACGTCCATACTTTCAAGCACACTTAGTCAGTATTTATACCGATCAGCCCTTGCGATAGGTACTCCAATGACCAGAAACTTCTGGAAGGATGTTAAAATGGAATATCGAGTTGAGTCAGTTCGATATTACCTACCTTCCACGAAGAGCCATGCAAGGGCAAGCATTAGCAGACTTCATCACTGAGTTCACTGTGTTAGACGAACCAGATAGTCACAATGTCATTCCCTCTATTCGATGGAAATTGTACACCGATGGGGCGTCAAACGACCATTGTTCTGAGGCTGGTGTAATTCTTGTGACTCCAGAAAATCGATCGATTTGTTATGCTTTGAAGCTCAATTTCCCGGCTACGAATAATGAAGCAGAATATGGAGCATTGATTGCTGGTTTAAAGCTTATTGGAGAACTCGGGGTAAAATCAGTTGAAATCTTTTGTGACTCACAGTTGGTGGTGTACCAAGTGCGAGGAGATTACCAAGCAAGGGGACAAAAGCTTGCTCCATACCTTGCTCTGGTTCAGGAACTATTGGCGAACCTTGAACATTATGACATTTCGCATGTCCCACGTGAACAGAACAAGGAAGCCGACTCGTTGGCCAAATTCGCAAGTACCGGCGATGCACATCAAATGGGATTAGCTCCTGTCGAAACCTTAGATGCTCCAAGCATAAATGTGATGGAGGTCAATTTTTTGTTGGAAATGGAAATCGAGGAGGAGTCATGGATAACCCTATTACTAAACAAGACTTTGCCCAAAAGAAGAAGTGAAAGACGTCAGGTTATTCGTAAAGCCGCGCGATATGTGATGCAGGATGGAGTAATGTATCGGAGGGGGTTCTCGGTCCCCTTACTCTGGTGCATTGCCCATGATGAGACAAAGCGGGTCTTGAAGGAAGTTCACGAAGGAGAATGTGGCGACCATACTGGAGGGCAGACATTAGCAAAAAAGATCCTCCGCCATGGATATTATTGGCCAACTGTGAATCGAGATGCTGCAGATTATGTAAGAAAATGTGATAAGTGTCAAAGATACGCGAAAATCCCGAGAGCTCCGCCAACGGAACTCACGCAAATGGTTAGTCCCTGGCCGTTTGCAATTTGGGGAATCGACATAGTCGGTTCCTTGCCTATATCCAAAGGTGGCGCAAAATATGCAATAGTTGCAGTCGACTACTTCACCAAATGGGCCGAGGCAGAGCCCTTAGCCATAATCACCTCCAAGAAGGTCATTAATTTCGTTGTGCGAAACATTATATGCCGCTTTGGCCTCCCGCGAACCATCGTTACAGACAACGGAACTCAGTTCGAAAGTAAGGAATTCAAAGATTTCTGTTTAAGGTACAACATTGAGAAAAAGTCCGCCGCAGTTACTCATCCTAAGGCTAATGGACAAGTTGAAGCCGTGAACAAAATAATCAAGTCCATATTGAAGAAGCGTTTGGAAAAGGCTGGAGGCAAGTGGGTAGATGAACTTCCAACAGCGTTATGGGCTTATAGAACCACCCACAAGTCCGCGACTGGCCACACTCCATTCGCAAATGCATATGGCATGGAGGTCGTTATACCCGTGGAGCTTGAAGTTCCATCACATCGGGTGACACATTATGATCCTAGGACGAATCAGGATCTCTTGTTGGAATCACTGGACTTCGTTGATGAAAAACATGAAGAAGCTGAGTTAAGGGCGGCAGCATATAGGCACCGAGTTATGCGATATTATAACGAAAAAGTCTGCCCGAGAATCTTTGATGTGGGTGATCTCGTTTTGAAACGAGTTTTTCCGGTACCATCACGTATGAATCCCAACTGGGAAGGTCCATATGTCGTTGAACGGAAGCTTGGAGAGGGAACTTTCAAGCTAGCAACCGTTGATGGCATGACACTCCCACGAGCATGGAATAGTGAACATTTGCGACGTTATTATATTTAGCCTCTTTCTTTCGTGTTTTAGGTGCAATTATTTCCAGTATGTTTTTGTTCCATTGGTTCTTAGTTTTTTTTAGCATGTAATCGAACGATTTAGTTTGTTTTCATTAATAAAGGCTTGAAGCCATCTTTTCCATGAATTATTGATGTTTCTATGCATAATAATCCGATGGCAAACAACTAGAGTTACATTATTCTATCTGACGTACGAACGCGCATAAACAACTTAAAATCTCCAAGTCCCCTGAGTGCGGACTGGAGTACTCTGAGTCCCCTGAGTGCGGACTAGAGTATAAACGACTTAAATCTCCAAGTCCCCTGAGTGAGGACTAGAGTACTCTGAGTCCCCTGAGTGCGGACTAGAGTATAAACGACTTAAATCTCCAAGTCCCCTAAGTGCGGACTGGAGTACTCTGAGTTCCCAAAGTGCGGACTAGAGTATAAACGATTTAAATCTCTAAGTCCCCTGAGTGCGGACTAGAGTACTCTAAGTTCCCAAAGTGCGGACTAGAGCATAAATGATTTAAATCTCTAAGTCCCCTGAGTGCGGACTGGAGTACTCTGAGTCCCTAGAGTGCGGACTAGAGTATAAACGACTTAAATCTCCAAATCCCCTGAGTGCGGACTGGAGTACTCCAAGTCTCCAGAGTGCGGAATAGAGTATAAACAACTTCGAAATCCCTAAAGTCCCCTGAGCGTAGACTGGAATGTTCTGAGTTCCCAGAATACGAATCAGAGTATAAGCGATTCAAAAAATCTCCAAGTCATATGGAAGTGAACTAGGGCTTATGTATCTCATAAGGTTTCAGATTCTGACTACAAGCTATACAGTGAGCTGAACAACAGAAGTCATTTGAAAGACAAAGAACAAAATTTTATTCATCAATTCAAAATAAAGTCCTACTACAACTTCTCCCAAACTCGGGGCTAAAATTCTATTTACAATGGTTATGAAAATAAATAAAAGTTATTACATGATCCAGAAAGATTCTCGTTGAATGAGCGTGATAGTTACTTCTTCGGCTTCTTCTCCTTCTTTGATTTCTCAAATGACTCCTCCTCCCCGCATTTTCTCTTGGACGTTCTGCTCACCTGAGAAGGGATGTCAGAGGAAGGAGGAACTTCTGACGGCCTGGTTCTGCCTGGAAGAATGACCTTCAAAGGCCTGTTCAGTGGATCGTCGAGCTCTACCACTTGAGGCTTGGCCTTAATTTCGGCTTTCTTTCTCCCCTCTTCAACGACCTGTTCCTTCATGCTCAGTTTTGAGGTATGCTTGGAAGTGCCAACAATTTCAACTTCGTAATGTTCCTCGACGGGCGACGGATCGTCGAATTTGTCTTTGTTGAGCACCTCAATCACTTGAGCGTCAGGTCTAGGAGTATCTTCCATTCGAGTTGCTTCTCCCATTCTCTCCTCCTTCTCCATGGCGGCATCGCTCCTTGGAGTAGACACGGGATCGGGATGACCTACGCGGAATCATAAGAAACAAGTGTTAGAATACATTTATCGCTTGCTGAAAGCAAAGACCCTTTGGATTTTGAAGCGGAAGTTATGTACCTGTCCCTGGTTAGCTGTCGACTGTTCGAGGAGTCTCGCCCTCTGGAATAGGAGAAAGAACATGAATGTCAAGGCCAGGGTCTTCCGGGTCATAACCAATGTGCTTCTCAAACGGATCAAGTGCTGGCCGACCCGTCGATTGAGTCGGGGGAGGAGCTAGGGACCCGGTCTCAGACGGATCGTTAATGTCATTCTTTCCTATTGACGGGGAAGAACCTCCGCGATAGAGAACCCTTGCTGCAGACAAGTCTGAAGGCTCATTTCCCCTAAGAAATTCCTTTACTAAAGTATCCTCGTCGACCTCCTCGGTACCCGATTCCACCTTTCTAATCTTTATCAAAGTTTCCCATGCCTCGGCTAGAGATTCGAGGTAGCCCTTGGCAAGAAAAGTCAAGTCCCGATGCATGAGGAAACGGGCGTTGTATTCAGCTATCAGCGGGTCGAATAAGCATTTGATCTCCTCTCTGCCAGCCTCTGTAGCCGCCTCAAGGCGAGAGTCAATCTCCGTGGATGCTATTCTCTTGCCCTCTTCACGGGCTTCATCCTTCAGCATTCCGACCTTAGAGAGCTCGTCGTCGAGTTTTGCCTTCAAGAGTCGCGTGGCAACAATCTCATCGCAATATCGTTGCGACTCTTCCTGGGCAGCAGATTTTTCTTCTCTCTCTTTGCAGAGTAGATCTTCCAACTCTTTGACTCACCGGGCGAATGCATCCCTTTCTTTTTGAACAGAATCCTTTTCTAAAACCAAGGCCCCGCAGTGTTGGACCGCTTTGTCAATTTCCTTCTTATGAGTTATCTCCAGACGATTGACGGCCTCTGCAGTATCTTTAGCACTTTGTTGGGCAGCTTCGAGTTGGGACTTGTACGAAGAGAGCTCTTCATCCTGAGCTTTGATAGTGTCTTTATAAAATATGGCTTCAAGCTTCAGGCGGTCGATTTGGTGTTGACGCTCAATAGAGACTTCCGAGACTTTTTCAGCTAGATGGACAAATGCGTAATGTTGAACATAAACGTCGTTGTTGCAAGCAATGGCGCTCTATTTGACATGTCCCGGAATGTGATGGATCGCCAGGAGGAACTTCAAACCGTCGAAGCAGATTTTAGGGAACTTAACTTTAAGCTCAGCTAGCTTCTCCGATATCGTCGGATCTGTTGCGGGAACAAGGGGAGATGGCTTTGAAAGTTCAGTCTTCTTGTGCTGTTCCCGGGACTGCCGTGTGCTGGATGAACCAGAGTGTTGATCACGGGGGACATCGAATTGGGAGCCCTTCTGTGCAGACTTCTCCCTGCCTTTCTCTAATTAAGAAGGATGATCGCGAGAATATGAGGATTGGCTGTATGTTTTCCTTCGATATGTTGATTCTCGGGGGCGATAATCTCGGTTTCCAGAGTCATCTCTGTCTCGGCGCTTGCAGGGGCCCGAATCCTGGCCAGAATGATGAAAAATAGATGACCCGCGAAGACGATCGAGTCCGTGTGTGCGTCCCATGTCACCTGCGTAGAATGAGAATAACGACAAGTTAGAAAAGTACAGAGTGATGACTAAAATTGAAGTGCAAGGTGAAGTGCACGTGTCCGTGTGTGTCCTAGTGTTCCGCCCGATGGACCATTTTCTTTATCTTTACTAACAGGAGTTTTTTCTCCCTAGATTTGGGCCTGAGCGCCTGTATCGCCTCTTGTGGGCGAATGAAGTTTAAGAGCTTCTGGATCATCGAAGCCATAGTTGAGCAAATCGTCGGGAATAGTGAGGTCCGACAAGCCTCTCAATGAACTTTCTAAGCATTGAGGAGAAGGCTCTCTCTCCACTGGAGTAAGGGTGACCTTAGAGGTTCCACCCACCGTCTTCTTCCTCAATTTGTAGGTCAATTTCTTCTTTCCCTTCGAAGGAGAAGGCGTCTTCTCGATATCATAGACTTCGACTATCGGGTCCCGAGCAGGGCTAACATTTTCGCCCTGTACTTCGAGCGTTTTGGCTTCTCTAATCTCCCCCTCTTCTGGTGTGTCAGGGGCGTTACGTGTTGAAGAACCAGCCTGCTTTTTTTCCTTTGCCTGAAGCAGGCCTGGGTATAATGACGCCTTGAAGGAGGCTTATTCGGCGACCTTCCGCCAGCAGCCCAAAATTTGTGAGCGATTCATTTGAAATGAGAGATCTAAATAGGGCTGTAAATCAAATAAAACTGTCCGTTGTCCGTCCGCGTTCGACCTGAAATTTTGTTCGACTGTTTGTTTGTTCGAATAAGCAATGGTTCAAATTAGGACATCATTAGCAGTCCGCCCGAAAATTTCAGCTTGAGCCCGAACATGGGGTGTCCGGACCGATATTGTCCGCGAACAGTATTCTCTGAAAAGTAAAAGTAAAATATTGGTGACGTATATAAGTATATATAACAATAAAGTTACATTATCCTCTCTCTCCTGCAGCTCTTCTCAACGAATATATCTTTACTTAGCCCTTTGGGAAATCTATCATAATTATTGCGTTCCTATTTCCCAAAATGAATGTTTCATCTTCTCCATGTTTCTTTTCACCCAAATCCTACTTACCGTTTCAATTTCAAACCACTCTCAAATCCCTAACTCATGTCAAACTTATAAATGACTTCCAAACCCCAATACGAAATCAACCAGAGGATATAATCAAATAAATCCAGGTTATCCTTTCCATTCCATGGCCTCTACATCGCAGGATTTGCAGCTTGTAGGTAAGCTTCGCTGAGTTTGCTCATATTTTTTTTTTTCAAATTTCGAAGTAAAAAATGCCTTTTCACCTGTTCAGAATAGTCGAGCAATAGGATATCTTCATCTTCTGTTAGCATAGTATTCATAGGTTATATATGTTAGCATATTAATTTGATTCCTTGAAGTAGCAGCATAAATTCGATTCCTTGACTGTTCTGTAACTTCTATTGTTTTGATTTGTGATATAATTTTAATGTTAATCCTAGATATTTCATCGTTCCATTTCATTGTCTTTGTAAACCCACATATTTTAACTTTTCAGACCAGGCAAACTGTAAATGCTGAAGTAAGAGGAAATTTTGTTTATTTCTCTTCAATTTCTCAATCAATTGCTTCTAACAAATCATTCTCTTTGTAATTTGATGGATTGTATATTTTTCGTGATTTCTAACAATCATAATGCTGAATAAGGTCTAACAACACCATAGCAATTGCTTTCTACCCGTTTACAATTTTTAAAACGAGCTATTTGCTTGAGATTTGATGTTTTTTATAATTTAGTTACAGTAAGGCAAATGGTTTGCTCTCAGTTTGATATTAAATAACCTACCTAGCAGCAGTTTAGCCTTTTTCTATATCACTAATTGCACGTAAATGACTGGGTAAAAGTCTGTCCTTTTTTATTCTTGAGAGGATGGGTCATCCCGTATCCAACAATTCATATTTGCTTAGATGGTAGAGTGTAGTGAGATTCAAAACCAGTTGTTGGGTTTAAGTAAATTTTTAATGGAATCAAATATTTTGACTGTCATTCTCTTTTAAAAATGAGATATTTACTAAACTCGTTATGACTAGTTGGTCTATGAAACAAGTTGGTAGAAGTTTATAATCGGTATTACATATACAGAAGTGATAATAGACTACATCAGTTGAATAAGAGCTAATAAATTAAACTTCCGCGAATCCCTTCTACATTACGGTTAATAAATTGCTTTCTACCTGTTTATAATTTTTAAAACGAGTTGCTTGAGATTTGATGTTTTTATAATTTATTTACAGTAAGTCAAATGGTTTGCAAATTGCAACCAGTATAAGCAAACTTATCATTATAAATTGCGTTGCTGCATAAAGCAATTAGGATGAAATATTAAACTTTGTTTCAGCATTTATCTTTGTTTCAGGATTTACAAACTTTGTTTCAGCATTTATCTTTATTTCAGCATTTATATTTTCTCTTTGTTTCAGCATTTAGAATGAAATATTAAACTACTTTAACCCAACTTGATATCAGTGTAAGTAAATTTGTCATTTAATAATTAACATTTTCATTATTTTAGGTGATGCTGATATGAGTAACAAACAGTCTCAGGATGAAATGATCAACGATGATGACAATCATATTTTGAAAGATGGACATGGAGAAGAAACAAATCATAAAGCTAAGGATGCTGCAAGGAGATTGAAGAGAAAACACGAAAAAGGAAATCAAAAGTTTGGCTTGAGTTTGAAAGACAAATAGAGGAAACTAAAGATGGCACAATTAGAAGTTATGGGGTGTGTATCCATTGTAAACAAAAAATAACTATTACAAAAGATGGATGTACAACTACATTTAAAAGACATTTAAGTAGATGTCGTGTTCGCATTGCTAGACAAAAGCAACAACAAATTTTAGAGAAAGACATTTTGAAAGAAAAAACATCCGAGGACAATGGTTTGATTGGGAAGTTAGCTCTTCATAAATATGACAAGGCAAAAATTAGAGAAATAATGGCTACAATGATTATTGTGCATGAATATCCATTTAGGATGGTTGAACATGAATTTTTTGTCTTATATTCTCAAATGTTGAATCCTGAATATGAGCAAGTTTCACGATTAACTATTAAAAGTGACTGTATGAAAGTACATGAAAATGAGAAGAAGAAACTAAAAGAGACACTAAGGGGTGTGGAAAGGGTAAGTTTAACAACCGACTTATGGACATCAAATCAAACTATAGGATATATGTGCCTTACATGCCATTTTTTGGACTCAAATTGGAAACTACAAAAGCGTATTCTAAACTTTGGTAGTCTAGCACCACCACATACCAGCCTTGTTATTGCTGATGCTATTTTTGCATACCTTGTGGATTAGGGGATAGAGAATAAAATATCTTCAATTACACTTGATAATGCATCATCTAATGATTTAGCTACGAGAACATTAAAAGAAAGCTTTTCATTAAAGGGTAGACTTTATTTCAAAGGGAAGATCTTCCATGTTAGATGTTGTGCACATATTTTAAACCTAATGGTGCAAGATGGATTGAGTGAAATAAAAGGTGTGTTACAAAATATCCGAGAAAGTGTGAAATATTTTAAAATGTCTCCTCAATGACTTAGCAAGTTTGCAAATATAGTTAAACAACTACAACTTCCGGTCTCTAAACGCTTGGTTCTTGATGTTTCTACTCATTGGAATTCAACATATGAAATGTTAGAGTGCGCGATTCAATTTAAGAAAGTGTTTTCTATGTATCAAGAGAGAGATCCATCTTACACTTGGCTTCCTTCTATATTGGATTGGGAGAAAGCTGAATCGATATGTAAAATTCTAGAAATCTTTTGTGAAGCTTCCCGTGTTTTTTCAGGTACTTCATATCCAACTTCAAATTTATTTCTTCCTGAACTATGGAAGATTAAACAAATATTGAATGATAAGTTGGTGGAGTTTGAAAATTGTTTTTATACGAGTGAAATGGTGAATAAAATGAAGATAAAGTTTGAAAAATATTGGGGTGAATGCAATCTTTTAATGTCAATTGCTGCTGTCCAGACCCTAGATACAAAATGAAACTACTTGAGTTTTGATTTCCAAAGATTTATTCTACTACTGAATCAGACCAAAATATGAAGTATATCGCTTCTTCTTTGCAAGATCTATATTCTGAGTATGTTTTGAATATACCAGTGAATGTTAATTCTAGCAGAAAAAGTGATAACAACAATGATTCTAATGGTAGATTAATGACAAAAAGTAGATCTGAATTTGAAATATGGGCCGAAGAGTCTGATATTATAGAACCATCTGAATCAGAGTTGGATGTATATTTGAAGGAACCTCGGTACAAATATAATGGATTAGATGACAAATTCAATATCTTGGACTGGTGGAAATTCAATGCTTCGAAATATAAAATATTATCTAGAATGGCTCATGATATACTTTCTATTCCAATAAGTAGTGTTGCTTTTGAATCCGCATTTAGTGCTGGTGGTAGAGTTCTTGACCAGTTTCGAAGTTCTTTGAAGTCAGAGATGGTTGAAGCTTTGATATGCAGTGGAGATTGGCTGCGATCCAACTATGCATTGAAAGCGGTAAAATATATCTTCATTTTCTGTTAGTATAGTATTCATAGGTTTCTTATTTATTGAATTATAATCATTGTACTGCCAAAAAATTGGCAATTTGATAACATGATCTACTCCTTTGTTTGATAAGGTGCAACAACAAGAAGAAGATACCCAGTGCATCAAATTTGACTGAATGGAATTGAACAAGCTTTTCTGAACATCAGATGTAAAAACAATGTGATTTGGTCCTAAAATATCCCAAACTAGTGGTCCCTTTGCTGCAAAGATCAAGAACCTTTATGTTAGCAGTCAAGGTTAGTTCTTTAGTCAAGCAATTACTATAATCACCGAACCATGGTGTTGAATTTTCATTTATGAGTTTTTTTCCTTATACTATGATTGGGAGTTTTAGTTTTATTATTAGATGCTTCTTGTCGATTTGCAACATTGATATTTATGCTGAGCTTACCTTTAGACCATATAAAGTTTTATGCTGAGCTTACATTTATAAAATTATATTTCAAAACAAGAAGTCATGAAAACATCTAAGAGGCAGGAAGATAAAAATGCAACATCTCATCTAGTTTTTTTCTTTTGCTTGAGTGACTAGTCTATCTTTTGTTTGAGTACAAAAATTTTAGCTCTGCAAGATTTAACTTATGTCATGCTTGCACAAATTTGAACATCCATCTGCTTGCAAAAGTCTGTGACGTTGGCAGTTTAATTTTTTTTACATGAGAACAATACTTGTTAGGATATTTTATTTGATTTTCTTTTTCATATATGCTTAGATTTAATGATCTTCCATAACAATACACCTTAGTAATCATATATTTCCTGGTTATATTTATACCATTGTATGAAGGTAAATGAGTTATAAATGCATGTATGTGTCAATGTGTCATAGTTCATGTTTATTATTAGTTAATTTCTTTACTAGTATATTTGGTGAATGTTTCTAACCATTTTTTTGGTTGTTTTTTAGATGGAAGAAACTAGCAAGGCTAAATTTGCACTTTTTTGCTGTTGGGAAGCTGAATTTACTAACATTTTGTTGGCTAATGTAATGGTGTAGACCGTAGGCAGTATAATATTGTATCCAAACTATCAAAGTTTAGATTAAAGTCAAACATTTGCTAGTGCCTTGAATATTTCTGTTTACTATTTGTATTTCATTTGGATGTTTCATACTGTATGCAACACTATCAATTTTAATCTATGATTCTATGAATGATATCATGGATTCATGCTTTACTTGATACATTGATTTCCCGTTCTGTGTTCATTAAATTATAAATTTATAATCTCTGAATGATATGAATCTATGATGTTCAACCTGCATGTTGTGTATTTATTTCAGTGTACGTCCGAGTACGTCCGAGTCCGGAAAAGTTAAACGAGCCGGACTCGGTCGCTGTATATTTTTATTGGACCGGGATCGAGCATGATATATGCAGCCCGTATGTTATCGAGTTGGGCGCTTGTCTGTCCGATTTGGAGTTCATACCAATTCGTACGTTTTGTTGTCCGGTCCGACCCGTCCATTTTACACCCCTAGATCTGATGTCCCAGTCTTCTGCTATAATAGCTCGGATAGCTTCAACAGCTTCAGAATACCCGGAGCCTTCGGGACGTGGGTTGATACTTGTAAAAGTATAGAAAGAGTTAGGAAAGGTGCAGTTTCCGCCAAACACGGCTATTGATCCAGGAAAAAGGACTTACTCCCTTCCACCCATCTCCTCGCGAAACCGGGAGGATAGCGCACGTAGAACCACTCCTGTTTATATTGAGCGAATTTGCTTCACGCTCCAGTAAAAATTTGACACTTGTTATGCGGGTCAAGAAATACAAAAGATGGACTATCCGACTGTCTCTTGAAGCAATAGATATAACAGATATCGCCAAGAGTCGGGAGCCTAAAGAGGACACTCATGAAGAGAATGCAAGTGCCGTATATGAATGCGTGGCTGTTTGGATGTAATTGCGATGGGGCGATCTCGATATACTGTAACAGGTCCCGAAGAAAGGAGTTGAATGGCGGCACGCTACCGACCCAGCACATGAATATGTTGCAGGCTATATATCATATTGGGGGCAAGTGAGGACGATCCTTTCCCGATGGAACCAACACGCCGTCGAAAGGAATCCTATGTACTGAGCATATACAACGAAGCGTGCTTTTGTTAATCTTCGAGGCTTGAGAATCGATCGGATCATCTAAAAAGATCGCCGCATCCAAGGCATCGGGAGCCAAGTCGACAGATGCGATCGTGGGATTCGGCATGTCTTGTACAGGAGTGGCCGGTGAATTTGAAGTTCTAACTTCTTCTTGTTGAGAAGATGGCCCGAGTCTGTCCGAGATTGTGGCAGAGCTGGATTTCCTAAACATCCCTGATGAATGTTGGATCAGATGAAACACCTGTTTGAACTATACTTAAAAAACGATTGACATAGACATAACAACAAAAATACTCCCCCCCATGTGGTGTGTGAACTAGTGCAATCATTCAAGTATAAGTGCCAAAGAATTACAAGTCATAAGGTTGTTGAAATAGAGTTAAGCATTGGACTTTCATCTTCGAAAACTATCATCGTTGATCGTCTCCGAGAGCTTGTCGTATGATGGTGCGTCGACACTGTATATGGAAGTTTATTATGTGTTTTAGTCAAGTTAGACTCGGGTTTATAGTTGTTGAAATTGGGGAGTTGTTAGTCTGGATTAGTTCGGTATGCTTGTTTGCTTAAGTCCTTGTCCTTGTTTAAATGTCATATGATTAGGCATACGAGGTCAGTGAGTTCGGTGTGAGTTATGTTCGAGTTGGAATGATTTTGACTGTTGTATTCTACTTCAAGACTCGAGGCTGAGCGACACTCGAAACATGTGTCCTGAATACCGTTCGGCCTGAATGCCGCTTGGCATAAGCCCATCGCTCGACACTTGAATAAATGATACGACCAACGCCGCTCAGCATCCTAGGATCAAACACCTTCGCTCGGCATTCTCTGGCTCGACCGCCTAAGATAGACAATCCGACCCACTCGCTCACCTCCGTCTCACTTCCTTAAACCACCAAACTAGACTCTATCTCTCCTTAGACCGAACGACACTCTATCCCTTTACCTCCCCGACATTACTCTCACATGGAAAATACCGAGCCACCTACTTCATGGTTGGTCGACTTTCACTTGAAAAGAAAACGTCGACCCATCCACCGTCACTTCACCCTCGCTCCTTGTTTACCGACCGGCCTTGAACGACACTCTAGTCACATTCCGACAACTTAAATACCATGCTTGGTAACCTAGCAGTAGCCTACGACCTAGAAACCACTGGAGTCTTCTTTCCTTCTCCTCTCAATTTCTATAGACTCAAAATTAATAAAGGTTGTACTGAGTTCCAACCCTAAGGCATGCTCAAACCTCGACCTGTCTTCCTCTTCTACACGATTCCCACTGTCCTTGGTCTAAGAAAGATTCACGAACTCAAATCTCATGCTAAATTCCCTAATCAAGAAATAGTGTTTAAAAGAGAGGTTATTACCTAAAGGGATGGTCGAGGCTAGGGATCTAATTGGGACTGGAGGCTGTTAGATCTGACTTGGGGGAGAACTATAAGGAACACTTGCTGGATTCGGGGTAAAAGAAGAAGGTTAGCAAAGTAGCTGAGGTTCGGGGGAAAGGAGGTAGCGAGTTCTTGAAGAGAAGTAAAAGTGAAAAGGGAAAGGAAGAAGAAGTTTCGGTTTATATAAGGAGAGGGGGAAGTCGAAGAGGCATCTACAGGTGGACCAGGTCAAAGAACGATAATGGTTCGGCAGGAAGTATGCCGAACGACTTTCGGCAATTGAATAAGCTGGCACTCGAGTATGGACCGAAACGTAAAAAAGAAGGTATGATAAAAGGAGCAGTAAGCATATATGTGTTATGATTCAAAGCATATCATGATTGACACTCATGATATGCTTTGGGGGGCAAGTGTTACCCGGTCATTTGACCAGGTAACAAGATGCTCGGCACGGAGTTCCCGTTTGGCATGCAAAGCCCCCGCTCGGCACAAAGCTTCGCTCGACATTAGCCTTCGTTTGGCATAGTCCTTCGTTCGGCATAGCCTCGTTCGGAATACGGCCTGGGTCGGCACACAACCCCGCTCGGCATTTCACCTCATTCGGCGTAAAAAGGTCGCTCGGCGTAGAGCACCGTTCGGCATTAAGAGGCCGCTCGGCATCAGGCCTCGTTCGGCATCTCCCCTCGACCGGCATCAAGTCTCACTCGGCACAAGTCTCGTTCGGCCTACACTCTTCACTTAGCACACTGTCTCGACCGGCATCTTCCCTCTCCCGGCATCCATTAGCAACATCGATTAGCAAAGTTTCTCAACGTTGCCGTTCGGCATCCCTGGTTCGGTGCATATAAGGGATGTTAACAAGCTGTCAAGTCCACGACAACGTAAGGGCGTTCAGCATAGCTTCACTTCGCTTCAACTCACTACTTGCCTTGGTTCTCTTGAGTGGTTACTTCAAGTCACTCGATGGTCAACAAAATTGGTTCTCGACCGGCACTCCTCGCTCGGCACTCCTCGCTCGGCATGGCTCGTTCGGCATGCCTGGTTCGGTGTGCTGGGGTCACCTACTATGGGCCGAGATACCTTGTTGCTAGGCCCGTGAGGGAAGTCCAACCCATCTTCGTCTATAAATAGAAGGGCAGGGGCACAGTGAAAGGGACCTTTTTTCGAGAACACTGGGGAGACTCCGCCGCTTTCAAGACTCACTCTTTTCAGTTCAAACTTGTACTCAAGCCTTTAATGTACGGATTGTATCTGTATTTAACTACTTGGGAAAGCAATAAAGATTACAATTCAAAGTGGACGCAGGCAGTTACGCCGAACCATTATAAATCTGGTGCTCTTGTTTTCTGCAGTTAATTTAGTCTATATCTCTCTGTTTTAATTTATCTTCTTCATTTATCTCTCTACATAATCTCTTTAAAGAGGGTTAGTGACCAATTTTGGTGCTAACATAAATTATTTAATTTCTTTATTTAAAAGGTTCAAACAACATTTATAAATTATTATTTTAATTTTGATTTTAATTATAAACACACACACACACACATATATATGTATATCTATGTATGTACATATGTATAATTTTTAATTTTTTTAACATATATATATACATGTAAATATGAATTAATAAATTAATTTATATATTATATATATATATAAATATGAATTAATAAATTAATATATATATATTATATGTACATACATACGTACGTACATATGTATATAATTTAAAAATTCATATCTTAATTTAAAATTATTTTAACTATCAATTTTTTTTAAAATTGGCCAAAAATAAATTATGTATATGTATTTTGTATATACAAAAAAAATCAATTTAAAAGTGTGTGTATATGTAAATTAGACAATAAATAAATATATAAATTCGTGATAAAACATGGATCTAACCTACAAATTTATATTGACACACACATAACAAAATAGATCAGTTGTTACCAATACTATAGCCTTGAGTGTACACCTTGAATGTTGAATCCAAAAATTCTTAAATTGAATCCGTACTCTTTTAGAAATGCAGCTAACTGAAGATATCGCCACACCTTCGAAATAGATTTTAATTTGATGTAATGTTATTCAAAAATGAAGTGGGGGGGGGGGGTGGTCCTTGTGCTTGCAGCCAATATAGATAGATGAGGAGGCAAAAGTGAAGAGAAAAGGAATAGGGATGGTTGGTTTATAAAGGCAATAGGAAAGAGTAAAAAGAGAGGATCTGCATCTCCCTTTTACCTCTTCTACTTTCCGCTTTAAACCATACATTTCAAACAAATATCACCACCCCTCTTGCTTGGCCAACCATCATTATGGGCTAATGGACTGATACACATTTCCAAACCCAATTAATATTCATATATTTTAAATCTAATTTAAATGTTTATCGACATCGTATATCAATACATACATATATAACTTTTATATGTACGCACTTTATTAAATATTGGTCAAATAAATCAAAAAAAATTAATAATTAATATTTCATAAATATTAATTAATTTTAATTAATCTATAACAGTTATAATTAAATTAAATCAAATCTTGTGGTATTTTAAAGTATTCAACATTGCGGTTGTGACTCATGGATGTAAATTCAATCACCGGTCAACATCAAACAATTTGAATATAACTTTCATATGCCACCTCAGCTAATAGTGTGATAGTTTGGCAAAATTTATTGCTTACACAATTTTGGTAAAATCCATTTTTAATATTTTAAGCAGACCTTGGTAGTGATGATTGTTATACTAATTTTCTTCGTCAAAACTATACCACATTAGGACTTATGGATTTTGATTTTGGTCAAAATTTCAATATCGTCCACACTCAACTTGTATAATCCAAACACAAAATCCTTGGTTCAACAACAATAATAATTATTAATCGAAATGCTTTGGTCAAAGACTTTGACTTTAAGTTGACTATAGTTGACCGTGATACTAACCTCATATAACTAAGGAGACGAATTCTCTATTGAATAGTGTTTCACTTCTAGCGCTTCACTCAGACCTAACTATAGTCATTTGATGGACGTTTTGCCATGATTTAATTGTAATCATAGTGGAACGTCTATTAAAGTTTAACAGATTCTCAAGTCGAGAGAACCATGCAATATTGCCATCTCAATATTTTCTATTTGACCTTAGTTATATTAACCAATATAAAATTATCATATAAAATTATCAAGTGAGCTATTCCATAATTATCCAATAAATTTCAATATGTAACCCTTTGGTGCCCTTAATAGCCATGAGTAATTCACTGTCAACATTTGGAGAGGTTACGTCATCTACTCTCGATGGATGTGTCGATATCCTATCTTGATACATCTTGACTAAAAATATTTAAAACAATATGTTATTTCATCATGATAAATCTCATGATCACATCACAGTTTAATTATTATCACAAAATATATCATTTATGGATTTTCTATTAAATATACATAAATTAAATAAATAATTAACATAACACATTATGGCAAGCATATAATAGAAAGAAAAACACATTTTATTTTAAAAGAGATTTCATTACAGAATTAATAATTTACAATAAATTATAAAATTTCCCATAGGCCGTATTTTTCAGTAATTTAAAATAAATAAATTAAATAGTTTCGACTGAAGGGCACAATCGTCATTTTTTAAAATTTTGAATTTGAAAATGAAACTAGTGCCATTGCGACCATTTCATTTTTTTAATGCATATCGTATATTCATTTGTTTGAATCGGAGTCCGAATATAAGAGATATTGCAGTGTTAGTGTGTTGGAAATTTCAAATTTCAAATTTCAAATTATGCAGACTCAGCAAATTTGAACAGACACTCTACCTTACGTATATATATTAGTTCGTTAAACTCATTTTTTTCTAAGTACGTGTCTTACTTCTCCTTCTTCCTCTGATAAAACAAAAAACCCTCTTTAATTCAAATATCAAATTCTACACAAATCATTCGCCAAAAAAATAATTTACCCGATCGAAGAGCGAGTCAAGGCCTATTCTCTACACCAATTTGGGTCATGAATTCTTAGATTCGGAGGAGAATTCAATTCGGGACAAAGGACAATTTGGAGGCTTTTTCATTATTGTGAATGGTTTTTGCCTAATCTACACTATACTCTCCTCAATATTGCATGCTTCTAAGTAATTATGGTTTAGGATTAGGGAATTTAGATTATGGATATAATTATTGATATATAAAAGAGCATGGAGAGTAATATAATCTAAAATTAAACGGAATTTGGTTATTAAATCATTACAAATGATAATTCGTTGATGTTTGGCCAGACGATGCAAAACAATGTAAATTTGAGATTATATATGATTTATATATGATCAATAATCATTTTAAAATGCATGGAATATTATAAGTTTGGGTTTCTGATAAATAACCTCATAGACTAGAGAAATAAACTTGGAATTTCAATGAATATATATATATATATTATATATAAATATTGCAAAGAGGATGTTGGAAATTAAGTTTTGGAAAATATATGTATATAGTTTATTCAATTTCTTATTTAAATCATGATAAAACTTTATAAAATAATTTTAGAAAGATTTTTTAAACTTCAGGAAATAGATAAATTACAAAATGTATTTTTATATGATTTACTATTGAATATTTAAAGATATATGCAAGAATTTCACTTTTTGCACTATTGATGGAATATATATGTGTGTGCGCGTGCACGTGCTTGTGCGTGCGCGCATGCAAAATAGATATATAAATTATATAAAAATGTTAGTGAAGTGCTAAATGTTATTTCAGATCATAAAATGATTTTTAGTGTGGATTTATTTTGAATTTAAAATATATTTTGATACACACGCACAAAGGAAGGTATATTTATAAAACCTAAAGAACTAGTTTGTATTCACTGACATTTGAAGTGATTTCTTGCATAATTTCAACTTGAACTCCTAGTGAATTTGAAGCAGATAGTAGAGACTTCAATTTAAATATAGAAGAAAATGGTTTCAAAATCGAGTGAAAAACAAAAAAGTTACGATCATTACAAAAACTAGAAATAAATATATAATGTTCTAGAAATTGTCAAGATTTTGAAATTTTCATATACACCAGTGTGTAGTACACTGGTGCACTTGGGTGAAGAAAAACTACACAATAAACCTAGGCTAATAAGGCCATGTTTAGTAACTTAAATCGATTTAGAGCTTTTCGTATGGGTTTTGGACATCGATTGGTGATGTTTTGAAGTGACTTTTTGATCTTATTTTATTGGAATGCTTTAGGCATATATACGGATGAATGTGTGGTGTATATGCGATATATATGAATATATACGTATGAATAGTCGAACGTTAGTGATGTTTTTGTTAGACCATTGATTCTGAGACATCTATTGGTTATCATGGTAAAATGATCGCTTAGTATGTGAAGAAAATTTAAAGTGTGTGTTGTTATATAGAAATGGGTCTACGAGCCAATTATGATACTGCATCCATTCGTTGATTTAGCCATGTGTTAATGCAATAGGGTTAGCTTGGCTGTGAGTATGGTTTTGACCATACCATTGATTAGTGTAATGTACTAGATTTGTATACGTGTTAGACCATACCATCGACCATCATAAATGAATTGGATCGAGACCTTATTTCATAAAGTTACCCGTATATCTTTGTATTATTGTATTCAAGTGAAAACATGATTAAGGTACGATGTTACCATAATTATCTTGGTATGATTTGGGAATATTTAAAGTATGTTGTAGAGTAGACATACACCACTCACCAGACTATAATCTGACCCGATCCCTATGTTATTCCCTAGGTTGGTGCAGATGACGAAGACATTACTATTGTATATAGATCTATACATAAATAATCATCTGACATTAATTTTGTGCGTATTAGGCCTAAATTGGATTTGGTTGTATTGAACTATGTATATACATTAAATCTTTTGCTATGAAGTAAAGTGATATTTGATTTGATATATTATATGTTATTTCCTTCCACTATGAGTTCAAAAAGAAATAGATAGTCTTTGTTATCTTGTTTTATCTTTTGTTATCTTAACCTAGTGACATGTTGTTCTCAGCTTTCGAGGTTTACACACCGCGATTTATGTTAAATCAAAAGGTCGAAAAATGATGAGTTTGACATTTGGTATCAAAGCAAAAGATTTCCTACAATTAAGGATTAGGATGTATTAAGAGAGCGTATTTGCATTTTTATAAATGTGTGTATGTGTATGTGTGTGTGTGTGTATAATATGAGTCGAATATGTTTGTAGCTATTCCAGCTAAGTTATCTATATATTCAGAAGTTATAAATGAATCCCAATTATGGGTAGCAAAGGACGAGTAAGTTAGGGAGAATGGATACTGGAACAGAGGCAGTAATTGATGGGGTAAGACCAAAAATGGAGATGGTACCAGGTAATACTAGGGATATGTCGGTGTGAACATCCACATTCAGTTCCATCGATATTTGTAAGCAATGAGCCTACCAGTATAAACCCCATAATACCTACACCTAGTGTATGAGGAGTAGTTTTTAGTGCTATGTTGCAGTTGAACCATAATTGGTAATGGGAACATGGTTAAGCACTTATGGGAATATATGTCATTATTTGGATTTGAATTGATAGATTCACCGAATAAGGAGCTAATGAAGGTGGTAAGAGAATTAAGCATTGAAAATGAGATATTCTTAAGAGTGGAAAATTTTCAAGAAATTATTGAAAAAGAGAATTTGATTTGAAATATAGAATTATAAATTTTTTTATAAGAGGATATATGAATTGATATTGTATTTATATAAGAATCATTGTTTGAAGAATTTTTGAAAAAGAAATTTAAAGTCTTATTTCAAAGCAAGTAGAATTCTGATATCTTGATATACATACATACATGCATGCATATATACATACATACACAGATACACACACACACATAAAAACACACACACACACACACACACACACATATTCATTTTTAGATATGGAATTGAAGGATTTGCAAAATAAAATTTTGAATATATATGTGTGTGTGTGTAGTAATATATGAATTAAAGTTGTGGACATGGTTTCCTAAATCGATATGAATATGAATAGTAGCATAAGTGAATTCTAAAGGTATTTTCATATATGTATATATATGATGTGTAATTCAAAAGCATTGAAAATTTCCTGTTTACAAAATAAAATGATACACACCCATATATATATATATATGATAATGGCTTTAAATTATATGAAATGAAGCTTTGAAATGAAGTAAGAGTATTTTTGAAATAACCGTATTTAATTTAAAATTTAAATGTATATAAAGTGCTTAATATTGAGATATTAAAGTTAAAATATTAAAACAAATGAAATGTTTGGTGAAAAGATTATATGTTATGGCCATTAATTAAATAGGATGTTTTGTAAAACTATATTTTGAAAAGCGAGGATCATGAATAGAAGTTCAATATTTATTCTTTATAACTCAAAAGTTCGATATTTGTTTTTGTAACATTCTCCACTCTAAGACCCAAAAATAGATGCCGATGGTGTTGCAGTTGCCATCAGAATAATTTTCAAGCCGTAAAGTGAATTCGGTATTATATTGCACAACATTAAGTAAAAAAAGCAGCTAAATAGATTTTCATTACATATATTTGCTTTCCAAGATTCATTACATCATCATTAACTCTTTTTGTTCTCGCACAGTGGTAAATACAATAATAAATAAGAGCAATGTTATGTGCGACATAGACAGATGTCAATACGACATATAACCAGCTATAATTCCTGGTTTTACACAACGGAATTTCTAAAATAACTTTTATTAGCTAGATGAGCCTCACGATTCATCTTTAGAATCTATATTTGTCCTTCCAAAAGATACCCATCTAATCTATAAACCCAACTTACTCAAATGAGTACCTGTGAATTTATGGAAGATAATAAAAATAAGGGTCAGACATAAAGTATGGTATGAGTAAAATCATACCCTAAACAATCATAGTGGGACCACGCCACTGTAGCACGGAATGGATTTTACCCTCATTTTACATGTATCAATTACATCACCACATGTAAACAAGCATTACATCAAAACCAACCATGTGCTTTTCATTCAATCTAAAGCATACCCTACACTTGTCATCCAATTATGAATCATATCATATTTAAATTTTCAATTCCAATTAAGTATACCCTATTCCTAACAAACATTCATGAACCAAGTCATCCAAGCATCCATCATCCACTCACACATCACTTAATCTATTGTTTTTTGTGTTCATTTTAAGTTATCGTTAACTTTTAGTGATTACCTCCCTAGGTCCGTCTATCACTAATTTATCATTTCTTGAACAACATCACTTGATAAAATAGCGATTCATTCACTAATGGGAGCCATCTTGACTAGAGCCACCCTAATACTCCTAAGAGGTTGAATATAAGCACCCTGAATACATTCTAATAAGCATTATTACTAAATGTCAATAGCCCCTTTTAGTCCTTGAATCACCGATAGTCAAGGCACCCTGCCATCCAATAACTCCATGAGTCGGGTATCTTTATGATCATGGTTCTACCCCTTTCTTTCATTCATTTATAGTGTACCCTACACTTTTTTAGGTAATCATGTTTATCTTTGATACTTATAGTGTACCCTACACTTTTTTTTATAAACATGTTTATCTTTGATTAAATGATACCCTATCATTTTTTGGCTTCTCCTGTCTTTCTTCCATTTCAGAAATAAGTTAACAAAATTTTAAATTATAAAATTCTTTCATAATATCATCTCTATGAAATAGCCAATTAACACTTGGAAAGTGTCTTCCACAATGCACATGTTCTACTTAGAAAATTATAGCTTCCCAAGATATCGCAAGTTAACCTTAGTTGTCGCATATTGGCTATTCCATAGTCTTCGCAAGTTAAGCCTAGCTATTGCATGTTGGCTATCCCATAACCTTTGCAGGTTGATTCTCCTAGGACATCGCTAGTTGACCCTCAACTAGCCATCGCATGTTGATAATTTATTAGTTATCATAGGTTGTGCTCTTATGAGCTATCACGGGTTGATAGCTTCCCAAGCTTTCATATTTTGAGTCCCAAATGCGATCGCATATCGAGCTATAAGTAGCCTTCGCATGTTGAACTCCCATATAGCTATTGTAAGTTGATCTTCCTCCAAACCATTGCAAGTTAGGCACGTTTAGCTATCATTGGTTGATAGTATCAAAGGTTGAGCTCTTTAGGAGCCATCGCATATTGACTTTCCTAAAGCCGTTGAAGGTTGATAGCCTTACTTCTATCGCAGGTTGATAAATTAAGTAGCTATTGTAGGTTGACTCCTTATAGGCTATTGCAAGTTGAAATTGCATGTTCGTAATTAAAACTAATTCGTTACCATATTAAGTAGTTACTTTACTGCCAAATCCCATTTGGTGCCGAATTCCCATTGGTTAGTCTATTCTTTCACAGTTCTTTTTTCAAAATTGGCTAATTACATTCTCCATTTATTAATTAATTATTTCTTTCCTTAGCCAAATAATTTCTGTAAAATTGAAATTTAATGGGAAAATCCCAAAAATTCACCAAAAATTTAATTGGGGGAATTAATTTAAAGACAAAAATTTATATATTTTTAGCCTCAAGGACACAATCTCATTATTTTAACCACAAAGACAAACACTCTCCTAAAAATTAATCATAAGGACAAATATTCTTCCAAAATTATTCATAAGGACAAACATTCTTTCAAAACTACTACCGAACTAAAAACTGATACCTAAAAACTGCTACCGATAACTACAAACTAATACCTAAAAACTGCTATCAATAACTAAAAACTGATACCTAAAGAAAGTTGTCCTTCAGGCTAAAATACTGAAGGTTTGTCCTTGAGGCTAAAACGTTGAGAAATTTTGTCCTTGACAATAATTTCCTGAATTTAATTTATCATATTTTACCTCATATCAAAAGTTCAGGCTAGAATAATTTTATTATTATTAATCTTCTCAAAATTAACCATTTTATCAACTTAAAAAATTCATAAAAATTCCAAATTAATTCCAAAAATTATGAAATTATAAACTCATTCTATGTCATCATTATAAACATCATATTAAATTTTAGTGGCATCTAAATATGATTAGATCAAGTTTTACCCCAAAACATGAACAAATTTCTTTCATCTAAATTTCAAATCATATTCCAAACTAGGTCAAAACATTCAAACATGTTTATCCTCATTAAAACATTCATTCACAATCAACTCCAAACCTAAACGTGTTAGGAGGGCTTTTAGGGAAAATATTACTCACCCTTGATTTAGAATATCCTGATTTAAAACCTTGCTTTAATCTCTTTCTTCTTAAAGTTGAAAGCTTGAACTCTTCTAGCTTTGATTTCCTTTTAGCTTGAAAATGGTGGCCAACCTTATATGGTTTTAGGGATTTTTTTATGTAAAATGAAAATGAAGTGGAATAAGAGAATGCGACTAAGGATAATAGGATAGTGATTTTGGCTTGGGCTAATATCCATTCTAGTCCAGTCTCACCAATACATCTCCCCTAACACAAACCCTTTCCATTATAAAACTTATTTTATTTATCTTCAATAGAAAAACCAACATTAATTGCTCTAATTACATATGGTCCATCCAATTAACTTTTAATGTGTCCCACACTTAATTAACCAAATCTCTCTCAGGAAAATCTTATAATTAAATTTATCTTTTAGTACTTTCCCTTCATTATCAATTAATTTAATTTCTTGTATTAAGGACCCTCAAAATATGGGGTGCTATAGTCTCCCCTCCTCAAGAAAATTTCATCCCTAAAATTTCGATAAGGAAAACAAAATTTATACTATCACCTAGAAAGTGTAAAGTTATCATCATATAAGTACACATAAGTACAAAAGATTACACTGGCACCATCAATCATCAAACATAATGTATTAGTGCAACCACTAACACATAATCATATAATAACATGAATTCAGTTGTACCCTACTAGTACATACAATAGACAAATAAAACACCTTGCTATATAAACGAATTTCTAGAATAACTCAGAAGAGATATTTCTAATCCTATCCTCAACCTCCCAGGTACAATCCTCTCCATCGCCACTCCACTGGACGTGAAAAAATATGATAACTTTGTTTTTTAACTCCTTTGTATCATGACCTACTATCCATTTTTGTCGTCTCACATATGTCAAATCGAGCTCCACGTATAAGTCCTTTATCGCCCTTGGTTCCACCACCAAACTCTTGAAATGACCCTTTATACCTATTGATTCGTGCGAACTTCTTGTTCTTCCTGCTCAACCTAGGCAAAGATGCTACTATATGCGAGAAATCCGTAATGAACCCGTGGTAATAGCCAGCCAAACCAAGAAACTTTTCATCTTTGTGACTATCTTTGGCCTCCTCCAAGCATTAATAGTTTCTATTTTTGATAGATCCACAACAAATCCATTCTCTAAAACAACATGCCCAAGAAACTTAACCTCCCATTTTCAAAAATGGCATTTCGAAAACTTCTCCTTCAACTTGTGTTGTCTCAACGTCTCCAACACCAATCTAAGATGGACTTCATGGTCTTTCTCATCCTTAGAATATACCAAGATATCATCAATAAAGACCAACATAAATCTGTTTAGCTGATCGTGAAAGATTGGGTTCATAAAATGAAAGAAGAATGTAGTGGCGTTGGTTAGTCCAAATGGCATCACTAACCACTTATATGAACCATATCTTGTTCGAAATGCGGTCAATGGAATATCTGCTACCCTTAGTTGATGGAACTCTGTTGCCAAATCTAGCAGAGAAAACATTTGAGCTCCACTCAACTGGTCAAATAAGCCATCTATCTTGGGTAATTGATAACGATCATTCACGATCAACTTATTCAGCTTTCAATAATCAATGCATGTCCGTAATGATCCATCCGACTTCTTTACGAATACCGCAAATGCTCACCATGGTGAACTACTCAGCCTAAATAAAACCTTTGTCTTTTAAGTTCCACTAGCTACTTCTTCAATCCCTCCATCTCCTTGGGTGACATTTTGCTAGGTGGTCTACTAACAGGCTGCGCCCTTAGCACCAAGTCTATTAGGAACACGATTGCCCTCCTTGGTGGTAATCTCTTCATGGTTAAAAAATTTATGAATTCCCTTGTCACTCATACATTACTGACTCATCATCATCTTTCTTAGCACATAACATTAAGTCCGACTTCTCCTTCTTTATGTCCAAAGCTATCATGATTCTTTCTCCACCTCTAGGGTGTTAGTACCTTAGGTATTGGTTTTGATGATAACAACCATAGGACATTATATAAAATATACATGCTAATGTTTTATCAAGATATACATAGTATAGTGTAGGATAGTAGACATGTATTGATTAAGAAGACCGTACAGTATCAAGATGCTGATATCAAGAGCAGATTCAAGATGTTGATATAAATTTTCAAGAGTTCAAGAATGAAGACTCATGAGTATTGAAGAGTTAAAGATTTCAAGATATTCCAGATAAGTATAGAGTTATATAATTTACATTAAAAGCTTGATAGCACCTTCTTGGTCTCTCTTACATTCTCTAATTTTGTTTTAAATTGTTTTTCAAATATTCTATTTTTAAAATAATCTTTTCAAAATATTTCCAAAATGATTTTCAAATCTCTTATACTTATAAAGATATTATTTTAGTGTTTTTAAGTTTTTATATATATATATATATAGAATTATTGTTTATACTTTAATAATTTATAACTATATTGATTTTTTATATATTATTTACATTATATAAAATATTCTTATTAAATTTTTCAAAATTATTTTATAAAGTTTTAACATGATTAAAATATGTATAAACTATGTTTAGAGTGTTTTACAAAGTTTCAAAATATTTTACAAAACTTAATATTTTCATAACAATTTTTATTAAGTAATTTTTCAAAATACAAAGGGATATGTCGACATATCCTCAGCAAGTATGTCGACATACTAGCCGTATTTTTCAAAATTCAAATTTGAATGGAAGTGTCTTTTCGTCGTCTCTTCACGAATGGACATGACCGTTGTTTCCCTATATATACCAGTCTTCCAAATGAATTTTCATTAACTATTTTCTTAATTTTCTCTCTTCTTTTCACTCTCATGACTTCTAAAGCAATTTCTATTGAAAATCTACCGAAATTCAACCAGAATCATTTCAATCATTACTAGTTTGATTCCCTTTCATATACTCTCTTATTTCTTTCATCTCTCTCAAGATCAAGTGCTATTCAAGAGTTATAGGATCAATTGTAATCAAGATTGAAGATCTGAGTCTGTAAACTCTATCAAATCATACTCTTATACTTTGTGGTGTGCTTGGTATCCTTGAAATCCAAGTATGTGTAATTGTAGCTTGATTAAATCAATTGGGTGTGCTTAATAGACCGTAATTCTAATGGGTGTGCTTGTGTCTTGGAAATCAATTAGCTCTACCCAAAGGCTGGGATTATGGAGGGTGTGTCTCGTAGCCTTGAAATCGAGATTATATTTGCATTTACTAGTTGAAAAGAAATCCACACAAGGAATTATGCGGGACTGGATGTAGGGTAACTCTGAACCAGTATAATATCCTGGTGTGCTCTTTCCTGTTTACTTTTACTACATTTACTTTTATTTGTACTTTGATTCCATGATTGTTTCTGTGATTGTTAATTCCATCATTCCAAGTAAAATCTTATTAAATTTGAATAATATTCATATAATCCATTAAATACTATTCACCCTCCTCTGGTGTTAATTTAGCCTTAAGATTCCTATTCCGCCAACTCACATAGGGTTCCGTACAGTGATAATGTACATAGATCCTATCAACATGTACTAACCAGTCCATACTTAAGATTACCCCGTACCCTATGAAGTTAAAGACATATGGATCGCATACAAACAAACGTCCACACGGATCAAACTCAAGATCGGTGCACTTAATTCGAGAGTGGCATACCCATCGATCGGATTAACCACACGGAAGGATATAATCAAATGTCTAACTCTAACCTATCAACCAAATCTCTCAAAATGAAATAGTGTGCAGCACTAATATCAAACATAACTATAATTGATATACTGGAAATCAGAATCATACCTCCAAGCACACCTTTTCCTTTCTCTTCAACAGTCGGCCCAGACGAAGGTCCTTCCAAAGCATAAACATTTGCTCACTTTACCTTTGAGAAATCCCTCTTCTTATGGCCAGGCCTATTACAGATAAAGCACTTGGCCATTCCTTGTTCTCCGGCTGGGTACACTTAGGACTAGTGCCTCTTCTACCAGCAGTTGAAACAAGTAGCACCTGGCACATTTGGCCTCTGAGCTCCTCCTCTAGAAGCCTTCCCTTCTTTTTGATTCTGTCTGCCTTTCTGATATGGATTGAATCTTTTCTTCTGCGTGCCTTTGTACCTAACATCAGCCTTCTTCTCTCTTGAAACAAGCAATTATATCATCTTGGCATTTCCACCACCATATCAAAAGGAGCCAATAGATTGAGCTATCACCTTGTGGTTCAACACTTTCCTCAGACCTTCTATGAATTTCTCATTCTTCTTCAGTGGAGTATTAATATGCTACCTTCCATAGTTCAACAAAACATTAAAGCACCAAATATACTCTGCCAAAGTCATTTCTCCCTACTTCAAGTTAAGGAACTTCCTACACGTTGCACTCTTCTTGGATTCGAGGAAATATTAAGCCTCAAATCTCCTTAAACTGCTCCTAGGTTATCTCCACCTTTGGGACTTCAACACTACAGCCTCCCACCAGTCCTATTTCCAAAGATAAGCTCCTTTTCTAAGAATTATCATACCCAAAGTCTCCAAAGATAAGCTCACACACCTTCAACTAGTTTAATATTTCCAAAGCAGACTCCTTCCCTGTTAACTCCTTTCCTCCACAACTCTTGAAATCCTTGTTCATCTTAGAAAATCTGCTCCTCTTGCTTCCTCCTGTCTTGACTCAACAACTCCTGCTAACCGTTGCCTCATTATCTCCGTCATAAATTGGTGGAATAAAACATTCATATCCATTCCTCCTTCAGTTGGGCAGACACTTGTACCAACTTCATCATGCACTTCCGGGATTGCCTCCCCTCCTTGGCCATTAGTTTGCATACTATTAGTTCCTCTACCAAAGTTGACTTTTTTACTTCTTATAGTCAATTGTCAGTTATGAGGTTCATTCTTGCCATCTGCATAAGCAAGGATTCGTAAGAAATAGAAATAAAGAGAGTGAGATCAATCGTAAAGGGGTAGATATATTCTCCTATATATCTATATCAAAGTACAAGTACGTCATATATAGCGTATACAATCCCAAAGGTGTTCACTTTTTGCTAATTAATTTCTATATAACTCTATTTTACTTAGGTGTTCCCCCTTAACCTAAGCTATATTACCACGTTGTAACATCCCCCACACCAAGACCCAAAAATGGACGTCATTAATGTTGTAGTCATCAACATAATCATTTTCAAGCGATAAAGTGGGTTCAGTATTATTTTGCACAACATTAAGTAAAAAAAGTAGCTAAATATATTTTTATTACACAAAGTTGTTTTACAAGATTCAATACATCATCATTAACCCTTTTCGTTCCCATCTAGGGGTAAATACAATAATAAACAAGAGTAGTGTCATGTCCGACATATAAAGTTTACAGCATGACAATTGACCAGTTATAATTCCTAGTTACAAAGCAAAATATCCAAAATAACTTTTATTAGCTAGATAAGCCTCCTGATTCGTCTTCAGAATCTTTATTCCTCATTCTAAAAGATACCTGTCTAATCCATAAACTCGGCATACTCGAATCAATACCAATGAATTTATTGGAAATAATAAAAACATGGGTCGGACATAAAGTCTAAGATGGTACCCTAAGCAATCCTAATGAGACCACTCCACTGTAGCGTGGAACAGATTTTACCTTCAATTTACCATCATATCAATTACACTATAGCATGTAAACAATCATTACATAAAAAACAACCATGTGCATTTCATTCAATCCAAAGTATACCCTACACCCGTCATCCAATTATGAATCATGTCATACTTAAATTCTCAATTCCAATTACGTATACCATATACTTATCATACATTCATGAACCAATTCATCCAATCATCTATCATACATTCACACATCAACTAATATGTTATTTTGAGTGTACATCTTTAAGTTATCCTTAACTTATTTTAGTGAATACCTCCCTAGGTATGTCTATCACTAATTAATCAATTTTCAAACAATGTCACCTGAAGAAATGGCCACTCAGTCCACCAATGGGAGCCACCCTGATTCACCTAAGAGGTTGAATGTAAGCATCCTGAATATATTCTAGCAAGTGTCCTTACTAAGCATTAGTAACCCCTCTTACTCCCTAAACCGCTATCGTTCATGTTGCTGATTTATTTATTTTGTTTATAACACCACCCTGATGTTTTGGCACCCAGCCATAACTCCCTTCTAGAGTTTATAAATCTTTTATGATTGAACCCTATAGTGGCAGCCTACCATATACCATTGGACTTTAAACTAATAATCAAGGCACCCTACCATCCAATAACTGATTTAGCTAGTATATCTTTACGATTATCGTTTGATCCTTTCCTTTCATTCATTTGTAGTGTACCCTACACTTTCTTTAGATAAAAATCTTTATCTTTGATTCAATGATACCCTATCATTTTTTAGCTTCACTAATCTTTCTTCCATTTCAAAAATAAGTTAACATAATTTTAACTTATAAAATTCTTTCATTATTTCATTCATGCAAAAATAGTCAATTAACACTTGAAAACTATCTTCCAAAGTGCAAACATTCTACTTAGAAAATTATAACTTCCTAAGCTATTGCGAGTTAACCTTAGTTGTTGCATACTGCCTATCCCGTAGCCTTCACAAGTTAAGCCTAACCATCGAATGTTAGCTATCCCATAGCCTTCGCAGGTTGTTTCTCCTAGACCATCGTTAGTTGACCCCCAACTAGTCATTTTATGTTGATAGTTTATTAGCTATCATGGGCGTTGCTCTTATAATCTATAACAGGTTGATAGCTTCCCAATCTATCGTGTGTTGAGTCTCAAATGTTATTGCATGTTGGTAGCTTCCCAAGCTATCGTGTGTTGAGCTCCAAGTAGCCTCTGCATGTTGAACTCTCATCTAGCTATCGCAAGTTGATCTTCTTCCAAGCTATTGCAAGTTAGGCACATTTAGCTATCGCTAGTTGATAGCCATCGAAGGTGAGCTCTTCAGAAGCTATCACATATTGACTTTCCCAAAGCCATCAAAGGTGATAGCCTTAGTGATATCGCAGTTTGATAACTTAAGTAGCTATAACAAGTTGACTCCTTATAGGCCATCACAAGTTGAAATGACACGTTCGTAATTAACTTGAAAACTATTTTGTTACCTTATTAAGTAGTTACTTTACACTAAATCTCATTTGGTGTCGAATTCCCATTGGTTAGTCTATTCTTTAATAGTTCTTATTTCAAAATTGGCTAATTACATTATCCATTTATTAATTAATTATCAATAATTAATTACTTTTCTTAGCCAAATAATTCATGTAAATTTGAATTTAATGAGAGAAATCCAAAAAATAAGCAAAAATGCAATTTATCTTGTTTTATCTCATATCAAAATTTCAGGTCAAAATAATGGTTTTTATTATTTTTAATAATTAATTTTCTTGAAATTAACCATTTTCTCAACTTAGAAAATCCATAAAAATTCCAAATTAATTCAAAAATTATGAAATTAGAAACCCATCTTTATTTTGTCATTATAAACATAATATTATATTTTCATGGCATTAAATATGGTTAAATCATGTTTTAGCCTAAAACATAAACAAATTCCTTTCATCTAAATTTCAAGTTGTAACGACCCGTATTTTTAACACTTTAAAAATACGAATTAAAATAAAAAAATTTGGATAAAAATCCGAAGGAAATAAAATTTTGTGTTGTTAAATGTGAATTACAAGTTAAAATACAAAACTGAATTCTAAAATAACTTATTTGTAAATTAAATATGGATGTTAACTTGTATTGAATGTAAATAATGAATTGAATTTGATTGTAAACCAAATTGGTTATGATTGTAAACAAAGAATAAATAAAATGGTTAGATTTAATAGTGGAAGTTTATGTTATTGAAACTAATATAAATAAATGTAACTTAATATTACAATTGATTGAAATCAGATAATAACTGAAACTGTAATTTGATAAAGATGTTAACTTGTAATTGAACGTAAGTAAAGATTTAAATTTGAGTGTAACAAGTAATTGAATTTGATTATAAACAACAAAATAAATAAAATGTTAAATTTAATATTGAAGTTATAATATTGAAATCAACGTAAATGAATGTAATTTAATATTACTGTGAATTTAAATAAGATGATAGCTGAAGAAAATGAAAGTAAATGAATTATAAACTATTGATAATAATGTATAAGTAAATGGTTGATTCAATAATGAAAGTGTAAATCGAAATAAAAGAATTCAATTGGAATTAAATAACTTGAATTTGAATTACAATATAATTGAACGCTGAATCTAATGTAATCTTTTATACTGGATTTATAATGGAAAACTGCATTGTAAAAGATTGTTAATTACTGTGAAATTAAAAATGAAATTTGTGAACAATTGGAATTTGATTTAAAAGTTAATAATTTGAAATTGGGAATTTTATATTGAAATTAAACAGTAGAAATAGCCATTTTTACAACTGTCTCGGATTTCGACGAAACAAGTTTCATCGGATCCGTAACAGTGAATTATTGTAAGGTTTCAAATTTTGTAGCGATCAGACTTGTCGTTTGATCGTACGAGGCAGAAACGCGCAGAATTAAATTACGTAGCTTTAAATTTAAAAGGTTGAGTTTTAAATAATAACTTCTGCATACGATCGAATTAGGACTCGGAACTAGTTCCATTGTGTTCAGAACGTCCTTTTACATATAGAACACCAGGCGGCACACGTCGTTTGGAGTTCATGAAAAATTTGGACACGAAAGGTCATTTAAATAATAATATAAATAATAAAAAAATCAGAAATTAAACAAAACCCTAATCACTTATACAGCGGCCGCCTTTCTCTCTTTCAATGGCCGAAAGACTTTGAAATGGAATCGCTAATCTCTCGAAATTCACTCAATAATTTTCAAAACTCTCAACTACAAAATCAAGAGCTCATCGAGCTCGTCAAATCTGCACGGTGAATCGCAATCGTTTGCGTCATTTGCAAAGTTGAAATGACACGTTCGTAATTAACTTGAAAACTATTTTGTTACCTTATTAAGTAGTTACTTTACACTAAATCTCATTTGGTGTCGAATTCCCATTGGTTAGTCTATTCTTTAATAGTTCTTATTTCAAAATTGGCTAATTACATTATCCATTTATTAATTAATTATCAATAATTAATTACTTTTCTTAGCCAAATAATTCATGTAAATTTGAATTTAATGAGAGAAATCCAAAAAATAAGCAAAAATGCAATTTATCTTGTTTTATCTCATATCAAAATTTCAGGTCAAAATAATGGTTTTTATTATTTTTAATAATTAATTTTCCTGAAATTAACCATTTTCTCAACTTAGAAAATCCATCAAAATTCCAAATTAATTCAAAAATTATGAAATTAGAAACCCATCTTTATTTTGTCATTATAAACATAATATTATATTTTCATGGCATTAAATATGGTTAAATCATGTTTTAGCCTAAAACATGAACAAATTCCTTTCATCTAAATTTCAAGTTGTAATGACCCGTATTTTTAACACTTTAAAAATACGAATTAAAATAAAAAAAATTGGATAAAAATCCGAAGGAAATAAAATTTTGTGTTGTTAAATGTGAATTACAACTTAAAATACAAAACTGAATTCTAAAATAACTTATTTGTAAATTAAATATGGATGTTAACTTGTATTGAATGTAAATAATGAATTGAATTTGATTGTAAACCAAATTGGTTATGATTGTAAACAAAGAATAAATAAAATGGTTAGATTTAATAGTGGAAGTTTATGTTATTGAAACTAATATAAATAAATGTAACTTAATATTACAGTTGATTGAAATTAGATAATAACTGAAACTGTAATTTGATAAAGATGTTAACTTGTAATTGAACGTAAGTAAAGATTTAAATTTGAGTGTAACAAGTAATTGAATTTGATTATAAACAACGAAATAAATAAAATGTTAAATTTAATATTGATGTTATAATATTGAAATCAACGTAAATGAATGTAATTTAATATTACTGTGAATTTAAATAAGATGATAGCTGAAGAAAATGAAAGTAAATGAATCATAAACTATTGATAATAATGTATAAGTAAATGGTTGATTCAATAATGAAAGTGTAAGTCGAAATAAAAGAATTCAATTGGAATTAAATAACTTGAATTTGAATTACAATATAATTGAACGCTGAATCTAATGTAATCTTTTATACTGGATTTATAATGGAAAACTGCATTGTAAAAGATTGTTAATTACTGTGAAATTAAAAATGAAATTTGTGAACAATTGGAATTTGATTTAAAAGTTAATAATTTGAAATTGGGAATTTTATATTGAAATTAAACAGTAGAAATAGCCATTTTTACAAGTGTCTCGGATTTCGACGAAACCAGTTTCATCGGATCCGTAACAGTGAATTATTGTAAGGTTTCAAATTTTGTAGCGATCAGACTTGTCGTTTGATCGTACGAGGCAGAAACGCGCAGAATTAAATTACGCAGTTTTAAATTTAAAAGGTTGAGTTTTAAATAATAACTTCTGCATACGATCGAATTAGTACTCAGAACTAGTTCCATTGTGTTCAGAACGTCCTTTTACATTTAGAACACCAGGCGGCACGCGTCGTTTGGAGTTCGTGAAAAATTTGGACACGAAAGGTCATTTAAATAATAATATAAATAATAAAAAAATCAGAAATTAAACAAAACCCTAATCACTTATACAGCGGCCGCCTTTCTCTATTTCAATGGCTGAATGGCTTTGAAATGGAATCGCTAATCTCTCGAAATTCACTCAATAATTTTCAAAACTCTCAACTGCAAAATTCAAGAGCTCATCGAGCTCGTCAAATCTGCACGGTGAATCGCAATCGTTTGCGTCGTTTGCAAAGTTGAAATGACACGTTCGTAATTAACTTGAAAACTATTTTGTTACCTTATTAAGTAGTTACTTTACACTAAATCTCATTTGGTGTCGAATTCCCATTGGTTAGTCTATTCTTTAATAGTTCTTATTTCAAAATTGGCTAATTACATTATCCATTTATTAATTAATTATCAATAATTAATTACTTTTCTTAGCCAAATAATTCATGTAAATTTGAATTTAATGAGAGAAATCCAAAAAATAAGCAAAAATGCAATTTATCTTGTTTTATCTCATATCAAAATTTCAGGTCAAAATAATGGTTTTTTATTATTTTTAATAATTAATTTTCCTGAAATTAACCATTTTCTCAACTTAGAAAATCCATAAAAATTCCAAATTAATTCAAAAATTATGAAATTAGAAACCCATCTTTATTTTGTCATTATAAACATAATATTATATTTTCATGGCATTAAATATGGTTAAATCATGTTTTAGCCTAAAACATGAACAAATTCCTTTCATCTAAATTTCAAGTTGTAACGACCCGTATTTTTAACACTTTAAAAATACGAATTAAAATTAAAAAATTTGAATAAAAATCCGAAGGAAATAAAATTTTGTGTTGTCAAATGTGAATTACAAGTTAAAATACAAAACTGAATTCTAAAATAACTTATTTGTAAATTAAATATGGATGTTAACTTGTATTGAATGTAAATAATGAATTGAATTTGATTGTAAACCAAATTGGTTATGATTGTAAACAAAGAATAAATAAAATGGTTAGATTTAATAGTGGAAGTTTATGTTATTGAAACTAATATAAATAAATGTAACTTAATATTACAGTTGATTGAAATCAGATAATAACTGAAACTGTAATTTGATAAAGATGTTAACTTGTAATTGAACGTAAGTAAAGATTTAAATTTGAGTGTAACAAGTAATTGAATTTGATTATAAACAACGAAATAAATAAAATGTTAAATTTAATATTGAAGTTATAATATTGAAATCAACGTAAATGAATGTAATTTAATATTACTGTGAATTTAAATAAGATGATAGCTGAAGAAAATGAAAGTAAATGAATTATAAACTATTGATAATAATGTATAAGTAAATGGTTGATTCAATAATGAAAGTGTAAATCGAAATAAAAGAATTCAATTGGAATTAAATAAATTGAATTTGAATTACAATATAATTGAACGCTGAATCTAATGTAATCTTTTATACTGGATTTATAATGGAAAACTGCATTGTAAAAGATTGTTAATTACTGTGAAATTAAAAATGAAATTTGTGAACAATTGGAATTTGATTTAAAAGTTAATAATTTGAAATTGGGAATTTTATATTGAAATTAAACAGTAGAAATAGCCATTTTTACAACTGTCTCGGATTTCGACGAAACCAGTTTCATCGGATCCGTAACAGTGAATTATTGTAAGGTTTCAAATTTTGTAGCGATCAGACTTGTCGTTTGATCGTACGAGGCAGAAACGCGCAGAATTAAATTACGTAGCTTTAAATTTAAAAGGTTGAGTTTTAAATAATAACTTCTGCATACGATCGAATTAGGACTCGGAACTAGTTCCATTGTGTTCAGAACGTCCTTTTACATATAGAACACCAGGCGGCACACGTCGTTTGTAGTTCGTGAAAAATTTGGACACGAAAGGTCATTTAAATAATAATATAAATAATAAAAAAATCAGAAATTAAACAAAACCCTAATCACTTATACAGCGGCCGCCTTTCTCTCTTTCAATGGCCGAAAGACTTTGAAATGGAATCGCTAATCTCTCGAAATTCAATTAATAATTTTCAAAACTCTCAACTACAAAATCAAGAGCTCATCGAGCTCGTCAAATCTGCACGGTGAATCGCAATCGTTTGCGTCGTTTGCAAAGTTGAAATGACACGTTCGTAATTAACTTGAAAACTATTTTGTTACCTTATTAAGTAGTTACTTTACACTAAATCTCATTTGGTGTCGAATTCCCATTGGTTAGTCTATTCTTTAATAGTTCTTATTTCAAAATTGGCTAATTACATTATCCATTTATTAATTAATTATCAATAATTAATTACTTTTCTTAGCCAAATAATTCATGTAAATTTGAATTTAATGAGAGAAATCCAAAAAATAAGCAAAAATGCAATTTATCTTGTTTTATCTCATATCAAAATTTCAGGTCAAAATAATGGTTTTTATTATTTTTAATAATTAATTTTCCTGAAATTAACCATTTTCTCAACTTAGAAAATCCATCAAAATTCCAAATTAATTCAAAAATTATGAAATTAGAAACCCATCTTTATTTTGTCATTATAAACATAATATTATATTTTCATGGCATTAAATATGGTTAAATCATGTTTTAGCCTAAAACATGAACAAATTCCTTTCATCTAAATTTCAAGTTGTAATGACCCGTATTTTCAACACTTTAAAAATACGAATTAAAATAAAAAAATTTGGATAAAAATCCGAAGGAAATAAAATTTTGTGTTGTTAAATGTGAATTACAAGTTAAAATACAAAACTGAATTCTAAAATAACTTATTTGTAAATTAAATATGGATGTTAACTTGTATTGAATGTAAATAATGAATTGAATTTGATTGTAAACCAAATTGGTTATGATTGTAAACAAAGAATAAATAAAATGGTTAGATTTAATAGTGGAAGTTTATGTTATTGAAACTAATATAAATAAATGTAACTTAATATTACAGTTGATTGAAATCAGATAATAACTGAAACTGTAATTTGATAAAGATGTTAACTTGTAATTGAACGTAAGTAAAGATTTAAATTTGAGTGTAACAAGTAATTGAATTTGATTATAAACAACGAAATAAATAAAATGTTAAATTTAATATTGATGTTATAATATTGAAATCAACGTAAATGAATGTAATTTAATATTACTGTGAATTTAAATAAGATGATAGTTGAAGAAAATGAAAGTAAATGAATTATAAACTATTGATAATAATGTATAAGTAAATGGTAGATTCAATAATGAAAGTGTAAGTCGAAATAAAAGAATTCAATTGGAATTAAATAACTTGAATTTGAATTACAATATAATTGAACGCTGAATCTAATGTAATCTTTTATACTGGATTTATAATGGAAAACTGCATTGTAAAAGATTGTTAATTACTGTGAAATTAAAAATTAAATTTGTGAACAATTGGAATTTGATTTAAAAGTTAATAATTTGAAATTGGGAATTTTATATTGAAATTAAACAGTAGAAATAGCGATTTTTACAACTATCTCGGATTTCGACGAAACCAGTTTCATCGGATCCGTAACTGTGAATTATTGTAAGGTTTCAAATTTTGTAGCGATCAGACTTGTCGTTTGAACGTACGAGGCAGAAACGCGCAGAATTAAATTACGCAGTTTTAAATTTAAAAGGTTGAGTTTTAAATAATAACTTCTGCATACGATCGAATTAGGACTCGGAACTAGTTCCATTGTGTTCAGAACGTCCTTTTACATATAGAACGCCAGGCGGCACGCGTCGTTTGGAGTTCGTGAAAAATTTGGACACGAAAGGTCATTTAAATAATAATATAAATAATAAAAAAATCAGAAATTAAACAAAACCCTAATCACTTATACAGCGGCCGCCTTTCTCTCTTTCAATGGCCGAATGGCTTTACAATGGAATCGCTAATCTCTCAAAATTCACTCAATAATTTTCAAAACTCTCAACTGCAAAATTCAAGAGCTCATCGAGCTCGTCAAATCTGCACGGTGAATCGCAATCGTTTGCGTCGTTTGCAAAGTTGAAATGACACGTTCGTAATTAACTTGAAAACTATTTTGTTACCTTATTAAGTAGTTACTTTACACTAAATCTCATTTGGTGTCGAATTCCCATTGGTTAGTCTATTCTTTAATAATTCTTATTTCAAAATTGGCTAATTACATTATCCATTTATTAATTAATTATCAATAATTAATTACTTTTCTTAGCCAAATAATTCATGTAAATTTGAATTTAATGAGAGAAATCCAAAAAATAAGCAAAAATGCAATTTATCTTGTTTTATCTCATATCAAAATTTCAGGTCAAAATAATGGTTTTTTATTATTTTTAATAATTAATTTTCCTGAAATTAACCATTTTCTCAACTTAGAAAATCCATAAAAATTCCAAATTAATTCAAAAATTATGAAATTAGAAACCCATCTTTATTTTGTCATTATAAACATAATATTATATTTTCATGGCATTAAATATGGTTAAATCATGTTTTAGCCTAAAACATGAACAAATTCCTTTCATCTAAATTTCAAGTTGTAACGACCCGTATTTTTAACACTTTAAAAATACGAATTAAAATAAAAAAATTTGGATAAAAATCCAAAGGAAATAAAATTTTGTGTTGTCAAATGTGAATTACAAGTTAAAATACAAAACTGAATTCTAAAATAACTTATTTGTAAATTAAATATGGATGTTAACTTGTATTGAATGTAAATAATGAATTGAATTTGATTGTAAACCAAATTGGTTATGATTGTAAATAAAGAATAAATAAAATGGTTAGATTTAATAGTGGAAGTTTATGTTATTGAAACTAATATAAATAAATGTAACTTAATATTACAGTTGATTGAAATTAGATAATAACTGAAACTGTAATTTGATAAAGATGTTAACTTGTAATTGAACGTAAGTAAAGATTTAAATTTGAGTGTAACAGGTAATTGAATTTGATTATAAACAACGAAATAAATAAAATGTTAAATTTAATATTGAAGTTATAATATTGAAATCAACGTAAATGAATGTAATTTAATATTACTGTGAATTTAAATAAGATGATAGTTGAAGAAAATGAAAGTAAATGAATTATAAACTATTGATAATAATGTATAAGTAAATGGTTGATTCAATAATGAAAGTGTAAGTCGAAATAAAAGAATTCAATTGGAATTAAATAACTTGAATTTGAATTACAATATAATTGAACGCTGAATCTAATGTAATCTTTTATACTGGATTTATAATGGAAAACTGCATTGTAAAAGATTGTTAATTACTGTGAAATTAAAAATGAAATTTGTGAACAATTGGAATTTGATTTAAAAGTTAATAATTTGAAATTGGGAATTTTATATTGAAATTAAACAGTAGAAATAGCCATTTTTTCAACTGTCTCGGATTTCGACGAAACTAGTTTCATCGGATCCGTAACAGTGAATTATTGTAAGGTTTCAAATTTTGTAGCGATCAGACTTGTCGTTTGATCGTACGAGGCAGAAACGCGTAGAATTAAATTACGCAGTTTTAAATTTAAAAGGTTGAGTTTTAAATAACAACTTCTGCATACGATCGAATTAGGACTCGGAACTAGTTCCATTATGTTCAGAACATCCTTTTACATATAGAATGCCAGGCGGCACGCGTCGTTTGGAGTTCGTGAAAAATTTGGACACGAAAGGTCATTTAAATAATAATATAAATAATAAAAAAATCAGAAATTAAACAAAACCCTAATCACTTATACAGCGGCCGCCTTTCTCTCTTTCAATGGCCGAAAGGCTTTGAAATGGAATCGCTAATCTCTCGAAATTCACTCAATAATTTTCAAAACTCTCAACTGCAAAATTCAAGAGCTCATCGAGCTCGTCAAATCTGCACGGTGAATCACAATCGTTTGCGTCATTTGCAAAGTTGAAATGACACGTTCGTAATTAACTTGAAAACTATTTTGTTACCTTATTAAGTAGTTAGTTTACACTAAATCTCATTTGGTGTCGAATTCCCATTGGTTAGTCTATTCTTTAATAGTTCTTATTTCAAAATTGGCTAATTACATTATCCATTTATTAATTAATTATCAATAATTAATTACTTTTCTTAGCCAAATAATTCATGTAAATTTGAATTTAATGAGAGAAATCCAAAAAATAAGCAAAAATGCAATTTATCTTGTTTTATCTCATATCAAAATTTCAGGTCAAAATAATGGTTTTTTATTATTTTTAATAATTAATTTTCCTGAAATTAACCATTTTCTCAACTTAGAAAATCCATAAAATTTCCAAATTAATTCAAAAATTAAGAAATTAGAAACCCATCTTTATTTTGTCATTATAAACATAATATTATATTTTCATGGCATTAAATATGGTTAAATCATGTTTTAGCCTAAAACATGAACAAATTCCTTTCATCTAAATTTCAAGTTGTAACGACCCGTATTTTTAACACTTTAAAAATATGAATTAAAATAAAAAAATTTGGATAAAAATCCGAAGGAAATAAAATTTTGTGTTGTTAAATGTGAATTACAAGTTAAAATACAAAACTGAATTCTAAAATAACTTATTTGTAAATTAAATATGGATGTTAACTTGTATTGAATGTAAATAATGAATTGAATTTGATTGTAAACCAAATTGGTTATGATTGTAAACAAAGAATAAATAAAATGGTTAGATTTAATAGTGGAAGTTTATGTTATTGAAACTAATATAAATAAATGTAACTTAATATTACAGTTGATTGAAATTAGATAATAACTGAAACTGTAATTTGATAAAGATGTTAACTTGTAATTGAACGTAAGTAAAGATTTAAATTTGAGTGTAACAGGTAATTGAATTTGATTATAAACAACGAAATAAATAAAATGTTAAATTTAATATTGAAGTTATAATATTGAAATCAACGTAAGTGAATGTAATTTAATATTACTGTGAATTTAAATAAGATGATAGCTGAAGAAAATGAAAGTAAATGAATTATAAACTATTGATAATAATGTATAAGTAAATGGTTGATTCAATAATGAAAGTGTAAGTCGAAATAAAAGAATTCAATTGGAATTAAATAACTTGAATTTGAATTACAATATAATTGAACGCTGAATCTAATGTAATCTTTTATACTGGATTTATAATGGAAAACTGCATTGTAAAAGATTGTTAATTATTGTGAAATTAAAAATGAAATTTGTGAACAATTGGAATTTGATTTAAAAGTTAATAATTTGAAACTGGGAATTTTATATTGAAATTAAACAGTAGAAATAGCCATTTTTACAACTGTCTCGGATTCCGATGAAACTAGTTTCATTGGATCCGTAACAGTGAATTATTGTAAGGTTTCAAATTTTGTAGCGATCAGACTTGTCGTTTGATCGTACGAGGCAGAAACGCGCAGAATTAAATTACGTAGCTTTAAATTTAAAAGGTTGAGTTTTAAATAATAACTTCTGCATACGATCGAATTAGGACTCGGAACTAGTTCCATTGTGTTCAGAACGTCCTTTTACATATAGAGCGCCAGGCGGCACGCGTCGTTTGGAGTTCGTGAAAAATTTGGACACGAAAGGTCATTTAAATAATAATATAAATAATAAAAAAATCAAAAAATAAACAAAACCCTAATCACTTATACAGCGGCCGCCTTTCTCTCTTTCAATGGCCGAAAGGCTTTGAAATGGAATCGCTAATCTCTCGAAATTCACTCAATAATTTTCAAAACTCTCAACTGCAAAATTCAAGAGCTCATCGAGCTCGTCAAATCTGCACGGTGAATCACAATCGTTTGCGTCGTTTGCAAAGTTGAAATGACACGTTCGTAATTAACTTGAAAACTATTTTGTTACCTTATTAAGTAGTTAGTTTACACTAAATCTCATTTGGTGTCGAATTCCCATTGGTTAGTCTATTCTTTAATAGTTCTTATTTCAAAATTGGCTAATTACATTATCCATTTATTAATTAATTATCAATAATTAATTACTTTTCTTAGCCAAATAATTCATGTAAATTTGAATTTAATGAGAGAAATCCAAAAAATAAGCAAAAATGCAATTTATCTTGTTTTATCTCATATCAAAATTTCAGGTCAAAATAATGGTTTTTTATTATTTTTAATAATTAATTTTCCTGAAATTAACCATTTTCTCAACTTAGAAAATCCATAAAAATTCCAAATTAATTCAAAAATTAAGAAATTAGAAACCCATCTTTATTTTGTCATTATAAACATAATATTATATTTTCATGGCATTAAATATGGTTAAATCATGTTTTAGCCTAAAACATGAACAAATTCCTTTCATCTAAATTTCAAGTTGTAACGACCCGTATTTTTAACACTTTAAAAATACGAATTAAAATAAAAAAATTTGGATAAAAATCCAAAGGAAATAAAATTTTGTGTTGTTAAATGTGAATTACAAGTTAAAATACAAAACTGAATTCTAAAATAACTTATTTGTAAATTAAATATGGATGTTAACTTGTATTGAATGTAAATAATGAATTGAATTTGATTGTAAACCAAATTGGTTATGATTGTAAACAAAGAATAAATAAAATGGTTAGATTTAATAGTGGAAGTTTATGTTATTGAAACTAATATAAATAAATGTAACTTAATATTACAGTTGATTGAAATCAGATAATAACTGAAACTGTAATTTGATAAAGATGTTAACTTGTAATTGAACGTAAGTAAAGATTTAAATTTGAGCGTAACAAGTAATTGAATTTGATTATAAACAACGAAATAAATAAAATGTTAAATTTAATATTGAAGTTATAATATTGAAATCAACGTAAATGAATGTAATTTAATATTACTGTGAATTTAAATAAGATGATAGCTGAAGAAAATGAAAGTAAATGAATTATAAACTATTGATAATAATGTATAAGTAAATGGTTGATTCAATAATGAAAGTGTAAGTCGAAATAAAAGAATTCAATTGGAATTAAATAACTTGAATTTGAATTACAATATAATTGAACGCTGAATCTAATGTAATCTTTTATACTGGATTTATAATGGAAAACTACATTGTAAAAGATTGTTAATTACTGTGAAATTAAAAATGAAATTTGTGAGCAATTGGAATTTGATTTAAAAGTTAATAATTTGAAATTGGGAATTTTATATTGAAATTAAACAGTAGAAATAGCCATTTTTACAACTGTCTCGGATTTCGATGAAACCAGTTTCATCGGATCCGTAACAATGAATTATTGTAAGGTTTCAAATTTTGTAGCGATCAGACTTGTCGTTTGATCGTACGAGGCAGAAACGCGCAGAATTAAATTACGCAGTTTTAAATTTAAAAGGTTGAGTTTTAAATAATAACTTCTGCATACGATCGAATTAGGACTCGGAACTAGTTCCATTGTGTTTAGAACGTCCTTTTACATATAGAACGCCAGGCGGCACGCGTCGTTTGGAGTTCGTGAAAAATTTGGACACGAAAGGTCATTTAAATAATAATATAAATAATAAAAAAATCAGAAATTAAACAAAACCCTAATCACTTATACAGCGGCCGCCTTTCTCTCTTTCACTGGCCGAAAGGCTTTGAAATGGAATCGCTAGTCTCTCGAAATTCACTCAATAATTTTCAAAACTCTCAACTGCAAAATTCAAGAGCTCATCGAGCTCGTCAAATCTGCACGGTGAATCGCAATCGTTTGCGTCGTTTGCAAAGTTGAAATGACACGTTCGTAATTAACTTGAAAACTATTTTGTTACCTTATTAAGTAGTTACTTTACACTAAATCTCATTTGGTGTCGAATTCCCATTGGTTAGTCTATTCTTTAATAGTTCTTATTTCAAAATTGGCTAATTACATTATCCATTTATTAATTAATTATCAATAATTAATTACTTTTCTTAGCCAAATAATTCATGTAAATTTGAATTTAATGAGACAAATCCAAAAAATCTGCAAAAATGCAATTTATCTTGTTTTATCTCATATCAAAATTTCAGGTCAAAATAATTGTTTTTATTATTTTTAATAATTAATTTTCCTGAAATTAACCATTTTCTCAACTTAGAAAATCCATAAAAATTCCAAATTAATTCAAAAATTATGAAATTAGAAACCCATCTGTATTTTATCATTATAAACATAATATTATATTTTCATGGCATTAAATATGGTTAAATCATGTTTTAGCCTAAAACATGAACAAATTCCTTTCATCTAAATTTCAAGTCATCTTTCAAACTAGGTCAAAACATTCAAACATGTTTATCATCATCAAAACATTCATTCATAATCGATTCCAAACTCAAATGGGATAGAAAGGGTTCAAGGGAAAAGTATACTCACCTTGATTTAGAAAACCTTAATTTAAAACCTTGCTTTAATATCTTTCTTCTTAAAGCTGAAAGCATAAATTCTTCTAGCTTTGATTTCCTCTTTCTTAGCTTGAAAATCGTGGCCAGTCTTGAGTGGTTTTAAAGATTTATTTTGTAAAATGAAAATGAAATGGAATGGGATAATATTGCAAAGGATAACGGGTTAGTGATTTTGGCTCTAGCAAATATCCCTTCTAGCCTAGTCTCACCAATACATCTCCCCTAATATAAATCCTTTCCATCATATGAATTATTTTGTTTATCTTCATTAGCAAGGCTAACTTTAATTGCTCTAATTACCCTTGATCCATTCAATTAAATTTAAAAGTACCTCACATTTAGTTTACCAAATCTCCCTTTGACAATTCTTGCAATTAAATTTATCTTTAAATAATTTCTCCACGTTATTAATTATTTAATTTACTATATTAAGGACCATCCAGGGATGTTCCAGTTTTACAAGTTAAAAGAGTTAAAACAATTTTTTTTAAAACAATATCAAATACACTAGGGTTTATTGATATCCAAATGAATATGTCGACATACTAGCTGTTGTGGAAATTTTTGAATTTAAACGAACAAACACTTCCTTACACCCTTTCGTGAAAAGTTACCTCTTCTATTTAAAGGCTCCGGTGAATGAAATTTTCAATTAATTCTCTCTTATTTCTCTTACTCTTTACATTCTTATATTTCATAAAAAGGTCTTATTGCTCATAAACATTTATACTTTGTGAATCCACTCACTTTCTCTTTATTTCTTCATGGATTTGCAAACTACTAAAAATAAGAGAGTCCATATAGAGATTCCCTACCATTTACTCTCTGTTTTTATCTTATCCTCAATGAAATCAAAGATATATTTATATCGGAAGTCTATAGGAACTTGTATTGAAGACTACTTGAAATTGTGATCGAAAAATTCAATTTCTTATACTCTATTACTTGTTTGTAAAGGTGTACCCTACCACCCGTAGAAATCAAGATTATAAATGTGACCTTGACTACCCATGGAAAGTCAAGAAGGCTATGTGTTCTTGTCAACTGTGGAATTGTAAGAAGTTAAGGTATGTCCTACCACTCCTGGAAAGTCAGATAAGGTGTTACTTTCCACTCATGGAATTGCAAGAGGTCAAGGTGTGTCGTGCTACTCATGGAAAGCCAGGATAGGTGTTGTTTGCCACCTGATTCAAAGTCAAGTTATATAGATGTACCTACGACCTATGGAATTGCAAGTTTATTATAGTGAAATCCCATATAGGGTACAGACTGGATTTAGGATTGGAAATTCGAATAAGTATGAAAATTCTTGGTGTTTTCTTCTTTTTAGTTCTGTTGCTTTTACTTTCTACATTTACTATATTACTACCTATGAATCTGGTCTTGTTTTGTTAAGTTTTATAATCACAATATAAACAAGTAATAAGTTTAAAAACACTTTCACCCTCTCTAGTGTAAAGTTAGCCTTAGGATCCATTCTGCAGAGTATTAGGATAACGCATCATAATCCATAATATTTTTTTAGCTTGATTTGGCCATAGGTTTTCATTAGTTATGGGAGGTGCGTGATAATGTTGCTAAGATAGTTTTTCGTACACTATACGAACTATTTGAGTGGTTCGTCAGGCCATTCAAACTAACCAATGCTCTAGCATATTACGTTTATTTGATAAGTAGAGTATTTAAGGGGTAGTTGAATAGGTTCGTGGTTGTTTTTGTTTGATGGTATCCTTATTTATTCGAAGAGTGAGGAAGTGCATAAGCAATACTTAAGGATAACACTTGATGTGTTAAGGATACATCAGTCGAAGGTCAAGTTCTCCGAGTGTCATTTCTGGAGAAGAGAGGTTCGCTTTCTTGGACATGTAGTTTCTAAGCCTGGATTGTCTATTTATCCAAGCAAAATGGCTATGGTATAGGATTGGCGTGTATCAAGGAATGTTAGATGTTATAATCGTTATTAGTTTGGCCTGATATTATATGAAGTTTATTAAGGACTTCACTAGAGTTTTAGCACCATTGACTTGGATTACAAAGAATATTCAGGTTTTCCCATGAAATGCAGAATGCGAGCATGCATTTGTTGGAATGAAAGAGTTGCATACTAGGGTACCTATTTGATGATTCCATATGCCACTAAGTCTTTCACTGTTTATACTGATGCTCTAGTACTTGATTCAGAGATATATTAATGCAAGAAGGCGGCATATGCTAGTAGACTCACGATCTTGAGTTTGTAGTGATTTTTATTGCACTTAAATATTAGATACATTATTTATTAGAAGAGAGATTTGAGTTGTATGTAAATCATAAATCTCTTAAATATTGATTTTCTTAAAAGGACTTGAATTTGAGACAACAAAGATGGATGTAGTTGCCAGCTTCACATGATTTTGGTCTATCAAAAGGAAACATGGTGGCAGATGCTTTGAATTAGAAGTGTATGACACACAGCTCTATGATAGTAGAGTGGAGGTAGTTGGAGTTCAATTTTAGTTTTGACCTTAGACCATGATTGGAGTTAGTACCTAGATTGTTGGCAACTTTATAAGTTAGACCGACACTTACATATCATATTGATTTAGGCTAAAGGAGTGACGAGGAATTAATAGATCTTTTAGCATAGTTGGAGAAGGGAGAGAAATCCACTTACTTGGACAAGTATTCTATTGATTCCAAAAGTTATTTGCGGCGTGACGATAGTTTATGTATACCAGAAATTAAGAAGTCGATTGATGAGGTTTTATCAAAGTCTTACTGTTCTGGGATGACTATTCATTCTGGTGGAGACAAAATGTGTAGGGATATAAAGAGAGTTTTTTATTGGTAAAAGGTAGGGGATAAGTGGCAAAGCATGCTGCTAGATGCTTGACTTGTCAAAGGATCAAGGCTAAGCAGAAGAAGCCAAGTTGGCTATTACTTCCACTGGATATTCCAAAGTGGAAGTGAGAGCATATATCAATGAATTTTAAAGACGTTTTACCTAGAAGTAGAAGAGGAAATGAGAGCATTTGGTTCATAGTTGATCAGTTAACCAAGAGTGTTCATTTCATTATAGTGCAAAGTATGCAGGCAACAACATGGTTAGCTATATTTTATGTGAAGGGGGTGAATTGAGTGCATGGAGTTCCATTAAGGATAGTTAGTGATAGAGACCCACTTTTCACTAGTGGGTTTTGGAGGAGCCTTCAGAATGCTTTAGGTATAGAGTTGAGACTCAGCAATGCTTATTACCCATCGATAGACGGACAAACCGAGAGGGTGAAAGCAGTATTGAAGGATTTGCTAAGGGCATGCATTTTCGATTTCCATAGATCTTAGGTAGATCATTTGCGATTAGTAGAGTTTACTAGCTATCAAGTGAGCATAGACATGGAACTGTTTGAAGATGATAGAGTTAGGGGTATGTACTAGAGACAATTATATAATTTGTTACGTATATCTAACTCTATGACCAATCTTATTCAAAATAAAAGGTGTTTTTCTTTCTATCATACACTTGTTATATAGGGATATAAATAATTAAGTAATTAATTTAAAGTATATAGACAGAAAATCCTTAAATGATATGTTATGCGATGGTAATTACAAAGTGTTGTAATTATAAGAGTTTTATCACAATGAAAATAACATACTGTTTTAAATATTCCTAGTCAAGATGATTCAAGAAAGGACATCAATTCATTCGTTGAGACTAGAGTACGTTACGCTCTTCAAATGTTGGGTAGTTTATTTCTTATGGCTGCTAAGGACACCAAGGGGTTATGTGCTGATAGTTATTGGATAACTATGAAATGACTCACTCGAGAGTTCTCTGTTGGTTATATAACTAAGGTCAAACATATAATCTCGAAGTGACAATGTTATATAATTCCATTGATTTGAGAATACAATAGAACTTCAATGTGACAATCCACTTTAATTATAGTTAAGTCATAGCATGTTATCCATCAAACGACTATAGTTGGGTCTAAGTTGAAGTATTGAAAGTAAAACACTATTCAATAAAATATTCGTCTCCTAAGTTATATATGTTTAGTATCAAGGTCAACTGTAGTCAACTCAAAATAAAAGTCCCTGGCCAGAGTAGTAAGTTTAATAATAATTCTTATTATTGAAACAAGAATTTGTGTTTGGAATTACAAAGTTGAATGTGGACTATATTGGAGTTTTGACTAAAACCAAATTCCATAAGTCCTAATGTGATATATTTTTGACGAAGAGAATTAGTATAAATAATTGTTACTACTAGGTACTATACCGCTTATAGCAGTAACATTTGATTTTACCGAAAAGACGTGTAGGCGATAAATTTGGTCAAAACACACCACTGCTTAGGTGTTAATATTCGAATTGTTTGATATATTGCTGACTGAATTTACACCTTTAAGTTGCACAAATGTAATGATGAATTCTTAAAAAAAACCACATAATTTTATTAATTTATAAAATATTATCAGTTAATTAAATTAATTAATATTTGAGAAATACTAATTATTATTTGATTTATTTCATGTTTGAGAGTTATCTGTAATTATTTGAATGCATATATAAAAGTTATATTCGTGTGCATTGATATACAATATCAATGTATTTTTAAAACAGGTTTAAATAAAAGTTAGTTGCATGACAGGATTTATAGAAATCTTTTGTCATTTGATGGCAAGTAATTTTGGCCTTACCATGTAAAAGGAGAGGAGTGGATTCATTCTTCTTGATAAAATCCATTTCCTTTTTCTCTTGCTCTCCTCATCTCCTCTATTGACCACATCCAAAGGTGATTCTCAGATCTAAATTTACATATGTATTTATATCATTGACATAATTGGACTTTGTATCATTCAACTCATGTTTTAATTATTCATCTTGCCACATGTAACTTAAACCTCCTTCATGTACATTTTGATTAAAATATGTTTATGGTGTTGGTTTTGTTCAGATCTAAGTTTGTTCATCATCTCACTTTAATATATGTTAATGATAAAATGATATGTAAGTTCTTATTGTTCTCTATATTGATATTGTTATTGTTTTCTATATTGTTTAGATTTGTAAGTTCTTATCACAAATTTACACATGCCTTCTTTTTCCAATTTCTTTTATTTTGTTTTTAAAATTTTGTAAAATTAAAAGCTAATTTTAAATGGATTTTTTATATGATTATATAACATTTACATACACAAATGCAAATGAATTATATAAGTTAAATTATTTATTGTTCTTTGACATTAATCTTTAATTTATATGGTAAATAATTGAATATAAATGTTTCAATCATTGTTTATATATAAAAACTTAATTTAAAATTATTGAATGAAATTTAGTCCAAATTATAATTCTTTGCGGGTTTCTAAATGTAAAGTCTCATGTAAAATCCTAACCTCTAGTTTCATCCCTAAATTAAAAATTGAATCAAAATTGTTAACCTTAAAATCAAACTTTTTTTTTGAAAATAAAATCAATCAAACTTATTTGTGTGTGTGTGTGTATATATATGTATGTATGTATGTATGTATGTATACATATATCATATGCTAAAATGTTTGCAAATAAATATTATTTTAGATCTAGATTATTAATTGTAATAATGATATATGTAAATTGTTATGCCGCCATTTGGCCAAACAATATTCGGATAGACTGGACGAATCAAACTTGGAAACCATCAAGGCAAGAAGCCTGGAGAGATAGCCCAGGAGTCCAGATACCTGGTACAATAGAGCCAAGAGGTAAAGATAAAAATGAGTCGAAGAAGCAAAGGACGTAAATCCAACAAGGAGTTGGATCGGTACTGATCCACGAACTTTGTTCCATTCTTGCCCCCACTCCTTCTATCCACTTTCTTGATGTGAAGAGCCCATTTCAAGTGCTATTTCATTGATTCCATGAATTTCTCTATCGATCTCTACGGGCACTCAAAGTTAGCAACTCCATTCTTTTACCAATCTACCATTTGGACTTAGAAACAAGCTAATAATGATGCAAACAAGTTAGAATCATGAAGCTAACCATGAATCGGCCAGGACAATATGTTTAAAATCATTCATATGAGGAACATATGGATCGGTACTGATCCAAGCCTATGGATCGATACCGATCCATGGTTATTGTAAGATATCCACCTATTTTCTTAGAGAAGTGGTTTATGGCATGGAAACCGAGGTGGAGATAACATATGCAAGATTTTAGGCCTTCTTGAGCTATTAATAGAGGACAAGGCTCGCTTTTAAGGATCTTTTGACTCTAGCTCTATCTTACTCTAATTTCTTGTAATCACCCACAGATTTATACCAATCCATAAGAATTAGTGCTTGTAAACCAGTGATATAAGCAATAAAATCACTAAGTGGACATATGCCAAGGTTAACCGAACCACTATAAATGCCGTGTGTTCATCCCTTCCTCATTTTAATTAACTTTTCTTTATAATTTATTCTCTACGCAATCTCTTGAGTGTCTGTGTCATTTTTGGTTCAAACATTTTGGTGCTTTCATTGAGATCAATATTCTCAAGCTACTTGGATCCATCATCTACTACTGGATTTCTTAGATCCAAGAGATAGATCCAATATTTTAACCTTACTGTTATACTATTCATATTTTCGTCAATCTACAAGAAGCTATTTGCCATGTCCCCAAGGAGAGATCGTTCTACAAACTCCAAAGCTGCTAATGACGTTGAGAATAAGGATACTCAACATGTGGATGAAGTGACCAGCCAAATAGCCAGAGATCTAGAATCCTACTGATATCCTGACCAAGATGGAGATGGATTGTATTATGAAGCAAATGGAGGATAGGTTCTAGGAGAATCACTGTGAAATGAACCAGCAGATGCAGAAAACTTAAAATTGCTGAATGAGCTAACTTAGAACCATCGTAGGAGGAGTAGGAGGGACTTGACATCTTTTGATTCAGAGTCTGATAGTTCCTTATCATCCAAGCAGAGACAGAGGAATATAAAGCAGAAAATGGCTCAAAATACTACCAAGACTTCATATCAGGAGAGAAGATGAACTCGCGATGAGGGTTTGTGGATCGGTACCGATACAGCAAACCTTGGAGCTGGATCTCGCCCTTTGGATGGTAGTGTGGATTTGACTTCTGGTCGTGGCATAGACGATCAGAATCAGGACGATCGAACAACTGCTGATAATGCAATGCACTAGAATAAAACAGGGAGGGCTATTGAACGAACGAATCTCTCGAAGTCTGGAGAACCCAAGTATCGAGAGTATGCCCGAGAGCGTTCATCGAGCCAGACATTCGGAACAAATACTATTACCGTCGCTCAACCGATCCTGCAGAACTAGAGTACTTGACCGAGAGGGTCTGAAAACTTATGAATGAAAACTAGTTTAAAAGTAATGATTATTGGGGTACTTGTCCAAGTCGAAACCCTTTTACTGAGGACATTCTACGTGCGAAGTATTCATGGAGTTTGTAATGTCGACAATGATGTTGTACGATGGAAAAATGGATCCAAGGTAGCACTTGATGAAATACGAGTGGCATATGGACTCTGCTAGAGCATCTAATGCCATGAGATGTCGTTGCTTTCTAATCTTCTTGGAGGGAGTAGCAAAGATGTGGTTTACCCGGCTCCCCTTCAGATCCATATTGTCTTTTGCTAAGTTGACACGAAGATTTCTAGAGCAATTCCGTTGACGCAAAGGTTTCTGGAGTAATTCCGTCTACACACTTCATGCCTGAAGGATGCGATGTCATTTTAAAATCTCATCTAGGGCACAGGAGAGTTATTGAAGGATTTCTTGAATAGATTCCATACAACTGTGATGGAAGTTACAAATGCTAAGGATGACATAGTATTGATGGCACCGATCAGGGGGATTCATCCCGAGATTGATTTCGGAAGATGGTTGGAAACGAAACCCTTATCAACGATGGATATTTTTTACAGGAAGGCTAATCAGTTCTTATGCTTGGTGTGAGAAATGCGGATTAAGGATCTTAATGCTAGAATTAACACTAGAGGGGGGGTGAATAGTGTTTTAAGAAATTTGTTAATCCTTTTGAGTTTATCTTACTTTGTTAACAATGTATACACTAATCAGACACAGATATGAACATAGAATCAAACACAGATGCAAATATAAAGTAAAAGCAGTAAAGGAAAGAACACATCGGATTTTATATTGGTTCGGAGTTACCCTACATCCAGTCCCGCAACACAAGTACAGATTTCCTTTCAAAATCAATTCTTACAAATACAACCCTCGGTTTCAAGGCTACGAGGTACACCCTCTAAAATCACAATCCTCTGGGTAGAGATACTTGATTTCTGGGGCAATAGGTTCACTCAATTGATTTCCAGGGCTACAATCACACCTTCTCTCGCTCAATTGATTACAGAAAGTCTATAACTCATATTAGAACTTGGATCTTGTAGAGATAGTGGAGAGAATCAAAACCAGAAATTATCTAGTTAGATTCGATATTGATTTCGGCAGAGTAATGGTGTAATTTGTAAATAAGAAAGTGGAGAAGAAGAAGAGAAGTTAAATCAGAGAAAAGTGTTATAAAATTCGTTGAAACTGAACCCTATTTATAGAAGAAAAACAGCCATGACCATTCATGAAAAGTTATGGCGAATAGATACTTCTTTTGAAATTTGAATTTTGAATTAAACTGTCACCATGTCGACATGGTGCCTATGGGCATGTCGACATCCCTCAGCCAAATTTGATGTTTTGAATTTCTATAAAATAATATTTATCTTATATTAAAACTTTATAAATATACTTGAATATAGTTGAAATTCATAAGTAAATACAAAGAACAATATATATATATATATATTATTTAACTATAATTTAAATCAAAGTATAAATAATTTAAAAGTTAAATATATTATTTGAAAAGATAGTTTAAAATCAGGAGAAATTTTGACTTTGAAAATAAAGATGTTTTGAGGCTAAAATATATTGAAAAACCAGGACAGATGATTTTGGTTTTTAAACAGGAATATTTAAAATCATTTTGAAAAACAAGCTATATATATTTTGAAAATCATTTTGAAATAAAAGTAAGTGGATACAAAAAGATGTTCCACTAGATTTTTTGTAGGTTCCATCCTACTTAGGGTTTCATCCCTTTAACAAGCACGAAGTGGATTCCATTCCACGAATAAAATAGATTTTAAGATGTCATTGCCTTTCTATGAGTTTTAACAAATATTCCTAATAAAACAAACTTAACCTTGAAATCTTGAACTCTTGATAACCTTGATACTCATGAGTCTTCTATCTTTATATCTTGAATCTCTATACTGTACGGTCTTCATTCTTGATACCTGCATGGTTAGATCCTGCATATACATACATATCTAAACTTGTAATGTTAGTATTTATATTTTATAATTTATTCTAAGGTTGTTGTCATCAAAACCATCATCTCATGGACTAACACTTGGAAGAGGTGCGTACTTGTTTATGAAGAGACGATGCTGGGCCTTCAGCTGAAGTGATACCAAGTAATATCGATGTAAACCAATCTGGAGGTAAGTCCTGAATTATGGATGTAAATGTTGGAAACAGGAATGATGGACAGAAATATAGTGATAATGGGACCAAAAAACGAAAGCGGATAATAGGAATCGTCCCATGATTCATAATTATGACAGCTATACCGAATTGAATAACTCAATAGAGAATGTCTACCTGGCTACTCATGGTACTGAGCAGTATAGGAAGCCAACTCCAAGAGAGTCAATTGAGAAGGAGAAAAATATGGCAAGTTTTGCGGGTTTCATGAGACGCATGGTCATAACACCAATGAATGAAGATATTTACATAACAAGATCGAGGAGTTGATTCGCAAAAAGAAGTTGCAGCGATTTATGAATGCCCCGTAGGATGGCGGCAATGAAACTCCAACCCCCATGTGTCGACATCCCAATGGGGGCAAGCCGAGCCTACTGGTGAAGAGCCTAGGTGGCCCGAAAAATATTTGGTGATAAATACAATCATCGGTGGACTACATCCAGCTGACAAGAGCTAGAATGAGATGGATCGATACGTTGGTGCTTTAAAACAAGTAGAGAATGAGAGTTGCTCTACTATAGAGGATAGAGATCCTGCAAAACAATTCAGAACCATAACAGATGATATTGTTTTCCGAAACAGATATTCTGATGGGATGGAAGCCCCAATGATTGACCCACTCGTGATTACGGCCACGATTGGCCCTGCGATTGTTCGAAAGGTGCCGGTTGAGTTCAGTCAAAATTCTATTTAAGAAAGCCTATGACTAGATGCTTCTTGAGGGCAAAGACTTGAAACCATGTAAATCTCGGATATAGGGATTTAACAGGACGACTACGGAGCCAGTCAAATATGTGGAATTACTAGTTATGCTTGGTGAGGGCGACCGCAAGCGAGTACGGGTCATGCCTTTTGTGGTATTGGATATTTACTCTGCTTATAATGCATTTTTGGGCTGACCGGCCCTAGCTGAATTCAGAGCGGTTATAGCTCCTTGGTGTTTGGCGATGAAGTTTCCTATGGAGAATGGCATGGGAATAGTACAAGGAGATCAAGGGCTTAACCGCGAATGTTATGTCGCTGAGCTAAAGGAGTAAGGCTAAAGGAGAAAGGAAAAGGTGTAGAGGGGACTCTCTACACCAAGGCGTTGGATGCATAGCAACCACCGACTGAGCCCTAGCTCGGGCAGCATAGCTGGTTCCATAAGGATATGGATCCATAAAAGAGCCATTGGATGGAAGGGCAGCTCTAACCGAGTTGATGATCAACATTTTGGTCAGCCAGGATGGTCCTACGCGGATTCTGAAGGTCGGATCATAGCTCGGAATGAGGTTGATGAAGGAGTTGATTAGTTTCGTCCGGGCGAACCTGGATGAATTTGCCTATAATGTAAATCCAAAATGGGTATCTAATTCGATCTTGGTAAATCCAAAATGAATTAAATGTAAATCTAAAATGAATTAAATGTAAATCCTAAATGCCTTCCTATAAAACAGAAGCATTACAGTCTGGGTCGGAAGAGATCCACTACACTCCAAGAAGAAGTGGATAAGCTTAAGGATAACGGCTTTCTTCATGATGCCTTATACCCAATATGGGTATCTAATTCGATCTTGGTAAAGAAAGCTAATAGGAAGTGGAGGACATGCATCAACTATTCTGACTTGAATAAGGCATGCCCAAAGGACAACTTCCTGCTTTCAGGAGCTTCCCGCTTTATAGAATTGATCAGTTGGTGGACTCAATAGCCGAGCATGAATTGCTCTCGTTTATGGATGCATACTCTAGATACAATTAGATTCCAATGCACGTCCCAGACTAGGAACATACCAGCTTTATAACTGACCTAGGACTGTATTCATGCCCTTTAGAGTAAAGAATGCTAGAGCAACCTACCTGAGACTAGTAAATAGGATGTTCAAAGATCAGATTGGTTATTCGATGGAAGTCTTTATAGATGACGTGCTCATGAAGTCATGGTGTTCGAGAAACCACATTGACGATTTAGCAGATACGTTTGGCATTCTTTGAAAATACGGGATGAAGCTCAACCCTTTTAACCCTTTGAAATGCTCATTTGGCATTGCATCGGGGAAATTCTTGGGCTTCATTTTGAACTCCCATGGGATTGAAGCCAATCTTAAAAAGATTGAGGCATTGAGAAACATCGAAGCCCCGAAGACGATCAAGGAGGTTCACAATTTGAATGGGAAGGTCACCGCCCTAAGTCGATTTATCTCTAGAGCAATAGATAAATACATCCTTTTCTTTGATGTGATTAAGAAGGGAAAAAGGAACTTCGCTTGGACATAGGAGTGTAAGGACGCATTCCAGGCACTGGTGGTTCACTTAGAGAGACCCCACATTCTTTCAAAGCCGGTGGATAATGAGGACTTGTTTATACATCTGGCAATGTCAGTGCATGCTCTGAGCATTGCACTCGTACATAAGGAATCTCGCATCCAACAACCGGTCTACTACATCAATAAACGATTGGCAGGTGAAGAAAGAAATTATCCAAAGCTGGAAAGGCTTGCATACTGCCTGTTGGTCGCTTCAAGGAAGTTCCGCCTCTACTTTCAGGCTCATCCGATCAATGTTCTTACCAACCGACCTTTGCAACAAGTCTTGCAGCGACCAAAGACATTTGGAAGGCATATGAAATGGAGCATTGAATCGAGCCAATATGATATAACCTATCACCCTTGGAGATCTATCCAGGGTCAAGCTTTAGTGGATTTCATAGCTGAATACACTATGCAAGACGATACTCCGGAGAGCAGTGGTGAGCAGAATGCTAGGTGGAAGATGTACACAGATGGTGCATCGAATGAACGTTGTTTCAGTACTGAAGTTGTTCTTATCACTCCCGAGAAACGCTCAATTTGTTAAACCCTAAGACTCGATTTCCTACAACAAACAATGAAGCAGAGTATGAAGCATTGATTGTAGGACTCAAAATCGCCAAAAAACCGAGAGTCAAAACTTTACTTAACTTTTGCGATTCCCATCTGGTGGTGTGTCAAGTCGGGAAGGATTTTCAAGAAAAAGGAGCGAGGCTAGCTCCTTATCTAAACCTTGCCCTAGAGCTGCTTAATGATATTGAATATTATACAATAACGCATATTCCCAGAGAGGAAAATGCAAAGGCTGACTCACTGGCTAAGCTGGCTAGTTATGAGGATGCGCAACACATGGGCTTGGTTTCAGTGGAAGTGTTATCGGCTCCAGACATCGACTATATGGATGTCAATGGATCTTTGGGGCCGAGTGTGAAAAGGAATCATGGATGACTCCAATAAAGAAATATTTACAGAGCGGAATCCTTCCGGATAGAAAGAATGAGCGATGGAAGCTTCTTCTTCAAGCTTCGAGATATATCTTTCAACAAGGAGCACTTTACAAGAAAAAATTCTCAGTCTCGATGTTACGGTGTGTGGCCAACAATGAGACCAAATGAGTCCTGAGAGAAGTTCATGAAAGGTCCCATGGCGGCCATACTATGAGGCAAATCCTAGTAAAGAAGATTCTCCGCTACGGGTACTTCTGGCCGACTATCAACCGAGATGCAGCTGATTACACTAGAAAGTGTGACAAATGCTAGAGATTTGCTAAGATTCCAAGAGCCCCGCTGATGGAAATTACTAAAATGGCCAGTCCTTGGCCGCATGCAGTTTGGGGAATCGATATTATCAGTGTATTGCGATATCTAAGGGTAGCACGAAGTACGCCATCATCCTGTTGATTACTTCACCTAATGGGTTGAGGCGGAGCCATTAGCTACAATTACCACAAAGAAAGTAATCAACTTCGTGGTTCTGAACATCATTTGTCATTTTGGAGCTCCATAAGCAATTGTTACCAATAACGAGACCATATTCGACAGCACCGAGTTTAAAGATTTCTGCCACCAACATTGCATAGAGAAGAGATTTGCCGTGGTGGTACACCACTAGGCGAATGGACAAGTCGAAACTATGAATAAGACAATCAAGTCCATTCTCAAGAAGCAATTGGAAAAGGCTAAGGGCAAGCGAGTCGATGAACTTCCATTAGCACTTTGGGCTTATCAGATGACCCACAAGTCAGCGACTGACCATTCTCCATTCGCCTTAGCCTACGAATTAGAGACTATGGTTCCAGTTAAATTAGAAGTACCTTCTCATCGGGTAACTCATTGCAATCCACAGACGAATGAGAAACTCTTGTTGGAATTCATCGATATGCTCGATGAGAAGCACGATAAAGCTGACTTTAGAGCAGCAGCACACCGAAGCCGAGTCGTCCGATATTACAATGCCAAGGTTAGGAATCAGGCCTTTGAAATCGGTGTCCTCAAAGGATCTTCCTAGGACTCCTAAGCCAGAGTTGGGAAGGTCTGTATGCAATTAAACAAAAGCTTGGAGACGACACTTTTAAGCTAGCAACGATGGACAGGATATCACTCTAGAGGGCATGGAATAGCGAACATTTACCATGCTATTTCACTTAGAAATATATTTGAACATAATTAAAGCCATGTAATAAGGCAAAACCTGTTATTTCCCATCTCTTATAAAGTGAAATGGCTTTTCGAATCTGTGGCTCTATCTTTACATAGCTTAAGAGTTGTGAAATATGACCTACTCGAATGAATCTGCATACGTATAATACATGTACGTAGGTACTCAGAGTTAGGTGCCAACCAAACTTCTACGGTCCATGATCGGACCCTTGAAGTTCAACCACCCTTGGAATTTAGAGATAAATGCCAACTAACTCTTGTCCTTGATGTTGGGGTAAGAATATAAACCTAAAGTAGATGTGATTTGACCGTTTATCCACCAACTCTTGTCCTCGATGTAGGGCAGGAGTATAAACCTAAAGTGGACGTGATTTGACCGTCCGTCTGCTAACTCTTGTCCTTGATATGTAGAAAGGAGTATAAACCCGAAATGGACGCGATTTGATCGTCCATTCATTAGCTTTCTCCCAGAGTCTAGAAAAGCACCAATGTCTTTCCTGAAGGATGGCAAGACCTGAGATCATTGCTTGGAGTTAGCCGAGGTCTCTTCCGAACCCCGATCAATGCTAGAAGGCAGGCGCAATAACATTTAAAGTTCTTAGAAAAGGAATGTTTAAATCACTTTTCCAGGTGATTGAAATTTAACCAGATTCTAGAATCCGACATGACGTATAAATGCCCAGGGACTGGCGTATTAACAATTTCTTTATGCTCGCAAGAACGAAGAAAGGCCTGCAAGTCATGGAATGTGCTAACAACTTAGTCCGATAATAATAATGGAAAGAAATGGATTGCGAGTACATCGAATGAAAAGCGCATTTTTCGAATACTTAAATAAATTCAAACGAAGATTGAATAAAACATAGGTCTTTGTTATTCACATTCGAAATAGAACTTGGAAAGGAAAGTACAATTTTTATTTATACCTAAGCTGAAAACAAAAGCAGGGGCCGAACCCGCACAACGCTGGCCTAAAATCAAAACAGCCTATGACTGCAAACCAAAAGTGAGTCTATCTACACGAAACAGACTAATTATCACTTCTTATGCTTTTTCCTCTTGGACATTTTCTTCTCTTCTCCCGAGGGAGGCATGATTTCATCTAGCTTCTTCCTGTTTCTTCCTTAGCCCTTGGACAGAGTGCTTTGCAACGATCCAACAGGCATGCTTTGAGCACACCCAAGTAAAGGAAGAGTGACTGGAATGAAGATAGTCTAACCAGGCAAAGCTATGGACAAAAGAGAAGGGATGACCTCTATCTTCTCTAGCTTGATGTCTTTGTCTCGGAGAAGGTGTTGTTCAACCTCACTCATGGTGGGACCCGACAAGATCTCGGAGAATCCAATGATAACAACATCGTCTTCGGTCTAAGTTTCTTGAATCTACCAGTCCCTTTGTTCTACAAAGCATCTATCATCCGCTCGTCAGGCCCAGGAGTCTCGCCAATTGGAATGCTCGGAACCATTATTGAAGTAGTCACGACTATCGATTCTATTGTAGATGCTTGTTGTCCCGACTAAAGACCTTTGCTAGGAAGAGAGACAACTTGGGGCTGACTTGAAACTTGAAAGATATAAAAAGATAGGTTTGCCATATCAATCGACGACATGTGGACTCTCTGAAATACTGGCGAAGCCAACGAGATACCTCCTTTGGTCTAGGGATCTTTTTGAATCGATGTGCCCCCTGTAGTTCCCTTCTAGGATATGAGAAAGGACGGTAGACTTATGCATTTAAGGCTTCTCTGGATCGTATTCAAGGATGGAAGATGAATTGGGAGTAACTTTGGGTCTAGGTGTGTAGCCAGCGGTGACATCTTGAGGTGACAATCTAGAGCCTTTGCTTATGTCTTTTTGTACCATAGCGGCCAGCTCGGATGGAGAGTAAGCTCACCCTCTCTTAGCACCCCGGGCTCATCTCCTATCAAGACCTCATTTTCCAACTGAGCCAGGTCTACCTCACCACCTTTAAGAAATTCTTTCTCCTTCTTAACAACTTGCTCCCAGGCCAGAGCCAAGCCTTGGGATAATCATCGTCGAGCCACTGTAAGATATGGAATTTAAGCACATTAGCATTATACTTAATAATTAGTGGCTCGAATCTCTTCATCGTCTACTTCTCAACGGCTTCAAATTCCTTTTTAACGAGAGCATCCACGTTTTGAGCACGTGCAACCACCTCATCCCTTCCTTGGCGAGTGATAAGCAGCTCTTTACAATACTCTTGAGCCTCTTAGAGAACTTCGTCCTTCGTTTTTGTTTCGCTCTCGAGTTTGACTAATAGCTCATTCACCTTTACAGTCAAGTTGTCTCTCTTTAGCACTAAGTCGCGATTTTGATGGTGTATAGTCTTGATCTCATTGCGATGCTTGGTCCTTTCACTCTCGAGTGCTTTGATAGCATCCTCAGCCCTTTTCTTGTGATGTTTTCAAGTCAGTGATCTCAGTGCTGAGATGAGCGATGATCCTTTTATCTTGTGCTTCCATAAGTTTCAGAATGTCAATCTCGAGTTTCCTTCAAAACCCTGGAGATCTTCTCGGCTACCCGTTTCTGTTCATTATATTGATCGTAAGCATCAACCCATAAGCGAAGATCATGTCTTTGACCTCTGGAAGAATGTTCTTCAGGTTGGGCACAAACATGAGTCCATCAAAACATACATCCAAAAACTGTTCCTTCAGTTCATTCAACAGCAAGTTGTTGCTCCAAAGTGATGATCGAAGCTTCAGTCGGTTCCTTACTATCCTTGTAATGAGAGGCCTTGGAACTGCCCTTATAGTTCCTATGGTCAAAAGGTTGACCGTTGTGAGTCGATGTTGGGTGTTGGATAGGAATGGAAGCCGGAGGTGTACACGAGAAGCATCGCTCGGTTGAAAGTCATCCCAACGATCAGAATATTAGTTCGAACCTCGTAGCGAGAGCAACTTGGACCTAGAATGGTATCCAGAAGCAGAGTCATGAGATGGATAGTCTCTGTTGCGGTTGCCTCTGTCATGGTTGGACCGATGGCTAGAATCTGAGTCTCGGCAACCACATAATGATACATGTCTAAGCGACACCTCTATCGAGACACATTTTCTTCTAAAGACGGAAATATATACATTTTCCTCTCCATGGATCCTGCAAATGAAACATGAACAAGTTAGCATCAACAGAAATGGACACGAAATCGGTGTAGTGTAGTGCACGTGTGTGTGAGTGTCCTAGTGTCCCCTCGATGGACCATGTACTAGAGCTTTGCTTATAGGAGTGCTCTCTCCCATGCTAATGGGAGGTATATCATGTGCAATCGGATAGGGGAGTCAAGACTCTCAAGACTCATACTGTCAAGGCCGAAGGATTTAATTTCAATTGGAATCAGCCCTAGGTTGGTAAAGATATCTTCAAAAGGGAGAGGAGTTTTCTTCATGGTTGTAACTGGTGGGGATTGTGTGGAAATCTGTCCCTTAGATATTTTCATGAACAACCTCTTCTTTAGAATGAACTGTTAGTTGTCTTTGGGATTCTCGGTCAAAGACTCGTGGGCCACATCAATGTCATCATGGCAAGCTTCATCCCCTCCGCCTACAATCTCACCTTTTTTGGTGTGTTCTTACTCTTTTTCAATTTTAGCCCCTGGACTTAGGACTGGGGGCATGTCAAGAGTTACATTGCTACCTTCAAGTGAGTTATCATCGTCGTCGTCATCGTCGTCCGAAGCCACTTGGACTTAACCAGTGCTACGGCCCATTTCCAACAAGTTATGGGCCAAGAGATTCTCATCGGAAAGGAGAACTCCAATATCCCTATCCTTTTTTGGAAGTACCATAAAAAATCTGACGGCATCTGCAAGTGCCGCACCACTGGGCCTCATCAGAACATCCAAATAACAAAAAGAATATGAGTTAAACTTGCGGGATCACAAAGCAAGTTCATATCAAACACATGAAGTAAAAATTACGTCCAGATAACCATCTTTGTGCAAATCCCATGGACATCGGACATAGAATCATTCACTCTTGAAATAGCTCAGCTTATTCCATGTACCAATAACAACTTGAAGGTTCTTAGCCGGTCCCAAGTAAGTCAGAGAAGGGCTTCCCTACTGGCTCTTGAAACTGTATATGTACCGAATTTCCACATCACTGGGTATTCGATGCAAATTTTGAGCAAAAACAATATAGGTACCATGAAAGAAGGCACAGCTATTTGGATGTAGTTATGTTGGAGCCAATCTCCTGAAGTTCAGAACTCATCGAATGAATTGATTGAATGGTAGGATGCATCCCGCTGGGCACATGTACTTATTACAAGTAGTATTACCTTCTGGGGGATTGTGAGCTCTTTAGTGATGAAAAGGGACTAGTATGTCCTTGAATGGGATTACATGTTTATCATAGATTCTACGGAGTGATCCTTCTTCAATCTTAGAAGCAATGGAATCGACGGGATCATCTAAAATAATAGTACTCTCAAGAGTGTTAGGAGCAGTTTTGACTTCAGGGCCTTCTACAGGCATTTGAGGAGCTTCCGGATAGGGTTGATCCACTTGCGGATTCTCAACTTGAGGTATGAATTATACCAGAGTATGTTGTGTAGAAGGAGTCGCAGTCAAACTAAACTCCACATCAGATTCAGCATATCTAGAAGTCGATAGATTAAAGCTAAAGTGGTGAGACGCTCAGAACGTCTATGGTCCATGTCTATAAAAACTCAACAGATAATCAACATCAGATTAGTTATAACCTGTGCCCCCATGCTAAACTGAAACCTAGTGCAATGTTGTGCAGTTTCATGTAGTGCATATTTCTGATATCGCGCAGCAGTTCATTTTAAAATCTAGATATCGCCCGAAGTGACTGTCATTGCTAACCGTTTAAACAGACTTCATGTCAGTGACTATGCATTACATTTGCATCAGAACTCTAGAGATAATGATTGGCAAACATGGATAGAATCACACTCAAGTGAGTTATGAAAACAAAAATCTCACCAAGAGTTGGATCATCACCTATCCGAGCCCTTGATGGATTTTTGTTCAATTCCCAGTTGCCACCTCCTAGCTTCGACTTCAAGCATGACTGCCAACCTTAGAACCTGAGCTTCACCCACATCGATCTCCGATCCCGCCATCACCACCTACCTAAGTTCAAGGCGCAACTAATTTGGTTCTAGATCGAGCTAAGCGGTTGGATGGATGAGGTTATAGGAGGGGTGAGATTGGGTGGAGACGTTGGCGATGATGTGTTCAGACGTTCAAGGAAGATGGTCGGCGTCAGGCTCAAGCAAGGGTAGGCGACGGTAGTCCTAGGGTCAAATAAAGGTGGAGTGTCGATTTTGGATCAATGGCAGAGATCAAAGCTTGGTTCAGTAGCAGAAATAAAGTGAGGAGGAAGAGAAAACAATCAGGTTATATAACCCAACAATCCCGATTCTCCCGGCAAACAAGTAGGACTTTTCAAGTCTTAAATTGGTAGTGATCCAAGCACTTGGATCCGTACCGAGTCTCACCTTTCAAACTCCAAGTTTGTAACTTTAAATATAGTTCATTTATATTGTTGGTGAATACTTGTTGGGTATATGTTGTGTTATGGTGGTTGTTGGCTTGGCTTATGCATCGAAAAGTTAGCACTTTGGAAGTTAGTTATTAACTTGACAAGTTAGCAAGCTAAAGTTTAAATTTTGCTAGTGTTGTTTCCTACTTGTTGTGTAAATGTACATACCATATTTATATGCTTACTCATATGTTGTGCAATGACTCGATGAATGAAAAATGACATGAACTAGTTTTCTAAACTGCTCGTATAGCGATAGTCGCTATATCGTTACTTTCGAAAATTTCACATTTTATGGTAACCTTTGGTTTCAAAATCATACTTGGGTTTCTTTACAATTTAAACGAGTTTTTGAAATAATAATGATTTCAAATTTGATTAATTAATTTATTAGTGATTTTTAAATTTAATTAATAAGGATTAAGGTTAACTAATTAACTTATTAATTATGTGTTTTAAATTTAACTAATCACTTGGTTAATGATGTTTTGAAATTAATTAATCATTTTATTTAACGATGTTTAAGGTTAGTTAATATTTTAATAATGATGGATTAAAGTTAAATAATCAATTTACTAATGTTATTTTTAAAATTAATTAATCCTTTTAATTAATGACTTTTAAAAGTTAATAAATCTATTTAACCTTAATTAATCTTTCCTTAAATAAATTTTTTAATTAATAAATCACTTCTAAATAACATTATTTGGTTATTTAATTAATTATATTATTAGTTAATTGAATTAATGATGTTTTAAAGGATATTTACCCTTTTTAATTAAAGGTTATTGAAGTTAATTAATTAACTTAGTTAATAAAGTTTTAAATTTAATTAATCAATGTAATAAGGATGTTTTAAGTTGTTAAATCCTTTTTGTAAAGATATTTCAAAGTTAGTGAACTCTTTTAACAAAGTGTTTTAAAGCTAATACTTGTAATGTGAAACCAAGTACAAATTCGGGTTTTAAAAGAAAAGTTTGAATTGTTTATGGGAAAAATTAATTTTCGTAAAGCGATTCACTTGTATGAAAACGATTTATTTGTATAATTAGAACTAAACATCAAAGAAGTAGACTTGTCGCTATTTTGAAAGTTAAGATAATCACGAGACATGAATTTGAGATAACACTACCTTGACTTGTCCGGTATTATTGTTAACCAAGAAATGGTACAAGTTTGAATTCGATGAATGGTGATAAGTGTACAAGACTTAATTTCCATATACTATCGTTTTATATCCTCGATAATTGGTTTCTTAGCTATCGGTTACTTCAGCTTCTTTATTATCGTCATTCTAAGACGATGTGTTGCTCCATTGAGCATTGATATCCTTTGTTGGAAATGGGTAAATCCAAAGTGCGAGAGGAAGCCAAGCTATGTTGGGTTGCTCCCATTATGGTACTTTCACATCTCATCTAGATTGGATTCGGTTGCGCTATTAGATGTGAAATATCCGGATACTCGGTAAGGTTCGGTGAGGTTCAGTTTGGTATTGTCCGAGAAGTGCCACAGAGTATATGAGCTTCTCAGAAGTATATTACTAGAGGTATACTTCAAGGGTGGTGCACCTTCCTACTCATTTGTTGAAGATGTTTCTTTTCTTATTTGATTCGAACCTTCAAATGTATTTCCTTACTTGCATCGGGAAGAGTCAACCACTCTTTGTGGTGTTTAATTATTTATCCATTCTTTACTTTTGGATGTTGATTTGTGTGGGAGTAAACCCATTCCGTGTTCAGTGGCATGGTCTCACATGTTTGTGTTTAATTTTACACCTATTGTTTTAAAAGTTTTACTCATACCAGACATATTATCTAACCCAAGATTTTTGTTTTCTCTAAACTCTCAGGTACTCATTTTATTTGAGTAATTCGACATTAGCAGGTCTTTTGAGGGCTCTTTTGAAGACGGCGTCCGAGCAGGAGGCTTTCATCTTCTTAGTTATCTCTTCCGCTGTGTTATCTTATTTGTGTAAGTGTATTTTGTTTCAGCATATGTAAAGGCAGGATGTTATAACTGTCTAAGCCGATTTGTAGTACTTTTGTGTAACTTATATAACTCCCTGTTAAGGAGTAACCTGATGTACTATTGACTGTTATGTTTTATTTAGCCGTTTCGTTGTAAGGTTTTCTATTCCGTTCTTTATTTCACCCCACGATGATTCATCTTTCTGATGCTTGGTTAACGACACACAAACACCGAGGATATGTTAAGTGTCGTTTCTAGAGGTCATAAAGGTGGGTCGTCACATTTGGTATCAGAGCTTCGGTTGAGCGAACACCTTAACCTGATTAGGGTGCAACTCATTAGAGATAGCACTACAAGAAAAGTGAGTTTTAATTGCAATTATAGTCAGCGTTTTAAAGTTCAATGCTGTGGAATGCTTTTGTAAGAAAGTTGTTTCAAAGGTTCAACGCTGACAATACTATTAGTGTTTATTTTGTTTTCCGCCATATACATCAGTGTTTATTTCGTTTGCCGCCACTTCTCATTTACTTGGAGAAAAAAGAAAATAAGTTGATTCCAGTTTCCATTCCCTCCCCAATTTCCAGTTTCCATACATCAATTTCAATTTAAACACCAAAAGTCATCTTTCTTCATCCATCGCTTCGATTTTGGTTGAGCATCTCTGTCGTCGATTTCAAATTATGTAGCCCAAAACTCAACGAAATGGGAAAGCGGTGAGTGTTTTTCTCAACCTTAGTTTTCAGTTTGAGTTAGAATAGTTGCAAATTATCAATTCTTTCTTATCAGATCAAGTTCAAAGTTTTCCCTAGTTTTTGTTCAATATTTATCGATTACAACTATATGAACCTTTTCTTAACCTCTTTGATGAAATTTCTTTTCTAGTTGAGTTATATTCTTTCTGATTTTAGTAAGACATTTTGTTTCATTTCTAACTGGCTGGTTTGGTTTTTGTTCGTTGAGGATCCACCATTCACTGATTCAATTCGTGTAGGCATTAATGATGAATTACACAACACTTATTTGCATTCTCTAGATATTCTATTACTAAATTTTTATATCATTATACCTGGATTATATTCATTAAATTATCTCATTTTAGGACTTTATTATTAATGCAGTAGAAACTTGAAAATAAGATTAAACCCTTTTAATATGAAGTTAAAACTTTGATATGAAGTTATGATATTTTAAAATGTTAATGATGTAGCCCATTGATAATTTGGAAAATTTTGAAAATATTTGACATGCTCTACGAATTGATTTATTGAATTGAATGGTCAGTTTTTGTTTGTTAATTTATAAATGCTGACCATTATGGTACACAATTGTTGATAAGAAAATTTTCAAATTGTTTGATATATTTCATTAATTTCTCTATTAAATTCAATGGCCAATTTGTATTAGTTAATATCTAAATGCCGATCAATATGGTGCAACATTGATGATAAAGAAAAAATTCAAGATGTTTAATGTATTATGCTACTACTTCATCAATTAAATGGTCAGCTTATATTAGTTGATTTATAAATCTTTGTTCATTATGCTACAGTGCTGATGATAAGGGAACTCTTCAAAATGTTTGGCAAATTGTAGTAATTGCTCCATTAAATCAAATGGCAATCTGTTTTAGTTTATATCTAAATCTTAGTCATTATGGTCCAATAATAACGATTAGGAAAATTTTCAAAATGTTTACTTTATAGAAAATCTAAAGATACATTATTTTTGAAGATACATTTATTTCTCCTAAACTTTCCAGGAAATAGCAACTTTCTTTATGCATATTGTCAACTCTTCCTATACTTAAGCAACATGAGGAACTTCTGCCGACGAGCATTGGTAAAATCATGAAAGAATATTTACTTAATCTAATGTTCTACTATAGTATCTGATAGTGTACTTAATTGATGATTGTTTTATTCATACATGCAAATCCATTTCATCATTTGTAGGTCAGATCCAAAGCGAATTGCAGACACTCTTAATGCTGAAGACCAAGAATCATGCACCACTTATAACATGCTTAAGGTAATTCACTTTTATTTTATGATGCCAATAGTGAACCAATTGGGCTTTGTTCATGTTAAGGCATTCATGGTCTTCAACATATATTTGGCAAACCTCTTGTCAATCTGAAATATATATAGGAACCGCACCACAGTATTAAGAGACATTCATTCTTAACCTTGTTAAATTAGTTCAACAAAACATGCAACCCAAACATATAACAAAGCAAGCTTCCGCATTCATTTGGTACTAACTTGGCAATATAAATCCTTGTTTGATTAACTAGTGTCCATGTTAGTTTACACATGTTTCTCGTAACTTGTTTAAATGGGGTAAAGGAATGGGTTATGATGATCATTATGAGTGAGCCATTATTAACAGTATTTTAAGCATTCAAAGAGGAGCTGAGCCTGGTATTATGATCTACATGCTTCCACAAGGACCTGGAATGTCCAAGGCTCGCAGTAAGCATGGATGGGGAACACAGTTCGATTCATTTTGGTGTTGTTAGGTAATACTACTAGTCTGCTATTCATTATTTCCATTAGAAATTTTACAGTTAATATATGATATTTTTTGTATTGGCAATGGTTTATAGGTTGATATAGTTCTCTATCTAAATCATAAATCATTTGGGTAATTTTTGTCTATAGAGACCATCTTATGATGAGGGATTTCAAGTTGTAGCAGCTTTATTCAGAAGCATGTACAGTTTTTGCCACCGCTTTCACAAAAAGACCCAAGTTAAATAGAATAACTCTTATGCACATCAATAAAAATTTCAGAGATGGAACCACGAAAAAAAAACTTCAAATTGATATATAAAATATGAACATCTCCATAACTCATATATTATGAAGACTTGAAATGTCAAATTTTTAAATACTCAGTAAATATTCCGAGCTACTCAATAAAGTAAAATTACATTTTTTGCCAATAGAAATTTAGAGATCAATGGATTCAAAAGTGCTTGTACAAGATTGCTCGGGCTGGAAAAATCAAATGTTTTACTGGAGTAGTTGATCCATATGAGCACCACTGAATAATGAGGTACAACAATTTATGAATCAGTTGAGACTTTTATTTCGAATAATATTGAACTATGTGAACATGCTTTCTACTGACATTTCAAATAATATTGCAAGCACATGAACTATACTTGCCACTAATGCCAATCTATAAAAGCATAAAGTATAGATTTTGAGAAAATGAAATGGTTTTGATGGATTGAGCTTTGCTTATTATAAAATATATTACATAAATCATATATTGTCCCAGTAATAGCCAAGTGTCATTAAATTTTTCTTGCTAAAAGTTCAATGTTTAATTTTAAAATTTGTGAGGAACTGAGGATAATGACCATTGACATTCAAGATGGTATACACGATTTAGTTTAGTGTTTGTATGATGAGTCCAATTTATAATCTCACATTATGGTGTATAAAGAAAACTATGAAATAAGAGAGAAAAAATAATTTCTAAATTTAATTGTAACGTTAAAACATCAAAATCAGTTTCAAATTATGCAGAAACCTTAAAAATAAATCAAAGACGTGTGTTTTTCTTTTGTTGGGTTTACTTGAGTGAATTTAATAAAGTAGTGTCAACTTAGTGGCTACACTTCAAAATAGTTATGCGATATTAAGAATCAACCAAGAAAATATACCTTAATTATTTGCAAGAACTTAGGCTTAATTATTTGCTCTAATGGATCATTGTTTTCGTGCTAACCTGAAACTTAGCGTACATCACTTTCATACTGCTCAAAAAAGTAGTATACATACATACACATATATACATATACATATACATATACATACATATATATATATATATATATATATCCAATACAACATTAAAATGATTTGGCTATACCTATTTACTCAGAAATCATACAACTTAATGACGTGGTAATATTTAGTGGCATGACTTTACAATAACATTTCAAAAAAAGTTCCTAATCACTTTCACTAAAGAAAAAATAGAACTGTGATTATAAGATAATGTTTAGTTCTATATAGGCATTTAGCTTTAGCTAATATTTACTTTAAAGCTACGAATTAGCTGTCATTTATGGATAAAAGATTTGTAATATCAATATTTACTTTAAAGCTACGAATTAGTTGTCATTTATAGATAAAATATTTGTAATATCTGAAAAAATAGATATAAAAAAATTTAAGAAGAAAAAAAGGGAAAAGGTAAAACTGAAGAAGTAGAAAAAAGAAACTGAGTAGTTGTTTCTAACAAAAATTCAATACTACGCTTGAGGATGTGAGTTACGCCTTAGCAGTCTTAGCAGTATGATTCTCTTTGTCTATCAGTTCTGTGATGCAGTTATGCAACATTGGAAGACCCTAACTAATTATTTCATTGCATGATGTAGTGTACCATATATGGAAAAAGTTTATTTGATACGATTTTGAGTATTGGCGTTAATTCTACTTTCTTTTCCATCACAGCGTTTTAAATCAATTGGATTGGAGGCTGATCATTTGCTTAATGATCTGCAAAGAAGTCTCTTCAACCAAAGGGATAAACTAACTTCATTTGTAAACCAGCAGCGTGAGATTGATTCCAGACTACTGGTTTGAAATTTAGTTTTATTTCTTTTGTTATTCCCAACAAATTTATTAAATTGGCTAACTATTAAGGGGCACTTAAGAGCTGTAGAGAAAAGTAGAACAATCTCAAAGGTTACAACCAATTTTTTCTGCACTTTGGATAGTCATGTATCTAAGTTGAGCAGTATATTGAAAGAAACACAAAATGTACATGACCAACAACTTTATGATCTTGAGAAGAAGTTTGAGGTAGGTCTCGTTGTTGATAAAATATTTTATTGGCCTACAGCAATACGGTCTTGTCTATTTTCTCTGATGATTATTATATGTTTTATGCTTTTACAAGGAGTGTGCTGCAAATGAAGAAAAAGAGTTGCTTGAAAAGGTAGCAAAGATGCTTGCTAGTTCTAGTGCTAGAAAGATGAAGCTGGTATACTTTCTCTATTCCGTTGATATAATTACTAATAAACATCAACAATATATTTCTAATTTTTATACTACCTTGGTTAGTATATTTTTTACTTGCATTTAAAAGCTAACATATATATGCAACAAAATTATATGTCCATCCATAAGGATTTGCTGCTGTCTTGCCAAATCTAAGGTAGTCTGCACTTATGCATTCACGATGGTTAACATGTTTGAAACATTATTTGGTTTTATAAAGAATCTACTGTGAAATTCCACACATTTCCACATTGGCATAATTGCACACTATATGTACCTGGTATCAGGCAGCGAGTGCTTTTATAATAATATTGTTATGTTGCAACTTATGTATTCATAATTTATACTACTTTTTCTTCCATTTAATTTCCTTGGTTTTGAGCTCAATGCTTATAACATCCGGGATCAACACAATATTTTGCTTCAAAATCTGCCATGGGACAATTATGTGGCTTCATATTCCTCTTTGTCTAAAAAACCCATTCAAACAATAATATTGCTCAAATATATCAGGTCTTTTTTGCAACTTCTACATAATATTGAATTAGTTACCCGTAGTTATATAGTTAACATATGAAATGACTATAGTTTGAAATGAATAGTTAATGAACATGCTTATGAAATGAATTAGAGGTAGCATCCACCTGTATGATATTTGTATACTGAGAACCAAATTCATTTTGGTTAGGTTAAAACTGCTGTTGATGGTCTTAGAGCAAGTGCTGTTGATAGAACAGACGATTTACAGAAAGAAATGTCAACAGTTCAAGTTTTTACATCCACTGTCAAAGAACAATGGTCACGGTACATGGAAGACACTGAAATCCGATACAATGAAGATACCGCTTCAATAGAAAGAGGAAGGTCTGGCTTGGAACAAGGTCTTCAAGATTGGTATTGACGCTATGCCAAATCTATTTTACTTCTCATTTTGATTATACACCAACCATTGATAAGAAAAAAGGAATTGCTAACAAAAAAGACAACTATTAAAAACAAAAAAGCCTTAAAAAAAGAAAGCTTTTATAACAACGTTACATATACGATTGACATTAGCACAAGGAAAACAGAGCCATTCACATTGCGCACAGATGCAATTTGAAGTTCACCATTTAGGCTACTCAATGCGAAAGAGAATCAAAATTCAAGTTTTCTTCTCCGTCTCTTTCTAGTTAATTGATTACTGTTGTTTTAAATAAAAATAAAAGTTGCCGACTCATAGCCTAACAAGGAACCCGTAGTGGGAAACCTTGACATATGAAAAAGTGCGATGCAAATCATATAACACTTTTAGCAGATTAGTAAAGTAATATATTGAAAGAAACACAAAATATACAAGACCAACAACTTTATGATCTTGAGAAGAAGTTTGAGGTATATCTCATTCACTACAAGAAATATCACATTTGACAGCATCTAAACTCAGTGTTTTTACGCTACTTATTGTTGTATAGGTGTCATCCTAATTTGAGAAACAAAGCACAACATAGCAGAACGCTAACAAAACCAATAGTTTACTTACTTCAGTTTTCAGGCCATTAAATCTATTATTTATCTCGTCTTCTTGCTGGTCTCATTCTTTCAGGCTAGCATATAACATATTTGGTATGAACAATGGCTGAGATAATTTCTTGAGGTAAGTGTTTTTTTCTTCAAATATTATTATTCAGCTTACACACTATTATTACTTTCAATTATGGAACTCTTTCTTCTTGCTGGCCATGAATAACAGTTATTTTTGTAAACTAATGCTAATTGTCATCAACATAAAATATTATGTGATGCATTTTTATATTAAAACCGGTCATTAGCATTATTTTGTAAACCATATCGTTCCATTTTAAATTTTACAAAAAAACAGTGATCTCATACTATAATTATAAAGCTACAATGCATCATATGTTCTATATATGATGTTTTTTCATATCAATAAATTTGCAAACTATGCAGTAGTTGATACAATATAAGATGTCCAATTATAGTTGGACTGGGGTTTGAAAATTACAACATAAATACTGGCAATATCCTACTGGATCCGTATGATAAATAAATAACTAAGTTAACTATGTTTTATAAAAATTAAATGAGTATATGATAATAATAATAACAATAATAAATTACCAAGTTAATTTTTAACTATGTTTTATAAAAATTAAATGAGTCTATGATAATAATAATAACAATAATAAATTAACCAAGTTTATAAAAATTAACTACGTTTTATAAAAATTAAACAAGTTTATAAAAATTAAACAAGTATTATAAAAATATAAAATATAACTAAATCTATTATTGTAATAATAATAATAAATTAACTAAGTTGACTAAATTTTATAAAAATTAATTAAGATTTATAAAAATTAAATAAGTTTATAAAATTAACTAAGTATCATAAAAACTTAACTAAAATTAACCAAGTTTTGTAAAAATTAACAAGTTTATAGTAATAATAATAATGATTAATTAAGTTTATAAAATTGACTAAATTTTATAAAAATTAACTAAGTTAACTAAGTTTTATAAAAATTAACAACTCTATTTTAAAAAAATTAACTAAGTATATATAAATATAAAATATAACTAAATCTTCTATAATAACAACAACAATAATAATTAACTAAGATTTATAATAATAATAATAAGTTAACCAAATTTATAAATATTAAATAAGTTTATAAAAATTAGCTAAGTGTTATGAAAATTAACTAAGTTAACTAAGTTTTATAAAAATTAACAAGTTTAGTTTATAAAAATTAACAAGTTTAGTTTATAAAAATTAACTAAGTATATAAAAATATATCTAATTATTTTATAATAATGATGATGATGATGATTAACTAAGATTTATAGTAATAGTACTAAGTTAACTAAGATTTATAAATATTAAATAAGTTCATAAAAATTAACTAAGTATTATAAAAATTTAACCAAGTTAACTTAGTTTTATAAAAATTAACAAGTTTAGTATATAAAAATTAACTAAGTATATAAAAATATAAAATAAAACTTAATCTTCTATAATAATAATAATTAACTAAGATTTATAATAATATCAATAAGTTAACTAAGATTTATAAATATTAAATAAGTTTATAAAAATTAGCTAAGTATTATAAAAATTAACTAAGTTAACTAATTTTATAAAAATTAACAAGTTTAGTTTATAAAAATTAACTAAGTATATAAAAATATAAAATATAACTAAATCTTCTATTATAATAGTAGTAATAATAATAATTAACTAAGATTTATAATAATAATAATAATACTAAGTTAACTAAGATTTATAAATATTGAATAAGTTTATAAAAATTAACTAAGTATCAGAAAATTTTAACTAAGTTAGTGTCTTATGTTTATTTAAATGTTTGTGTTTGTTTCTCTTAAGAAATTATGTTAAGATTTAGTCCGTTGGACCCACCATAACCAGGACCTAGTTTATGGTAAGCTGAAGTTCATGTTTTTTTTATTCTTTGAGGTCAAGATTTCCAGTTTTGTGCATTTGCAAAAATTCCTGCTTTGTATTTTTTAGCTGTTGCATATTAGTTATTTACTCAAAATACGGGTATAAATTTTACTGCTCAACTATAACTTGTAGGTTGTACTCTGCCATGAAGAATATCATGGCATTAAAGGACTTTCATTCTCAATTAGCATTACTTGGTCTACTTTGATGTTTGTTTTTGAAGCAATTCCTAATTTATATTATGGTCTTCTTTCTACAAGTCTATTGTTTATGATGAAATATATACATATGTTGTCTTGTACTTAATGTATTACAGGAATCAAGGAACATACTGAAGGTATGAAGACAAATTTGCTCTCTAGAGATCTTTCCAATTTGAAAGCAGGTCTTCAAGCTGGGAACGGCAAGGTAAGGGGTGTCATTCGAATATTGATTTAAATTATTTATTACACTTTGTACACAAGTTCATATAATGTGTATTCGATTATTATCAATTTTCATATGGTGATTTTGCAGCTGAAGGTTAATCACATCAAAGATTAGCCTGAAGAAGAATTGTGCCATTGTCTAATGTTGTATGAAGTTAGTTTATAAATATTGTCTTTTTTTATGAATTTATGTAATATTTGTTAATGGATATCATGTTCAACTTAATTTATGGAAATGATTAATGGTTATGTTTTTATATGATAGTTTTTAGTTTGATTTGTATATTATCCGGTTGAAATATAATAAAATGCAGTTTAGATTAATGATACGGGTGTGTAAATATTACAATGGTACAACATGATATGGGTGCTGTAAAAATAGTAGGAACGAACAACAGCGTTTAAATCATGTTGTCAATTCTATGAAAAGACAATGCATATTACTACGCTAACGTTTAAATCATGCTGTCAATTCTATGAAAAGATATCGCATATGACTATGACATTTCAAAAGTGCTGTAAAAAATTTAACAACAACGTTTATAAAATGCTGACGGAAAACACCATTAACATATTTGAAAGCAAATAGTAAACGTTGTAAAAAATTATTTACAGCAGTAAAAGAACGCTGTCGAAAAGATTTTTTAACAGCGTTTATTTCTTTGCTATTATAAATTTTGTATCTACGATCGCATGTCGTTATACAGCGTTTCTAACAACGCTGTTGTATCCCATCATAGCGTTTTTCAAACGATGTTAAAAGCATATTTTGGTGTAGTGTGGGGGTGAGTAGACCCTTAGAATGAGTTCAACTTCAGAGAGCGTTTCCTTTTCTCCCCTAAAAGTCTGGTTTTAGATCCTTTTTTGCAGTTTACCTTTTATCATCTTTGACCCTATCTTTGTATTCTAATGATACCTTTCACTTATCTGGGTTATTGAAAATGAGTACAAGAGGAAGAAGAGGGAGGGGACCTAGAACCAACATGGCTACAAATGGCAGAGCTCCTAGAAATGAGCCAGTTGTAGAGCCTGTGGTGGAAGTAGTGATGCAAGTTCAGCCGCCTCAGAACTTTGCGACCTTGTGTAAGAATTACACTGCTTTAGGTAGCAAGCCTTTTTATGGAACTGAAGATATTTTATGAGTTCAGACATGGCTTTGCTCTTGTGAAAGGATATTCGGGGATCATCAGTTGGGAGATGTTAGAAAGAGATTATTGGCATCGCATCAGCTTCAGAAAGTAGCAATGGATTGGTGGGATTCAGTCACAATGAATACGCCAGAAGAAGATTTATCTTGGGCACAGTTTAAAGAGGTTTTTGAAGATTAATGTATCACAAAGACGGGAATGACTCAGTTGTTTAGAACTTTTATGGATTTGAAATAGGGTGATGACAGTGGCATAGTATGAGCATAGGTTTAATGCATTGTCCCGCTTTGGACCAGGATTGATTGATATGCCACTAAAAAGATTGAAATGTTCGAGAATGCGACCAGAGTTTCATCGAGAAATTACCAATCATCCCAATGGTACCTTTACCAATCTAATCAGTATGGCTTTGAGGTTTGAGGCTCTTGATATTGAGCAAGGAGTTCAGAAGAGGGTAGTGCCACCAGTCAATGCCCAACCTTTATCAGTGACACTTGTTGCTAGTAAGCCATTTTTCAAGCGCAGTGGGAAGAAGAAGTGGTCGAGAAAGAAGCCTGGAGGTGAAGCTCTAGCTTAGAATAAGCAATTAGACTTGACCAAGATCCTTTGTTATAAGTGCAACCAAATGGGCCACTTTGGAAATCAGTGCCCGAACCCAGCTAGTGGACCACTCTGCTACAATTGCAACAAACATGGACATTTGAAGAACCAGTGCCCTTTTCCAAAGAAAGGATCACATGGACAAGCTTTTGCTATTAAGGAAATACCATCTACTTTCATAAATCCAAAAGGAAAACAGGTGTTGCAAGGTACACTATCCATTTTTGATATTCCTGTTAGAGTGTTATTTGACACTGATGCATCCCATAGTTTTGTCTCATATGACCTAATGAACTAGTTGAATCTTAAATATGTTATTCTTCAAATTCTCTTTATGTGTCGAACCCTATTGGCGGTCCGACCAATCTTGACACCATATGTTTGAATGTGCCTATTTCTTATCAAGATCAACCTTTCTTTTCTGACTTTGTTCTCGGGTTCATGGGTTTTGGGGTATTGTTGGGGATGGATTGGTTATCTAAGTTTAAAGCTGTCTTGGACTGTGTTAGAAGGGTGATTATAGTAAAAGATGTAATAGGTAGAAGCGTTGGTATATGTTGTGGAGAGCCTAGGGAGTTGATGGGCAGTTTTCTGTATTCCCTTGAAGTACCCAAAGAGGAGATAAGGAATATACCAATTGTTTGGAATTTAAAGGATATTTTTGAAGAAGTGCAAGATTTACCTCCTCATCGTGAAGTAGAGTTCTGCATTGATTTATTTCCAAGAACCAGATCGATTGTACAACCCCCTCAAAGTTTGGCTCCAAAGGAAAGAAGAGAATTGGAGAAGCAGACGTTTGATTTATTGCAGAAGGATTTGATCAAACGTAGCACATCGAGTTGAGGATCGCCAGTAGTTTTCGTTACTAAGGCCGATGGTTCTCTTAGATTATGTGTGGATTACCGAGAATTAAATAAAAGGACTATCAAGAATAAGTATCCTTTACGTGGGATTGACGACATGTTTGACCAGCTCCACGGAGCTCGGATATTTTCTCAGTTGGATCTTGCCAGTGGTTTGCACCAATTAAGGGTAGCAGAGGAGAGTGTATCCTTAATAGCTTTTCATACCCTTGATATTTTTTTTGTGTGGTTAGTCACGCCGTTCGGATTGACTAACGCACCCGTATATTTCGTTGATTTGATGAATAGAGTGTTTCGGGATTGCCTCAACAAGTTTGTCCTAGTCTTTATTGATGACATCCTTGTTTATTCGAAAATGGAGGAAGATCACAAGTATAATCTTTAAGCTGTTCTAAGTACTTTAAGAAGTCATGTTTTAAAGGCAAAGTTTTCAAAGTGCCATTTCTAGAAATCCAAGTTAGATTTCTAGGGCACGTAGTTTTAGGAGAAGGCATATCGGTGGACCCAGCTAAAGTAGTTGTAGTTCAAAGTTGGAAGAAACCCGAAAGTGCGACCGAGGTTAGAAGTTTCTCGAGATTTGCTAGTTTCTATAAAAGGTTCATTAAAGGTTTCTCAAAGATTGCTCTCTTCTAACAAAGTTGACGAAGAAGAAAGCTAAGTTTGTTTGGACACCCAAGTGCGATCAAGCGTTCAATAAGTTAAGGAAGAAGTTGATAAGTGCTCCTGTTTTAACTATTCCAGATGGAAGTGAAGGATTAACAGTTTACATAGATGCTTGAGGACCAGATTGGGAGTAGTTTTGATGCAGAATGGTAAAGTAATAGCATATGCGAGTCGACAGTTGAAACCTCATGAGAAAAATTATGCTATGTATGATCTAGAGCTTTTGACAGTCATCTTCGCATTGAAGGTGTGGATGCACTATCTTTTGGGTGCAAAGTTTGAGTTATATACGGATCAGAAGTCATTAAAGTATATTTTTTACCGAAAAGGACTTGAACTTGAGGCAACAAAGATGGTGGGAGTTTCTTGCGTCTTATGACCTAGAGATTCTTTATACCTTAAGAAAAGCAAATGTCGTTGCGGATACGTTGAGTAGGAATGTGATGACGATTGCAAATCTGGAAGTTTAGCCAGCACTAATGGAGAGAATTGCATATTTCCAGTAAGAAGACCCTATTCTAACTCGGCTTTATAAGGATGTTGAAGATGGAACTATCTCTAGTTTTCAGATAGACCCTCAAGGCATTTTAAGAATGAATGGACGGATTTGTGTGCCAGATGTTAATGGAATTAGATAACACGTGCTGAGAGAGTGCCATTAGTCAAGGTTATCTATCCACCTAGGAGTAACTAAAATATTTCATAATATGAAGAAGACCTTTTGGTGGAAAGGGATGAAGAGAGACATTACGATTTTCATAAGCCGGTGTGCAAATTATCAACAGGTTAAGAGTGACCAGTAGAAGACTGCTGGGTTATTCCAACTATTGGAGATACCAAATTGGAAGTGGGGGCAAGTATCTATGGACTTTATCGATGGTTACCTAGAAAAAGAAGAGGTAATGAAGGCATTTGGGTAAATGTAGATCGATTAACAAAGAGCGCCCACTTTCTTCCGATGATGTCAACAAGAACTGTAGCTTCTTTGGCAGGGATTTATTTAAGAGGGATCATTCTACTACATGGAATTCCTATAAGTATAGTTAGTGATCGAGATCCCATCTTTACCAGTTGATTTTAGGGAGCATTGCAAGCCACTTTAGGGACATAGTTAAATTTGAGCATGGCCTATCACCCACGGACAAACGGACAAACCGAAAGGATGCACCAGATTTTTGAGGATCTTCTGAGAGCATGTATTTTGGATTTTGGAGGTTCTTAGGAAGATCATCTACATTTGTAGAGTTCTCTTATAATAATAGTTTCCAAGCCAGCATTGGCATGACACCCTACGAGGCTTTGTATGGACGACCATGTAAATCACCTTCATGTTGGGTAGAGACTGAGACCGTTTAGTTCTTGGACCAGAGATAATTCGAGAAGCATCAGATAAAGTGGCTATGATCAAGGAAAGGATGAAAGAAGCCCATGAGCGACAGAAAAGTTATGCCGATATATGGAGAAGGGACTTAGAGTTTGCGGTTGGAGATATGGTATTTGTGAAAGTTTCCCCAATGAAAGGAGTTGTAAGATTCGGAAGGGCAAAGAGAGCACCCAGATTCGTTGGACTATTTAGAATCCTTGAGAGAATTGGAGCATTGGCTAATAGAGCAGAATTTCCTGAAAGAGTGTTAGAAGTTCATAATGTCTTTCATGTATCTCATCTAAGAAAGCATGTTCACGATCCATCTTTGATTGTTAAGAGTTATGTTCAGGAAGACATAGAGATAGAACCAAATTTGACCGTAGTCTGACACTCAGTTCATATTATAGATCGAGATGAAAGGAAATTGAGGAACAAGGTGGTTAAGCTTGTGAATGTTCAGTGGAGTGATGATCCCCGCGATTGTACTTGGAAAACTGAGGACATATTTGGGAAACTTACCCTGATGTAATATCAGGTTAGTTGTTTGTTGTTTGAATGCATTATGAATGTTCTATTATGGCATAGTTGCTTTGCATTATTATATGAATTTCTTAGTATAATACATACCTTTTGAATTATCTTTTGTGTATTAATTTCGGGGTCGAAATTCTCCTAAGCGGGGAGAGTGTAACGACCCGTAAATTAATCACCTTGTATTTGAATATTTAAATAATTTTTAAATATTTAATAATGGATTTTAATAACCAAATAAACATATTTTAAATATTAATTAATGATAGTAAAATCATTTTCAAATTTTGTTTACCAAAATAATTATTTTAAATAAAAATAGAAAATGTGACCAAAAAACGTTTCCTGAATATTTGACTTTTCGGCATAGGAAAGTCACCGAAATCGTTATGCACATTTTTGTAACACACATATACACATGTGCACATATGCATATATTCCATGTGATAAAATAACCATTGTGTTAAAGTTAATAATCAATCTTAGTTTAAATATAAAACTTGATTTGACATAAAATGCACAAAATGTATTAAATAACCTAAGGGAAATTAATTAAATAACCTAACCATAACCTAAACTAGTACACAAGGCATGATGTAGGTGGACCTAAGAAGGGAGGGGTGCATGTGTGCCTAGGGTAGTGGAGAGGCATGGCTTCCATGTTGCATGATAACATTTATATTATTTAAATGTTTAAGTTAATTTAAATTAATACTCCACTTCTTTGCCTATAAATACCAACCATCTCCACACATTTTCCACTTAACATATTCATTTCTATTTTCATTTCTTATCTCTTCATATATATGAACACTTCCATGGCTTCTAAAATTATTTCCAAAGTCAGAAACTAATGAATACACTACTAAAAATCAAGCTAAACTCCTTACTTCACTTCCTAAAACCATCCTCTACTAAACAAGACCCTATACCCCCATATATCCACCATGGCTGAGCCCCATATAGTCTAGGCCGAGCCCAAAATCTCCACCAAGATCCACTAAATTGAGCCATTTGCATAGTGGAGCTTAGATCTTGTCGCATTTGTGAAGTTAGTGAAAGTTCGATTAAGTTAGTAAGCGCTTTGGTGAGTAAATATCTCACCTTTCAAAATCCAAGTTTGTAACTTTAAATATAGTTCATTTATATTGTTGGTGAATGCTTGTTGGATATATGTGGTGTTATGGTGGTTGTTGGCTTGACTTATGCATCGAAAAGTTAACACTTTGGAAGTTAGTTAATAACTTGACAAGTTAGCGAGCTAAAGTTGAAATTTTGCAAGTGTTTACCCTACTTGTTGTGTATATGTACATACCATGTTTATATGCTTACTCATTTGTCGTGCGATGACTCGATGGATGAAAAATGACATGAGCTAGTTTGTCGAACTGCCCGTAGAGCGATAGTCGCTATATCGGCACTTTTGAAAATTTAACATTTTATCGAAACCTTTGGTTTCAAAATTGCGCTTGGGTTTGTTTAACAAGTTAAATGAGTTTTTGAAATAGTAATGATTTCAAATTTGATTAATTATTTTATTAATGATTTTTAAATTTAATTAATTATTTAATTAATAAGGATTAATGTTAACTAATTAACTTATTAATGATGTGTTTTAAATTTAACTAATTACTTGGTTAATGATGTTTTGAAATTAATTAATCATTTTATTTAATGATGTTTAAGGTTAATTAATCTTTTAATAATGATGGATGAAAGTTAAATAATCAATTTACTAATGTTATTTTTAAAATTAACTAATCCTTTCAATGAATAACTTTTAAAAGTTAATAAATCTATTTAACCTTAATTAATCTTTCCTTAAATAAAGTTTTAAATTAATAAATCACATTTAAATAATGTTATTTAATTATTTATTGAATTATATTATTAATTAATTGAATTAATGATGTTTTAAAGGAGATTTACCCTTTTTAATTAATGGTTATTGAAGTTAATTAATTTTCGTAGTTAACAAAGTTTTAAAGTTAATTAATCAATGTAATAAGGATGTTTTAAGTTGTTACATGCTTATAAAGATATTTAAAAGTTAGTAAACTCTTTTGATGAAGTTTTTTAAAGCTAATACCTGTAATGTGAAGCCAAGTACGAATTGGGGTTTCAAAATGAAAAGTTTGAATTGTTTATGGAAATGGATTAATATCCGTAAAGCGATGTAGTCGTATAGAAACAATTTATTTGTATAATTAGCACTAAACATCGAAGAAGTAGACTTTTCGCTATTTCGAAAGTTAAGAATAATCGTGAGACGTGACTTTAAGGTAACACTACCTTGACTTGTCTGGTATTATTGTTAACCAAGAAATAGTACAAGTTTGAAATCGATGAGTGGTGATAAGTATACAAGACTTAATTTCCATATACGATCGTTTTATATGCTCGATAGTTGGTTTCTCAGCTATCGGTTACTTCAGCTTCTTTATTATCATCATTCTAAAACGATGTGTTGCTCCATTAAGCATTGATATCCTTTGTCGGAAATGACTAAATCAAAAGCGCGAAAGGAAGCCAAGCTATGTGGGGTTGTTCCCGTTAGGGTACTTTCACATCTCATCTAGATTGGATTCGGTAGCGCTATTAGATGTGAAATATTCGGATACTCGGTAATGTTTGGCGGGGTCCGGCTTGGTATTGTCCAAAGAAGTATTACAGAGTATATGAGCTTCTTAGAAGTATATTACTGGAGGTATACTTCAAGGGTGGTGCACCTTCCTAGTCATTTATTGGAGATTTTCCTTTTCTTATTTGATTCAAACCTTCAAATGTATTTCCTTATTTACATTGGGAAGAGTCAACCACTCTTCGTGGTGTTTAATTATTTATCCATTCTTTACGTTTTGATGTTGATTTATGTGGGAGTAAACCCATTCCGTGTTCAGCGGTGTGATCTCACATGTTTATGTTTAATTTCACACCCATTGTTTTAAAAGTTTTACTCATACCAGACATATCTTCTGACCCGAGTTATTTTTTCTCCCTAAACTCTCAGTTATTCATTTTATTTGAGTAGTCTGAGAGTAGCAGGTTTTTTGAGGGCTCTTTTGAAGATGACGTCCAAGCAGGAGGCTTTCATCTTCTTAGTTTTCTATTCCGCGGTGTCATCTTGTTTGTGTAAGTGTATTTTGTTTCAGCATATGTAAAGGCATGTGTTATAACTGCCTAGGCCGATTTGTAGTACTTTTGTGTAACTTTAATAACTCCCTGTTAAGGAGTAACATGATGTACTATTGGCTATTATATTATATTTAGCAGTTTCGTTGTGAGGTTTTCTATTATGTTCTTTATTTCACCCCACGATGATTCCTCTTTCCGATGCTTGGGCAACTACACACGAACACTGAGGATGTTTTAAGTGTCGTTCCTAGGGGTCAGAAAGGTGGGTCGTTACAGGATCGATATTGATATTATTGATGAGGTATCCACCTATTTTTTTGAAGAAGTGGTCTATAGCATGGAAAACGAGGTAAAGATCATGCTGGAAAGATTATAGGCTTACTACAGCTATAAATAGAGGGGGTATGGCTCACTTTTAAAGATCTTTTGGCTCTAGCTTTATCTTAATCTAATTTCTTGTAATCACCCATGGATTTGTACCGATTCATAAGGACTATTGCTTGTAAACTAGTGATATAAGCAATAAAATCACTAAGTGGACGTAGGCTAAGATTAGCCGAACCACTATAAATGCTATACATTCTTTCCTTCCTCATTTTAATTTATTTTTCTTCACTTTTATTCTCTATGTAATCTCTTGGGTGTTTGTGCCATTTTCGGTTCATACAGAAATATACATGTGTAGTTTAATTCACTGTAAGAGGATTTTGTGCAATAATATAACCTTTTGTTGTCCAGTCTTTCTTTAATTGAAATCATGTTCATTAATGTTAATTTTGGATTTCAAATTATGGAAAGCAACCAATAGGTTTTCAATATATATATATATATTTATATATATATATATGTATGTGTATGTGTGTGTGTGTATTTATAGTTATTATAGATGTACGCATATATTTAATTAGTCAAAAACTTGGACAACAAAGGTATGTATACATTTAGTTAATAAGTCATAAATGTCATTCAATATATCAATTATTATAATTAAAGAGAGAGAGAAATGAAAGATTTCTCTCTCTATATATGTCATATCTTCCCTTAAATTAATTGTATAGGTTAAGAGAGGGAAACAAAAGGTTTTCTTCTCTACATTCATTTTTACAGGTTTCATTTACACATATATACACTACTTATATACTGCACTTACACTTCACACAAATGAATGTATTTGATACATTAATTATAATGCATAAAATTTAAATATCCATTTTAATGATCTAAGCAAAATAAAGTTTGATTTAAAATTTTATTAGATTGGATCTAATATACCTTTAAACTTCATAGGCCCAATGCAATCTAGATAGGATTTTTTTTTGAAATCTACATATTTTATCTACTTAAGGCCGACTCGATTCCTTCAATAGTATCAAAGCTAAATAGTCTATGCAGTCTAAATTAGTCATGTTAGGGCTAACCAATTAAGCTTAGAAAGATGTCTCGAAAAGTTATGTCTTGGCTTGGGTTTCGGTAATCATGTACCCTACCCTTCTTGACTACTGGCCTGGCTCGAAAAGTGAAGTGAGCCAAAAGGTTTCCCCTAATAGAAAAGGCTCAATTTCAATTGGGCCTTGGGTTAAATTTTAATTTTTTTTTTTCAAAACTAAAATTGAAATTTTAAACTTTAAAGTTAAATTTAAAATAAGAAATACATTATAAATGTTATAATGTGATTTCAAAATTGTTTCGAAATTAAAATAAGATTTTAAATTTAAAAGTTAAATTGAAATAAGAATTATATTATAAATGTTATAATATGATTTTCAAAGTTAACTTAGAAAGCAATGTATATTATAAATGTTATAATATAGATTTCAAAAGTGATTTGAAAATATAGTAAATATATTTTGAAAATTTTAATATTTATCAATAAATCAATAACTCAATTAAACAGTTAATTAGTTAAAACATAAACATGTACAATATATATAGATATATGTTACATTATCTTGAATCATTTAAGTTGATGTAAGTATATATGTATATACATAGGAAATTTTAAAAATTAATATTTGATTAAATTATGTAATTAAATAAGTTAAGTAAGAGTTAATTAACAAATAGTAAAATACATATACATATTGATATATGTGTATAACCAAAAATGTAATCGTATACATACTCAATTAAAATGTTTAACTGAATAACATAAAATTAATTAAATTGTTAATTAACTAAATTAATTTAATTTGTAATTTATTAAATTAATTAAATAAGATTTAATTAATGTAATGTACATAAGACTATTATATAAGTTGATTAAATTATAAAAGTTATATAATAATCAAACTTACATAATATAAATGTATAAAACAAAAATGTAACAGTAAGAAATCCAAAATATACTTAAGGAATAAATGCATGCATATAGTATGTATACCATGATTTCTGATGTATCCGGCACTTAAATCACGAGGGTATTTAATAAGAAATTCATTTTTTCCATAAGTTGATACCACTCACTTATATTTATTAAAGGTTGTGAATTTTAATATAAGTGTTGTCCTTTACCATTTATATATTGATAAATTACTTACATACTATCTAGTTATTGAGCAAACTCAAGCTAGGGATGTTATGTGTAGTATTATTAATATATAGAATAGACGAGATAATATAGCTATACCTATTTGTTGAGAAAACTCAAGGTATGAATACTATACTTAAACCATTGTGAAATGGTAGGTACGAGTGAATAATCTCTTTTGATCTGTTAAGCAAATTCAAGGTCGAAATGAGATTAGGACAAAGAACAATGGGTTAGGAGTTATATATGATACATCCGACATGGAGTTATCCATCGTTTGTGGGGCTATGACAAAGAACACAGAGTTTGACTCGAGCATTATAATAAAATAACACCTGGATCTGTAACATCCTGAAATTTTCAACCATTCGCATCCATACATGTCGGACTTGAATTACACAAAATATCAGATTGTTAATTTAAGTTTGGCAAAACTCAGCATATACAGTAAATAAATAATCACAGAATCCCAGACACAGAGTAAAATAAAAATAAGCAGCGGAAAAAAAAGAATAGTAGTTCATGAAGCTACTATATATATATATAACAGAGTTAAACAAGATACAACATAAGTCTCAAATACATAGATGTCTCAATACAATAGTCAAATACAAGATCAGAATACATCACTGGAATCAACTCTGAAAGCTGGATAGATATATGGATCTCCAAGCGAAGCTCCAACTCCAAAGGTGAGTCTCGAACACTGAACCACTCAGTCTGACCCGAGCGTAAAGCAAAACACAAAACACTCGAGTCAGGATTAACATTCTTATATCAATAAATCCAACTCAAGTGAAATATCTACTGAAATATAGTAACTTAAAGGATGTTTGGGATAACCATCCTCTAAGGATCCGTTAAAATATCTACTATGTAGTAATATACGCTATTATAATAATGTCTACAGTAAAGTATACTATTTAAAAATAGCGTTAAGGCTTTACATTTTCCACCTTAACACATTTTTAGGTGTGCCAATAGTCTATACAGTACCGTAATACCCCGTAAACTGGAGCTACCAGAGGATACTCCATAGGTACGGCACAAATCAAACTCGTAGTAAAGCATGCTAGGGTAGGTGACACGACACAACAAGGCAATGGCAGGGTAGATATACCAATTACGCATCCGGACTAGTGGTAACGCAGAGACGCAACAATCTCCCACCTCGAGCCACACTCCCGAGTCAAGGGTGTGCACCAAATCAATCACAAGTAATAGGATGACATACGCTGGAGTGTGTCCGAACAGAGGAGCTACCTCATTGGCCCGGAATCGCTCCTGTTTTAGCCACCTTATGAACTCACGGGAGTCGGGTCCACGTATATACCTCATATAGGATCGTCGCCACCATCCTACTTCATTCTGGAATCTCCACCGCGTACACAGTTGTTAAAGTGGTTTTCGGTATCGACAGAGAGTATGCCCATATCTGATCCCGGTCTCTTTAACATCCAATCGTTATTATAACACAGTGGTCATTTCAAAATAGTTTATACTTCAAAACCAAAATATAATTTCCATTTCAAACCATATCAATACGATATCATTTCCATTTCAAAAATATTCACTTCCAAAATTGTAACGACCCAGTATTTTCAACCATTCGCATCCATTATAAGTGTATAGGTAGACACTCATGCCGGAGTTGAATTGCTCAAAATACTGCATTGTAAATAAAATTTGGCAAAACTTAGCATATACGGTAAATAAAATAAATACAGATCACAGACACAGAGTAATATAACAATACTGCAGCGGAAACAAAGGATAGTAGTTCATGAAGCTACTATATATATATAACAGAGTTAAACAAGATACAACAGAGGTCTCGAATACAATAGATGTCTCAATACAATAATCAAATACCAGATCTGAATACATCACTGGATCGACGGAATAACTGAAAGCAGGATCGATAGATAGCTGGATCTCCAAGCGAAGCTCCAACTCCAAAGGTGAGTCTCAAATGCTGTATCACTCAGTCTGACCCGAGCGTAAAGCAAAACACAAAACACTCGAGTCAGGATTAACATTCTTATATTAATAAATCCAACTCAAGTGAAATATCAACTGAAATACAAGTAACTTAAAGGATGTTTGGGATAACCATCCCCTAAGGATCCGTTAAACTATTTACTATGTAGTAATATTCGCTATTATAATAGTGTCTAAATAAGTAAAGTATAATCATATCGGAAAATAGCGTTAAGGGGATGGAGAACCTTAACGCGGTCGGATCTTAAAATCATAATCGTAGTAAAGCTCGATATGGTAGGTGACACGGCACAACTAGGCAATGCCAGGGTAGATATACCAATTACGCACACGGACTGATGGATACGCATAGCAGCCACTACCGTTCCACCTCGAACAACATTCCCAAATCGGAGGATGGCCATCTAGTCAAATCACAAGTAAGAGTATAATATCGAAGAAATGCGTCCGAGAAGAGGTGCTACCTCACTGGTCCGAGATCGCTCCTGTTTTAGCCACCTTATGCCAACTCACGGGAGTTGGGTCCACGTAACATACCTTAAGAACGTCGCCACCATCCTACTTCATTCTGGAATCTCCACCGCGTACACGGTTGTCAAAGTGGTTTTCGGTATCGACAGAGAGTATGTCCATATCCGATCCCGGTCTCTTTGCAACCAATCGTTATTATAACACCGTGGTCATTTCAAATAGTTTATACTTCAAAACCAAAATATCATTATCATTCAAAACCCAATTCAATACGATATCATTTCATTTCAAATATATCCATTTTTTTATCATATTACTTTCCAAAGTTATAATGCTTTCGAAATCATAGTTTGGAAATCACAGTATTTTTTGGAAATCATAACACTTCCCTTTTTAACAGTCTAGACATTAAATTTTCGTTATAAAATAAATTAGTTTCCTCAAATTTCACAAATCGATTCAAATTAACTCGAATTCCAAAAATTTAATTTAATCAAATCTCAAATCATCAGTTTCAACTCGATTTAGCTTCTAAATAAACCATTTCAATTTATCGATTTCAAATACATATCTGAACCATAAAATAAGTCATTTCAATTTTTAATATATCTCAAAGCTTTAAATATTCAACATTTCAAACTAAATTCGATAAATTTATATACATATCAATTTCACTTTACAATTATTTAGTTTTGAAATATTAACTTAACATTTCCATTATTTTTGAATACACTTTCAATTTACAATTTTAAATAAACAAAATATCTCATTTAAATATTATACGTTTGAAATATCCATATAAGTCACCTTTTCAAATTTTCAAGTTGTAAAACACTTCTTTAAATTTCAAATTTCAATATTTCAAATCAAACTTATTTAAGAAAAATTCTTAAATAAATATAATTTCAATCAATTTCAAATCATTATAAATTCTATATTTGAAGATATAGATATTAAATAAATACTTAAACATCTTATTTATCAACTTTATTAAATCAACTTTAATGAATCTTTAAAATCAATATTTATCAAAACCATATATTTCTTTCCAAAACCAAAGAAATCATTTTCAAAACATTTATATATAGACCAACGGTGCATGTATATAATTTTCTATCCTATGGTCAAGTGATACGGATATTTATCATTTCAATCCGCAATTTAAAACATATTCGGGTATATATCTTTTCAACCCGAAATCCCAAATTCAATTCAATTGAAAATCGCTTGGGTTTATCATTTCAACCCATAACGATTTCCTCCTATTCTACAGATCGTTCGGGTATGTATCATTTCAACCCATAGTGATTCTATACTAACAGGGAACTTGCAGAGTGATAACAGATATGATAATGAAATAACAATAGTAATAGGCAACATATCATCAATATAAATAACAGGTAATGGTGTCAGATGTCATAGGTGAACAGATATAGATAATGACATATATAACAATGTAAATAACTAACATCAGCATATTTCAATTGACATTTCAATTGAAATCAAATTTAATAAATATAAGAATATAAATCGTGAGTGATTGCTCACCTTTCGAGGCTAGGAAGATGAACGGGAAAAGAAACGATTTGTGGATCCAAACACGAATTCCAAAGCGAAACAAGATGGGCACGAATTTGACGATCAAAACTGATAGCTTGTAATTGACGAAATCCAATCAAACTGGATTGATGAAGGTCAATGGCATAAGTGAACTCATATATGTAACTATATATCTATATACATATAACAAATTATATGAAAACCTATTCCAAATTCAAACGCATATTAAAACCTTTATAATATGGAAAAATCAGTGTTAGATTTAAACATATATGCATATATCTAGATCAAAATCTATATATACCTATATGAAATTTAAAACCAATTGAACCATTGTATTACATTTCAAAATAATATTTATTATGAAAACCAACATTACTAACAGGTTATGATTTATACAAGTACATACACTTTATATTAAAACGTATGTATATTATAATTAAGACAATATATCCTATATGTATACTCATACCATTTGTACACGTGTTACCCTTCACAAAAACTCGATGTCAAACCCGATAGTATGTATATATAGGAAATATATACCAGTATAAGCCTTACAGCCGCATACATATATAACATAAGTGAATGAAATGGATGTATATATATAATATATATATGAAGAAAATCCATGCTTATTCTTAAATTACTGTAACTCGTTTATAATGCATACAGTCACTACCCAACAGATTAGATAAAATTTATGTAAACCTATGAATTATAACTTAATAGATAGTTTATACTTGTATAGACTAACACATATATAATTTTCATAGTATTGCATCTTTATATAAACGAAACACATATAAACTATATAAATACTTCTCTGACAACTTCCAAAAGCAAGCCAACTGTTATGCTTTTCTATGAAATTATATAACATTGTGTAACAAAATATATACCAGTTTAAATATATATACATAAATATAAGTATACAAAATAAAGCAACTGTAATATAGGAAACTATATTAAACCATCTTATATATTAACATATTATAACTAAACCATATTTATTCACCGATTATAGAAAAAAATATATATAACTTAATCAATACTTAAGCCATGAAGTTTTGAACTTAAAACGCCTATATACCCATATAAAATCATAACTGTATATATTATAAAACTCAACAGAACCCGACATACTATCAATATCCCAATGTATATACAAAACAAATAAACAATATATAAGCTAAGAAAATCATTATGTATAACATTATTAATAAAACTGTTTCAACTACAGCCTACTTTATATAAACATTTAACATAATATATATGTCATATAATATATTGTAACCTGACAGGGAAGATGTATATGAACCAAACATAACAAAATTTATGAACTTATATGAACCATACCCAAACTTATATAAACGTAACCCATGCACTAATATATAAAACTGTAACTATAATAAACTCACCTAACCAACGTATTAAACTAATATATACTATAGAATTTTGTACAGATAGTATAAAATATACTTACCTACTAAAGCATAACATAGTACTGTTGGTTATATAACTCACAACTAGGCATATGAACATTGTATATATATATAATAACTTATATAAACTTTATAAAATATAACTACATACCATACAAATCCATGAACAGAGAAAGTGATGTGGTGGCTTCAGCAGAGGTCTATAGGGTGGCGAAGTCGAAGAGAAGAGGTGGCTTGCGTGCAGCTGTGAACGAGGCCGGGAAAAAGCATGGAAGAGGAGGGTTCACGTGGAGATGGGGTTCAGGCGGGTCGGCCAGTGGGTTGCTTTGGAGTTTCTGGCGGTGGTAAGAGAATGTCGAAGATGGTGATGTCATGGAGGAAGTGGGATCGATGTCTGCGATGGCGGATGGCGATGTGAATCGTTGCAGGGCGCGCGGAGGAAGGCTGATTGGCGTGGGCTGTCACGTGGAGTGGGGAAGACGGGGTCGGGCTCGAGAGAGGAGTGGTGAGTGATGAGGTCTCGGGTGGAAAACGTGGGGAAAGAGGAAGAGCAATTGAAATGAAGGAGGTGGCAGGCTAATCTAATACAAATTTAGATTCGAAGAGACAGATCCGAGAAGAATGAAAAGGAGAAATAAATGGGCTAGCGTTTCGGTCTAGGAGAGAGCGATTCAACAGAATTTGAAATAATGGAGATGTAACCGATGACCATTGAATCAGCAAAAATTATCAAAGCAATTTATTATATTGCTTGGCCTGCACGTTCAAACTTGAAAAAGGCAAACGAAAGCTAACGGTCACAATTCAGGGTACCGGTACGACGCACTGTTTTATTGTTTCTGTCGCGTACCGGACCTCAAAATACAGAGTTGAATATACCGTAGAGGTCAGCGCAACGAGACGATCAAAACAGTACACAGATATTAGTGGTACGGTCATCCGATCAAAAGTCGATAACCGGTACCAGAAATGCTGCTATTTTAACAGAAATAAGATAAACGGAGCAACAGAAGTCCAAATTTTGAAAACGAAAGATGATGACCTACTCAGAAGATGATTTACAAATTTTCTATGTAAAATTATTTAGGTTTGGAAAACGTTTTATTATCATCAAATTTAACTGATTAAATTGAAGTAAATTTACGCGCGAAATAAATTTTCATATTTTCGGACGAAAATTTACCAGTTGCTATGTTTAATTAGACGCATTCCAAATATCAAATTTATATTTCAAAATTTCACTGTTTAAAATTTCACAAAATTCAATTAATTAAATAAATAAAACAACTGAAATTTGCGGGTCGTTACACTCTCCCCCACTCAAAACTTTTCGTCCCCGAAAAAGAAGGAGGTAGGAGAATAGAAACAACCAGAAAGAAATTAGATTGAAATACGAATAAAACAATTAAATTAACCATATGAATTTCAAATTAAACTAATTAATATTCAACCATTTGGTTTAATTCATTTGAGTTCACTTAAGTTAAATCAATCTATCTATTCTAAATTCATTATCTTATTATCTAGTCATATTCTCAATTAACAATTTCTAAATCATCAATTTGTATAATCATTTATTATACTCATATTTTATTCAACAAATTTAATTCTTTTATTCCAAATCATTATTAAGTTTATTCCACTTAATATGTCCTATTACATATATTTAAACCATATAAATTAATTTAAACCATATATTTCAGTTTAAATCAATTTATATTCAATAATTGATTTTTAAATTCAAGATATTTCCATACTTTAATCAAATTTCAATTTTTTTTAGTTCCTTCAAAACAATTTATTTGTCTCATCTATTATTTAATTAACTTATTATTCTGCTTATCTCTATTGATATCTTTATAATAAAATTTAAGTGTATAACATTTATTATAACACTCAAATCTTTCCTTATAAAGTCATTTTATATTGTATATTATCCAATTACATTTTAACTTCTGAAAATTTTGGGTAAGTTATGTTGAGATGTAATTGAGTATTATACAGTTATTCCCATTTAACCATTTATCCAAGAATTTTGACTTCAATTTATAATTGAAATCATCTTTAATCCAAAATTTAAGAATTTAAATCTCCGATTTACTCCAAACAATTTAGAGAGATATATATAATAATATTTATATAAAATTTAATTTAAAATAAGATACTTATATATATAAATCAAATTATACTGAAGAAATTCAAATCAAAGTATTTTTTTCAAAACAAAACCGTAGCAAAGCTACATAATAGTCTCTCTACTTCGAAACTCGAAAATGAATGTCGATGATGCGGCCGTCATCACCGAAATTATTTTCCAGCGACAAAGAGAAGAGCACTGGTTTAAACATTTAAAATTCTTTGAAAATCATTTTATTCGGAAATACTTTAAATAATATACATTTTAAGACTTTAAAACAAAGTTTGAAATCACCAGAAATCTAATTCTTAAATTCTTAATTTAAATTCCTTTCAATTCCAAATAAATTTATAAACCACAATTTATAAATTCATTTATATGACAATAAATGATAATCAAATATTATCATTTCAAACAGCCAATTTTAATTAACTTATTAAATCGCAGATTTTTTTTATATTTTAAAATAAAATCATACAAAATTTATTTCATTTACCAAATTTTTAAAATTATTGTGTCAGTTTGCTCTGTTCAAGTGTTTTGGAAATCCTATCGATAGCGTTGATCAGACGAATCGATCGAAAACCCAAATCAACATCAACAACTCAAACAACACAATATATAAAACATTTTAATATTAATACAAATACCAATACACTCCCTCACACGATGATTCCAGAATTGGATTCCGACAAAAGGATAGAGATCCAAATATAGAGGGACTCTAATCAAAGAGAATTCTAATCTAAAATAGATAGGCTCGAAATGAAGGTTAGATGATTGCATTTCAAACAGGAAGATGGATAAAGTTGTATAAATCACGGGCAACCTTAACCGGGTCAACCGTGACTTCATAGATAAGATTGATGTAGAATTCTGAAGCAAATTGACATTCGATTACCAGAGGTAGAATTCGGGTATAGCATAAGATAACAGCATCGTAAACCGAGGATACAGAAATCTCCGGTGAATCAATACCGATTATAAAGGAGTTTCACTCCAGTACAAATTATTCGAAGATTGGCGAGACCGCCGATTTTATTATAGAGATCATTCGAAGTGGAGTTATGGGATACTCAAGAATCAGAAGACACGAATGGGGAGACACGAATGAACCTGGAACCGAAATGAACGTTCCAAAATTCAAAGGAACCAAGTCAAAGAAGAAGGAATTCAAGCTCGAACGAAAGTGATTCTGTAATTGAATTTACTACATATGCTGAGTTTTGCCTAAAACCAGAGCTCTGATACCACATGTAACGACCCAGTATTTTCAACCATTCGCATCCATTATAAGTGTATAGGTAGACACTCATGCCGGAGTTGAATTACTCAAAATACTGCGTTGTAAATAAAATTTGGCAAAACTTAGCATATACGGTAAATAAAATAAATACAGATCACAGACATAGAGTAATATAACAATACTGCAGCGGAAACAAAGGATAGTAGTTCATGAAGCTACTATATATATAACAGAGTTAAACAAGAGACAACAGAGGTCTCGAATACAATAGATGTCTCAATACAATAATCAAATACCAGATCTGAATACATCACTGGATCGACGGAATAACTGAAAGCAGGATCGATAGATAGCTGGATCTCCAAGCGAAGCTCCAACTCCAAAGGTGAGTCTCAAATGCTGTATCACTCAGTCTGACCCGAGCGTAAAGCAAAACACAAAACACTCGAGTCAGGATTAACATTCTTATATTAATAAATCCAACTCAAGTGAAATATCAACTGAAATACAAGTAACTTAAAGGATGTTTGGGATAACCATCCCCTAAGGATCCGTTAAACTATTTACTATGTAGTAATATTCGCTATTATAATAGTGTCTAAATAAGTAAAGTATAATCATATCGGAAAATAGCGTTAAGGGGATGGAGAACCTTAACGCGGTCGGATCTTAAAATCATAATCGTAGTAAAGCTCGATATGGTAGGTGACACGGCACAACTAGGCAATGCCAGGGTAGATATACCAATTACGCACACGGACTGATGGATACGCATAGCAGCCACTACCGTTCCACCTCGAACAACATTCCCAAATCGGAGGATGGCCATCTAGTCAAATCACAAGTAAGAGTATAATATCGAAGAAATGCGTCCGAGAAGAGGTGCTACCTCACTGGTCCGAGATCGCTCCTGTTTTAGCCACCTTATGCCAACTCACGGGAGTTGGGTCCACGTAACATACCTTAAGAACGTCGCCACCATCCTACTTCATTCTGGAATCTCCACCGCGTACACGGTTGTCAAAGTGGTTTTCGGTATCGACAGAGAGTATGTCCATATCTGATCCCGGTCTCTTTGCAACCAATCGTTATTATAACACCGTGGTCATTTCAAATAGTTTATACTTCAAAACCAAAATATCATTATCATTTCAAAACCCAATTCAATACGATATCATTTCATTTCAAATATATCCATTTTTTTATCATATTACTTTCCAAAGTTATAATGCTTTCGAAATCATAGTTTGGAAATCACAGTATTTTTTGGAAATCATAACACTTCCCTTTTTAACAGTCTAGACATTAAATTTTCGTTATAAAATAAATTAGTTTCCTCAAATTTCACAAATCGATTCAAATTAACTCGAATTCCAAAAATTTAATTTAATCAAATCTCAAATCATCAGTTTCAACTCGATTTAGCTTCTAAATAAACCATTTCAATTTATCGATTTCAAATACATATCTGAACCATAAAATAAGTCATTTCAATTTTTAATATATCTCAAAGCTTTAAATATTCAACATTTCAAACTAAATTCGATAAATTTATATACATATCAATTTCACTTTACAATTATTTAGTTTTGAAATATTAACTTAACATTTCCATTATTTTTGAATACACTTTCAATTTACAATTTTAAATAAACAAAATATCTCATTTAAATATTATACGTTTGAAATATCCATATAAGTCACCTTTTCAAATTTTCAAGTTGTAAAACACTTCTTTAAATTTCAAATTTCAATATTTCAAATCAAACTTATTTAAGAAAAATTCTTAAATAAATATAATTTCAATCAATTTCAAATCATTATAAATTCTATATTTGAAGATATAGATATTAAATAAATACTTAAACATCTTATTTATCAACTTTATTAAATCAACTTTAATGAATCTTTAAAATCAATATTTATCAAAACCATATATTTCTTTCCAAAACCAAAGAAATCATTTTCAAAACATTTATATATAGACCAACGGTGCATGTATATAATTTTCTATCCTATGGTCAAGTGATACAGATATTTATCATTTCAATCCGCAATTTAAAACATATTCGGGTATATATCTTTTCAACCCGAAATCCCAAATTCAATTCAATTGAAAATCGCTTGGGTTTATCATTTCAACCCATAACGATTTCCTCCTATTCTACAGATCGTTCGGGTATGTATCATTTCAACCCATAGTGATTCTATACTAACAAGGAACTTGCAGAGTGATAACAGATATGATAATGAAATAACAATAGTAATAGGCAACATATCATCAATATAAATAACAGGTAATGGTGTCAGATGTCATAGGTGAACAGATATAGATAATGACATATATAACAATGTAAATAACTAACATCAGCATATTTCAATTGACATTTCAATTGAAATCAAATTTAATAAATATAAGAATATAAATCGTGAGTGATTGCTCACCTTTCGAGGCTAGGAAGATGAACGGGAAAAGAAACGATTTGTGGATCCAAACACGAATTCCAAAGCGAAACAAGATGGGCACGAATTTGACGATCAAAACTGATAGCTTGTAATTGACGAAATCCAATCAAACTGGATTGATGAAGGTCAATGGCATAAGTGAACTCATATATGTAACTATATATCTATATACATATAACAAATTATATGAAAACCTATTCCAAATTCAAACGCATATTAAAACCTTTATAATATGGAAAAATCAGTGTTAGATTTAAACATATATGCATATATCTAGATCAAAATCTATATATACCTATATGAAATTTAAAACCAATTGAACCATTGTATTACATTTCAAAATAATATTTATTATGAAAACCAACATTACTAACAGGTTATGATTTATACAAGTACATACACTTTATATTAAAACGTATGTATATTATAATTAAGACAATATATCCTATATGTATACTCATACCATTTGTACACGTGTTACCCTTCACAAAAACTCGATGTCAAACCCGATAGTATGTATATATAGGAAATATATACCAGTATAAGCCTTACAGCCGCATACATATATAACATAAGTGAATGAAATGGATGTATATATATAATATATATATGAAGAAAATCCATGCTTATTCTTAAATTACTGTAACTCGTTTATAATGCATACAGTCACTACCCAACAGATTAGATAAAATTTATGTAAACCTATGAATTATAACTTAATAGATAGTTTATACTTGTATAGACTAACACATATATAATTTTCATAGTATTGCATCTTTATATAAACGAAACACATATAAACTATATAAATACTTCTCTGACAACTTCCAAAAGCAAGCCAACTGTTATGCTTTTCTATGAAATTATATAACATTGTGTAACAAAATATATACCAGTTTAAATATATATACATAAATATAAGTATACAAAATAAAGCAACTGTAATATAGGAAACTATATTAAACCATCTTATATATTAACATATTATAACTAAACCATATTTATTCACCGATTATAGAAAAAAATATATATAACTTAATCAATACTTAAGCCATGAAGTTTTGAACTTAAAACGCCTATATACCCATATAAAATCATAACTGTATATATTATAAAACTCAACAGAACCCGACATACTATCAATATCCCAATGTATATACAAAACAAATAAACAATATATAAGCTAAGAAAATCATTATGTATAACATTATTAATAAAACTGTTTCAACTACAGCCTACTTTATATAAACATTTAACATAATATATATGTCATATAATATATTGTAACCTGACAGGGAAGATGTATATGAACCAAACATAACAAAATTTATGAACTTATATGAACCATACCCAAACTTATATAAACGTAACCCATGCACTAATATATAAAACTGTAACTATAATAAACTCACCTAACCAACGTATTAAACTAATATATACTATAGAATTTTGTACAGATAGTATAAAATATACTTACCTACTAAAGCATAACATAGTACTGTTGGTTATATAACTCACAACTAGGCATATGAACATTGTATATATATATAATAACTTATATAAACTTTATAAAATATAACTACATACCATACAAATCCATGAACAGAGAAAGTGATGTGGTGGCTTCAGCAGAGGTCTATAGGGTGGCGAAGTCGAAGAGAAGAGGTGGCTTGCGTGCAGCTGTGAACGAGGCCGGGAAAAAGCATGGAAGAGGAGGGTTCACGTGGAGATGGGGTTCAGGCGGGTCGGCCAGTGGGTTGCTTTGGAGTTTCTGGCGGTGGTAAGAGAATGTCGAAGATGGTGATGTCATGGAGGAAGTGGGATCGATGTCTGCGATGGCGGATGGCGATGTGAATCGTTGCAGGGCGCGCGGAGGAAGGCTGATTGGCGTGGGCTGTCACGTGGAGTGGGGAAGACGGGGTCGGGTTCGAGAGAGGAGTGGTGAGTGATGAGGTCTCGGGTGGAAAACGTGGGGAAAGAGGAAGAGCAATTGAAATGAAGGAGGTGGCAGGCTAATCTAATACAAATTTAGATTCGAAGAGACAGATCCGAGAAGAATGAAAAGGAGAAATAAATGGGCTAGCGTTTCGGTCTAGGAGAGAGCGATTCAACAGAATTTGAAATAATGGAGATGTAACCGATGACCATTGAATCAGCAAAAATTATCAAAGCAATTTATTATATTGCTTGGCCTGCACGTTCAAACTTGAAAAAGGCAAACGAAAGCTAACGGTCACAATTCAGGGTACCGGTACGACGCACTGTTTTATTGTTTCTGTCGCGTACCAGACCTCAAAATACAGAGTTGAATATACCGTAGAGGTCATTGCAACGAGACGATCAAAACGGTACACAGATATTAGTGGTACGGTCATCCGATCAAAAGTCGATAACCGGTACCAGAAATGCTGCTATTTTAACAGAAATAAGATAAACGGAGCAACAGAAGTCCAAATTTTGAAAACGAAAGATGATGACCTACTCAGAAGATGATTTACAAATTTTCTATGTAAAAATATTTAGGTTTGGAAAACGTTTTATTATCATCAAATTTAACTGATTAAATTGAAGTAAATTTACGCGCGAAATAAATTTTCATATTTTCGGACGAAAATTTACCAGTTGCTATGTTTAATTAGACGCATTCCAAATATCAAATTTATATTTCAAAATTTCACTGTTTAAAATTTCACAAAATTCAATTAATTAAATAAATAAAACAACTGAAATTTGCGGGTCGTTACAAAAATAATAGTACTTTCAAAGATATAATAATTTCAAAACCAAAACAATTTGAAATAATAATACTTTGGAAATCATAATACTTTGAAATTCATAACATTGGAAATCATAACACTTTGAAATCATAACACTTTCCTTCAAACAGTTTAGATATTAATAATAGTATATAAAATAAAATAGTTATAAAATAGTTATAAGTTAAAACAATTTATATTAAAATAATTAGTATATTTAAAATAGTTTATATTAAAAATAGTAATTTTAAAAATAGTTTATATTAAAAATAGTTATATTAAAAATATTTTATATTAAAAATAGTTTATATTAAAACTAGTTTATAAAATAAAATAATATAAAATAGTTTTAAATATAATTTAAAATACTTTGTATAATAAAATAGTTTCCTCAAATTTCACACATCGATTCAAATCAACTCGAATTCAGAAAATTCAAATTTCATCCAATCTCATTTCATCAATTTCAACTCAATTTAATTTCTCAATAAACCATTTCAAATTATCAATTTCAAATACATATTTGAACCATAAAATAAGTCATTTCACTTTCAATATATTTCAAAACTTTAAATATTCAACATTTCAAAACTAAATTCGATAATTTCATATATATATATATATATATCAAATTCACTTTACTATTATTTAGTTTTGAATATTTACTTAATCATTTCAATAACATCTAAATACAACTTCAATTTACAAATTTAAATAAACAAAATATCCCATTTAAATTTATATAAGTTTGAAATATTCATTTAAGTCACTTTTAATCAAATTTAAGTTATAAAACATATCTTTAAAATTTCAAATTTAATAAATTTCAAATTTAATAAATTTCAAATAAAACTTATTTGAGTAAAATTCTTAAATAAATATAATTTCAAATCAATTTCAAATTTATCTTTCCGACCCGAATCATTATAAACTCTATATTTGAAAATATATATATATATATTAAATAAATACTTAAACCTATTATATATCAACTTTATTAAATCAACTTTAATAAATCTTTTAAAATCAATATTTATTAAAACCATATATTTCCTTTCATATAGAAATCATTTTCTATATATATATATAGACCAACGGTGCCTGTATATAATTTTCTATTCTATGGTCAAGTGATACAGATATTTATCATTTCAATCCGTAATTCAAATATATACGGGTATATATCTTTTCAACCCGCAATCCCAAATTCAATGTCAATGAAAATCGCTTGGGTTTATCATTTCAACCCATAACGATTTTCTCCTATTCTATAGATCGTTTGGGTATGTATCATTTCAACCCATAGTGAATTCTATACTAATAGGGAACTTGCAGAGTGATAATAGATATGACAATAATATAACAATCAGTAATAGACATATATCATCAGTGATAAATAACAGATAATGGTGTCAGATGTCATAGGTGAACAAATACAGATAATGGCATATATATAGCAATGTAAATATCTAACAGCAGCATATTTCAATTGTCATTTCAATTGAAATCAAATTTAATAAATATAAGAACTTTAATCGTGAGTGATTGCTCACCTTTCGAGGCTAGAGGAGTTTGATACTCAACAAGCTACAAATTGGATCACGATCTAGACAATTGAACAAATCCAAACAACAATCTCAAGCGAAGTAAGCTGGAAGTGGATTTGATGGGCAAGCTGGAAGATAGGGATTGATGGAAACGAATCAGAATCGTCTTGATATAATCGAAACAAAATATATGTTATAACTTCTCTCTAAACAAATTTTTAGACGTACATTTAAACTAAGATATATATATTATATTTATTTCAAATCAAAATAAATTTAAACACAAATTATATAAATATATTATTTTACAAAATCATTGTTTTTATATAAAACGCATATAAACAAACATATCTACATAACAAACTTTGAAATATATATATATATACACACACACTTTGAAATCATCAATATATGTATTACTAATATATAAGTTATATACCATACAACATATAACTTACCCCTACATTCAAGAAGAAGCCAAAAATCAAAACACATGCATATACCAACAAAATGACTCGAAAGGTATAGTTTCAGTATATGTATGCAGACTAATGTAATATAATATAACTTATATATATACCAAAATGGACAGATCATATATATATCTTACATTATATAAACAACACTAATATCATATAATTCTCAAAAGCAAGCCAATTACTGTCAATATAATCATACTTATATATATACCAAAACAGTCACTTAGATCATATTTACATTATACGTTTTACAGAACTTACAAATATGTAATAGCAAATGTATATATGAGCATAACAGACCCGAACTTTAAAATAAAAATATATGTAACAAAATACTCATTGTTCAAAGTACAAGTATATCACAAACAACATAGGACAAGCAGCTTTCGAGTTGGAATATATGCGATTACAAAGCTATATATAGATACTACTGTAAATTCATATATTATTGTAAATATATGTAAATAGTAAAACATACATATTAGTATCATATACAGTTTATAAAATACTCTACAAACACATTATACAAACAGTTTAAATATATTATTGTTGATATTATCATAACATATGTGGCAAAAGAAAATAGGTTTGCAATACTTTACATAACATATATAGACTATATATATTACTAACAAACAGACCAATTATATATATTTAATTATATACACAGCAAATCTCCTTTTGAAATCCATATTCAACCAAAATTGAAATATTGTTATACTATATATATACGTACTAAACATATTTACTACTGTCACCCATATAATATTGACTGTACTTATATATATAAGTCTTATAGAAAAATATAATAACACATATATATGCAGCACTTGTTTGCGCCAAAATTGGTCACAAACCCCGAATGTTGTGAAAGCACCAGTGTATGAATATAAATCAACAATATTCACACACAAATCTCAAATCTAAGCAAACAGAGTTCACGGTTCAGAAATAATGAATATAAACACGAGATTTATAGTGGTTTGGCGATCTTGCCTACGTCCACTCTGAAGTTGATGATTTTATTGATGTTCACTTGATGATTATAATTTCTTGTAACGTAGTACAACTGATTATATGATTATAATCTGAATCTAAGGAAGCGGTGGTGATTCTGAGTAAATCTGGCAGAGTCTGGGCGCTCTTTAGCTCTCAAAAATGTCTGACCCCTTTTCTGAATGACCAGGGGCTCTATTTATAGGTGTAGGAGGCTGATATTTCGCCTAAAATGAGGGGAGACCAGTTCTGGTATGTGAGGGGGCCCACATGGCCGAAATCTGGAGATCCGGGCCCACTTTGGGATCGATTCGACCCTTGGTTCGAATCGATCAAGAAAGAGTCCAATCGAGCTGAAATTTGGTGTGTACATTCTTCATCATGTGCTTAAGCTTCTGTGAAAATTTCATAGCATTTGGACTTATAGATCTCAAGTTATGATCGATTCAAGATTGCATTTCTGGTTGACTAGCTTGGTTTGAATCGATCCCTTCGAATCGATAGGGTCGACTCGATGGCTTTGAGCGTGGCATTGTTGACGTGGTGCGCTTTCTTCGTATCGATCCTATTTTCACTCCGAGTTGACTGGGTCGAATCCATGGTTTTAGCCACGTTGACTTGATGGATTCGAAGACGGTGATCATACCTGGATTCGAACAAGGGTTCGTTCGTATCGATCGTGACGTGTTCCATTCGATCGATACGAAGCAACTATGTCTGGATGGATTCGAAGGCTTCAACTGCATGGATTCGAAGACCTTCCCTTTGATCGATTCGAAGCTGGAAATATTCTGATGGATTCGAACCACGGGAGGCCTTGGATGGATTCGAACGTTGAGGGTGTTTTGATGGAGTCGAAGCAATGGTACTTCCCATGGATTCGAAGTAATGCAGGGACGATGGATTCGAGATATGGGTTTGCTCTGAGGGATACGAATGGGATGGAGTCAATCTCGATGGAGTCGACCTTGATGGATACGAACCATATGGAGACGAACACAAGGCTATGTCCTTCACTTGCATCGATGATATCTTGGGCGTACGAACTCGGATTGACTCGAGATTTGGAATGCTGGCTCCTATGGCTTTCCTTGACGTGTCTTATCAATTGTAGCCTGATCCGGACTTGGACAAAATTCATCGATATCCATGGTGAACTTGTGATGTAACCATCCTACAGGATGGACTGTCATTGATTTCTAGTCAATTTTTTGGTGTCACGGCCTTGCCAAAAGGCGGGATAACATTTGCCCCCCAAAACATGCCTTGCGATAGGGAGGTGTGTTTTGTAGTTCCATAAGTTGGATGTTCATATCCTGTTGATGACCTGTGGTACAACCTGCGAAGAGTTTGACAGTTTTATATGACCTTAAATGACGACCGTTCGCGATCTAGCCATTTGAGGTGGTATGCGACCGTTCGCGATCTAGCATTTTCTGTATAACCTTAAATGACGACCGTTCGTGATCTAGCCATTTGAGGTGGAATGCGACCGTTCGCGATCTAGCATTTCTACATGGCCCCAAATGACGACCGTTCGTGATCAAGCCATTTGAGGTGAGGGGTGCCGTTCGAGGCGAGTTGTGATCGTTCGCGATCGGGTGCCGTTCGAGGCGAATGGTGACCGTTCGAGGTCGGGTGCATTTCGTTGCGATTTGTGACCGTTCGCGGTCGGGTGACGTGGAAAGAGGAATGTGATCGTTCGCGATCGTGTGCCGTACGAGGCAAAAATGTGATCGTTCACGATCAAATGTCGTATTAGGTGAATTGTGACCGTTCGTGGTCGAGTGCCGTTCGAGGCTAATGGTGACCGTTTGATGTCGGGTGCCGTTCGTGGCGAAGTGTGATCGTTCGTGATCGAATTGTGACCGTTCGTGGTCGGGTGCCGTTCGAGGCGAATTGAGTGTGCCCGAGGAGGGACTTAGTATCATCAATACCAGGTTTCACGTTCGGGTGAATTCCCGGATTGTTTGTTGCAATGGTTTATTGCCATCTCAGAGCATGCCTAGGGACCATTCGTGATCCCGGTCATGTGTAAGTGGCTTAGCCGTTATGAAATCACAAGTAGCATTTTTTCATTGAAAATAAATCTTTAGCAGAAATGTTAAACAAAATTAAGTTCAAATATTCAAATCAAGATGAAACAAAAGCAAAGCAAGGATGTCGAAGTGTAAACTCCCACAACGATAGGGTTAGTAGTCATTCAGAGCATGCCTATGGACCGTTCATGATCTCGCACATGTGTAAATGACTTACCCGTGTTGGTGAGAGGTTCACGACTTGTTCATCGTTATTTCAATTAATTGATAATCATACGGTGTCCCGGCTCGGGGGCACCCCTAGCTGATGTAGATGGTGGTCGCTCTGGATCCACTGCTGGAGCTCGCCTTCTCACATACTGAAGTAGCATACCGTTCCTGATGTGCCCTTCCACCTCATCCTTCAGATGTCTACAGTCGTTAGTGTTATGACCATTCAGTTCGTGGAATAAGCAGTATCTGTCTGATTTCCTCTCGTCAACAGTGGGATCCCTTCGTATTGGCCTACGGTAGGGAACTTGCTCTCGTGTATCTTGGTAGATTCGCTCCAAACTCTCATTCAGCTCTGAATAAGTGGTGAATTGTGGCTCTCTCCGCAGTCGCTTTGACCTGTCACCATTGTCCTCAGCCTTTCGTTTTCCTTTATCCTTGCCTGAATCATTTTCGAGAGGCTTTTTGACTTTAAGTGCATAAACTTCTATTCCCTCTCCTTCTTCTCTTTCAGCATTAGCGTCTTCCAATCGTAAAAACTTTTCTGCCTCGTGATAGAATTCTCCTAGATCCATTGGCGGATCCTTAGTTAATGAATTTTTGAATTCCGTGCCATCAGCTACTCCGGACACAACTGCCATCATAACCATGGATGGATCTGGCCGATACACCGATGCTGCTGCCGCATTGAACCGCGTCAAGAAATTCCTCAAAGACTCCCCAGCTTTCTGCTTTAGCGTTGCCAAACTCATCACATTCTTGGGTCTCGAAATATGAACTCTGAATTGCCTCATAAATTTCTCAATCAAATCGGTCCATGTCCCAATGGAGCCGCTCTCTAGCTTTCTGAACCATAAAACTGCTATGTCTGTCAAATACAATGGGAAGCACCGGGCCATGACTTCCTGTGATGCCCCCAGCACTTCCATGTGCCTTATATACCTCGTTAGATGGACCGCAGGGTCCGTCCTCCCATCATACCCTTCTACTGTTGGCAGTTTGAATTCTGGTGGGTTCCTAGCCAACCTAATCGCAGGAGAAAAGGGACTCCTGTTCACATCTTCAAGATCTCTGTTTACCAATCCACCTCTCATGGCTCGCCTGACCATCTCTGCCAATCTATCATTGTCTCCAAGCTGTAGTCCTCGTTCACTACCTTCGATCTGCCCCCCGAGTCCGTGTGAGCTTTCAGGCGTTTGCCCCCCTGATTGAGCGTTCATCCCTCTATCGCTGTCAGGTTGCTCGGATGTCCTTGTCTCTCTTCCCGTGTTTGGATCAACATGTCCTAAGTGTGTGCCCCCCAGCTCCGGCGCTGCGTTGGATGGTCCTGCTTCGTTCTGGGCCCTGGTTGTTCTTTGATTTTGCGCTCCAAGTTGCCCAATCTGTTGAAGCAAATTCTGGATCATTTCCTCCTGTCTCTTCATCATTGTCTCCATCTCATCCCTGGTGATGAAGATTGACGCTTGGTTTGCTCCCGAGGAAGCCTCTTGACTTCCTTCGTGCTGACTTCTCTCAGCTCTTTGCCTTCTACTTGTTTGTCGGGTCATTGTCTTTCAAATCTCCAAGCTTTCAGATCTGAACTTCAAATTTTGTGTAGTGGGTGCTAGTCGTTCTCGGTGAAAGCACCAAAGTGTTTGCGCCAAAATTGGTCACAAACCCCGAATGTTGTGAAAGCACCAATGTATGAATATAAATCAACAATATTCACACACAAATCTCAAATCTAAGCAAACAGAGTTCACGGTTCAGAAATAATGAATATAAACACGAGATTTATAGTGGTTCGGCGATCTTGCCTACGTCCACTCTGAAGTTGATGATTTTATTGATGTTCACTTGATGATTACAATTTCTTTTAACGTAGTACAACTGATTATATGATTATAATCTGAATCTAAGGAAGCGGTGGTGATTCTGAGTAAATCTGGCAGAGTCTGGGCGCTCTTTAGCTCTCAAAAATGTCTGACCCCTTTTCTGAATGACCAGGGGCTCTATTTATAGGTGTAGGAGGCTGATATTTCGCCTAAAATGAGGGCAGACCAGTTCTGGTATGTGAGGGGGCCCACATGGCCGAAATCTGGAGATCCGGGCCCACTTTGGGATCGATTCGACCCTTGGTTCGAATCGATCAAGAAAGAGTCCAATCGAGCTGAAATTTGGTGTGTACATTCTTCATCATGTGCTTAAGCTTCTGTGAAAATTTCATAGCATTTGGACTTATAGATCTCAAGTTATGATCGATTCAAGATTGCATTTCTGGTTGACTAGCTTGGTTCGAATCGATCCCTTCGAATCGATAGGGTCGACTCGATGGCTTTGCGCGTGGCATTGTTGACGTGGCGCGCTTTCTTCGTATCGATCCTATTTTCACTCCGAGTTGACTGGGTCGAATCCATGGTTTTAGCCACGTTGACTTGATGGATTCGAAGACGGTGATCATACCTGGATTCGAACAAGGGTTCGTTCGTATCGATCGTGACGTGTTCCATTCGATCGATACGAAGCAACTATGTCTGGATGGATTCGAAGGCTTCAACTGCATGGATTCGAAGACCTTCCCTTTGATCGATTCGAAGCTGGAAATATTCTGATGGATTCGAACCACGGGAGGCCTTGGATGGATTCGAACGTTGAGGGTGTTTTGATGGAGTCGAAGCAATGGTACTTCCCATGGATTCGAAGTAATGCAGGGACGATGGATTCGAGCTATGGGTTTGCTTTGAGGGATACGAATGGGATGGAGTCAATCTCGATGGAGTCGACCTTGATGGATACGAACCATATGGAGACGAACACAAGGCTATGTCCTTCACTTGCATCGATGATATCTTGGGCGTACGAACTCGAATTGACTCGAGATTTGGAATGCTGGCTCCTATGGCTTTCCTTGACGTGTCTTATCAATTGTAGCCTGATCCGGACTCGGACAAAATTCATCGATATCCATGGTGAACTTGTGATGTAACCATCCTACAGGATGGACTGTCATTGATTTCTAGTCAATTTTTTGGTGTCACGGCCTTGCCAAAAGGCGGGATAACAGCACTCATACATGAAAAATAGGTGAAAGTACAAAGAGCTATGCAGACTATTATATTATAGACTTACCTACCTATACACTATAACCAACCTGTATATATAAATAATATGGCTTAAACAATCAATATATGTGTAAACTGATAGATTATAACTTATATAAACTTACCATTTAAAACTCACATACTTTCAAATCAGAACATCCATCCATATTTTAAAACAATATATAACAATAGATGCAAATAAAATACATAACAAAACGTGATATATATTTTAACCAACACATATACAAATTCAACTATATATATACTAAGCTAACAACTGACTATAAATAAATAAACACAAAATATATAACTATATACCCAAAACAGACGCACGCGATGAGAAACGAAGAAGGCAGAGGAGATTGTCGATGGTGTGGCTGCTTTGGAGGGACACGACTGTGGGTTGAGTCTGCTGTTCGGTCATGGTGGGAAAAACGGAGAGGCGTTAGGCTAGTGCGATGACAAAGGCCGAGGTAGAGTTATGGTGAAGGATAGATGCAGGCGAGGGTGGAATGTCGACTGTGGCAAGGGGAAAGGCGCATGGGTTTGCTCAGCCTAGGGGAGGATCAGTATATTCGTTGAAGACGTGACCTTTGGGAATGGGAAGATAGAGTTCTTCTCACAAAAAAATGAGGGGAGTAAGGCAGTCATAAACAAAAATAAAATTTCAAAATTTGAAAGGTCACGAGAGAAAAAAAATGTTGCGAAACAAACTTAGGTAATATCAACCGGTTGGAATAATAAAGTTTACAACAAAATTCAAGAAAATATTTAATAACCAATGACTATTGGACACAGTGGAAAGTGAATGGTCACAAAGAACAAAAGACGGACCGTTATCATGTTACGGTTTTCGTTGCGTACTGAACACCGAAGCACACAAATAAATATACTACGGAGATCAGCACGCCGAAATGATCAAAACGATATAAAGATATTAGTGGTATGATCATCCGATCAAAATCGATAATCGGTACCGGAAATACTGCTAAAACGCCAGAATTAAGATAAACGGGGCAATAGCAGTCCAAATTTAGAAAAAACGAAAGATGACATCTCACTCAGAAGATGATTTACAAATTTATTGTATAAAAATATTCAGGTTTGGGAAACATTTTATTATCATCAATTTTTAACTGATTTGAATTAAAATAGAATTACACAAGAAAATAAACTTCCATATTATCTGATGAAAATTTACCAGTTGCTATGTTTAAACAGACGTATTCCAAATATTAAATTTTTATTTCAAAATATTATTATTTAAAATTTCACAAAATTTCAATTAAATATATTAATAAAACAAATAAAATTACTTAAAATTTACGGGTCGTTACAGGATCAGTTTGTAAAACCAGCGTGAGAAAACTCAACGAATATGATGAACATATAAAATCTATGAGACCACACCGTTAAACATGGAACGGGTTTTACCTCGCAAAAACAACATCCATACATGAAAGAATGGAAATAAAATAGAACAAAATCCAAACTTGAAAGAGTGGGCACAAAGAAGATCAAAATTCAAACTTAAAGAATGGATACAAATAATTAAACATAGAGAAGAGCATAAGGTACTTCTTGATGCAACTAAGGAAACATTAAAAGGTTTGAATCAAAATAAGGAAAATGAATTTTTCCAACAAATAGGAGGATGTGCCCCCCTTACTGAAAGTATACCTCTAGAAAATATACTTGAGAACTACGATACCAGAAACCTCTAACCTAGACCCCGCCAACCTTACCGAGAATCCGAGTATTTCACATCTCTATGCGCATACAACCAAAACCAAATAGAGCAGATGTGACAATACCCTAATAGGAGCAACTCCATATAGCTTGGTCTCCATTCGCTCTTTATTTAGTCATTTCCGATAAAATATATCAATGCTCCAAATGGGGAACAAATCGTCTTAAGTTGACAAAAATCAAAGAAGGATGTCGATAGTCAATAAATCAACCATCAAAAATAACAAAAAATGATCATATATAACTTATACACTTATCACCACTCATTGGTTTTAGACATGTACTGTTCCTCAGTTAACAATGAAGCCGGACAAGTTGGGTCATTATTGCCTCTCAGACCTTGTCTTGACGTACATTTTTAACTTTCGAGATAGAGACGAGTTTTCATACCTTGACCTTTAGTGTTAAGTATATGCTTACCTTTCCATATAAGTGATATCGCTTATAGAAATTAATTTCTTTCCCTTGTCACCAAACTTCGATTTTCAACTTGCATTATCCCTTGCTTAAAAACGAAGCCAGGTAAATCAGGGCACTAGTTGCTCCTAGCACTGCCTAAACACTCCAGTTTTTAAATCTCATAGATAGAACGAATCTAATTTCTCGATGTTCAGTACTAAGAATAAGACTAAATCCTTTTCATGAACGAAATCAAACTTTTAAAACATTTGACTCAAACTTGTGCTTGATTTTTAAATCACAAACATTCACAAAACACTTTAGAAACACTTCTTTAAAACATCACTTTAAAGGGCTAATTATATTTCTAACTGTATCAAAAAGAAGAGTTAAAAACAAATGTCATTAAAACATTGTTTACTATAAACACAAAACCAATTACACTTAGTTTTATCTTTAAAACAATCTTTTTAAGAACTTTTTCATTTATAAAATATCATTTATAAATTAACTTATTATTAACTTTAAAACAAAACTCCTTCAAAGATTTAAGAATATCAACACTTATTAAGTCAAGCAATAAGTTTTCTTAATAACTTTACGAAATCATTTATTATAACAAAAGTGTTATAATTCATGAATCCTTTTCTCAATTCTCAGAAAACATTTACTACAACAACAGTGTTGTAATCCGTGGTTCTTTTTCACTTTCAATAAACTCAAAAATACTTGAAATATACTTTAAAACATCCATTTTAAATATTATTTAAAATATATTAAAACTCAAAATCATTTCTTTATTTTCAAAATAAAAACTTCTTCTTTGGTAATTGATATTAAATCCTTTTAAATATTTATATAAATTCCAACCCACCTTTAAAACACTTCAATATAGGTTAGAAAGATAATCTAAAATGATTGAAAAATAAAAATCAAGTTTAAAACCATTTCTATAAAAGTTGGAAATAGTGCCACAAAAGTGCTGCTAAAAAATATATGGAAAATTCCTTAAAATCGGTTCTTTTCAAAATGAAATTACTTCATGTTTTTACAAAGTATGAATACTATAATTTATTTTTAGAACAACATACTATGATTCTAGTATGCATTCATAAAATTTAGACAATTTTGAAGTCAACAACCTATTTGAAATTTGTTTTAAAACTTGACTTTTGAACTACAAAAAAGTGACCCAAATCTTTTCTAACTTTTAAAATCTTCAAAGTTAGGTGTTATAATCTTTTCCGAGCCATCAAAACTTTTTTCAAACAACAATTTAAAAATGCAAAAGCACGACCAACTATTTAGTGATGCGAACACATGCACAAGAGCAATAAAGAGAAGATTGAAAAATGAGATTTCATGAGTGTCGGTATACCAATAACTGCTATAATGACCGTTTCACAAACAACTAATAAATCACATATATATTTCAATCAAACTTCAATATAAGCAACATAAGTAGAAAAGTAAATCAACATTGGCGAGAAACCCCTTAGGGTCCCTCTAAAATAGTCCCCTGTAAATCTCATATATGTATATTCTTTGAAGTGTTCCGTAGTGGCCTATTCGTTATGAAAACATTTTGACTTCCTCTTGCTTTTATACCCTATAAAATAATGGTTATTTATGTCATCTGCTTTCAAGCGGGAATCAAATCCAAACAAGTAATATACACAAGTATAACAACATAAACAACATTTATATTTTACAACAATTAGTCAATTTTTAAAACCATTTTAAAGTGAGTTAACTCACTTTTAATTCAAATAAGAAGCAACATTTCCTACCACAATAAAGCAATACACAACCACTTCCTACCCTCAACCCAAAACACCAACTCAAGCCTAGATCCCACCCAAAAAGCACATGGCCAAGCTAAGAAACGGGCCTAATACACACGGCCAAAGAGGAAGTGGATGGGTTTGGTTCCAAAATTTTCAACTTTGAGGAGGTGATGATGTTTGCAATATTATTTCAAGCTTATGCAAGAAGTTAGAGGATAAAAGAGTGAGTTTTGAAGAGTTTTAACTTAAGAAAATAAGAATGAAGAAGAGGTAGAAAAGAGAACCAAAGAAGAGAATGGAAAGACAAAAGAGAAATGGAAACAAAGGGTGCACTTATATAGACTCCAAAATGGTTAGCCTAGCCCTATACTCCCCCTCCTTAGCCTCACCACCCCTACACCCTTCCATGTGCTACTCCATGTGATTAATGTACTTCCCATCACATCACATAAAAAGTAGCAAAAAGTTAGCAAAAGTTTTCCTTTTTAATTACCTTCATTAACCACTAATCATTATTTAGTGTTAACTTATTTCTATTTTTTATGTGTGTGCACAACAAATATAAATGTATGTATACAACAACATTGCAACAACTTTTGTTTAGTAAAAAGCCGAAAATCCAAAAAACAAATTTTGGTCACATTTTCAATTTTTCACCAAACTATTTATTTAAACAAATGTACAAAATGAGTTTACCATTAATATTTATTAATTAAAAGGAGTTTAATAATGCTATTAAATCCATTTGATTAATATTGAATTCATAATTCAATTATTTATATAACCTTATATTTAAATATAAAGTGTTCGCATTTTTCTGGAATATTACATGAATTGTATAAGTAAAATTATTTATTATTTTTTGACATTAATTTTTAAGTTTATATGGTGAATACTTGAATATAAATGTTACAATCATTGTTTATATAAAAAAACTTGATTTAAAATTAATTAATGAGCTTCAGTGCAAATTCTAATTCTTTGTGGTTTTCTAAATTTAAAGTCTCATGTAAAATCCTAAAATCTAGTTTCACTCCTAAATTTAAAGTAAAATCAAAATTGTTAACCTTAAAATCAAACTTATTTGTGTGTGTCTGTACACATACAAAAACACACACATACATATCATATGCTATAATATTTGCAAATGTATGTCGTTTTAGATCTAAATTATTGTATTATAATAATCATATATATGGAAATTTACATGTGTAGTTTAATTCAATTTTGTTAGAGGATTTTGTACAATAATGTAACCTTTTGTTATCAAACCTTTCTTTAATTGAAATAATTTTCGTTAATGTTAATTTTGGATATCAAATTATTTAAAACAACTGTAGGTTTCAATACACACAGAGAGATACACACACACATGTATGTATAGGTCTATAATTATTAGAAATGCACACATATATTTAGTTTGTCAAAAACTTAAACAATAAAGGCATGTATAAATTTAGTTAATAAGTTATAAATTTCATTTAGTATATCAATTATTACAGTTAAAGAGAGAAATAAAAGGTTTCTCCTTTTACATATAATACCATAACTTCCCTTAATTAATGGTATAGATTAAGAGTGAAAAACAAAAGGTTTCCATCTCTAAGTTCATTTTTATATATTTCATTTACACATATATATACTACTTATATACTGCACTTACACTTTACACAAATGAATGTATTTGATACATTCATTGTAATACATACAAATTTAAATCAAATTTAAATATCCATTTTAACAATTTAAACAAAATATAATTTTGTTTAAATTTTTGTTAAATTGGATTTAATATACCTTTAGACTTCATAGGCCAAATATGATCCAAATAGGAATTTTAGTTTTAAATCTACCTATTTCATTCGTTTTCGACTGGCCCAGTTTCTTTAGAAGCTTTGTAAGGATGGCTTTGCAAATCCACGTATTGTTAGTATGAGGCAAATAATAGAGTTATACTTAGACCAGACATGATTAGGGACAATTTGGAGAAACTAGAGCTAATACAAAAGAGGATGAAGACTGCACAAGATAGGTAGAAGTCATATATTGATGGAGACATACATAGTTTCAGTCATCTATAAATCACTTATTTGGCTCACATGCAGGGATCAATACCGAGTTGTAAGAACATAATTTGTAAAATCTCGGAATATCATTAATAAAGTTCAAGTGGACATAGGCCAAAGTTTGGTCGAACCACTATAAATTGTCATGTGCTGTTTTATCTCGTTTTCCATTTAATTTCTTTATTTTATTCTCTACTTCAATCTAATCGGGTGTTTGTCCAAATTTTGGCTCAAACATTTTGGATTATATAGTATTTGCGAAGGTCTCATCATTGAAACATGTTAGCATTTTGGTAGTATGGGAAAGTTAACGTCTCGTTTTATTAGACCTTTTCTCATATTAGAGAATAGAGAAGTCAGCATATAAAGTGGAGCTTCCAAAAAATCTAGCTGGAGTGTTTGGATCATGCATATACCCGAGGGTGAATAGGGTATTTAAAAATTCATAGATAATTAGGTATAAAAATGCAGAAATGTAAATGCAAAAAATAAAGAACACACAAATATACCCAGCTCGATCACTAACAAGTTAGTGCCTAATGCTACCCTCAAGATTACTGCTAGAATTAAATATTCAATGCTTACAATATCTATAAATCTACCGTTAGCACCAAAATCGGTCACTAACACCCAAGGAAAGGTTTGTGTAGAGAGATTAATAAAGATAGAAATTAAAATAGAGGAACGTATACAAAATTAACTGCAGAAACGAGAACACCAGAATTATAGTGGTTCGGCGTAACTGCCTACATCCAATTTGAGTGTAATCTTTATTACTTCTTCAAACTATTGAATACATATACAATACATACACTAACGACTTGATTACAAGTTTGGATCGAAAATAGATGAGTCTTCGAAATGGCAGAGTCTCCCCGGAGTTCTCGAAAAAAGGTCCCCCTTCACTCCATCCCTGCCCCTCTATTTATAGACGAAGATAGGCTGGACTTCCTTCTCAGGCCTAAGAGCAAAGTACCTTGGCCCATGTATGGGAATCTCGACTCGACCGATCCAGGCATACCGAGCGGGATACGCCGAACGACAAATGCCGATCCAGGATGGCCGAAAGGTGGTCATCGGGTTATTGACTCGAAGTGAACTCTTAAAGGACTCGGAGTAACTCGTGGTGGAACTCGAAATGAAGCAATGCCGAAACCCTCACTTTGATGTTGGCCTCCATGAATAAGTCAAATCCACCATGTTGCTTTGAAACAGCTATACTGAACTCTTGTGCCGAAAGGTGGTTGCCGAGCGATATTGGTCGAACGAAGGTAGCCAAGCGACGTTGGCCGAATGAAGGTAGCCGAGCGACGTGCGTTGAGTCCCTTCCATCACTTTTCTTTTTACCGAGCGGCATACGCCAATGCACCAGACCAAACCATACATGCAGGTCGACCGGTGTATTCAGGCCGGACCACATATTCAGGCCGAACGATGTATATATGCCAAACTTCTCAATTCAAGTCAACCTTCTGCACTTTCCAAATTTCCACTGGCTCGAGTTTCATTTTTATTCAATCAAATCCTCTTATCACTAGGATCTTGTAGCTGGACCAAGAAACCGGGTAACATTTGCCCCCCAAAGCGTATCGTGAGAGTGAACATGATGCGCTTTGGACCATGAGCCATCCGTTTCTCCATTGCGCCATCACCTTTGATGTGGGTCGGTTGACGAACACGCGCTGAACGACTTGTTCGGCATATTCATTATCGCCCGGTATAATTGTTCTCCAACCCACTGAGATACTTTGACCGGGTCCACTGGTTAGAGCCTATTCGCCTCCCCTTTCCCTAGTATAAATGCCAACATTACTCACCTCTTTTCTCACTTTTTGTCTCTTATTTCATTTCCTAGCACTGTCCCAAACTTTATCTTCCTCACTCCACTGAACTACTTCGTCCCTTCTCCCTAACATTTTCCAAGCGCGACTTCGCCACTCCTCACGACTTTAAACTCTGAGAATCACTTGCCCCCGTTCCAGATCAACACACATATCGGTGAGCTCCTTCATATCATCATGAACCCCTAGGCCACCCCCTTATTTTTTAACTCGAATAAGATTTGAACCTTCAGTGCATACATCCACACACAAAAAAAGGGGAAAGAGGAGAACGTGGCGAACAAAAATGCATACATCAACACATACTAGACTGAGAGGAGTTAACATAGCCGAAGTCAGTGCCATATAGGGGAAGTGTGTCGTATTCCGTGGGAGGGTTGAGTTCTGTACTCTGAATAGAAGTGGCTTGGCAGGTCGTTCAAGGGAGTTTGGGTCGATAGAATTTTGTCAGGTTAAGAGTTTCGTAGGGAGTTAGGGGAAGTGTGGTTCGGTATAAATTGAGTGAGGCTGGTTTTTGCACAATTTGGGTGAGCGAGTGGGTCAGTAATGCACATTTAAGTGGGTCGTTCGGTCCTAAGGGAGAGAGTGTCGTTCGGTCTAGAGAGAGGGAGCGAGTGTAGTTTGGTCATTTGAGTGCGGTGTTATGGCCCGGTGAGAGTCCACTAGGAGGGTTCAGTATACCAGGCAAGTGTGATTCGGTGTGGCCCCAATAGGCCGTTCGGTGACTTGTAGGTAGGTGGTTCGGTCTGTTGGTCCAGGAAGGCGATCGGCTTCGGTCTTTGGGGTCGACATTGGCAACCAAGATTATCTCCACTTAAACATCGCATATGTTAATATCACATACTTCCACGCCTAACCATAGAATGAGGGAAAATGACAAAGACTTAAGCACGTGTGCATATGGAACTTGTTTTGACTAATGACTTCATAGTTTTAAGGACTATAGACGCGAGTTCAACTTAACAGAAGCAAATAATGGCCTTTAACATACAATGCCAATGTTCGACCTCAAGACCTATACTACTGAATCATAAGACAAGCTCTCGGAGACGGTTAACGATGATGGTCTTCGAAGATGATAACTTAGCGCTCAACCACACTCCATCGGTTTTTAAAGCTTTAATTCTTTTATACTCATGTCTGAACGATTGCACTAGTCCACACACCACACATGAGGGATATTTTTGTCGTTATATCTAATATCGATTGTCTTTCAAGTATAGTTTAAACAGGATTTTATTCACATCTATTGCTCTTTAAAGATGTCAAGAAAGTCGAGCTCTGCTACAGTTTCCAATAAGCCTGATCCAGGCTCCCAGCAGGAGGTAGTAGGTACTTCGGACCCATCGACCACCTCCACGTAGGGTATTCCAGATCCATTCGCTGCAATTATTGGCCCGGCACCTGATGCTATAGATGGGGCAATCATCCTAGACAATCCGACTGATTCTCAAGCTTCAAAAATTAGCGAAATCGTTCTTCGCCGGCTATGTTCAATCCATAGAATCCCTTTCGACAACGTATTAATTCCATCGGGACAAGATCGTCCTCACCTGCCCCTAGTTGGCTATGTTCAATTAATTTCTTCATGAGGTGCTGAAGTACATCGGTATCGCTCTAGCACAGCTTCACCCAAACGGTCATGCATTTCTCCATGGCACTTGCATTCTCTTTATGAGCATCTTATCCAGGCTCCCCACTCTCGAGGATATTGGCTACATTTATCGCTTCAAAAGGCGATCTGACAGCCCCTCTTTCATATTCCTTGAGCCACACTCTAAGTGTCAGATCCTGACGGGGGCATGGAGTAAATTCTCCCAATATAAGTAGGAGTGGTTCTTCGTGCGCTGCCCCCTGGCTTTGCGAGAAGATGGTTGGAAGGGAGTAAGTTCCATTTCCGGACTCGTTACTTACCTGAGGCATGAAGTGCATTTTTTTTCTAAACTTCCTTCGGTCTTTTGCAGGCATCAGCCCACGTCCCGAAGATGCGAGGTATTCTGAGGCCGTCGAGGCTATTCGTGCTACTTTCGTGGAGGACCGAGAGATCAAAATCGTTATTTCCAATGAGTCACTTCTAAATTTTGGGCTATTGGCGGAAGGTTGTCGAACTAGTCTCCCATCCAGCGCCACTACAGCCAGACCCACGGTGGAGAAGGGTAAAGAACATGCTAGGTCTTCGGTGCCCCCTACAGGCAGGGCCTCCGACATGCCCGAGGAAGGTGAGATTAGAGAGGCCAGGGTTTCTGGAGCGTTCGACGAGCATATAAGTCCTCTCTCAGAACCAGTGATCGACGCACCCGGCATCGATGAACCGCCTCCTCCATCAAAGAGGAAAAAAAATTAGCCTACAAACTAAGGAAGAAGACAGTGGGTGGAACCTCGAAGGTTACAATTACAGCGATGGAGAAAGAGCCATCTCCAAAACACTTAGAGGGTTCACTAAATTATCAGATCTCACCATCCCCGATGACTTCCTCAATTACGGCTTCGACGACCCAGAAGCCTTAAAACTTCACTCGCCCATGAGAGGCGACGAAGGCATTCAAGCCCATCACCAAGGGAAAAAACTCCGATAAGTAAAGCTAAAGAAACTGGTCCGTCGAAGGGAAACACTAGGACACACACTAACACTCACTTTCCACCCCACACTTAAGTTTTAGCCATCGTATGATCATCTCTAACTTGTTTTCACTTAATTTCTATGCAGGTGACATGGGACGCTCACACGGCTTCGACCGCCTTCGCGGTTCCTCTATCTTTCATCATTCTAGCCGAGACTCAGGGCCCGAAAAACGCCGACATAGAGATGACAACAGCGATAGAGACTATCATCCCCGAGATTCATCGTCTCGAAGGAAAACTTACAGCCACTCTTCCTACCCCAACGATCCTCCTCCTCAACCAGAGCATAGTAGGGAGAAATCTACTTAAAGGGGGTCTTAATCTGAAGCTGCTCGTGATCAATATTCTGGTTCATCAAGCACTAGGCAATCCCGTGAGCTTCACAAGAAATTTGCAGTTTCGACTAAACAAACTTCCTCTGGCCCTGCACATGATCCATCGATAGCCGAAAAGCTAGCTGAGTTAAAACCACATTTCCAAAAATATGCTTTGATGGACTAAAGTTTCTTCCGGAGATCCATCTTATTCCAGGGCATGTTAAACAGAGTTCCATTGCTTGTTATAATGATGTCTACGTCCAGCACGACGCATTCGTTCATTTGGTGGATAAAGTTTCAGAAGTTTCGGTGGAACGTCAGCATGAAATCGATCGCCTGAAACTCGAAGTTATTCACGATAAAGACATTATCAAAGCCCAGGATGAAGAGCTTTCCTCATATAAATCTCAGCTTGAAACCGCTCAAAAAGGCGCTAAAGACACAGCTGAAGCAGTTGATCGTCTGGAAGACGCACACAAAAAGGAAATTGAAGAGGTGGTTCAACGTTGTGGCGCTTTATCCTTAGAAAAGGATTCCATCCAAAAAGAAAAGGATGTTCTCGCTCAATGAGTTAAAGAATTAGAGGAGCTACTCCTCAAAGAAAAAGAAGAAAAAACTGCAGCTCAAGAGGAGTCACAACGATATTGTGACGAGATTGTCTCTACACGACTTTTAAAAGCAAAGCTTGATGAGGAGCTCTCCAAAGCTGAAGCGCTGAAGGATGCGGCCCGTGAAGAGGGCAAAAGAATAGCGCTCTCGAAAATCGATTCTAGCCTCGAGGCGACTGCTGAGGCTGGTAGGGAAAGTGCATGTTTGATCCACTCATAGCTAAGTATAACGCTCGAGTTCTCATGCATCGACCTAACTTTTCTTGGCGAGGGTTACCTTGAATCTTTGGTCGAAGCATGGGACGCTCTAATAAAAATTAAAAAGGTCGAATTGGGAACTGAAGAGGTGGATGAGGAGTCTCTTGTGAAGGAAATGCTTCGCGAGAATGAGCGCACTGACCTATCTGCGACAAAGGCCCTTTACGGAAGGGACTCTTCCTCATCAAAAGGAAAAAATGACACTGCCGGTCCATCCGGAACCGAGTCCTCAGTTCCTCCTCCTATTCAGCCGACTGGTCACCCATCACTCGATCCCTTCGAGCAACATATTGGCTATGACCCCAAGAATCCTGGACTTGATATTCACGTTCTATCTCTTATTCCGGAAGGTGAAACTCCCCGAACCGTTGAGAGTCAGCCAGAAACTGGTACATAGCTTTTCCTCCTAGAGTTCAAAGGGACATCATTTTTAGCGAATAATAAATGTATTCTAACATTTGTCTCTTACGATTTCATGTAGGCCATTCTGATCCTGAGCCAACTCTAAGGAGCGACACTGCCGCAGAAAAGGAGGGGAAAATGGGAGAGGCAATTCAGACTAGTGAGACTCCCGGACCTGACGCTCAAGTGATCGAGGCGCTCGATGAAGACAAATCTGAAAATTTATCGCCCATGGAGGTACATGATGAAGTTGAGATTACGGGCACCTCTGAACACACTTCAAAATCAAGCATGGCAGAGAAAATCATAGAAGAGAAGAAGAAGAAAGCTGAGATTAAGGTTGAGCCTACGGTGGTGGAACTTGACGATCCATTGAACAGGCCCCTGAAGGTTATTCTCCCCGGTGGAACCTCGCCCCAAGAAGTTACTCTTCCTTCCCTAGGCACTACTTCCCTAGTAAGCAAGGCATCCAAGAAAAAACGCTAGGGGGAGGAGTCTTCAGAGAAACCGAGGAAGGAGAAGAAGTCAAAAAAGTAGCTATCATGCCTTGCTCAACGCGAATAAACCTGGATTATGTAATTGTCTCTATTTATTCTCGTAGTCGTTGTAAATAATTTTTTGCTCCGGGTTTAGGAGAAGTTGTAGTGAAACTGAATTCTCGATTAGTAAATAAAATTTTGTTTTTTGATGATCTTTGCTACTTAGCTTCACCACCCATCTTGTACCTGAAATCCAGGGTTGTGTGGGTCACTTAAACTCTCGTTTGTTTCGCATGACTCATAGATTTCTAAATTGCTTATATTTTAGCCTGTGCTCTAGAGGCTGAGTTATTAGCTTGAATCATTTATACTCTAGTCCGCACTCTGGGGACTCAGAGTACTCTAGTCCGCACTCTGGGGACTTAGAGATTTTTAAGTCGCTTATACTCTAGTCTGCACTATGGGGACTCAGAGTACTCTAGTCCGCACTTTGAGGACTTAGAGATATTTAAGTCGTTTATAATCTAGTCCGCACTCTGGATACTCAGAGTACTCTAGTCCGCACTCTGAGGACTTAGAGATTTTTAAATCGTTTATACTCTAGTCTGCACTCTGGGGACTCAGAGTACTCTAGTCCGCACTTTGGGGACTCAGAGTACTCTAGTCCGCACTCTGGGGACTTAGAGATTTTTAAGTCATTTATACTCTAGTCTGCACTCTGGGGACTCGGAGTACTCTAGTCCGCACTCTGGGGACTTAGAGATTTTTAAGTCGTTTATACTCTAGTCCGCACTCTGAGGACTCAGAGTACTCTAGTCCGCACTCTGGGGACTTAGATATTTTTAAGTCGTTTATACTCTAGTCCGCACTCTAGGGACTCAGAGTACTCTAGTTTGTACTCTGGGGACTTAGAGATTTTTAAATTTTGGGTGCGCGTTCATGAGCCAGACAGAATAATGTAATTTAATTTATGTCATAGAATTGTAACATACGGAAACATCAATAGTTCATGGAAAAGACGGCTTCAAGCCTTTATTGATCATAACAAATGGAAGCAAACTGAATTGTCTTATTACATATCGAAAACTAAGGACAACAAAATCAACATACATTGGAAATAATTGCAACTAAAATGTAAAAGAAATAGAATAAGTGTAATAACGACGCAAATGCTCGCTATTCCATGCGTGGGGTAATGTCACGCCATCTACGGTCGCTAGCTTGAAAGTTCCTTCTCCAAGCCTCCGTTCGATGACATACAGACCTTCCCATGTGGGATTTAGATGTGATGGGTTGGAAAGACTCGCTTCAAAACGAGATCACCCACATCGAAAATTCTCGGTCGAACTTTTTCGTTATAATATCGAGCAACCCGGTGCCTATATGCAGTCGCTCTTAAATCAGCTTCTTCGTGTTTTTTGTCGACAAAGTCCAGCGATTCCAATAATAAATTTTGATTTGTCATAGGATCATAATAAGTTACCCAATGAGAAGGAACTTCAAGTTACACGGGTATCACAGCTTCAGCGCTGTATTCCAAAGTGAACGGAGTGTGGCCAGTCATGGACTTGTGGGTGGTTCTGTAATCCCAGAGCGCTGTCGGAAGCTCATCCACCCACTTGCCTCTAGCCTTCTCTAAACGTTTCTTTAATATTGATTTGATTATTTTATTTACGGCTTCAACTTGTCCATTCGCTTTAGGGTGAGCGACTGCCGCAAACCTTTTCTCAATGCGATATTTTAGGCAGAATTCTTTGAACTCCTTACTCTCAAATTGAGTTCCGTTGTCCGTGATGATAGTTTGTGGGAGGCCAAAACGGCATATGATGTTTCGTACAACGAAATTAATTACCTTTTTGGTGGTGATCGTAGCTAAAGGCTCTGCTTCTGCCCACTTGGTAAAGTAATCAACCGCAAGAATTGCATATTTTGCACCACCTCTGGAAATTGGTAAGTAACCGATTATATCGACCCCCGAAATTGCAAATGGCCAGAGACTAACCATTTGTGTGAGTTCCGTTGGTGGAGCTCTCGGGATTTTCGCATAATTTTGACATTTGTCACATCTTCTTACGTAGTCTGCAACATCCCGATTTACAGTTGGCCAATAGTATCCATATTAGAGGATCTTTTTTGCTAGGGTCTGCCCTCCAGTACGATCACTACATTCTCCTTCGTGAACTTCCCTTAAGAATCGTTTTATCTCGTCATGGGCGATGCACCGAAGTAAGGGAACCGAGAATCCCCTCCGATACATTATTCAGTCATGCATTATATATCGTGAAGCTTTGCGAATGACTTGTCGTATTTCGTTCTTTCTATCAGGCAAAGTCCCATATAGTAAGTATTGTTTGAATGGGGTTATCCATGACTCCCTTTCAATTTCTGTTTCTAGCACAAAATCTACTTCCATCTCGTTTATACTCGGAAATTGTAAAACTCCGATGGGAACCAAGCCCATCTGATGTGCATCGCCAGTACTTGCGAATTTTGCCAATGAATCGGCTTCCCTGCTTTGTTCACGCGGTTAATGCAAAATATCGTAATATTCAAGGTCTGCCAATAGTTCTTGAACCTGAGCGAGGTATGGAGCAAGCCTCTGCCCCTTTGCTTGATAATCTCCTTGTACTTGGTATACCACCAATTGTGAGTCACAAAAGATCTCAACCGATCTTACTCCGAGTTCCCTGATAAGTTTTAAGCCAACAAGCAATGCTTCATACTCAGCTTCGTTATTTGTAGCTGGGAAATTAAGTTTCAAGGCATAACAAATTGATCGGTTTTCAGGGGTTACAAGAATGACTCCAGCTCCAGAGCAATGTTCGTTGGATGCCCCATCGGTGCATAGTTTCCATCAGATAAAGGGAATAATAACATCATCACTGTTTGGTTCGTCTGATATGGTGAATTCTGCGATGAAGTGTGCTAGTGCCTGCCCTTGAATAGCCCTCCGTGGTAGGTAGGTGATGTCAAATTGACTCAACTCGATATTCCATTTTAGTAACCTTCCTGAGGTCTCTGGTCGTTGGAGTATCTGTCGCAAAGGTTGATCGGTATAAACGCTGATCGGATGCGCCTGAAAATATGGACGAAGCTTGCGTGATGCAATCACCAAGCAGTAGGCTAGCTTCTCAATTTTAGGATAATTTCTTTCTGCTCCCGTTAAACGTTTACTGACATAGTACACCGGCTTTTGAACTCGGTTCTCCTCGCGAATCAAAGCCGTACTGATGGCATGCTGAGATACGACTAAGTATACATACAACACTTCATGATCTACAGGTTTCGACAGCACCGGGGGACTTTCCTAATGTTTTACCTGAGCTTGGAATGCATCCTCGCAGTTGGGCGTCCATTCAAAATTCCTCTTTCCTTTCTTTATTACATCGAAGAAGGGAATACATTTGTCTGTCGCTTTGGATATGAATCGACTCAACGTGGCCACTTTTCCGTTCAGGCTTTGTACTTGCTTTATAGTTCTGGGCACTTGTATGTCTCGAATAGCCTGAATCTTTTCTGGGTTAGCTTCAATTCCTTGTGCATTAACAATGAAACCCAAAAACTTTCCTGACGCAACGCCAAAGGAACACTTCAGAGGATTGATTTTCATTCCGTAATACCTAAGTAGACCAAACATTTCCGCCAAGTCTCGAATGTGGTCGTTTGACTGCCGTGACTTCACGAGCATGTCATCCACATAAACTTCCATCGTCCTACCAATTTGGTATTTAAACATCCGATTCACTAGACGTTGATAAGTCGCTCCTGCATTTTTCAATCCGAAAGGCATTACTACATAATAGTACAGTCCAACGTCTGTGACAAAACTAGTGTGTTCCCGATCTGGAATGTGCATCGGGATTTGATTATATCCCGAGTATGCATCCATAAATGATAATAACTCGTGTTCTACTGTTGAGTCGACCAGCTGATCAATTCTGAGTAAAGGGAAACTATCCTTGGGGCATGCTTTGTTCAGATCTGAGTAATCCACGCAGGTCCTCCATTTCCTATTCGCTTTTCTCACTAGTACGGGGTTAGAGACCCATTCTGGGTAGAGGGCGTCGCAGACGAACCCATTGGCTTTGAGTTTGTCCACCTCCTCTCTGAGAGCAGCGGACCTCTACGAGTCCATGCCTCTCCTTTTTTGCTTCACCGGCATGTATTTTGGGTCTATGTTCAAAATATGACTCGCAATGGCGGGAGAAATCCCGCACATATCGGAATACGTCCAAGCGAAGACATCCATATTCGTTTGGAGGAAATCAGTAAGATCCTCGATCATCGAGGGGTTGAGTTGTGATCCAATCTTAAGTACCCACGATGGGTCATCGCGGCTGATTGGAATGTCAATCGTTAGTTCGGCCGACACTGCTTTTGCCTCTTTGGGTTCCTCATCATCGTCCCTCGGATCTATGTCTCTATAGATCCGATCATGTTGCCCGAGCCAAGGCTTGGGCATTACTTGTCAGTCTTCAATGACTCGGATGCGGACAGAGTTGTCCACAACCTTCCCTTCTCTCTTCGCTGGGCTCTCTCAGCTCAGCCACATAATATGCATGACCAGTCGCCTGATCGCCATGCACAACACCAACTCCTTTATCTGTCGGAAATTTCAAGGTTAAACACCACGGGGCCAAAGCTGCCCTAAACTCTGCCAGGGCCGGTCGACCCAGAAACACATTACACGGAGAATCGACATCCAAAACGATGAACGGTAGGATCCACACCCTCCTACGCTCACCTTCTCCGAGTTCAACTGCCAATTCAACAAAACCCACTGCATCAGTAGTCGCACCATTAAAGCCATGGATACGGGCTTTAGATGGTTTTAGGTCCTTTGTCTCCATCTTCATCTGGTCATATGCTTATTTGAAGATGATGTTAACAGAACTTCCACAATCAATCAGTATTCTTCTCACAAAAGCTGGCCCAATAGTGGCCGAGATGACCATCAGATCAATGGTAGGTGCCTCTACCTGATCGGCATCTCTACATCTGAACACTATATCATCCGTCATCATTCGCTGCTTCTTAGCCGGAGTCCCATCTTCCGTGTTTGAACAACATTCAAAACCTACATGCTTTAGGGAACTAGCATAGCGCTCCATTTCTTGCCAATTCTTATCTGCAGGGTGAGGCCCACCGACTATCGTGTTTATGACTAATCTACCTCCAGTCCAAACGGGTTCCTCAGATCGTCGTGGAGCCTGTCCGCGATTGGGGACGGATGTCCCCTGTCCGCCTTCCTGAGGATTCTTTACAAACTCCTATAACTTTTTTCTATCGAATCAGATTTTCAACAACATCATGGAGGTGCCGACAATCCTCGGTATTGTGCCCGTAAGTCTCATAGAAGCGGCAATACTTCCCAGTCCGCTTTTGCTCCTCGGTGGACTCTTTTGGGTGTGGCTTTCGATATTGGAAAGTATTACACATCGATAGGTAAATATTTTCCAAAGATGCGTTCAGAGGAGTGTATTCGTTGTAAGTTGGGATCCTTGGTTTCCACTTTCCTGCTTCCCTCTCTTTTTCGGAATTTCCTCCTCTGGATCCTTTAGACTGTTCAGGCTTATTTTGAACATGGACCTGGACTTTTCCAGAGTTGTCGCCAGATTGTTTTACAGCAATGTTGCTCTGCACAGTCTCCTTGCCGGGTCCTGGTGCATTGTCTCGCCTCATCCACCTGGCCTCCTCCCTTCTTATAAATTGGTGCGCCTTTGAATAAAAACATTCCAGTGTAGCCGGAGGCTTCCCTGCCAGCCAGTCACCAAACTCCGAATCCGAATCTACTCCTCGCATCACGGCCATTAAAATGGCATGGTCATTCGGGTTGCTAACTTCAGTAGCAGCAACGTGGAATCTTTGTAAGTACTCCTTTAACGACTCTCCTTGGGCTTGAATTACACTAGACAAGGACATAACATCCTTAGGACGAGTGGCATGAATCCTGAACTGTTCCACAAATTTCATCGCTAACTCATCAAAATTGGAGATAGACCGTGGAAGAAGTCGGGTGAACTACATGGTAGCGATTCCAGATAAAGTTATTGGGAAACATCTACATTTAGTTGCATCGTTTGCCCTAGCTGAATCCATCATCCACCCATAGCTCATTACATGCTGTCGGGGATCAGTCTTCCCTTCGTAGGCCGGGATAGTCGGCATATTAAACTTCCTAGGGTACTCAGCCTATAGGATAGCATCTGTGAACGGAGTATGACTCCTAGATACGCCCCAATCATCATTAGTTAAAACTTGATTTTCCCTCATCAACTGTCTGACCATGGCTGACAAGTTTGGAGTTTGTATGGAAGATGACAAGTTGGAATCCGTCCCACGGGACCATTCCGGTTGGTGCCTTCTCTATTGGTCATCTACCACATGTGTACACTGGGGACCTGCTTCATCATGACCTTGGTGAGCCAGTTGTGTAGCTTCTACTCGTGCTACAGATCCTAAGTTTCCTGTTTTAGCTTGAGCACAATTTCCCTGGTGTAAGTGAGGGGCCATGGCTCTAGGTAGGGAACTTAGACCATCCCTGGTTGATCTTTCTGCTGCACCTTTTTGCGTTGTTTCAGTTCTACGGCGTCTACGCCTGGGATATTCGTCAGATGAAGCAGAGCTGTTGGACGAGGAGTAGGAAGCGGGACTTCCTCCAGCATTCTGATGCTGTTGTTGAGTAAGCTGAGTCATGAGGTTGGCATTAGCTTGAATCTTCTCATTAAGTTGTCTCCTGCTTTCCACGAGTTCTCTCATCAGCTCGTAGAACTCTGTTCTGGTGACAACTTCCGTTTGGTTTTGGGCGGTGACGGTCCGTGTGCCCGAATTAGCTTGTTGATTGCTAGGTCCTACTTGTTGGACGCTAGCGGTCTCGTTGACATCTGCATTATGGGAGGCTGATCTAGCACGTAGTCTTCCCATTGTAGAATTATTGGTCGGAACTCTGAGTAGAATCTATGAACTTCTTATGAATGAACTTTGATCTTCTTCGGGGGATTTACTCAATCTAGTAGCAACAAAGGAGATCCTATCGACCTGAGAATGCAGTTCTCAGTGAAAGCACCAAAATGTTAGCACCAAAATTGGTCACTAACACCCAAGGAATGGTTTGTGTAGAGAGATTAATGAAGATAGAAAATTAAAACGGAGGAACATATACAAAATTAACTGCAGAAACGAGAACACCAGAATTATAGTGGTTCGGCGTAACTGCCTACGTCCACTTGAGTGTAATCTTTATTACTTCTTCAAACTATTAAATACAGATAAAATCCGTACACTAACGACTTGATTACAAGTTTGGATCGAAAATAGATGAGCCTTCGAAATGGCAGAGTCTCCCCGGAGTTCTCGAAAAAAGGTCCCCCTTCACTGCATCCCTGCCCCTCTATTTATAGACGAAGATAGGCTGGACTTCCTTCTCAGGCCTAAGATCAAAGTACCTTGGTGTAATGCCCCAGAAATTCATGAAACCTTATTTTGGTTGAATTTTGAAAATATATGAATTTATTTGTATAGGAGTGTATGGAATTAATTGTGTGCAAGTGTGTGTGCATGTGTGCACGTGCACATTGATATGGCATAAGGAAGAACTCCAAATTTCCTGAAATTAAAACAAGAACTGGAAAAGCCTTACAAACATGATTTTGTAATGAAAATTATCAATCCAGACATGGATATTTGATTTCTGGATTTATATATATTATTTTAGAAAATAAGACAAAGCAAGTTTTGTTTGAACCAGTAAACAGATTTTACTTAATTTAAACCCAGGATAAATTAGATAAGGATTTGAAACATGTATGCACATATATGTGTATGTCTTTCTAAAACTAAGGAGGAGTTAAGTAAGCCTAGATAAGATATGTATGCATATGTACATTTCTATAAGTACTGAAAGTATTAAAAAGAAATAAGCAAGGGAAATCATAACATTAAAATAGCAAAAGATATACTGCAAGCAAAACAATTGCTTTAGGCAGAAAATAGAAAGGAGGATTTTTAGAAAATAAACAAGTGACAATGTCACACAATTGTCATGATTTAGAAAGAGAACAAAATAGATATTCTGGAAAAGAAAAAGGGGAATAAGCATTACATGACCGGGGTACTAAGGGTGAGAATAAGCAAATGAGAAATGCAAAATGCATGAGCACTGGCCAGGGTAAGAATGAGATTTTATATTTGTAAAACCCTAGAAAACCTCTCTTATAAATCCAAGTTTAAACCAGAAAAACCATTTTCTACCCGAGACATTTAAGAAAACAAAGAAGAAAAATATTTGCAAGAAGAAAGGCAAAGTTTCAAAGGGTTTCTTTTCTGGATTAAGCAAAAGGAGCATTTTCTGTGAGTAATCTCACTAAACCCATGGCATTAAGTCATGTTATGAGGCAGCCAAGTTTATGTTATTTTTCTACATATTTCTGATTTTATTACTATGGTTTTAATGGGTGTTTATAAATGCTTTTGATTGCTTTGATGGTTGAGTATTTTGCTCTGTTTGGTTACACCCAGAAATGTTAAAGTATGAAATCATGAAAGTAAATAGAGAATACTTGTAACTGGTTTAGACATGGCATGGAAAATATAGAAATCAAAATATATATATGAGTTGCATTACACTTGTGTAAGTGCTGAGGCTCAAATGAAAGATTCATGGGTGCAGTGGAAATACCCAAAAGTGTTGAACCCTTGATCAAATAGAAAACCCATGAGCTAGAAATATTGTTTAAGCTAGATCTTGAATTTAGTTCAAACACGGTTGCTTATGAAACAATAATAACCCACATGCCTAGGCCCTATTCACAGTTGCAAATATTCTTGTATTTTCTTCGAGCCAGAATATTTGAGAAGTATGATTTCCCCTGGATATGAATATTAGCTTGCCTTTGAAGTATGCTTGCAAGTTTTATGTAATGTTTCATGTACACTGTGATTTAATCACCTAGCTATCTCATGATAGGATCAAACATGAACACTTAGTAAATAAACTAAGGATTGTGAGCCAAGAAGACTGCTGGAATGCTTGTTATATTTAAAGTATGCAAGTTGGCACATGGTTTGTTTAAGCCCTGAGATCTTTGTGCAATATTGTGAATTATTTTATTGCAATGTGTCCCCATGATTCCTTTATGGCAGATGAGGCTAGGAATTAATTTGGTAAATGCAACCCTAAATTGATGAAGTAGGAACTTGAGTTATTCTTAGGTTGGTTGGATTGGAGCTATGATAGTTCCTGAGTATCTCTGTTTGACATGTATGTTTGCATAGTTGAAAGTGTGTACATAATTAGTTTTAATACTGATCATATATGCACAATATATCAGAAACAAGTCATGCAAATTGATTAAAGAAGTTATGCCAACCTATACAAAATGCTTATGTCTCACTTATCTACTTAATATCATGGAATTTTTGATATTGCCCATACCAGATCTTGTATCTGACCCTTGTTTGCTTATGGCATCTGGGGTGTCTCATTTAAAATGGGGCAGCCTCTAATGCTCTTTCAAGGAATGCTGGTTCTAAATAGGAAGCTGCTATGGCTAATGAGAATGATTGGATAAGCATGCTAAATTAGAATTAAATAAGAGCTTAGAATGAACTATTTGCATGTAACCTTAGAAGTTTTATAATTCTGCTTTTGTTGTTATGTAATGATCTTGAATGTTTGGATTTTATTTAGTTGTTTCAATTGAATCAGGTAATGTATTAAGGTTGAGAAAAACCAAAGACTTAGTTGAATCTTATGCAAGAAAATATCTTTGAGTATTATGGTAGAAATCTGTAGATGATATATGCCTATATTTGAGAAATGGATACATACATATATATATATATATTGTGTATTAGTCAATCTTGAGTCACTTAAAAACTTTAAGTTTTGAGGTTAAAAACCTGAGTTTAGCTAGAAGTAATATTTCAAGAATTTTGTGACTATATACAGAAGTGTTTTGATAAAAGAAACAATATATATTTTTGTGCACTGTATAAAGATGTGTACATGTTTTAAGGGATTTTTCAAGTATCTTGTATCTGAATTTACATTGCAATAGCCAGGCTCTAATGTTTTGATGACCTAGTTATAAGGTTAACCCACCTCAAAAGGAGTGAGGTCTGGGTTGATCAAGATGACCAGAGTTTTTGGGTTTAAAGGAAGAAAATGCACTTTGTAAAATCTGAAGTTTTTCTTGTAAATGCATGTACAAAGACATTTTCAAATACTTGAGCAATTCACTTTTATTTTGAGTAGCTTTCTTAGTCCAGAGAGCACACTACATCTGATATGCACACATATTACTTAAATACTACTTTTGTTAAATGACCATAAAATCTGGATTTTCTAAATCCAGTAAAGCAACCTTTAAATTAGGATGCAAGCTAAGGTAACTCAGGGATTAGGGAATGGATTTGATTCAGAGAAACACAACTATATAAATTGTGAATGAAGCACTCAACTGGCTTGGTTATAAGTAAAGGAATTTGTCATAAAATCACTCCTGTTGAAAATGATAAATGTGTATATCATTTTTCTTTCTGGCTTTTGATCAAATATCAAACAATTAGATTAAAACTATGATGACTTGCTATATAATCTGAGATCACTTTGCTAAGTCAAACTAACAGACAATCACCATAAGAATGATCAAAATTAATAGGTATAAATTATATATGATTATGGGATTCACTCCCATGACTCAAATATCAAAACCAAGGAAAATGAGCTATGTACTGGTTGATTAGAAACTCAAATTCAATCAGGATGCACTCTTGCTTACCAATACTCTGATCCAAGCAAGAGGGTCACATACATCTTCATATGTGTGTGAATAGATTTATTAATGAACTGATATAAATATATTAGTAGAAAAATTAGGATCTTGGATAATTTAATAGAAAGGCTAAATGACTCTAGGAAATTTATTAATGTAAAATAAAATCCTAGTAAAAATTAGGTAAAATAAATAGGGTCATTTCACTTGGCCCATGTATGGGAATCTCGACCTATCCAAGCATACCGAGCGAGATACGCCGAACGACAAATGCCGGTCCAGGATGGCCGAACGGTGGCCATCGGGTTATTGACTCGAAGTGAACTCTTAAAGCACTCGGAGTAACTCGCGGTGGAACTCGAAACGAAGCAATGCCGAAACACTCACTTTGATGTTGGCCTCCACGAATAAGTCAAATCCCCCATCTTTCTTTGAAATAGCTATACCGAACGCTTGTACCGAACGGTGGTTGCCCAACGATATTGGTCGAACGAAGGTAGCCGAGCGACGTTGGCTGAACGAAGGTAGCCGAGCGACGTGCGTTGAGTCCCTTCCATCACTTTTATTTTTACCGAGCGGCATACGCCAACGCACCAGACCGAACCATGCAAGCAGGCCGACCGATGTATTCAGGCCGGACCACATATTGAGGGTGAACGATGTATATATGCCAAACTTCTCAATTCAAGTCAACCTTTTGCACTTTCCAAACTTCCACTGGCTCGAGTTTCAGTTTTATTCAATCAAATCCTCTTATCACTAGGATCTTGTAGCCGGGCCAAGCAACCGGGTAACACTTACAATCTCTGCTAATCCAAATATACTAATCATATTCCTAATAATACTGTCTCAACTTTATCCCCTAGTAGAGAATCCCAAACTATAAACCCTGAAGCTTAGTCCTAGAAATGCATTCCATAGCTCAAAGTTTAAAAGTTAAATACAAAACAAAAACAAAATTCCCTTAAATACAAATAATAATATGAATTGTAAGTGCGAAAGAACAAGGACTAAAAAATAAAATTTTATAATTCTTATTTGTGCCCTCTTACGTGACTTGTAGGGCTGGCAATTAGAACCGAGAACCGAAAAACCGAATCGAACCGACCTGAAAAGACCCGAACCCGAATCGAATCCGATGGGCCCTGGGTCGGGTCTGGGTGATGAAAAATACAGTAAAGACCTGATCGAACCAACCCGACCTGAAAGGCCCGACCAGAATACATTGAAATATATGCATTTTTAGTGTTATTACCCAACCGGATCCGAACTGACCCGATCCGATCCGAATCGAAACTCGGATTGGATCGGGTCTAGGTTTTTGAAATGTATAGTTTGGACCAAACAAAACCCGACCCGTCTAGAACCGAGACCATCGGGTCAGGTTCGGGTCCATCAGGTCGCTTCTAATTAATTGCCACTCCTACCTTCTAAATCTAATGCACACATCTATTTCTTCCTCTTTAATAGATACGAGTATATATGCACGTCCAAGTGGACCTGCATCTAGTCACAATGTACATGCATTAATTCGACGATGTGCTTGTGCAGCGTTATCACATACTATATAATAATAAAACATTAATTAATAACAAAACAATTGGCATAAACAGATTATTATAAATCTAGTAATCCATAAATCACCTATGTTACTCACATGCATGGATCAGTACCGAGTTGTAAGAACACAATTTGTAAAATATCCGAATATCATTAATAAAGTTCAAGTGGACATAAGCCAAAGTTTGGCCGAACCACTATAAATTGTCATGTACTGATTTATCTCGTTTTCCATTTAATTTCTTTATTTTATTCTCTACTTCAATCTAATCGGGTGTTTGTCCAAATTTTGGCACAAACATTTTGGATTATATAGTATTTGCGAAGGTCTCATCATTGAAACATGTTAGCATTTTGGTAGTCTGGGAAAGTTAACGTCTCGTTTTATTAAACCTTTTCTCATATTAGAGAGTAGAGAAGTCAGCATATAAAGTGGAGCTTTCTAAAAATCTGGCTGGAGTGTTTGGGTCATGCATATACCCAGGGGGTGAATACGGTATTTAAAAATTCATAGATAATTAGGTAAAATAAAATGCAGAAATGTAAATGCAAAAAATAAAGAACACACAAATATACCCAACTCGATCACTAACAAGTTAGTGCCTAATTCTACCCTCAAGATTACTGCTAGAATTAAATATTCGATGCTTATAATATCTGTAAACTTACAATCTCTGCTAATCCGAATATACTAATCATATGCCTAATAATACTGTCTCAACTTTATCCCCTAGTAGAGAATCCTAAACTATAAACCCTGAAGCTTAGCCTAGATATGCATTCCAGAGCTCAAAGTTTAAAAGTTAAATACAAAACAAAATCAAAATTCCCTTAAATACAAATAATAATATGAATTGTAAATGCGAAAAGAACAAGGGCTAAAAAATAAAATTTTATAATTCTTATTTGTGCCCTCTTACGTGACTTGTAGGGCTAGCAATTAGAACCGAGAACCGAAAAACCGAATCGAACCGAATCGAACCGACCTGAAAAGACCCGAACCCGAATCGAATCCGATGGGCCCTGGGTCGGGTCTGGGTGATGAGAAATACAGTAAAGACCTAATCGAACTAACCCGACCAGAAAGGCTCGACCAGAATACATTGAAATATATCCATTTTTAGTGTTATTACCCAATCGGATCCGAACCGATCCGACCCGATCCGAATCGAAGCTCGGATTGGATCGGGTCTAGGTTTTTGAAATGTATAATTTGGACCAAAAAAACCTGACCCGTTTAGAACCGAGACCATCGGGTCAGGTTCGGGTCCATCAGGTCGGTTCTAATTAATTGCCACTCCTACCTTCTAAATCTAATGCACACATCTATTTCTTCCTCTTTAATACATACGAGTATATATGCATGTCCAAGTGGACCTGCATCTAGTCACAATGTACATGCATTAATTCGACGATATGCTTGTGTAGCGTTATCACATACTATATAATAATAAAACATTAATTAATAACAAAACAATTGTCATAGACCGATTATTATAAATCTAGTGCAAGGAACATGTATAGTACAATAGAATCATCCAAATTCTAAAATAGAAAAAAAGGAAATCCAAAAACGAAGATAAGAGGTCTTTTGAAGGAAAATAGCTAAATCATCCCTTGCATGAATTTCAAATGATAAAGATTTTCATTTGCCACAGGCTGAACTTAGTCCAGGCCATGGTCGATTCTTTGTAGGGGAGTGGTGCTTGGCATATGTTAGTGTCACAGCAGTTTGTGAAGAAATTGTTAGCTTTAGGTGATCAGGTGGTGTGGGAAGAATAGGTGCAACTGACGAAGAGGATGGTGGGCTTGAGAACGTGAATGCCTGCTGCAAAAAGCAGTGGATCTGGAAACAAATCATGGAGTTTGCTGTTATGGAAAAATGTTGGGGTCGTCCAAAATATTCTCAAAAATAGGCCCGAAACTGGGCTGGTTCTACTGTGGCCTAGTCACAAAACATATGGGATCTGAAAGGGTTTGATGTATTTCATTTGATGGAGAGGAGAATTGTTGGGCTTGCGAAAATCATGTGTCGGTTGGGATAGCTTGCAGCAAGCCTGATAAAGAGAGAGGCCCAGTAGAATTGGTGGTAGGAAAATTGATCGGGCTTGGGATTAGTGCTTGCACATGAGCTGAATGGTTTGAGCTTGGGCCAGTAGGGGTTTGTATTAAAAAGCTGCCATCTGAATTATAATTTCCATAATGGGCTATTTGATCTGGACCATGGCCTATGTAATTGTAATCTAGCTGCTACCCGAGATTTTCAATGTATTGAACATTATGGACAGAAGAATTGCCAAAATGTTAGTAGGATCAAATGAGAAGCCCAACACGTACCAAATTAAACTTTTTAGGAAATGGAATATGGCATGACGTTGAAGTAATTAATTAGCTCCAACTTTATTAATGGAAGTTCTTCCAGGCAGACGGTTGGGAAGAGGACCATGACATCCTAGCAGCTGATTTCAAAACAAACATTGCGTTAAAAATGGTTAAAATATGTGAAGATATAAGTTGCCTCGTATATATTTTAAGAAAATATAAATACTTACATATGTACTTCTAATGAATACATATTAACCCGTAGGCTAATATACTATTTATCTAAGTTGTTGGACAATTACGTATAGATAAACAACCAAACATTGGTTGTCTATTGAGGATATTGTTGTCTATGTTGTGGACAATCATTTATCCAAATTCATTAAATAACAGTCTTACATTAAATACTGCTCGCAAGTGGAATACTAACATGTAACATAGTTCCAAAAATTAGTTCAATTGTGGGTACTATTCAGAAAATGTTACAAATCCAAAATTATTCATTAGTTGTTCATCAAGTGCAATATTTGTCTTTACAGCTTACTTTCATTGTTATTTTAAATTAGTCAATATGATTTTGAACTCCATGTAGTCCTATGTGGGATCTGTGTGAGGATATCACTGATAGAAAGAATATACTTATCATCAACTTAAGGAAAAGGGTTCAATAAAACTACAAACTTTTCAAATTTCAACATGCACCTGCAAATATTCAACATATAAGAGATAAACTATTGTCTGGTCTAGGAGTCTTCTTACTTTACCAGTCTAGCTACATGATGTAACAAATGAGAACATTTACCTTGATCATCTATGTTGATTTAATGTTGGACTATGTGACAAACACCATTGTCCAAAGTGGTTAAGTGATTCGGCTTTGGTGCGAGAGGTCACAAGTTCGAAACTTGCGTAGCGTGATTCGAACGTTTATTGACATGTGATATGTTGTCCCAGTGACATGTTGTATATAAAGTACCATTTCAAAAAGAAAAAATGTTGGACTATGTCCATCCAGCTGCATATATGCATATTCTACTTTTAATCTGATTAATAAAAGTACAAAAAGTGTGTTATACTCAACCCAAAAGCTTTAGTTATTTTTTTTGAAATGGTACTTTATATACAACATGTCACCGGGACAACATACCACATGTCAATTAACGTTCAAATCACGCTACGCAAGTTTCGAACTTGTGACCTCTCGCACCAAAGCCGAATCACTTAACCACTTGAACAATGGTGCTTGTCAAAAGCTTTAGTTATTGAATTGCGTGTTTCCATTATTTCTCCCATTTCTTCTCTAATTTTATCACATGATTTCAAAAGTAATAGAACATATATATATTTATTTTACACAAACGTAAGAGAAAAAATACAATAAAAGGTAATCATGGGGACAGTACAGGTATATTAATAATTTTCGATCTAGAAAGAGCTCCATGTTATCCAAACATGTACAATGTCGCCTTGAAATTCTTGCATGATACCATTCTTACTAAGATATAGGTATCCTGATAAAAAAAGTTGTTCATTAACCTAGACACATTTAAATATCCAGATAAGAAACGTGACAAACATGATACTTTATTGGCTTCAAGAGAGAAAATTTGTTGGACAAAACCGAGTGTTCTAAGTTAGATAGTGAAGATAAAAATAAAACCAACTTATTTAGATGTAAAAAAAAGAATATTGAAATTGAACTTAGGATCCATCTAGGCATATACCATTACACCATTACAAAAACGAAAATGTTTCACTATTTATGATAGATAACAACATACGCTTTCAATTTCCTGAAGAAAATTGATTTGGCATTAAGTTTTTCAAATAGTTATTGGTATACACCATTACATGTTCCTTAGTACTAAAAATGATCAAATGATCACATTTTTAATTTATATTTAACAATATTACATAGATGTATTTGTATAATACTTGATGAAACGACATTGATTGATTTAGTAATAGGAGGATAGGCATCTGTGTTATTAATTAAGGCATCTAGGTTATTGATTTAGTAATCAGGTATAACAATAGTGAATTCCAAGTATGCACAATCACTTGGTCATCGTATATGGAAAGTAAAAGAAATTAAACTTAATGTTATATCACTAATCATTAACTTAATATCATGAAAGAATTAATAAATAAATTATTCAAACATGATTTTTAATTTATTAATCTCAAACTAAAGCTACATAACAATATCTCAATGCTTCAATCTAAGCACAGATTGTAGTCCATTATAACATCATGTGTTTTGTTTCTTAGCATAAGCATGTTCTAATTGATAAATAAGTATGTTTTGTTTCAATGTATAAAAGAGTGATGATGAGAATGAAATGTATGAGTAATGTAAGTTAGCAAAAAAATATAGTAAACATCACATGTCATATTATTAAGCAATTGATTTGCAGCATCCATGAATGTATAGCTCTTGTTAAATAAAAATAGTAAATTTTAATTCAAATTTGAATGTTAAATAAACATAAATTAAAAATAACCATTATTCAATTAATATCAATATGCACTTATGTGTACGTGTGTGCAGGCGCATTATTATTATAAAATATAGTTAAATTAATATGAATATACATTCATGTGTGCGCCAGAAGTCAGTAACCAAAGGCTGCAACATAAAGAACCAAAAGATGAGGGAACCTAATATTGCATTAAAGATTGTTAAGAAGCATATTAAGAATATCATATTAAAGATAACTTGAAGTTGGATTTCTCCTTTTATTGATTGAAATCTCTTTTTGGTGGTGAGCGGAATAATATAGATATACCCTTAAGCAAGCCTGCAATACCTGATGCCAATCAAAATAGTTAAATGACAAAGTAATTCTGTTTGTAATCAACTATGATATCTATTAAAACTGACAGAAATTAATAATATGTATATTTCCATCTGATGCATATAAATATATTGATGGTTTACCTTGTGAAGGATAAATTTTTTGTAGTTGGAATGAAATAATTCTTAAATAGCAATAGCGTTTCTCGGCGTGGTTTCAGTCATTGTCAGTTGATACACCACAGGTGTTGGACTAACATATATAAGCAAAATGTAATCAATGATAACGTACATGTCATAGTACCAAGCAGACATGTTAACGCAGCTCATTGTAGGTCAACAGTAGCGATTGTGCTCACTAAATCAGTAGAAGAGGTGGAGTATACATTGTATGTTGTTTGTTAAAACTTACTGGCTGGACAGAGGATGGATGAGTGCACAGTTAAATTTGTCCACTACATGGTATGACATGGAAACATTATAGAATAGTGAATGTAAAACGTAAAGATACTTGTAGTTGATGAGTTGATGTGTTATCCTAATGCATTATGGAAACATGTATTTAATCACAAATTCATCCCTATATTTTGAAAGCTTTATATCATCATCAAACAACTTGCTCGCTTCATTGTATAGTCCACATCAATTGAACTACCCAAGAATATAAATTATATTATATAGGTTAAGGTAAGTGTTAATAGCTTACTTGAGTAAAGGTATCCAATTAAATTTATCAACTCTACAACTTTCTAGTTTGGCGAAAAATGAATCCCTTCTTTTCTATTTAACTTGTAAAATTCATAGCAAGAGAATTAAATATCTTTTTTGGAAAGGAAATTCAAAATACTTACTGCATTAGAATAATCATCATTTGTTAAATTTTTTTTAATAATGTAGTAGATGTTGTAATAAATTTCACTGCAAAAATAAGGATCATATGCAAAGAATATAAAGATAGTTATATTTGGAACGAATATTCAATGGTGACATAGGTAAACTTATTAGGCTTTGCAGTTTATCTACTTATATATTGGCAAATATATTGAGTACCTTAAGTATAATAATGAAATTGAATGAAAAATTTAGTTCATTGATTTTGTTTTCCAAATAAAAATGAATATATGTTGCATCATATTATAATAACCAGTTATCGTATATTTGAGAGAGAAAATAGCAATAATAATCATAAAAATGTTCACAAAGATCTTAACATTGCCGACGTATCTAATTATTTATGAAACCATGTATGCACTTATACATTGCAACTTAGCTACTTTCAATGAACCGAAGAGTAGGAAACACTGTAACTGTTAATGTTTTAATACTAACATAGTGGCCAAGAATGAAGACAATGTAATAGCACTGATGTTTTTCAAACTCACAATCTCAGTAACACTCATTGGTACAACCTAATTACACAGTAATATGAGCTCTTCACTATTGTGTCCCATGTTATAGAACTTGTTAATCATGTAAATATATTATAGTTAGTCAATAACTTGTCATAAGAAATTTGCATAGAGATTACCAAAAATATAATGTAGAAAAATAATATGAAAATAGAAATATTTTTTAAAACTAAAGCTAATGGGATGGGATAATTTATTTGTTCACAATATGAAAACTATCAAAATATTGAAAAATTTATCGTTGACAAATTATTTTTATAGGAGCCATATGAATCAGATAAGTGAAATAAAAAGTCAAAATGTCAAAGGATTACTTATGCAATATAATTTTTTTCATTGATATTATAAAATATCAATTGGTGCATCAAAATGAACCTATCTTGATCAACATTCCACTATCATTTGCGCATTATCTATTTACAATGATAGGAAAATGGTTGTTGCTAATTCAGATCAGGTTGCAACTAAATTATCGCTAATTCATATCAACTATTTTTATTGCAACTCATGCTACATACATATTCATTGAATTCTTATTATAAGTAGTAGAGATATATAGGTTGGGCTATAGATATTACCTAACATCATATGAACTTATTCTGGATTGAAATCCATTCCGGTGTGAAAGTAACATCATATGATCTTAATCAGTTCACATAATCATGACTGGTTATACATCAATTAGCAACTACCTTTCTTGCAACTCATGCCATATATAGTACAATTAAATAACATAAATGTGGAGAAACCATAGCCCAAATTTGAAATGCCATTGAATTTAAAAGTAGAAGAAAATTACAAAAAATAATAGCCCTGTTGAGGTATGTGTGTATAATTAATTAATTTCAAAGGTCAGAACAGTGGTTGATCAAGTAATAATGCTTAAAATACGACAATAAGGATATAATAATATATAGATCATCCAAATTACTACTTGAAGTTTAATGGATGTCATATGAATGATGACCGATCATAACCATTTGTCTACATTGAATCAGTAAATCAAGGTTAATTTTGTGGTTAGTCGATTAGTTGATAGTCAATAAATGAAGTTTTAATTCTAACCTTTGTCGATATTAGATCAGAAACCGCAGTTTAATGGACCAACGTTGGTTGATAATCGATCGGTAGATATAGAATCGAGTTGGAGGCAAAATCGATGATCGATGGTCGATAGTTGAAGTTGGAGACGGTAGATTTGGAATCGCAGTGAAGTAAGCCTAGTTCGTGTCTGTAAAGGAGATGAAATCAATTAATGTCATTTTGCAGTGATGGAAGTCTAAGAGCTATGGATTTTTAGTTTTGTGAGTTTAGGGTTGATAAACGGAGTACAAAAGGCCGAAGGGTATTATTGGAATTTCAAAAAGACGCCGTTGATTTCATATTGATTGAATTATTATCTATGCTATTATATTATTATCGAGTTGCATTTCAAGGGCGCAGAAGGCTCATGAAAATTTTCTAAAAATAAACAGTCGCGGTTCTTTTTCTCTACATTTACTGTCGTTTCTGTCTCGCTATTTCATCCTAGACCAAAAGATCGTTCTTTAATTGTTCTCTCCTTTCATCTTCTCATTTAACCCTAAATATTCATTTCCCTAATTTAAGATATACCAATTGAATCACTTCGCCCCAAATTTACGCCCTTTCTTCTCCGTCATCATTGAATCACATCGTTGTTCCTGGTCCATTATCGACGGGCGGTCGTCTTCTCCGACCATCAGGAACTACCGTCGGCAACTCAGCTTCTCCAGATTGACCTTCATCGTGCCTCTCCTCTCGCGCTGTAAGTTAATGATCTTAAATTCTCAACTACATTCTTGTGTTGAATTGCTTAATTACTAACGATGATCGTGGCTGAATCATAATTTTTGAAATTTAGGGCTAATATTTAACTTCTAACAGCGTAAATCTTTATTTATAGATTATATAACAAAATTACCAACAAACCCAAGGCAAGAATTAAAAATTAAATAACACTTATACAAAGTTAGCTCTTTCAGTCTTAGTTTCAGTTTTTATGTAACATAATTTAAGGTATACCCATTGAATCGCTTCGCCCCAAATTTACGCCCTTTCTTCCCCATCATCATTGAATCACATCGTTGTTCCTGGTCCCATCATCGATGGGTAGTCGTCTTCTCCGACCATCAGGAAGTGCCATTGGCAACTCAGCATCTCTAGATTGACCTCCACCATGCCTACTCCTCTCATGCTGTAAGTTTATGAAATTAAATTCTCAACTACATTCTTGTGTTGAATTGCTTAATTACTCACGATGATCATGGTTGAATCATAAATTTTGAAATTTAGGGCCAATATTTAACTTCTAACAGCGTAAATTTTTATTTATAGATTATATAACAAAATTACCAACAAACCCAAGGCAAGAATTAAAAATTAAATAACACTTATACAAAGTTAGCTCTTTCAGTCTTAGTTTCAGTTTTTATGTAACACGAGGCAGATTTTTCTCTAAGCTAAGGCATTAAATAATAGAACTGGTTGAAGGTCGATACAGTATATGTACTGATGAATTCGGATTATTGACTATCATTGGTTATTTCACCCCTGTGAAACTCACTTGAATTTTTTTATTGTTTTAAAAATGGATCTGCAATAACCATCTTGCAAAGTATATTGCTTAGAGTAATATTATACATTGTCAATTTTGATAATTCAGTTATATTGTCTGGAGTAATATATCCTATTATCTAATGTTTAAAAGTCATCAAACTTGATATTTTCTCTAATATCACCTTTTTTTCTTGCTGATGCCTACTTAACTTTGTGAATGCATGTATTGTTTAGCTCATGTGTATGCACAACTTCTGATCTTAAGTGTCTTATGAGTGGACATGTTTTGCTAATGCCTACTTAACTTATTCAATACAGACACTTATTGACACTTCTGTTTTCTCTTTGATACAATTTTTTTCCTGAAATTTTCTTAACCGAGTGAAGCATTGGAGTCACCTCGATTTAATATTCTTAAAAACTGTTGTTGTAGCATGTTCTTCTTATAATTTATTTATATTTGTAGATAAAATATATTAGGTTTTACAAGTCAGGTAGGTTTGTAGTTGTAGTTAGTTCAAGTAGTATCTATACGAAAGACTGACCACTACACAAGTACATTGTTCATTCCTTTGTAACCAAATTCACAGATACTTTGAATTTATTGGGGATTAACCACTCAAAAGAATTTTTGCATTTTAGTTTCCTACACAAATTATTTGAATGATAAAAGGCAACAAATGATGTTCCATGTGTACTAAAAATTATATTAAGGAAAATCCTAATGATTTTTCTCCCGTAAAGGAATGCATATGCATGAATGAATCACATGTGAATGAAATGTAAATGTTATTGAAATGCTCGGATCAAGTATAATCAGATTTATCTATATTATTTTTGTTGAAAGGGATTTACTGTTGGAAAATTTCAATATGTGGACCACATATGTAAAATAAATGTGTCATGCTATTTTGGTGTAAAGCCAAATTAAAGTGATCAAATTATGAATTAAAGTTAAAAGGCTTACATGTATAATTGTCATGGTATTAATGTGTAGATACTGGGGCAATTCTATTTTGTTGAAGGGTCAAATTAGAAAATGGCAACATTATAAATAAGGGGATATGGTCCGCAAATCATATAAACTCTAGTTATTCTCCTAATCTCTTCTAAGGAAATAATTCAGATCTAGGGTTTATGTCAATTTGGAAGGTCAGATCCAACTCTTATGTTTTAAATCTATCTCTTTCTCTTAACCAGTTTATGAAAGCAGCAACTATGAATTCAGATCTAATATAACATCTAGGGTTTGTGTCAATATGGAAAACCAAACCAAATTTACTTTCCAACAGCAACCATGAATTCAGGTATGGCTTCCGCTAACCCGTTTACTTTCCTCTATTTCTTTTCAATTAAATCAATATGGGTCACCTATTCAGATCTAGAGTTTCATGATTAATCGGTCTTAAAGTATATTGAAATCCTAACAGGTGGCATCAGAGCCACCCATCATTGATTTCATTGGAATTTTTTTAATTATGAGTAAGTTAGAATTGAACTTTTTTTAGAAGTCCGGTAATAATCTTACTTAAGTTTCAGATTTGCTTGATCTATGCATCAAGTACTTTTTGATGATGATTTTGGATTTGGTTCATATCAATTTTTTGTTGTAAATTGAAAGGCTAGTTTATGAAATTGTTTTGGTGTAGAAAGATAGATAGATTTAAATGATTTGTATGTTATTTATGAAATTGGATAGAATTTTGAAATCATTAAATTATGGGAAATAATCCAACTTCCTCTAAAATTTAAAAAATAATTTATGTTGGTTAAAGCATTCACATGTTTATTATTGTATATTTTATAAATAAGTTGTGAATTTTAAGGCGAGGAATGTTTTGAATCTGATATGTACAGCTATTTTTTTAATGTTTATAAATGGTATAAACAGATATATATATATATATATATAATTTAGAACCATTTATGCAAGAAATGTAAATCTGGTTCTATGATTATTTTACCTTACTTAAATTTTGATTAAGTAATTTGGATATTTATACAAGGTATTTAGGTTATTTCAGAAATTTTGGTTAATTAGAAATAAAGTATGCTCCTTTAATGTGTTTATGTTTATTTTATTATTAAATAAATTTTAACATGATACTAATTTACATTTTGGACCACATAACGGGTCAATTGCATTTAATTTTATCATAATTGCATTAAATAAGGTTATTATGGTAATTAATTAATTATCATAAATGCAGTAATGTAGTAAATGCGTCAGTTGCAATAAATTTGATGATGCAACATGTTTGTATTTGAAATAAGAAAAGATGTATGGTTTATTATTTGATGCATTTATGTTTAATAGTTACATGTTATATTTTATATGTTTGAACTATGCTTATTGAAAACATGTTTCACTTTTGTGTTTTGGTTAGCATAAAATAAAAGGAGCATCAGTGTCCATATTTTTCCAAAATACATGGTTACTGACCTTAACTAAGTATTCAAATAATAAACTAAAGATAAAGTGACACAGCAACATACTATATAGCTATATTATGGTTCAGATGCACATTATAGCTACTGCATGTTATTTAGTATGACAGTTACTATGTCATATATGCATAATTTTATATGGCATTTAATTCTGGCGTTTATCTGTGACATTTTTTAATGTGATTTATTTATGATATCTTGTATCATACTTATTTAGAAAATGTCATAAATGTAACCACATACTTAAAGTAAAAGATCATAACAGCTATGATTAAAACAAGTTGTGCCACAGTTATAATTTTGAGATTTTCAAGTGTCATATGGACCTAAAATGCTTTTGGGAGTATTTTATAACACTTGAAATATTGTACATACACTAAGAAATAAATTCAAATATATTTTTGGTGTCTCTTTGCAAACTAATTGTAAATATCCTACATTCCAAGTGAACTAATTGAAATAACATGTCACCAAAGTGACCTCTCTTATTTTAGTTGTTCATGAAAATGTTTGATATTTGTGTATATTTATTCATGTGGATGTTAGCCAGCCCAAAGGAAGACTAATATTTGGCCGAATAACTTACACATGTGTGGTGATAAATATGTGATAATTATAAGGTTTTACAAGTGAATAACTAATCGGCCCAAAGGAAGATTGTTATTTGACTTGAATTTATTATCAGTGTTTGATCATTACAACAAGAGTACCACTTACAGTTAATACTACTGTCCAAAGACTTGATATTAATATTGTGCTAGGTATCTTGAGAAGAGACTTACCAATTATTTGAATTTACTATGGATGATATTTGGATATAGGCATATACGGTCAATCCTTAATTTTTGTTCAATTTTCAACTAATTTGACTAAAGTGTCTGCCAATTTTAATGCTATCAACTTGTTTGGGACTAACTCAAAGGATTATTAAGAAAACATGTTGTTTGTTCTTAACTTGATGGGTCTAGCTCCTGCAATTAGGAGGGTCACACCCACTCATATTATGGTTGAATGCTCTTATAATGTCATGAAGAACATTCAAAGGTGAGACAATTCAAAAGGAAAGAGTCAAAAGATCATAAAGTAAAATATTTTAGAAGGTTTCAAGGATGTGGTACCCGTAGGGATAACCAATTTTAAGGAGTTTTTTATTGAGAATGAAAAGCATTTTGTTAAAATGGTAAGGAGAAACAAGCACACTTTATATTGCTTGACTCCATAAAGTCAAAATAAAGGAAACATAAATAAGCACTATATGGAAAATATTGCTTCAAAAGTTAAAGGCACAAAAGTTATTGTTATTTTTTCTTAACTCTCTTTATTCACAGTATATCCATTTTAAAATTATTATTAATTCTCTAAGAATAAAATGACCTTTATTGAGCTCATTTCACATTGTGATAAGAAGAAGAGAGATTGAAGCATGGTAAGATAGAAAGTACTTATTTATCGTACACTGTACATAAATGTATAAATAAGGATAAAGAAGTCGCTAAGAATCTAGAAGAAAAGGAATAACATTGTTTGCGCCAAAAATGGTCACAAACCCCAAATGTCGTGAAAGCACCAAGTTATGAATGTAAATCAGCGATATTCCAAACACAAATCACAGATCTAAGCAAGCAACAAATAGCAATCCAGAAATAATGAACAGTGACACACGATTTATAGTGGTTCGGCTATCTCCGGCCTACGTCCACTTCAAGATTTTTATCTTTTATTGATTATCCTTGCTGGTTACAGATGATTACAACAGTTACAATGAATAATTTCGAATACAATGATTGTATTGAAGCATAGAATTGAATCCGGCAGAGTCTGAACGTTGAATGGCCAAAAGGTCCCTTCTCCGTAGGCTTCAGGGGGCTATTTATAGGCGTAGGAGGCTGAGATCGCGCCCAAACTTCGGGAGACTTCTTCTAGCACGTGAGGGGGCCCACGCGACCGACCCCACCAAGTTTCGACTCGATCTGCAATCGATATAAAGTAATTTCGTATCCATCATGAAATGATTCAATCGAGCTGAAACTTGGCAGGATTGTTCTTTACCTTGTATGCAAGCTACTGTGAAAATTTCGTTGCATTTGGATCTGTGGTTTAGGAGATATGATCGATACAATCTCGTGTTCTTCGTAAGGCTGTCCGTTTCGAATCCATGGCTTCGTATCCATACCTTTCGTATCGATCATGAGCACGTGTGCGCAATGACGTGGAGTGATATGGAGTGAGTTTCCTGGGTTGATCCACTTTGTGCGCCAAGTTGAACGCTTCTTTCCTGGAGACGTGGGTGTCCTTCGCTCGTATCCTTATCTCGCGCTCGTTCATATCCATTACCTTGCAACGGTACGCTCGCACTCACCAACTCGTGTCCTTCTTCGCATCGATTCCAGGGGTACACTTCGCATCGATCGCTTATGAATCGATCTATACGAAATGACTATGGGGGTCATCGATACGAAGTGGTCGTGAAGAGCAGAGAATGGACACGAATCTCATCCTTGGGATGGATACGAGTGAGACCTTACCTAATGGATACGAACAAGGCTTTACCTGGTGGATACGAACAAAGCTTTACCTACCCACTTACCTGATCGAACCATTGAGTCGAACCGAAACCTGATCGATACGAACTTCACCAAGCCGAACCTCTGCTGATCGATACGAAACCAATCGATTCAAAGTTCACAACTACGCTCCGCTTTTGATCGATACAGACAGCATCGATTCGAAACGTCACATGCCGATCGATGCGAAATGCATCGATACGAACCGTTCCCTTCATACCTTAATCCATCCATATCTCGAGCATACGACCTTCGATCGATTTGAAACTTGAAACATAGCCTCTCTTAGTCCTCATCATCATCTCCAATCGATTCCGTCCCGATCGGAGTTCGGCCAAATTTTGACAACATCGATTGCATCCTTGTTTCCAATTGATCTCTAATCCTGATATCCATCGTTCCTTGCCAATTCGTTGATATTCCAACCTTGACCAAAAGGTGGGATAACATTTGCCCCCAAAAATATGCCTTGTGATAATAAGGCGTGTTTTGAATAACTCCGAATCCGATATCCAAAATCCATAGCCAATTCCATGCCCATCCAAACTCGATAACCGAGTTTCAATCCATCCTTATCCAATAGCCAATAACCGAATCCAGGACTTCTCCAGGCCGATATCCAAATCCATAACCTCTCTGGGCTCTTGCCAAGCGCAATCCACACCTGACGACCGTGGTCCAGTGTCCCTGGACGTTGAGCTAACCTCTCCGTGTTCTTGCCGAGCGCAATCCACACTCGACGACCGTGGTCCAGTGTCCCTGGACGTAAGTAATGCCGTGGCTCAAGTCCTAAGCCGAATCCTGGTCGCTCCGGACCCTTGTTGAGCATAGTCCATACTCAACGACCTGAAATAATAACCGATAATATAGGGCCTAAGTGCTAGGCCGAATCCTGGTCTCTCCGGACCCTTATCGAGCACAGTCCATGCTCGATGACCTGAATGAGTCACTTTACCGCATTTGGGCAAAACGACTCACCCCTTGCCAGGCATAATCCATACCCGACGACCGTTTTATCAAAACCCAAACAAAAATCCCGTCAAAATCCAATCCAAAATCCAAGTCAAACCAAAAAGATCAGAAATCCAAACCAGCATCCAAAACAGAAACCAGTCATCCAAACGAAAATCCAAAACAGAAAACAAACAAAACCAGGAGTTCAAACCAAACTCCAAAACCAAACCAGAAAACCAAGCGTCCAATCCAAAAACAAGAGACAGATTTCGCAAACCATAGCTTCGCGGTTTATCATCATTCAGAGCATGCCTAGGGGCTATCTTCGTCCCCATACATGTGTAAATGACTTGGTTGCTTGCTAACGGTTTGCTACTTATTTCATATTTTCCTGGTCAATTGATAACCAATCGACCGTCATTCCTGGGCCTCACATCATCATGGTGTGAGGTAGGCGATGGTTGTTCCTGCTCCACCACTGCATTTCGTGCTCCGACATACTGCCTCAATTGTCCATTCCTCACATGCTCCTCAATTATGTCCTTCAGGTTCCTGCAGCTGTTGGTATCATGTCCGTCCAAGTCGTGGAAGAGACAGTGCCTTCCTGATGCCCTTTCCCATTCAGATGGTTCTCTCCTAGCCGACCTCCGGTAAGGAAGGCGATTCCGGGTTTCCATGTATATCCGCTCCAGTGTCTCGTTTAATCCCGTGTATGTGGAAAACTTTGGATCCTTCCATCGCTTCCTGGCTTTTCCTGAATCGTCATCCAGCTTCCTTTTTTCTTTATCTTTATCCAAGTTTCCGTTGGATGGTCCTCCACCCTCAGTCACATTCACCTCCTTTAACTTTTAAGTCCATACATGCGTCTTCTTGTCGAAGGAATCTTTCAGCTTCGTGAAAGAATTCCCCGAGATCCAGTGGTGGGTCTCGTATTAAAGATACCTTAAAATCTGAATCCTCTTTGACTCCCGACACCGCCGCCATCAAAACCATTGATGGATCCGGCCGATCCACCGAAGCTACCGCCGCATTGAACCGAGTTAGAAAAGCCCTAAGTGATTCATCTGTCCTTTGCTTTACCGATGTTAACGTCATCACGTTCTTAGGTCTTTTGACATGAACCCGAAACTGTCCCAAAAACCTATCCACCAATTTCCTCCAAGTCCTGATAGATCCTTCTTCCAGCTGCCTAAACCACATTGCGGCTAGATCTGTCAAATACAACGGGAAACATTTGGCCATCACTTCCTCCGATGCCCCCAGAACTTCCATGTGTCTAGTGTAACTCATCAAGTGATCAGTTGGGTCAGCCTTGCCATTATATGCTTCCACACTAGGTAACTTGAACTTAGATGGATTCTGAGCTATCCTGATTTCCCGAGCGAATAGACTCCTGTTCACTCCTTTCAAGTCTCTATTGGTCAAACCTCCACGCATAGTCTTCCTAATGATTTCCATTAATCCCGCATTGTTTGTCAGGGGTTTCCCCCCGTGCTCCCGAGGGAACTCTGGCACATATTCTTCATGTGGCTCACTAGCAGCAACGTTTGCCCTAGCCTGTTGAACTCCTTCCAAAGGTCCTCTTGTATTGGACCCTACGGTCCTGCCCCCAAGCCCTTGTTGATTGCCCTCTGGCTCTGTATTCTGTTCTTTGTTGGGTTCTGCAACCCTAGTTCCTTGTTCCACATTTGCAGTTATTGTAGTTGGTCCAAGGTTCTGTGTTCTTGCAGCTCTCATCTGCTCGAAGAAAGTCTGCATCATATCCTGTTGATTCTTCAGCAACCTCTCATGCAATGAATTTTCCATAGCTTCCATTTCGTCTCTGGTAATGTAAATCGAAGCTTGTCCTTCTCCAGCTCCGGAGGATGCCTCTTGACTTCCTCCTTGTTGACTTCTCTCAACTCTTTGTTTTGTTTGTCGAGTCAATCTGAATCCTTCAAACTTTCAAATCTGAACTTTGAATCTGGTGTAGCGGGTGCTAGTTGCTCTCAGTGAAAGCACCAAAGTGTTTGCGCCAAAAATGGTCACAAACTCCAAATGTCATGAAAGCACCAAGTTATGAATGTAAATCAGCGATATTCCAAACACAAATCACAGATCTAAGCAAGCAACAAATAGCAATCCAAAAATAATGAACAGTGACACACGATTTATAGTGGTTCGGCTATCTCCGGCCTACGTCCACTTCAAGGTTTTTATCTTTTATTGATTATCCTTGCTGGTTACAGATGATTACAGCAGTTACAATGAAGAATTTCGAATACAATGATTGTATTGAAGCGTAGAATTGAATCCGGTAGAGTCTGGATGTTGAATGGCCAAAAGGTCCCTTCTCTGTAGGCTTCAGGGGGTTATTTATAGGCGTAGGAGGCTGTGATCGCGCCCAAACTTCGAGAGACTTCTTCTGGCACGTGAGGGGGCCCACGCGATCAACCCCACCAAGTTTCGACTCGATCTGCGATCGATATAAAGTAATTTTGTATCCATCAAGAAATGATTCAATCGAGCTGAAACTTGGCAGGATTGTTCTTTACCTTGTATGCAAGCTACTGTGAAAATTTCGTTGCATTTGGATCTGTGGTTTAGGAGATATGATCGATACAATCTCGTGTTCTTCGTAAGGCTGTCCGTTTCGAATCCATGGCTTCGTATCCATACCTTTCGTATCGATCAGGAGCACGTGTGTGCAATGACGTGGAGTGATATGGAGCGAGTTTCCTGGGTTGATCCACTCTGTGCGCCAAGTTGAATGCTTCTTTCCTGGAGACGTGGGTGTCCTTCGCTCGTATCCTTATCTCGTGCTCGTTCATATCCATTACCTTGCAACGGTACGCTCGCACTCACCAACTCGTGTCCTTCTTCGCATCGATTCCAGGGGTACACTTCGCATCGATCGCTTATGAATCGATCGATACGAAATGACTATGGGGGTCATCGATACGAAGTGGTCGTGAAGAACAGAGAATGGACACGAATCTCATCCTTGGGATGGATACGAGTGAGACCTTACCTAATGGATACGAACAAGGCTTTACCTGGTGGATATGAACAAAGCTTTACCTTCCCACTTACCTGATCGATGCGAAACCATTGAGTCGAACCGAAACCTGATCGATACGAACTTCACCAAGCCGAACCTCTGCCGATCAATACGAATCCAATCGATTCGAAGTTCATAACTACGCTCCGCTTTTGATCGATACGGACAGCATCGATTCGAAACGTCACATGCCGATCGATGCGAAATGCATCGATACGAACCGTTCCCTTCATACCTTAATCCATCCATATCTCGAGCATACGACCTCCGATCGATTTGAAACTTGAAACATAGCCTCTCTTAGTCCTCATCATCATCTCCAATCGATTCCGTCCTGATCAGAGTTCGGCCAAATTTTGACAACATCGATTGCATCCTTGTTTCCAATTGATCTCCAATCCTGATATCCATCGTTCCTTGCCAATTCGTTGATATTCCAGCCTTGACCAAAAGGTGGGATAACAAACATATAAATATATTTATAGTTGTTTCTTTAATAAGATATACAGATATATAAAGTAAAGTTTACTAGATATTTTTAAGATATTATTGAGATTTTAGTAATATTGTTTGGATTTATTTGATATTTTGTTATGCTGTCATTTAGATAGATTTCGGTTTTCTATTTCTAATATGAACAAATTGGGTTATTATTGTTCATTTAGAAATAATAAGATTGATTTATGAATAAATTCAAACATTGTTGGAATTAAAGCTCTTAATGTTTAAAATAAAGCTTATATATATCTACTTATGCTAAATACCTTTTATAACGAAGTCTCAAATTTTGATTCGATGATTAATATGATTATTTGTTTCAGCTTACTAAATAATTTTAGATTGAGGCATTAAAGATAGCAAATACTTTATTTGTATTCTAAGTGACTTAAAAGCAACAAGTCTTATAAACCTACACTAAGGAAAAATTATAAGATGGGAAATGCTACAATTTTTGAGGATGTTGAGTTTGGGGGGAGAAATAAAGTACAGATCATTGTCTTTAAGAAGAATCATTATCTTTGATTCAACTACAGTTACTTCTTCAGATAATATATAGGATTTGTTTCCTTTCATTAATAAGAAGTAGATTAAGAACCATAATAAGACAATGTGAAACTAAATTTTCTTCAAATTAAGGTTATTGTTTCAAGAAAACAAACTCAACAACCTCAAAGTGCAATGTCACTAAGGAAAACCACTTGAAAAGAAGAAATATTATTCTGATGACTATATAGTATTTTTCATAAAGATAAATATTGGATTGGTGAAAATGATTCTTTGGACTTGCATCAATCCATATAAGGTACTAATTTGAAATATGGATTTAAGGTATGAATATATAGTCTAAATCTATAAGCTTAATAAAGTTTGAGATATTTCCCACCATCTTAAGGTAACAAGATCATTGGTTATGAATAATTATTCAAAACAAAAATGGATCAAGTGAGTAATGTGGAAAGGTATAAGGCTCATTACAGAAGACTATACTCAAAAAGGAAAATAATGTTTTGTTTTTAAAGAGACTTTCTCTTTGGTTTTACTAAAAGACTCTTTAGAATTATTTTGAAACTTGTTGTAGATTATGATTTTAAGCAATATCGGAGGGATATTAAAGTCGTGTTACTCAATAGAGACATTGATGAAACAACTAAGAAAACCACTTATGGATTACCCTTTTGTATTAGGGATTCAAATACACCATTATCATTCATGGAGTGCTGTTTGGATTATCATTAAAGGGCTAGGCAAATAAGGCTTTAAAAAAATAAACAAAAGAAAAAAAGGGGGTTTGGTATGCAAACTGCAAATCAATTCTCTTTTGCCAAAATAGACAAATGTTATTTTATATAGTAATATAAGAACATCCTTGAAGCTAAAGAAATGCAAAAGATTCCTCATGCATTTGCGGTGTGGATTCTAATGCATGCTAAAGCATATACACAGATGGTATTGCGTGTATTATATGGCAGATATCTTACTGACATTAAAAGTGGATCAATTTTTAGTAACCAAAATGGTTATGAGATATCTTTAATGTATGCTCCAGACGGATTGGTTGGAGATCATAAGGGATTACAGTCCGAATATTTTGGATGCCAAACGTACAAAAGATCCACTTTAGATAACAATAATATTATTGTTGTTATTGTTATTTTTATTGGATGAAGCTATATAAGGAAAGCTGTCATACAGATACTTATAGCCTTCTTTGCTATTTTCCGTTATCGGGCATCCAACGATGGAAAATAATTGTATAATTTTGTCATAAAGTAATGGACTATTGAATAAAGAAACTGAAAGATCATTAAAGTAATATTGTAACAATAAACAACATATTCCAGCAAGAGGAGAGTGCAAAATAGATTGTAATTCATAGAGCATACTGTGACAAATTCCACTAATGGAGGATCCGCTTACAAAAGGATTATCACCCAAGGTCTTGCATGAGCATCTTGCTCAATTGGTGTAACTTTTATGTAAGAATATTTTTTTTCAGGGGAAGTTTGTATTTGGTACTGTCATATGACACATTGCTCAATACTTTGGTTACAAATATATATCAAGTTCTTTTTTCTGATCAGAAATAATGTAATAAAGTTTTATTTGCACTCTAGGTTGTTCAAATATTGAACGTTTTGATCTCACTAAAGTAGGACCAGTTGGAAATAGACATGTATAGATCACATCTCATGTAATTTCCATGCTACGCATCCATGATTGATCTATGTCGTTTGATTGTGTTGGTATATGTTACCATTGATTTGTTTAGTTACACTGAAGGTAACGAAAGCCACTTTGATCTTTTATCAGCATAGCTAATGGGCGAGATTGTTTCAAAAACACCTTATGTTATAAATAGCAAATTTTGGAGCTCATAAAGTTAAATACATTTATAATGTTATTACATATACGGCCCGGGGGAGATTGTTGGAAAATTTCAATATGTGGGCCACATATGTAAAATAAATGTGTCGTGCTATTTTGGTATAAAGCCTAATTAAAGCGATCAAATTATGAATTAAAGTTAACAGGCTTACATGTATAATTGTCATGGTATTAATGTGTAGATACTGAGGCAATTCTATTTTGTTGAAGGGCCAAATTAGAAAATGCCAATATTATAAATAAAGGGTTATGGTCCCCAAATTACATAAGCTCTAGTTATTTTCCTAATCTCTTCTATGGAAATAATTCAGATCTAGGGTTTATGTCAATTTGGAAGATCGGATCCAACTCTTATCTTTTAGATCTACCTTTTTCTCTTAATCAGTTTATGAAAGCAGTGTGGTGAAAAATTGAGGATTGATAACAATTCAACACCACGGTGCGCTGCGGAAGCGATTTCAATTCAAGACCTAGTATTGCCTATTTAGATACCAATGACAGTTAAAAGGAATTATGAAATCTCACAAAAAAAATAACAGAAATAAGAGACAGAAGATTTAACGTGGTTCGGATATGAATATCCTACGTCCACGGAGACCCAACAACTTTTTATTTCACTAAAGAAAAGAGTACAAAAGAGGAAAGAATAATGGTGGATACTACACTTTGCTTGTTGCTTATGAAGATGTAATTCCTTCATTTATATAGACTCATGAAGGAGTTACTTAGGGATTAAGAGAATAATTTACAGATTATGTTTTTGAAACCTTTCCAAATATCCATGATTTAATTTCTACGTAAATGGATAATGGTGATTGGTTTCCATTATTTTCCTTGATTGAATCTCCATCAGCAATTTCTTTCTTCATATAACAAATTGACTAATTAATTGATTTCCTTCAAAATATCCTTCCATTAATTGATTTGATTGAATCAATTAATCAATTTCTTTCCTCTTTAACAGATATTTGAATCATCCAAATTCAACACTCCACCTTGATTCAAATATAACAATATCTCTTCATCATCTTATCATCAGGCAATCGACATATAAGTTGTTGGGTCTAGCGCCCCATGGCGCTCAAGTAACGGGTATCAAACCGATCAAGTTTGAGCAATGCTCAAACTTGTCCTTAGGAAGTGACTTTGTCATCATATCTGAGGGGTTGTCTGAAGTATTCACTTTCAACAACTTGATCTTACTCCGTTCTTCCTCCAGCATAAGAAAGAAACCTCTAACATCGATGTGCTTCGTTCGTGAACTATAAGCCTGATTATGAACAAGATGAATTGCACTTTGACTGTCTGAAAATAGCTCCACGGTCTTCTGCACCATAAAAAGATCATCCAACAACTGAAGTAAATACAAACCCTCCTTAGTTGCTTCAACAATCGATATCAATTCTGCTTCGGTAGTTGACAAAGCTACAATAGATTGCAACTTTGATCTCCATGAAATCGAGCCTATGCCAAGTGTAAAAACATAGCCCGACACTGACTTCCGTGCATCTCTATCCCCAGCATAATCTGAATCACAGTATCCTCTAAGTGAGATGTCGCCATCCACTCCACCATATAACAAGCCAACAGATGAAGTGCCTCTAAGATACCTAAGTATCCACTTTACTGCTTGCCAATGTTCCTTTCCTGGGTTAGACATATATCGACTTACAACACCCACTGTGTGGGCCAAATCTGGTCTAGTGCATACCATGGCATACATAAGACTACCAATAGCACTGGAATAAGGTATATCAGCCATATACCTTTTATCTTCTTCCGATGTGGGAGATTGGTCTTTTGACAATTTAAAATGAGAGCCTAATGGAGTACCAACCGGTTTGGCTTTCTCCATTCCAAATCGAGTGAGGACCTTCTCGATGTATTGTGCCTGAGTGAGTCTCAACTCTCTCCGCTTTCTATCTCTACAAATCTCCATACCCAATATTCTTTGTGCTTTTCCCAAATCCTTCATATCAAACTCCTTGCTAAGTTCAGTTTTCAGCTCCATAATTCTTACCATACTCCGAGATGCAATTAACATATCATCTACATATAACAACAGATATATTAAATCATTATCACATCTCTTGAAATAAACACACTGGTCTTTGAAGCTTCTAGAATATCCTTGTGAAAGCATAAACTTATCAAATCTCTTATACCATAGTCTAGGTGACTGTTTTAGTCCATATAGAGATTTGTTAAGTTTACAAACATAGTCAGGCCTGCTACTATCAATGAACCCCTCCGGCTGCCGTAAATAAATTTCTTCATCCAGATCACCATGCAAGAATGCGGTTTTGACATCTAGTTGCTCCAACTCCATATCATAATGAGCCACTAATGCCAATAGAATGCGAATGGAGGTATGCCTAACAACTGGAGTGAAAATGTCATGATACTCAACTCCCTTTTTCTGAACATACCCTTTGCTACTAACCTTGCTTTATATCTGAAATTTCCATCGCCGCCGTCTTTTACTCTATAGATCCACTTACAACCAATAGCTCTCTTGTTGGTGGGAAGAGGCACCAAATCCCAAGTATGATTTTTCTGCAAAGATTCAATCTCCTCTTCCATAGCAACTAACCAACTGGAACTGTCAACTGAAGCAATAGCGTCTCTATAATCTCTGGGTTCATCATGGACAACATTCAAAGCATATGTTGCCATGTCATCGAAGTCAATGTCTTCGATGCTCAATCCAACAAAATCATTAAGCCAATTAGGCTTCTTCTTCTGTCTAACAGGTCTGATCTCTGAACTAGCTCCACCTTGAGTCTGATTCTCTGTACTAATCTCTGTACTTTCCTCATCAACCACGGTGTCATCGGAAACACCTTCAGAATTTCTATGAAAATGAACAGTAGATGACTTACTTTGTGTTTGGTATTCTTCATTTGTCCTCTCATTGTCATCTGATGAGGAAGGCTCCACCTTCAACATAGCCTTCTCATTAAAAGTCACATGCCTGCTGGTAACAATCTTCCTGCTAATAGGACACCACAATCTATATCCCTTCACTCCTCTTCTATAACCTAGAAAGATACACTTGCGAGCTCTAGGTTCCAGCTTCCCTTTGCTCTCATGCACATAAGCTGGGCAACCAAACACTCTGAGAAATGAATAGCTAACAGGCTCTCCTTTCCATACTTCTTCAGGGATCTTCATATCTATGGAGGTAGAAGGTGTGCGGTTGATGAGGAAAGCTGCCATAGATAAAGCTTCAGCCCAAAATCCCTTCTTCAATTTAGCAGTCAGTCTGAGGCATCTTGTTCTCTCCAATAACGTCCGATTCATTCTTTCTGCAACTCCATTAGACTGGGGGTCGCCTGGTGTAGTGTAATGCCTCTTAATGCCTTCAGACTCACAATAATCGATGAATTCCTGTGATACAAATTCACCGCCATTATCTGAACGGAGAACTTTTAATTTCTTTCTTGACTGCTTCTCAACTGTAGATTTCCACTTTCGAAACCTGTCAAAAGTTTCACTCTTTGACTGTAGAAAATATACCCAAACTTTACGAGAGAAATCATCTATAAATGAAACGAAATACCTGGCTCCACCTAAGGATGGGCAAGGGGAAGGTCCCCAAACATCTGTGTGAACATACTCTAAGACAGCCTTTGCCTTATGCTCTCCAGTACCAAAAGAAATCTTCGTCTGCTTTCCAAGAACACACTCTTCACAAAAGCCAAGCTTTGAATGATGAACACCATCAATCAAACCTCGCTTTCTCAACTCATCCATGCTACGCTCACCAATGTGACCCATCCGTAAATGCCATAATCTGGAAGAGTCCGAATCAACAGAAGTGACAGAAGCTGATTCGCCAACTACAGTAGTGCCCTTCAAAAGATAAAGATTTCCTGCCCTTACTCCTTTCATAACTATCATAGAACCTTTTGATATTTTCATCTTCTCTCCTTCAACTACAATCTTCAAACCAAGCCTACTCAGAGCCCCAATAGATATCAAACTTCTTCTCAAATCAGGTACATGTCTAACATCTGTAATAGTACGAATAACACCGTCAAACATTCTAACCTTCACACTACCAACACCAATCATACGGCAAGAAGCATCATTGCCCATCAGAACTTCTCCTCCATCAATCTCACGGTAAGTGGAGAAACAGTTCCTATCAGGTGTCATATGATAGGATGCGCCAGAATCGATCAGCCATAGGTTGCTCTTCCCAAAAGAGCCAGAAGCTGTAAACACATCGGTATCACTCTCTGTATCTGACTTCTCAGCGGTAGATGCTGAAGCTTGCTTTGGGTCTCTTCTTCTACCTTCAAGCTTGGGACAAGTTGCTACAAAGTGCCCTGGCCTTTTACAATAATTGCAAGTCAATTTATTAGGCCCCCTAGACTGAGACCTTGATTTATTTCGACCTCCACCATATTTTGACTTGCTTTGGCTTCTTCCTCTCTGAACAGATAAGCCCTCCGTATCACTGTCTAAACTAGTGCTTGCTAATCTATCCCTCAACACTTCATTATGAAGTCCAGCTTTAACATCAGATAGACTAATTTTACTACGACCATAAATCATAGAATTAACAAAAGCAGTGTACTCCTTAGGCAAGGAACATAAAAGGATTACCGCTTGAGCCTCATCTGTAATTTCAACTTCCGCTGCCTTCAAATTCATTACTAAGGTGGTTAGGGCATCCACATGCCCCATGAGATCAGCTCCAGGCTTCATTTTGTACGAATAGAGTTGTTGTTGTAGAATTATTCTGTTAGTGAGAGACTTGTCCTGATATGCATCAGATAATGCATCCCATAATTCCTTTGCTGTTTTCTTTTGAGAAAATTCTCTAAGAACCTCATCTGAAAGACTTAGCTGGATGGTAGTTAGGGCTTCATCTTCCATCTCTTCTAAAGTTTCACTATCTAACTCTTTCAGCTTCTCAGGCGCAGAAATTATCTTAAAAGTCTTCTCCTTCTTCAATACAGCCTCCATCTTCATCTTCCAAGTTCCAAAGTCTCCTTTTCCATCAAAACGAGTAAGTCCATAATTGACCCCAGATCTACCAATAGATTTACTTGAAGTAGCCATTAATATCCAAACGGAACAATAACACTAGCTCCGATACCAAACTGTGGTGAAAAATTGAGGATTGATAACAATTCAACACCACGGTGCGCTGCGGAAGCGATTTCAATTCAAGACCTAGTATTGCCTATTTAGATACCAATGACAGTTAAAAGGAATTATGAAATCTCACAAAAAAAATAACAGAAATAAGAGACAGAAGATTTAACGTGGTTCGGATATGAATATCCTACGTCCACGGAGACCCAACAACTTTTTATTTCACTAAAGAAAAGAGTACAAGAGAGGAAAGAATAATGGTGGATACTACACTTTGCTTGTTGCTTATGAAGATGTAATTCCTTCATTTATATAGACTCATGAAGGAGTTACTTAGGGATTAAGAGAATAATTTACAGATTATGTTTTTGAAACCTTTCCAAATATCCATGATTTAATTTCTACGTAAATGGATAATGGTGATTGGTTTCCATTATTTTCCTTGATTGAATCTCCATCAGCAATTTCTTTCTTCATATAACAAATTGACTAATTAATTGATTTCCTTCAAAATATCCTTCCATTAATTGATTTGATTGAATCAATTAATCAATTTCTTTCCTCTTTAACAGATATTTGAATCATCCAAATTCAACAAGCAGCAACTATGAATTCAGATCTAATATAAGGTCTAGAGTTTGTTTCAATATGGAAAACCAAACCAAATTTACTTTTCCAACAACAACTATGAATTCAGGTATGGCTTCCGCTAACCTGTTTACTTTCCTCTATTTATTTTCAATTAAATCAATATGGGTCACCTATTGAGATCTAAAGTTTCATGATTAATCGATCTTAAAGTATATTGAAATCCCAACATTTACGTGGTATGTTAGCTAACTTTTCTGTTCTCGAATGCCCCTTAAAGGATGTCACTGGTTTTCCTGAATATGTGAGCTCATCGCTGGCATTGTTTTGTACATATTTTTTTCCTTATTATTTCTAGTATAATATAACTTACTACTGATGTTTATATCTATTGAAACCCAACCAATTATTGCTGCTGATTAGATCCAAATTAAGCATTTCTCCCTTTTAAAATAAATAAATATACATTGATGCAGTTCTCTTTATATCCTTTTTATTTGACTCCCTATGACCACTTGCAAGGAATATTTTAAATTAATAGTGCATAGGGAATGTAAATGTTTTAAATCTTGACTCATGGTTAAATTTGGACCTGTATTCACTTTGGTTTATTCACACTCTTTTCTAGATTATACATCTGGTTAAATGCACTTTTTTTTCAGCCAATGAGTAAGGTGTTGCCTGGAGTCATTGGTTTCAAACTTTCTGGAAAGTTGAAAAAGGGTGTGGTTGCCACTGACTTAGTTCTTGCAGTGACTCAGATGCTTCGAAAGCATGGTGTTGTTGGGAAATTCGTTGAATTTTATGATAATGATGTTAAATTTCTACAGACTTTTTTATTATCTGATAATTAAATTACCATATTACTGAAATAGTAGCCGTTTTCAATTAACTAAGAAATTTACAATCTTCTTCGCTACACCCCATTCACGTCCCTATATTCAAGCTACACGGTTCAAACTCGAACCATGTTGATATGTTCTTAAATACTTTAAGGTTATTTCCATAAAATTTTGATTAATTTAACAGATCCTAACATATCCAAAATAATATTTCAAATGGATGGTTACAAATAAATGTTTTGATGATTTTAAAATATCTTATTAACATATTTTCTATATTTTTCTTCTCATACTAAAATATATGTGTAATATGTTTTGTTATGTCTGTAATTACAAATGAATTTTGATCAACTTAGGAAGTAATTTATCCCTAACAATATTCCTTAAAAGATCATATTTCATAAAATAGTGGATGGATTTTGTGTTCATGATACACAATGGCTTTGAAAATCATATTACCCATCTTTATTCATTGAGTATATTATCTAATAACGTATCCTCACGGGAAAACTACTATAAAAACCAAATAAATACACTTAGGTTGAATTTAAGTTTAGTACAAAACTTATAATCTGGTCATTTTTCATGGAATGGACTTAATTCACAGTTTACTGAATATCTCCTGCTAACCATAATTTATATGCATTATCATTCTTACATCTTTGTTTTCATGTTGTTTCCTTCTTTAGCGTTTTAGTATAAAAGCCGCCAAAGAAATTAGAAAGTTATACTTATTGTATAAAGTAATCTGTAGCATTTGTAAAATCCTATTTTATACTGGTAAATTTAATTTATTTTTTTAGTTTTATTCATGGTAATGATTGCTATTGTTACTTTATTTTGTAAACATTACCATATTAAGATTTTATGAGTTAGCATTTCAAAATGATAGTTTTTTAGGTTTCAGTGTTCTAAATCTTTACTCACTTCTGCCATGTTAGTTTCCTGATTTAGTAATGTGTACATGTTTGGTCGATTATATTTTATAAATTTTCTACTTAAACCGTCAATGCTAAATTATGCAATAAATTATATTATCCATATGGATCGATACAATTACACTAATCTGACCATAATTTACACATCTAATGTGAAATATGAAAGTAAACACGTTGAGTTCTCATAAATTCCATCGGCTGGGCATAGACAGTATCAACTGGCTAAGTATCAACGGAGAAAAGATATGAATGCATCATTTAAGTACTAGATTATAGCTTTTTTCATTGTATCACCATGATAAGCAAGACTTTAAAAGTTAAGGTCTCATGTTCGGGGAGTTCAGAGCATCGACGTCGTATAACAATGAATTAACAAGTACCATGGTAGATATTCTTCGCTTAAATCATAATTTCTCAGGTCTAGACATATGAAAATTGCATTGTAGGTTTCTTCCTATGTTAAGGAAAATGCAATTACATTCGGATCGCTAATATGGAAAGAAGTATTGAACATGCATCTTTGTTCCAAGGTCTGGGTATCAGTTTCTTTACTTTAGTGTTCTGTTATCTATAATTCTTTATAATATGTGAAGAAACACCTTGATAAGATCAAGATTTTGCTTTGATATTTTGTTATTATATGTTTTATGATTTCAAAATATCATATTGACATATTTTCTATATTTCTCTTCTCATACTAAAATTTATGTGTAATATGTTTTGTTACGTCTGTAATTAGGTATTCCTTTAATCTTGAAATTTGTTGGTTGAATCCATGAATGATTAGTTTGAATTTATGAATAGTTATGTGATACAATGTAATGTATAGCTTATGAGCTTTATAATACATATTTTACTAAAAGCATTGACTTAGCATACTAACTAAGAAAGAATCAAAATTAATAACTTCTAACATATTCCTTTAAGAATTTTTATGTGTATCTATTCTCTTTCTTTCTCAATGCCGCCCTTACACCACTAAAATCAACGTCATTGATATCGTAAAGACAATAATTGAGGGGCGTGTTGATGAAGTGATGAAAATGGAGCACATATAGAATAAGTTATGCAATGTTTTATTGTGTTATAAAACTATTTACAACCATATTCAGTTGGGTTTGAAAATACATTCTTAAATTAATTCAAAAAACAGAGGCATGATTCGAAGTTCTCATAGTCATCTCTTTTTTAGTATATACGATGACTTAGAGAATTTCTCCTTTTTAGTGCAATTAAACTGTGATGTAGATCCCTCCTTTAAATAAGATGCATGCATAATAATATATTATTGCTATAATGGAAATATTATATTTCGTCACCAATTATTGCATACATTTATACATAGGACCCTTTAGCATTATTAATTTTTGGCCTTCAATATTTTCTATATTGCATGAAATTACATGTAGCTATTTTATTACTTAATAAGAAACATGAAATTTACACTAACCGAGTGCATTATCCAATTGTAACAATTTTAGTGGTAACAAAGTCTCATTTGATGTGCTAATCAACTCGGACCAATGCTAGCTTCATCAAGTTATTTTGATGTTTATCATGGTCTTCATTTTACCTTGCAAGGTTGTTTGTAACAGTGGACATAGATCCTTTGGAGCTTCATTCAAGGCCTTTTTGTTCAATACATAGGTTAAGAATGCATTTTCTACATTCATTTCTTCAAACAAACCTATTGCAATAGCAGCTTTGATTTCTCAAGATGGCAGCAACAACAGGGGCATTGATTTGATTAAAACTGTTGGTAATGAAGCTGAAACCGAACATCATTTTGCTATAATGTTATCTAATATACTCTCTGATTTTTTTTCTTTCAATGTATAGGTTTAAGTTTATGCAAAGGACATTATATACCCTTTGTTTGATTATTAAGTTGTCACGTTGTTATATTTATTTTGAGGTGGACAGCGTGGTTTGATGATATCTACAGTTTGATTTGTCATTTAGCTTATACAAAAACTTTAAAATGTTTAATACTCTTGTTACATGGAATATATAATTAATATGCAAGTTAGCTTTATTCAGTTAGGGGCCTTCTTTTTTAATCATTTCTTGATTCAAATGAGCCTATGTGGGTATGTATTTTCAGATGAAAGTGGTAGATGTAATATATAAGTTCATCGGGATATCACTATGGAAATTGTCTGTTCTGATTGTAATCTGCTTATGGAACTTGTAACAACCCGTATTTTTTAGCTATTTTAAATTAATAAATTTAATATGATTATTGGATAATAATGGTTAAAAATAAAAACTTTTAATGTTTATTTATGTAATTTATTGAATTTGAACTTGAATAAAATATTGAAATAACCAATTTCGAAGATTTTGGCAATAATAGATATTGAAATGAATTTTACGTATTGAACATATTTATAATCAATAGTTGGATTGAATAATAAATGTTGTCTTATTTAGTTGAAAATAAATAAAGTGTCGATAAGTAAAATTCATTGAAATTTTATTATTGGATAATCAAAATTGTTTAGAATTTAATATTGAAATAATTTAAATAGTTGAATATTGAATTTAATACGAATGAAATGATGTCAGAAGTTGATTTAAATTGTATTTAAACAACAATGAAGATTGTCAAACTTTAAAATTGAATTCGAAGAGACCGGAATCACTCCAGCTCCGCCGCGCCTCCACAGAGGTCCCCCCGGATCACTCCAGCCACTGTTCGCTGAAGCTCCAGACTTGACAGGGCAGCTTCTCTCCCAGGTAGCTACTATAAAACTGTTGTTTTTTCTTCAGCTAATAAAAGTCTTAACAAAAAAATGGCACGTTGCATGGGTGCGGGTTTGCGTGATGAACACTACACTGCCATGCAAGAACTAGAATCAGAGCGTTTGTCTTTTTCTCAATGAAAGTAATTTCATGGAACGTAAGGGGTTTGGGCGACCCATCCAAAAGGCACGCAATCAGCCTTATTTTATCCCCTCATAAAGCAGACATTTTATTCCTACAAGAATCCAAATTGATCGACCCGCCACATTCTCTCATTTGCCATCTGGGGGGGGCCGCTCTAATGGGTTGGGCCCACATAAACGCTGAAGGTTCTAGAGGAGGAATTATTACTGCTTGGAACGAAGCAATATGGTCCCACTGTCAAACCGTTGCCCACTCATCTGCACTGCATGTAATCTTGCCCACATACATACTGGTGCAATATACTTTTTCACGAACATTTATGGCCCGCAAAGCATCCCTGAGAGAAATGAGCTCTGGGCTAACTGTTTCACCTTTGCCTCATATCTCAATGGCCCTTGGCTAGTAGGAGGTGATTTCAACACCACCAGATCGGCTGCGGAGCGTAACTCCGGCTTCAACTCGCATGATTCTGACTCATTTAATTCCTTCATCAACTCGTGCTCCTTTATCGACCCTCCCATCTCCAACCGCCTCTTCACCTGGTCCAACCGCAGAGCTGATCCGGCCTTAGCTAAACTTGACAGATTCCTCTTCAATACAACATGGGATGACCTTCACCCCCTTTCATCGGTCACCGGTCTCGCTTCGTCCATCTCGGATCATTGCCCACTCATCCTGGACACTGGATCATTGCCCAATATCAGACGCCCTTTCAGATTTGAACGTCTTTGGCTCCTGGAACCATCCTTCGACTCTTTCATCAAACATGCCTGGTCCCAACCCTCACAAATCCAATCTGCATCCGCCAGGATTTTCTTCAAGCTCCGCTCCCTTAGGAAACTTATCCGACCATGGGCCAGATCTGTTTGGGGGTCGCTTCGTTCGCGTATCTCCTTAACTCAAGACGAGATTCTGGATCTCAATATTCTTGAAGAAGCGCGTCCTCTTTCTGATCTTGAACTGACTCGCCTGAGAGACCTTGAAACGGAATTGGATAGACTTTTGAAGCAGGAGGAGATTGGTTGGAAACAACGCTCCAAGGCTAAATGGATCGAGGAGGGAGATAAAAACACCTCTTACTTCCACCGACTAGCAAGTGGCCATCGCAGATCCACCCTAATCTCTGAAATCTCCCACAATAACTTTTCCTATACTGACCCCTCTGACCATCTCCGTCTTTTTACCAACTACTATCGTAGCATCCTGGGTAAACAATCCCCAGCCCTTCCCGACATTGATTGGTCCCTCCTTTACCCAGCCCATTCCCCCATCCCTATTGACCATCCTTTCACTGAAGACGAGGTCTGGGCCGCGTTGAAAGATATGTCTGATGACAAGGCACCCGGCCCAGATGGGTTCGGCCCACTCTTTTTCAAGTATTTCTGGGGAACTGTTAAAGCCGATATCTTGGACCTATGTGCTGAATTCCAATCCGATCCGGCAGTTATTTCAAGACTGAACTATGCGAGCATCATCCTCCTCCCTAAATCACTTGGCGCTAACTCCCTCTCCTCCTTCCGGCCCATCAGTCTTCTCAACACAACCTTCAAAATCATCACCAAGGTCCTGGCTAGCCGTCTCCAAACTGTCATAGCCCCCCTGGTTGGGATCGAGCAGTCAGCCTTCATCCTCGGCAGAAATATCATGGACTGTGTAGCCGCAACGCAAGAAATCATCTCCTTTTGCCATCATACGTCGACCCCAGGTGTCCTGATGAAGCTTGATTTCTCAAAGGCTTTTGATTCGGTGAATTGGAATTTTATCCTTGAACTTATGGAACATAGAGGCTTTCCTCTAAGATAGTGCATTTGGATCAAACATATTCTTAACTCTAGTCTGTCCTCGATTTCGATCAACGGTTTGTCCGGGGGTCACATAAAATCGGCTCGAGGTCTGAGGCAAGGTGATCCTCTCTCGCCTCTCATTTTCGTCTTGGTAGCAGACGTTTTTAACAGGATGATCAAGTTAGCCACATCCAACAACCTCTTCTCCGACATCAACCTACCAGATTCCTCCTTATCAATCTCTAACCTTCAGTTTGCTGATGATACAATCCTATTTGCTTCACCCCAGACCGAATACATTCATTGCCTAAAAGTGGCCCTCTACTCCTTTGAGCTTATTTCCGGCCTCTCCATCAACTTCAGTAAGAGTACCATCATCATGTTAGGTAACTCTCACCACCTCGGCCCACTTATAGCATCTCTTCTCAACTGTCGCCTTTCGACCTTCCCCTTGTCCTATCTCGGTATACCTCTGCGTCCCACCAAGCTTCTTCGATCTGACTGGTCCCCCCTTATTTCCAGAATTGAATCGAGACTCCTAAGCTGGAAAGCCCACTCCCTCTCAGCAGCCGGTCGCCTTGTCCTTGTCAAATCTGTCCTTTCTGCCATCCCATCTTACTGGAAGTCTTTCCACAAACTTCCTTCCTGGGTGATCATCAAAATCGACTCAATTCGTAGCACTTTCCTTTGGAATGGTGGTGGCGTCAAAAGACTTGTCAACTGGAGAACTGTCTGTTTACATCAAAATCAGGGCGATCTTGGTATCGCGAACCTCGCTGCCTTCAACTCCGCGCTCCTCACAAAATGGCTCTGGATTCCCTCTCCTGCCAAAGGCTTCTCGGTCGCCTCCTGTTATTCCCTCCTCAACAACCCGGGTCGCTTCTTTGCCTTCCCTAGGCTTTGGAAATGTCCGCTCCCACCTCGCATTGCCTTCTTTCAGTGGTGTTTGGTGCATGATCGAATCAACACCAAAGAGAGACTCCTCCGCTTGCACATTCCGGTTGACCCGTTCTATGTCTTTTGCTCTAATCACATTGAAGATATTCCTCACTTGTTTCAGGAATGCGACTTTGCTTATGCTATCTGGGTTGCTTCCAGCGCCCATCTCCTGGGCTATATCCCTGTTCCACCTATCATCTTCGATCATTGGCAATACAACCCACCCAATCTCCACCTTGATGTTTTTATCGCCCTCTTCTGTTGGGGTATTTGGAAAGAACGTAATGCAATCGTGTTTAATAAACCTAGAATCCGCTTTGAAGGTATTTGTAGACGCATAACTTCCATGTTCACCTCCATTACAGGTCAAAGCTTCTCTGCCCCCTTTAGGCTCCGCCTTCCTCAGAGGAGCTCATCTCCGACCGAATCTCAAGGGAGCAGCTCGGTGTTTCCCGCGGGTCAGCAGCCATGGCCGTAGTTCGTAGATTCTGAAGCACTTGGGACCCTATCGTTCTTGTTGGTTTCTTGTTTTGTTGTATTGCTGTTCTTACTTTTACTCTTGCTCTATCTTGCCTTTATTTGTGGATTAGTATGATGACTGTGCTAATGCTATGCGCTATCGATCAGGCTTGTTGATCGAAATATCATTATTATATATATATGCTACTAACCGGCTGTGTAGTGACACGCTACACACCCGTCTTGCTCAAAAAAAAATCCAAGGCATTCAATATTATTCAATCATCCATAAGCAAGGTTAATTAGTTATACAATTCCTAATTAATTTAATTTAATCACCAAATAAATTAATTAATTACATTTAAATCCTGCTTAATTAACCTTAATTAAACCATTTAATTAATTCTTGAAATTAATTAATTATTTTTTTAATCATTTAATCATTCACATTAATTAATTAACCTTTAATTACCCTCATTAATTAATTATAATATAATTAATTACATTCAGAAATTATCCATAAATTACTTACACTAAGTAATCATACTTTAATTACTTACATTAATTAATTATACTTAAGAAATTTCATTAAGTAATTATCCTTTAATTACATTAATTAATTATCCTATAATTACTTAAGTTAATTAATTAACCCTTAGTTACTTAAGTCCTAAATAATCTAAATTGAACCATTATCTTAATCATTTACTTAATTATCATTTAAAAGAATCTGGTTAGGAAATTGTTTAACTTTCAAAACTCGTTTAATTTAAAAATAATTAAAAAAAACGGCAACAATATTGAACCCGAGCCAAGTTCGTAGATTACCCGAGAAACTCACGAGCAAAACTCCACATCTTTCTGCTTCGAGCCATGCCATCGTTTCCCCGAGTCGAAACCCGAGTCTATGTCTTCTTCTCCAAACCTCACAAACCCAGACATGAAAATGTGCACATGCACGTGCACACGCCACCTGATCGTTTCCGACCAACCCTGCCGCCTTTGTCAAGTCGACGACAACCCCCAATAACCTTCCGACCATCTAGCTTGACCATTCCCCTCACGAATCAAAATCGAACAAGTCGACCTAAAACTAGAAACAACCCAATTTGACAAAACCCCTCTACCACCCGAGATGAACTCGACCACCGGAGCTCATGCTACCACGTCTAGAGCAGCATCACGTCACCACGCTACACTCCCAACCCTCGTGATCTAGTCCGATGATCCAATGATGACGCAAAAGTCTCAACTAACTCCTCAACCCAAACCAGGCTTCGAACCCTAGTACGACGTCCCCTGACCACCACAGTGACCTAGAAATACTCCGAGTATTTTTCCCACGACCACCGACCTTCCTTCTTCCTCCAGCAATAGTCACGTTGATCAACTCTTCGCCGATCAATAGAATTCACCCAAAACATGTTTTCCGTCCAACCCCGAAATTCTCATTCGATGCAGCTCTAAAAATCATGATTTTGCTCTTAAAAATCATCACTTTTGAAGACGATTCAGATTATAAAATCAAATCGAGAAAACTTGATATTCAAATTTTGGGATGTGATTGAGTTTTCACTGTTATATATTAATTTTGAAATAAATATCCAACTTATAAATAAAAGGTTACAGTCTTACAATCATTTCTCATTTAGATATCAAGGCCTAAAAGAGATTGGAGGGGTAGATTTGAATTTTTGAATGAATTTCCAAAACCCTGTAACTAAAACAGAAACATGGTTTCTTATGTACTGGCATATACATATATTTTCACAAACATGCAGGCATATTACTCAATCATACAACAAATTTCACACCACAGCTTCATAGATTATCACATGCTACTCAGATATAACAAGTTTAAGGGTTTATAAGGATAGTTTGCTCACAATTCTATAAAAGTAGAGAAAACCTGGAACATGTTTTTGTTTCCAGACAAGCATACATCATTCTTAAGTATATATATTCATGCAGCATATTTTCCATCCATACAAACATTTCACTATCATAAAATCAAACATTGATCATAGGCAAACCAAGATATATATACAGATTCAAGAGTTTACTCACTGTTATAGGATGTTGAATAGAGAGCTTTGAACTAGAATGCCCTTTTTGATTTCTGAAAATTGGAAAAATACTCGATGATCTGAAACTTTGATTAGTTGTTGAAATGATCTTGCCTTGATTTAGTTGAGTTTGCTGATGATTTGAGGTAGTGATGGATATAAGTATATATACATAGAATAGAAGCTTGCGGAAGAAGCTAGGCTGAGGAGTTTTGTTTATAGTTTTTCACATATTTTCCTTTTGATTTTTATTATATATACTTTTGATTTTCTTTGGTCAGTAAACTCTTTTGACCTTATATGATTTTGTACAAAGATTTGATAAAAAAATAAGATTTCACAGTGATTTGATAATTGAATGATATAATGTATGCTTGAGTTGAATGGCATTAATTGTGTGTTCCCTCTTTTGTTTACAACTATCTTCATATGAATTTGTATATATATATGCGTTTATATCCTTATGTATATATGTATTTGCCATCTTATATATACTTATACTTATACATATCCTTCTAAGCAATTCTTATGTGTAGTTTGTTATTATGTTCTCATTTTTTCAACTTCCATATATATTATTTCATATGGCATGCAACCATATACTTGTATACTCATATACTTATATATATACACATATCTTTAATATGTTCATACCTACTTATATTTTCATGCCTATCTTCACATTCCTTGTTTGATTTGAACATGTATGTATATATTTCTTATTTAAAATTTCCATGCACATTTATATATTTTTGTATTTTAAACATCATAAACTAGTCTATATATGTATATATATGTATGGATATTTTACCTTGAATTTAAATGTTGAAATATATTATTTATTTATTTATTTACTATAAGATTTATCATCTCCAGAGATTTTGTAATTCAATATTTATTATAGCTTTAAATCAATTCATATATATCCCAATAATTTAAATTATCAGAAATTTATTCATTCGACATATAAAAATCAATATTTCCATAATTTAATCTAGTCAATTACCCAATTAACATACGCTAAAAATCCGGGTTGTCACAGAATTATTGTAGGATTTCAAGTTTCGTAGCGATCAGACTTGTCGTTTGGCCTGCGAGATTGCAACGTGTAGAATTTATTTTAAGAATTTAATTAAATTAATTGATTTTGAAAGCTATCTTCTGCATACGATCGAATAAGGCCTCGGGACTAGTTCCATTGCTTTCGGAATGGAGGTAAAATATTAGAAATGCCAGGCGACACGCTTCGTTTGGAGTTCGGAATTTTCGTGGGCAAGTTGGTTAGATATTTTCTAATATATATATATATATATATATATATATATATATATATATATATATTTGTCTACCTCACCCCAACATCTCGTACGCATCCACATACATTTTGTCCCCTCGTACATCACCTTTTTCCCCCTTTCATTTCAAATCCCCTTCTCAGTTCTAATCGGAAAAAAAGAAAAATGAACGAAAAAAGAAACAAAATGCTTGCTTGAATTCGCGATCGATGTGGTGGCGCTCGATGGAGGCTGGCGGAGGGCGCGAGTAAGCTGCGGCGTTAGGGTTCGTCGATGTAGTTCCGCCTACGCGTGCGCGAAGGAGGAAGGTTAGGGCTCGAGTCGCGTGGTACGGCGGCGAACTGGGGCGGAGCGCGTTCGTGCGAATGCTGGGTCGATGGTGGAAGCGGCGTCGCTTGGGGGTTGGTCGGCGGTGAAGTGGGCTGGCGTTCGATCGATCTGTGGTATAAAAAAAAGAAATCGCGTATGAAGGAAAAGCAGTCGTGATTTTCAGCTAGGAGGAGAGGAAGAGAGGTAGCGTGCATTTTTTTATATATTTTATTTTGTAAATTAGTGTTATTAAAATTAAAAATTTATCGATAGTAATTAAATCATATCCTTTCATATGAGATCCGTTTCAAGCGCAACGAGTTGCAGGGGATTCGTATCATCGTTGTCTACAGCTCAGAATGGAAATTGGAATTTATTTGAAGTTGAAAATATTTTCAGTTTCAAATAAAAATGTGTGTGTTTTATAATGCTCATGAAGCACTAGAATATTTTTATGTTAGTTAAATTTAAAATTATATAGCGATTTAAATTTATTGATTATTGTTTGATAATTTTAGTTGACATTTAAATTGACATCTAATTTAACCGATAGAAATTTAAATTGACGGTTAAATTGAATTTGATTTAAATTGTTAGTAAAATTCACGATTATTGATAATTGGGTAATTGTTGTGATTTACTAATTGTTTGGATGATTGATTATGATGGATGCCAATTAATTGATATTTGGATGATTGGTTGTTTATTTATTTTTATATATATCCTATTATCATCTGGTAAATTATTTATAGTATATAAAACTGTAAATTGAATAATTTCGAATAAATTAAAAAATAGGTTGAACTGATATATACCTATGACACTGTGATTTGGATTGAAGTGATATATATCCATCCCCGAATTAAATTGGAACAACTGATTCACTTGGCCATAGGATAGAAAACTATATACGGACACCAGATTGGTTAAATTAAATGATTTAAAAATTTTTGTTTTGAAATTATTTAAATGATTTGATTTTAAGAAATAAAAAAATCGAATTTATCGAAATCGAACTATTTTCGAACTTGAGCTCGAAGTGTTGTAATTTAAGTTGATAACAGGAATTGTTTAAATAATTGAAGTTGAGATTTTGAAGTTATAATCGAAATATGATTTGAATTTCAGAAATTGATTTGTTTTAAAAGATTGGATTTTTATTCGAACTTTGAATATTGCTAAGTAAAAGTGATATAAAACGATATTTCGAAATTGAGCTTGGAATTGTATTTTATTCGAAGATTTGGATTTAAGTGTTTTGAATCGATATTTTGAAAATCGAACTTAAAATTGATATAAATCGAAATTGTTTTGATTTGGAATTGGAATGATTTTAATTTGAAATTGAAATTGAAATTAAATTGGGATTTAATTGAAATTTATTCAAGTTGAAATTTGGTCTGAAATTGGAATTGAAAGCGAAATTGAATTATTTCGAAATCGAAATTGAATTTATTTGAATTGGAATCAACGTAAAATTCGACTTGAAATCGGAATTGAATCGATTAAATCGAAATGGAAATTGAAATTGATTTGAATTAAAAAGTTTGGATTTGAATCGGTTTGACTTTGAAACTATTTCAAATAAATTATTTTAATATAAACTATTTAAAATCTATCTTTTTTAAATATTCAAAGTATTTTGATTTTGCAAACTATTTTACTATATAAACCATTTTTAATACTCAAGCTATTTTCTATTAAACTATTTTAACTATTTAACATTTTAAAACTATTTGAACTATTTTCTAAAAATTCAAACTGGTCAAAGGCTGGAAGGTTTATATTTAAATCGTGGATTTAAATACGAATTGGGTTAAATTGAAGTTGTAACCCAAATGAAAATACGAAGCAATGTTGAATTGGAACTGAAATCGAGTTATTAAGACGAACATGATTTTGAATTGAAATAGTATATTTTGAGTAAATATGATGATTTTGGAATGAATTTGATTTTGAAGCAAATATGATATTTCGATATCAAATACGAATTGTTTTCGAAATGTAAACGTACCAACCTGTGTGTAAAACGACGTTTGGTTGTTAAAGAGACTGGGGCCTCTTATTGGCATACTCTCTGCCAATATTGGAATCACTTTAACAACTGTGTACGTGGAGGAGACTCCAGAATGAAGTGGTTGGATTTGGTGTCGTTTGCTGTATTTGAAGAAAGAGAACGATGATGGATTGGCCTGACAATTGGGTCAGTTTGAAATGACTAAAACAGGAGTCGTGTCGGCCAATGAGGTTAGCTACCTCTAGTGGACACACTTCTTCGTATTACTATCATGACATTGTTATTGATTGGTGCGCACCCTCGGATTCTAGGAGTGTTGGACGTGGTCAGCCGTTAGGGGTTACCACCAGCCGAAAAGGGTAAACTGGTAGTATCCTACCTTGGGCATTGCCTCACGTGCCTTGTCATACTTTTATCCTTATACAAGACCACTACGATTTTGATTTAGTGTTGTCGTATCACGGCGTATCCCTATCCACCGGCGGTTTACTGGTGTTTTATATGCAAACTGTATGACAATGTTTAAAAACGCGTTAAAGGGGATCAATGTAAAGCCTTAACGCTATTTTGATATCTTATATTACTGGTAGACATTATGTATGTAGCGTCTTCTACTACATATAATATTTTGATGGATCCTTAAGAGATGGAAAATCCTGTAACATCTCTTGAGTTATTGCACGCACGTTATACACTGGATAGGAGATGTGAAACCCCGTAAACATCTCTGATGCCACGACACTCATGTTATATGCGATATCGATTTGACTCACATAAGAATATTTTAGTCCTGACTCGAATGTTTTGTTTTTCATTACGCTCGGGTCGGCCCTCAGTTACCAGCTTATTGAAGATTTATTCTGGAGGACAAAGACGAAGATTTGGTATATTATTACAATTATTATTCCTGCATCATGTTGTCTGCTGCATTATTTTACTTATCCCTTTTGTATATATAACTCTGATAAATGTTGTATAAATTATAATTAAATGTATAATATAAATAGCTTTATGAACTGTTTATTTGATTATTATATTTTATCGTTCCAGTGTGAGATTCTGTGTTTGTTTTCTTCTTTCCTTATTTTTCTTAATTATCCCTATTGATTATCTATATTCCGGATTGTTTAAGTTGGACATGTGTGGATTATTGTCAATTTAAACCTTCTGAAATGTGGGTCGTCACAGAACTTATGATTATAATGTTGTTCTCATGTGATTATCTATACAATTTCTCATGTGCCTTATATAAAGGAAATAAGATCAGTTTCTCTAAGGCATATACAATTTTCATTTTCATTATAAAAAAATTGCATTTGACCTTTTAGTTTTCACCATTCAGTTATAATGTTTTATTTTAATTTCATAATGCAATCTTGATTTCTAATTCACGGCTCAAGTTTGTATGAAGTAGTGCATGATTTCAAATTGTCATATTCTATTTTTTATAGTTCAAACATTAGTAGGTCTTAAATTTTAATTTTGGAGCAATTGTATTTCTTTATAAATATACTTGCATTTATTAATTCCAAGGACCATATTCATTTTCTTACTGTTAATAATTAAAGATGTTAGATCTCTTCCACTTGAATATTGTTTGAGTATGTGGTTCAATATTGTAGCAGTTTTAAAACTTTAATCAGTTTGGAACAATAGAAATTAGATGAGATGAACGACAAGGTAGATGGAAAGCATAAATAGATAAGTTGTAATTATTTTTCCAGTTTCGTTAAGAAGATTATGTATAGTTAACAACTGTTGGGAATTCTCCCTTGGTCCACACATGTCAATTTTCACATTAATATTAGGGAGTTCCTTAAACTTTGTAGCATTTGGATCTTCGTTTGTGAAATAAATGCCTTTATTATGTTAAAGAATATAATATATTTCCTAGAAAGTTGGTTAGTAAACTTATCAGAAAGCTTATACTAAAATAGTTAATATCAAATTGTAATTGGTAGAACTCATAATTCTTATTAACGTAAATCTTTGTTAAATAAAAATTATCATATAGTTTGACGTGGATGCAAGATTTTATAATAGTGAAGTTTTTTATTAACTATTTTATTATAGAATGTCTTCAATTTATAATGGGTACAGTAGTCGAATGCAGACCATGTGCAAAGCACGGGTTCGCACTAGTTATTAATATTAAAGAAGATAAAGATTTATTCTTTTAGAAATTGAAGTCGCTGCCTCTTCTAGTCCAAATTGACCCAAAGAGATTTTGAAAATTGCCGATTCTGAGATGTTCGATGTTCGCTACGACCATGTGGATTGATCTTGTCGTGCTTTGAAGTACTTGAGTCTAGGCCTGGATATTCACGATGCCTAGGCTTGATGTTAATTTCACGTGCTTTGATGCTCAAAGTGTTTCACCACCTAATGTTGATTGTTTTGTTGCTTGAAAAGTAGATGGTCCTGCACTTGATTCGTTTCAGATCCAAAGTCTGAAGAATGATGATGATGTCTTCGTTTGCCTAGGCTGATAGTAGCTATTGGATTCGAGCCTTGCTGACATTATCAAACCATAAGATCTATCGATCTGAAAAAGTACTGCTAAAAAAACAAACTTTCATTGCCAAAATCAATGTCGCGTATGAATTTTCGAGTCACCATAATGCTTTAACTCTCGTTTTGATCTTGAGCAAGTTGCTTGAGTTGCTGTTGTTGGAGGCTGATAAAATTGCAATACACGGATAAAGGTTTTGATACTACATGTAATTTTCTGAAACTATTTTGTGTTACATGTGCTGAAGTTTGATGCTATTGAACTTGTATTGTTGTGTCATTGTTGATGCTTCTAAGTGATGAGTTCGGTTTGGCAACATTATTGGTCAATGGTTGTTCTCTGGTTGTGTGTAGTGACGATGTAGTTGGTGTTGATGATCAGATATTGGATGAATTGGTGGTGAAGCCTATGTTGTAACAACCCGCATATCTATCGATTTTATATTTAAATATTTTATCGTTAGTCGGATGTTAGTCCGAAAAGCTACTTTTTGCATACGGTCAAATTAGGACTCAAGACCACTCCCATTGAGTTCAAAATGACGTTTGCGATCTTTTTGAGTATACACTTCGACATCTTTGGAATAAGTGGAAATTTCGTCACTTTTTCCCACCTTTGACTTTGGTTTGGACTGCACCTTCTTAATTCAGCCCAACCCTCTTCCTCACTTTATCAAACACTTCAAGCTTTGTCAAAAATGGTGGTGGGAAAGAGAAATTAAAACTCCAAACTCAAATTCTATTTCAAATCCGAGATTCAGCTCCAAATTCACGTAAAGAACATTGATTCAAGCTTGTTGGTGTTCTTGCTTTGCTCTCAAGTCTCATCTTCATCAATTTCGTGGAAAAGGTGAGATTTTGATCTCACATCTTGCCTATATCTATCTTGGACTGTTGGGAATGGTTCCCTATCATTTTAGCATGCACATTTGCATTTGGTTTGGATTGGATTGGCGAAAAACCCAAATTTTTAGTGTTTTTGGAGATTACCTGAGCTTAAGTCGTTCTGCCTCCATAGGTCGCCCAGAACTGTAGCTCGTTCGCATTGAAAAGTCACGCAGTGTAGGTCGTCCGCGAGTTAAGCCTTAAGTCGTAGGTCGTTCGCGAGTTAAGCCTTAAGTCGTAGGTCGTTCGCGAGTTAAGCCTTAAGTCTTAGGTCGTTCGCGAGTTAAGCCTTAGGTCGTTTGGCCTTTTTAATTTTAGGTCGCGAACCTGTTAGGTCGCGCACCCTTCTTTAGGTCGCGAGTTTTAGGTCGCGCACCCTCCTTAGGTCGCGAACCAGTTAGGTCGCGCACCCTTCTTTAGGTCGCGAGTTTTAGGTCGTGCACCCTTCTTAGGTCGCGAACCAGTTAGGTCGCGCACCCTCCTTAGGTCGCGAACCTGTTAGGTCGCGCACCCTTCTTTAGGTCGCGAGTTTTAGGTCGTGCACCCTCCTTAGGTCGCGAACCAGTTAGGTCGCGCACCCTTCTTTAGGTCGCGAGTTTTAGGTCGCGAGTTCCTTAGGTTGCTCACCTCCCTATAAGTCGCTTGCTCCAGTTAGGTCGCTCGGCTATTTTGTTAGGTCGCTCGGCTATTTTGTTAGGTCAAACTCCGTACACCTCTGCGTAGGCGATCTTATCTGAAAAGCATTCAACAGAACTTCCACTTTGATGCATTTTGAGCTGATTTTCTTGGATTTTGTTCATGTTTCCTAGAGATTTGACCAGGCAACTGAGTGCTCGACATTGGCCACAGCTCGACATGAAGGACTGCTCGGCATCCAGGAGTACTCGGCATCAACAGGCACTCGGCGACAACCAATGTTCAGCGCTAGCGTTCGGCATCATTAGAACTCGGTGATAGGAGAACTTGGCAACAAGAGCGCTCAGCATCCCAAGGTACTCGGCGTACAGGGGTGCTCGGCATCAAGCAGCACTCGTCGTCAACTAGTGCTCGGCAACAAGAGTGCTCAGCATACAAGAGTGCTCGGCATACAAAGTGCTCGGCATACAAGAGTGCTCGGCATCAAGGCTGCTCGGCATACAAAAGCGCTCGGCGTCAGAGAGTACTCGGCATCCAGTAGTGTTCGGCGAAGTACACAGCATCCAGAGAGTCCGACATCCAGTAGTGTTCGGCGAAGTACCCAGCAGGGTTCGGCATGCGGTGGAACTCTGCGTCAACCAATGCTCGGCAGCAAGAGCACGCGGCATGCAAGAGTGTTCGGCATCAAGACTGCTCGGCATACAAAAGCACACGGCATACAAGAGTACTCGGCATCTAGAAGAGCGTTCGGCTTCGACTGACAAACATCCTGCACTTCCCAGACACCAACCACATCGTTCGGCATATAAGGGACTGTTCGGCATCAGAGCGTTCGGCACACCTGGTTCGGCATACAGCGACCACTGTACTGGGGCTAGAGCGTTCGGCTATCCAGCCCACTTGGGAAGTCCAGCCCATATTTGCCTATAAATAGAGGGGCATGGTCACAGTGAAAGGGATCCTTTTTTGGAGAGAAAACACCGGGGAGACTCTGCCATTTTCAAGACTCATCTTCTCTACTTAACAACTTCACTCAAGCATTTGATTCACGAATTGTATTTGTAATCAACCATAAAGGAAATCAATAAAGTTGAACAAAGTGGATGTAGGCAATTACGCTGAACCACTATAAATTTGGTGTTCTTACTTTCTGCATTTAAATTAGCATTGTCTTCTCTGTTTAATTTACTTTCATCACTTATATCTCTACACAATCTTTCTGAATGAGGTTAGTGACCAATTTTGGTGCTAACACTTTGGTGCTTTCACTGAGAATTGAATTCTCAGATCTCAAGGATCTGCTTTGAAGCTACTGGATTGAACAAATCCCCCAAAGAAGATCCGACTCACTGATAGGACATCCGTTGATTCTACTCAGAGTTCATACCAATAACTCTACAATGGCAAGACCACGTACCAGGTCAGCTTCTCACAATGCGAATGCCCACGAGACTGCTAGCGTGCAACAAGCAGGGCCTAGCAATCAACCAGCAATTCCAAATACAGGAGTTGCCACTCAGGACCAAACTCCAGTTGTCACCAGAATAGAGTTCAACGACTTGATGAGAGAGCTCAGGGAAAGTAGGAGATAACTAGGAGAGCAGATGCAAGCCAATGCCGACCTGATGGCACAACTTACTCAACAGCAGCAACAGAATGCTGGGGGCAATCCCGCTGCTTACTCCTCATCTGACAGCTCTACTTCCTCTGATGAACCTCCCAGGCGCAGACGCCGTAAGACTGATGCTGCGTGAGCAGATGCTGCTGTTCGAACAGCTGGAGACCGCGACCAATCAAGAGCTGGAAGCTTCAGGACCGGGATACAGATGGAAGATAGAGGCCCAGATCATCAAAATGCTAACGATGTCGAACCTCAAGACGCACGATTGGCAGATCGCCAAGAGAGGAGGCATCAGCATGGACAGGCGCGTAGAACAGACTCCAACCTTCCGCCTTCCATACAGACACCAGATCTGACAGCCATGATCAGGCAGTTGATGAAGGAAAATCAGGGGTTATCGAATGATGATTGGGGAGTGCTAAGAAGTCATACTCCATTCACGGATGTTGTGTTGCAGGCGGCGTACCCCAGGAAGTTTAGTATGCCTACTATTCCCGCATATGAAGGAAAGACTGACCCTAGACAACATGTCATGAGGTACGAATGGATGATGGATTCAGCCAGAGCGAATGATGCCACCAAGTGTAGGTGCTTTCCGATTACTCTATCTGGGATCGCTACTATGTGGTTCACCCGACTTCCTCCGCAATCCGTATCAAATTTCGAGGAGTTGGCAAAGAAGTTTATTGAGCAGTTCAGGATACACACTATGCGCCCAAAGGACGTGATGTCTCTGTCAAGTGTAATCCAAAATCCTGGGGAATCGTTGAAGGAATATTTGCAAAGATTCCACGTAGCAGCAACTGAAGTCAGTAATCCCAATGACCATGCAATTCTGATGGCTGTAATGAGAGGTGTGGATCCAGACTCTGAGTTTGGAGACTGGATGGCAGGAAAACCTCCAGCTACGCTAGAGCGTTTCTACTCTAAGGCACACCAGTTCATAAGAAGAGAGGAAGCTAGGTCGGTACGACGAGATAAGATGCCAGGACCTGTCCAAGAGTCAATAAAGAGCAACATTGCTGTGAAGCAATCTGGAGACGGCTCGGGAAAGGTCCAAGTCAATGTCCAGAACAAGCCTGGGCAACCCAAGGAGTCCGGAGGAAGGAGTCAAGGGAAAAGAAAAGAAGCAGGAAAGTGGAAGTCGAGAATTCCAAGCTACAGCGAGTACACTCCGCTAAACGCCCCACTTGAAAACATTTACCTATCCACCTGCAATACTTTTCAATACCAAAATCCACGTCCGAAAGAATCAACCGAGGAACAGAAGCGGACCGGGAAATATTGTCGCTTCCATGAAACTTATGGGCACAACACGGAAGAGTGCAGACACCTGCATGACGCTATCGAGAAGTTGATCAGACAGAAGAAGTTGCAAGAATTTGTAAAGGATCCACAGGAAGGAGGGCAGGGAACGTCCAACCCAGGTCGTGCACCAGCTCTGCGTCATCCTGAGGAGCCTGCCCGGACCGTTGGTAGACTGGTCATAAATACAATTATCGGCGGGCCTCACCCCGCGAATAAGAATTGGCAGGAGATGGAGCGATATGCAAGTTCCTTGAAGCATGCAGATTTTGAGTGTTGTTCGAACGTGGAGGACGGAGCCCCTGCTAAGCAGCAGCGCGTAATGACAGACGATATTGTGTTCAGAAGCAGAGACGCTGATCAGGTAGAGGCTCCGACCATCGACCCCATGGTCATATCTGCAATGATCGGACCAGCATATGTAAAAAGAATTCTGATTGATTCTGGAAGTTCAGTCAACATCATCTTCAAGAAGGCCTACGATCAAATGAAGCTAGAAACAAAAGACTTGAAACCATCCAAAGCTCGTATTCACGGCTTTAACGGCGCTGCAACTGATGCAGTGGGATATGTCGAGTTACCAGTTGAACTGGGACAAGGCGAGCGTCGGAGAGTGCGAATTCTACCCTTTGTAGTTTTGGATGTGGACTCTCCGTATAACGTTTTCTTGGGTCGGCCGGCCCTGGCAGAGTTTAGGGCAGCGTTAGCCCCGTGGTGTTTAACTTTGAAGTTCCCGACTGATAAAGGAGTAGGCATTGTTCACGGCGACCAAGCAGCTGGTCGTTCCTGTTATGTGGCCGAGCTCCGAGAGGCCCACCGGAGGGAGAAGGGAAAGGTTGCGGACAATCCCGTCCGCATCCTCAATGCGGATAATTGACAAGTAGTGCCCGAGCCCTGGCTCGGGCATAGTTCTCGGATCTACGGAGATATAGATCCGAGAGACGACGATGAGAAACCCAGGGAAGAGAAGGCGACACCGACTGAATTAACAATTGACATTTCAGTTAGCCGTGACGACCCTTCGCGAATACTGAAGATCGGATCACAGCTAGGCCCCGCAATGACTGAAGACCTTAGCGACTTCCTCCGGGCGAACCTTGATGTTTTCGCCTGGACGCATTCTGATATGTGTGGGATTTCTCCCGCCATCACGAGTCATATGTTGAACATAGACCCGAAATACGTCCCAGTCAAGCAAAAAAGGAGAGGAATGGATCCGGAGAGATCCGCCGCTCTTGGAGAGGAGGTGGACAAACTCAAAGCAAATGGGTTCGTCCGCGACGCCCTCTACCCTGAATGGGTATCCAACCCCATGCTAGTAAAGAAGGCGAATGGGAAATGGAGGACTTGCGTAGATTATTCCGACTTGAACAAAGCATGCCCTAAGGATAGTTTCCCGTTGCCTAGGATCGATCAGTTGGTCGATTCCACCGCAGGACACGAGCTGCTGTCATTCATGAATGCGTACTCAGGGTACAACCAAATCCCGATGCATATTCCGGACCAAGAACACACCAGCTTCGTTACAAATGTCGGACTGTATTGCTATGTAGTGATGCCCTTTGGATTGAAGAATGCAGGCGCAACTTACCAGCGTTTAGTGAATCGAATGTTCAAGGACCAGCTGGGTAGAACGATGGAAGTCTATGTGGATGACATGCTCGTGAAGTCATGACGGTCAAACGACCACATTCGAGACTTGGCTGAAATGTTCGACATACTCAGGTTTTATGGAATGAAGATCAACCCTTTGAAGTGTTCCTTCGGCGTTGCATCAGGGAAGTTTTTGGGATTCATCGTCAATGCTAGGGGAATCGTAGCCAACCCAAAAAAATCCAAGCTATTCGAGATGTGCAAGCGCCCAGGACTATAAAGCAAGTACAGAGCTTGAACGGAAAAGTAGCTGCGCTAAGTCGATTTATATCTAGGGCAACTGACAAGTGCATCCCATTCTTCGATATCATAAAGAAAGGGAAGAGATATTTTGAATGGACGTCTAGTTGTGAGGAAGCATTCCGGAATCTGGTGGGGCATCTGGAGAGTCCACCAATGCTAGCAAAAACAGTTGACCACGAGATGCTGTACGTATACTTGGATGTATCCCCGCATGCGATAAGTGCGGCTTTGGTTCGTGAGGAGGATCGAGTCCAGAAGCCGGTGTATTATGTTAGCAAGCGTTTAACAGGGGCAGAGAGGAATTACCCTAAAATCGAGAAATTGGCTTATTGCTTGGTGATTGCATCACGAAAGCTTCGCCCATACTTTCAAGCACACTCAATCGGTGTTTATACCGATCAACCCCTGAGGCAGGTACTCCAACGGCCAGAGACTTCCGGAAGATTGCTAAGATGGAACATCGAGTTGAGCTAATTCGATATCGCGTACTTACCACGGAGAGCCATCCGAGGGCAAGCATTAGCAGATTTCATCGCTGAGTTTACTATACCCATCAAACCGGATGATCACGACCTCATTCCACCTGTTCGATGGAAATTATACACTGACGGTGCATCAAACGACCGTTGCTCCGGCGCGGGCGTAGTTCTTATAACTCCGAAAAACCGATCAATCTGTTATGCCCTGAAGCTCGATTTCCCGGCTACGAATAACGAAGCTGAATATGAAGCACTGATCGCTGGCTTGAAGCTCATCAAAGAACTCGGGATCGAATCAGTCGAAATCTTTTGTGACTCACAGTTGGTGGTTTACCAAGTACGGGGAGATTACCAAGCAAAGGGATGAAAGCTTGCTCCGTACCTCGTTCAGGTCCAAGAACTACTATCAAATCTTGAGCGTTATGACATTTCACATATCCCGCGCGAACTGAACAAAGAAGCGGACTTGTTGGCTAAATTTGCAAGTACCGGCGATGCTCAACAAATGGGATTGTATCCCGTCAAAGTCTTACATGCCCCGAGCATAGACGGGATGAAAGTCGATCTCGTGTTGGAAACAGAAATCGAGAAGGAATCGTGGATAACCCCATTCAAACTGTACCTAACGACCGGAGCTTTACCAGAAAAAAGAAGCGAAAGACGGCAGGTCCTTCGAAAGGCCGCGCGATACGTAATGCAAGATGGGTCGATGTACCGAAAAGGATTCTCAGTCCCATTATTGCGATGCATCGTGCATGATGAGACAAAGCGGGTCTTAAGAGAGGTTCACGAAGGGGAATGTGGCAACCATACCGGGGGGCAAACGCTAGCAAAGAAGATCCTCCGCTATGGATATTACTAGCCCACCGTAAACCGGGATGCCACGGATTACGCAAGAAAATGCGACAAGTGTCAAAGATATGCGAAAATCCCGAGGGCTCCATCAACGGAACTCACACAAATGATCAGTCCCTGGCCATTTGCGATCTGGGGAATCAACATAATCGGCTCTTTGCCTCTATCCAAAGGTGGTGCGAAATACGCAATAGTTGCAGTCGACTATTTCACGAAATGGGCTGAGGCAGAACCTTTGGCCACTATCACCTCTAAGAAGGTCATTAACTTCATTGTACGAAACATTATATGCCGCTTTGGCCTTCCACGCACCATCATTACAGACAACGGAACGCAATTTGAAAGTAGAGAGTTCAAAGAGTTCTGTTTAAAGTACGGCATCGAGAAAAAGTTCACCGCCGTTGCACACCCAAAAGCTAACAGACAAGTCAAGGCCGTTAACAAAATAATCAAGTCCATACTGAAGAAGCGTCTGGAGAAGGTTGGAGGCAAGTGGGTAGATGAACTCCCGACAGCATTATGGGCGTATAGAACTACCCACAAGTCCGCGATCGGCCACACTCCATTCGCCTTGGCATACGGCTCTGAAGCCGTTATACCCGTGGAGCTTGAAGTTCCATCGCACCGAGTGACATACTATGATCCCAAGACGAACCAAAACCTCTTGCTGGAATCACTGGACTGCGTCGACGAAAAGCGTGAAGAAGCTGAATTAAGGGCGGCAGCGCACAGACATCGAGTCAAGCGTTACTACGACGGCAGAGTCCGCCCAAGAACCTTTGATGTGGGTGATCTCGTTCTGAAACGAGTCTTTCCGGTACCATCACGCATGAATCCCAGCTGGGAAGGTCCGTACGCCATTGAACGGAAGCTTGGAGAAGGAACATTCAAGCTAGCGACCGTTGATGGCGCGACACTCCCCCGAGCATGGAATAGTGAACATTTGCGGCACTATTACATTTAGCATGTTTTCCTTCTTGTTTTAGGCACTGTTATTTCCATTCAGTCATAACTTAGTTTCTTTTTAAAGTTGTAATCAAGCAATTTAGTTGATTTTCATTAATAAAGGCTTGAAGCCGTATTTTCTATGAAGTTTCTATATCTCTTAATTGGATGATAAATTACATTATCCTGCACGACATACAGACTCGTACGAACGATTCCAAATCTCCGAATTCCCAGAGCGCGGATCGGAGTACTCTAAGTCCCCAGAGCGCGGACTAGAGTATAAACGATTCCAAATCTCCGAATCCCCAGAGCGTGGATCGGAGTACTCTAAGTCCCCAGAGCGCGGACTAGAGTATAAACGATTCCAAATCTTCGAATCCCCAAAGCGCGGATCGGAGTACTCTAAGTCCCCAAAGCGCGGAGCAGGGTACTCTAAGTCCTCGGAGCACGGACTAGAGTATAAACGATTCCAAATCTCCGAATCCCCAGAGCGCGGATCGGAGTACTCTAAGTCCTCAGAGCGCGGACTAGAGTATAAACGATTCCAAATCTCCGAATCCCTAGAGCGCGGATCGGAGTACTCTAAGTCCCCAGAGCGCGGAGCAGGGTACTCTAAGTCCCCGGAGCGCGGACTAGAGTATAAACGATTCCAAATCTCCGAATCCCCAGAGCGCGGATCGGAGTACTCTAAGTCCCCAGAGCACGGACTAGAGTATAAACGATTTCCAATCTCCGAATCCCCAGAGCGCGGATCGGAGTACTCTAAGTCCCCAAAGCGCGGACTAGAGTATAAACGATTCCAAATCTCCGAATCCCCAGAGCGCGGAGCAGGGTACTCTAAGTCCCCGGAGCGCGGACTAGAGTATAAACAATTCCAAATCTCCGAATCCCCAGAGCGCGGATCAGAGTACTCTAAGTCCCCAGAGCGCGGACTAGAGTATAAACGATTCCAAATCTCCGAATCCCCAGAGCGCGGATCGGAGTACTCTAAGTCCCCAGAGCGCGGACTAGAGTATAAACGATTCCCAATCTCCGAATCCCCAGAGCGCGGATCGGAGTACTCTAAGTCCCCAGAGCGCGGACTAGAGTATAAACGATTCCAAATCTCCGAATCCCCAGAGCGCGGACTAGAGTACAAACGATTCCAAATCTCCGAATCCCCAGAGCGCGGATCGGAGTACTCTAAGTCCCCAGAGCGCGGACTAGAGTATAAACGATTCCAAATCTCCGAATCCCCAGAGCGCGGATCGGAGTACTCTAAGTCCCCGGAGCGCGGACTAGAGTATAAACGATTTCAAATCTCCGAATCCCCGAAGTGCGGAGCGGAGTACTCTAATTCCCCGGAGCGCGGACTAGAGTATAAACTGTTTCAAGCCTCCAAGTCCCCGGAGCACAGAGTCAGCAAGAAGTCCAAGTACTCGAAAGATGTGGGACGAGAGGTACGCCATGTCCAAAAATGTTTGAACAGCACAAGAATGGACCGGGAGATAATGCAACTCATAAGAACTTGAGTTATGGCTACAATTAGTCAGCAAACTAAGGAAAGACAAGAGAATCACTCAAGCGAAAAAGAAGCTAAAAACTTTATTCAATAAGTCCAAAATGGGGATACATGATCACTCCTACAAAATTCAGACCTCTCTATACAAACTACAAGTTGTGGAAGATAAAAGCAATTACAAGACTTAAGCAAAAAACTCATTGAACGAGTGTATCGATTATTTCTTCGACTTCTTCTTCTTGTCTTCCTTCGTTGTTTCCGACGACTCCTCTCCCTCACGCTTTTTCTTGGACTTTTTGCTTGCTAGAGAAACGGAGTCGGGAGTAGGAGACGGAACATCTAGTGATTTGGACCTGCCCGGGAGAATGATTTTCAAAGGTCTGTTCCGCGGGTCAGTGAGTTCCAGTATTTCAGACTCAACTTTGACTTTGACTTTTTTCTTCTCCTCGTTGGCGAGACGGTCCTTCATGCTCATCTCTGAAGTATGCTCAGAGGCGCCAGTGATTTCAATTCCATCGCTTCCTTCGGCAGGAGACAAAGTATCAAGCTTGTCATCATCTAGCGCCCCGATCACTTGAGCGTCTGGACCGGGAGTTACTCCCGCATGAGCAACATCACTTGGTTTCTCTGCTTCCTCCTTGGCGTCATCGCTCCTTGGAGTTGGCTCGGCGTCAGAACAACCTACATGAAAATATAAAGAATGGGCGTTAGCACGAATAACCATTGCTGAAAAATGATGGGATCTTTCAACTTCTAGAGAAAGAAGAATTTCCTACCAGGTCCCGGTTGGCTATCGGTGGCACGTGGGGTTTCACCCTCCAGGATAGGTGATAGCACATGAGCACTGAGCCCGGGGTCTTCGGGGTCATAACCAACATGCTGCTCAAATGGATCAAGTGTCGGCCGACTGGCCGATTGGGCAGCAGATTGAGCAGCAGTATGAAGAGTAGTAATATTAACCCCAGACGGGCCAGCTTCACCATCTTTCTCTTTTGGAAGGGGAGAGCCTTTGCTGTAAAGTGCCAATGCTGCGGATAAGTCCGATGGCTCATTTCCCCTAAGGAACTCCTTCACCAGGGCCTCCTCATCGACCTCTTCGGAGCCTGACTCGATCTTCCTAATCCTTATCAAAGTTTCCCAGGCCTCAGCTAGGGATTCAAGGTAGCCTTCGCCCAAGAATGTTAAGTCGCGGTGCATAAGGACGCGGGCTCCATATTCAGCAATTAACGGGTCAAACATGTTTTTGACCTCTTCCCTGCCGGCTTCCGCGGCCGCCTCGAGGCGAGAATCAATCTCCTCCGCAACCTCTCTTTTGCCCTCCTCACGGGCCTCATCCTTCATTTTCTCAACCCCAGCGAGTTCGTCATCGAGCTTTGTTTTCAGGAGTCGGGTAGCAACAATCTCGTCACAGTATCGTTGTGATTCTTCTTGAGCAGCTACCTTATCCTCCTTCTCCTTGGAGAGTAATTCTTTCAGCTCTTTGACTTGGGTGGCGAGTGCGTCCCCTTCCTTTTGGACAGAGTCTTTTTCTAGGGCGAGGGCACCGCTGCGCTGGACTGCTTCGTCAAGCTCTTTTTTGTGAGCCGCCTCTAAACGAGTAACGGCCTCGGCAGTATTTTTTGCGCTTTGTTCAGCGGCTTCTAGCTTTGACTTATACGAAGCAAGCTCTTCGTCTTGGAGCTTGATGATTTTCTTATCGCTGTCGGCTTCCAGATTCAAACGGTCAATCTCGTGTTGACGCTCAACAGATACTTCCGAGACCTTCTCCACCAAGTGCACAAATGCATCATGTTGAACATAGACGTCGTTATTGCAGGCAATGGCACTCTGCTTCACATGCCCGGGAATATGATGAATGGCCGGGAGGAACTTCAGACCATCGAAGCAAATTTTTGGAAACTTGGCCTTAAGATCGACCATCTTTTCCGCAACAGTCGGGTCCACCGCAGGAGTAGGACGAGGAGGCTTTGAAAACTCCGTTCTTTTACGTTGCTCTTGAACTTGCCTTGTACTCGATGAACTGGAATGTTGTTCTCGAGGAGCATCAGACTGATAACCCTTCTGTAAGGATTTCTCTCTATCCGGCTCAGTTGGAGGAGGAAGATCACGGGACTGGGAAGATTGAGAATGTTCTTTCTTGCGGTGAGACGACTCACGGGGACGATTGTCCCTATCTTCATAATCGCCTCGGTCCCTACGTCTGCCTGAACCGGAATCCCGTCCAGAGTGATGGAATATAGAAGACCCCTGAAGGCGATCAAGTCCGTGAGAGCGACCCATATCACCTGCAAAGAATGGAGATAACAATGAGTTAAGGAGAATTCACGAGTTAAAAAGACTTGAAGCATATTATGGAATGCGCATGTGCGTGTGTGTCCTAGTATTCCCCCCGACGGACCCGTTCGTTTATCTTTGCTAATCGGAGTGTTGTCTCCTTGAGCCGGGAGTTGAACTCCTACATTGCCTCTAGCGGGCGAAGAGAATTTGAGAGCTTCAGGATCATCGAACCCGTAATTAAGTAAATCATCGGGGATGGACAGGTTGGACAGACCCCTCAGAGAACTTTCCAGATGTTGTGAGGAAGCCTCTTTCTCAGGCGGAATAAGTGTGACTTTTGAAGTACCACCAACTTTCTCCTTCTGAACTTTATATTTTAACTTCTTCTTTCCCTTCGAAGGGGAGGACGACGTCTCAATGTCGTCAACTTCGACTGCCGGATTCTGAGCGGGACCCGCATTCTCACCCTGAGTTTCAGGGGCATCATCCTCTTTGCGCTCGCCTTCTTCGTGCGTGTCGGGAGCGCGGCGCGACGACGATCCGGCAAGTTTTTTCCCTTTACCGGACGGAGGTTTGGGAATGGTAACACCTTCTGGATGGCTGATCCGACGACCAGGAGCCAGCAAGCCGAACCCCGATAGTGATTCATTTGAAATGATAACTCGGATGTCTCGATCCTCGGTAGGAAGAGCTCTAATGGCATCGACAGCCTCAGAATATCCTCGGCCTTCCGGGCGCGGGTTGATACCTAAAAAGATGAAATGAAGAGTTAGGAAAAGCATGACTCCGATCAAATACGAATAGTGACTCGGCAGAGAGACTTACTGCCTTCAACCCATCTCCTAGCGAAACCAGAAGGGCAGCGCACATAGAACCATTCCTGTTTGTACAGGGCGAATTTGCTACAGGCCCCTGTCAAGATCTGGCATTTGTGGTATGGCTCGAGGAACATAAAAGAAGGACTATCTTTCCGTCTCTTGAACATGTAAATATATCTGATATCACCGGCGGTTGGAGGTCTGGAGAAGACAGCCATGAAAAGTAGGTAAGTCCCATATAGAAATGCATGGCCGTTCGGGTGCAGCTGCGACGGAGCTATGTCTATGTACTGCAGTACATCCTGGAGAAATAAGTTGAATGGAGGCACGCTGCCCATCCAACACATGAACTTGTTGCAGGTAGTGTACCTGACTGGGGGCAGATGAGGGAGATCGTGTCTTGAAGGAACTAACACGTCGGCAAAAGGAATCCCGTGAATGGAGCATATCCGTCGTAGAGCAGCTTCGTTGATCTTGGAGGCTTGAGAATCGATCGGATTGTCTAGTAAGATGGCTGCCTCCAGAGCATCAGGCTCCAAGTTATGAGCAGGAGAAGTCGATGGGTTAGAAGTATCAGCGGCTCCTTGCCTTGATGACGGCCCAGGCCTGTCGGATATAGTGGCGGAGCTAGATTTTCTCGACATCCCAAATAAATAACGAACCTAGCTAAGTGCTTGAGAGAACTATACTTAAAAAAACGTTGAACGTTAGAATTAGCAACACGAGTTTTCCCCCCACGTGGTGTGTGAACTAGTGCAAGCAATTGTGTGCAAGCAATAAGATTTCAAGGATATAAAAATGAGTTTCGAATCGTTGCCTTCGAAGACCGTCATCGCTGACCGTCTCGAAGAGCCCGCCTGGTGGTGGTTACAGTTCCAGATTTAGAAAACATGTAATTTATGAAGTATCCGGCTTAAGTCTAATTTGACATTTATATCGTTCGGCATTTAAATGTTGTTCGGCAATTGCATTGTTCGTCCTGAGAAGAGTTCGGCATGTATCTTGGTTCGGTTAAGTCATTGTCAAGTGTTCGGCTAAAGTCCTTGTTCGGCTAAAGGCCTCGTTCGGTTAAAGACATTGTCCAGTCAAAGGTTCTGTTCGGCATTGAAATTGTTCGGCATGTATATGTTTGTTCGGCATTTGAATGCTGTTCGGCATTGAGATTGTTCGGTCTAAGTTCTGTTTGACAATCGTATTGTTCGGCCTCGATACTGTTCGGCATCTAAGAATGTTCGGCTTGAGTTTTTGTTCGGCTAAGTTATTGTTCGGCATTTTAGTAAGTGTTCAGCTTTAGTTCGTTCGGCTAAGTTGTTGTTAAGCGTTCTAGCGAGTGTTCGGACTCATTCAGACGAAATACTACTCGGTAGCCTCTATCGTTCGGCGCATGACAACATACGCCGAACCATAACTATGTCATCCAACACCCTTACCACCTCCAACGTTTTCCTTTTCCTCCTTTTTTGACTTCGGTTCGGCGCGATGGAGCTAAAACCACGTGCGCAAGCACCTCAAATCCTTCCTCCTCGCCTCGCATTATCGTTCGGCAATGAGGGCAACCCACTCGAAAGCTTTTTACATGGCAGACCTGACCATCTCATTTGGAACCTATTCAAATTAATAGAGGAGCAGTACCTAGATTGTAGTTAGGAGCTTAGGAAGGAAGGTTCAAGTTGTAAATCTGTTCGGCTAAAGAAAGTTGTAAATCTTGGAAGAGTGACAGGAATGAAAGCATATAGGAGAAGGGACGGGAAGGACCTGGTTATATAGAGGGAGGTAGAAGTTGAAGAGGCTATACCCGGTAGAACCGGTCAACACCGGAGCGTTCGGCATCATAGCAGAGTGACGTTCGGCACACGAGGTACGTTCGGCTTCGAACGTATCGTTCGGCGTCCAAACCTTGCTCGTCTTGCACTTCCTTCGCTAACATTCTCGAGAAGGCATCATCAAAGGAAGTTGAACCAGATTCAAAGCGCATCACGTTCGGTCACATGATACACTTTGGGGGGCAAGTGTTTCCTGGAGATTTGACCAGGCAACTGAGTGCTCGGCATTGGCCACATCTCGGCATGAAGGACTGCTTGGCATCCAGGAGTACTCGGCGTAGTACTCGGCATCAACAGGCACTCGGCGACAACCAATGTTCAGCGCTAGCGTTCGGCATCATTAGAACTCAATGATAGGAGAACTCGGCAACAAGAGCGCTCGGCATCCCAAGGTACTCGGCGTACAGGGGTGCTCGGCATCAAGCAGCACTCGGAGTCAACTAGTGCTCGGCAACAAGAGTGCTCGACATACAAGAGTGCTCGGCATACAAGAGTGCTCGGCATACAAGAGTGCTCGGCATACAAGAGTGCTCGGCATACAAGAGTGCTTGGCATACAAGAGTGCTCGGCATCAAGGCTGCTCGGCATACAAAAGCGCTCGGCGTCAGAGAGTACTCGGCATCCAGTAGTGTTCGACGAAGTACACAGCATCCAGAGAGTCCGATATCCAGTAGTGTTCGGTGAAGTACCCAGCAGGGTTCGGCATGCAGTGGAACTCAGCGTCAACCAATGCTCGGCAGCAAGAGCACGCGGCATGCAAGAGTGTTCGGCATCAAGACTGCTCGGCATACAAGACTGCTCGGCATACAAGAGCACGCGACATACAAGAGTACTCGGCATCTAGAAGAGCGTTCGGCTTCGACTGACAAATATCCTGCACTTCCCAGACACCAACCACATCGTTCGGCATATAAGGGACTGTTCGGCATCAGAGCGTTCGGCACACCTGGTTCGGCATACAGCGACCACTGTACTGGGGCTAGAGCGTTCGGCTATCCAGCCCATATTTGCCTATAAATAGAGGGGCAGGGTCACAGTGAAAGGGATCCTTTTTTGGAGAGAAAACACCGGGGAGACTCTGCCATTTTCAAGACTCATCTTCTCTACTTAACAACTTCACTCAAGCATTTGATTCACGAATTGTATTTGTAATCAACCATAAAGGAAATCAATAAAGTTGAACAAAGTGGATGTAGGCAATTACGCTGAACCACTATAAATTTGGTGTTCTTACTTTCTGCATTTAAATTAGCATTGTCTTCTCTGTTTAATTTACTTTCATCACTTATATCTCTACACAATCTTTCTGAACGAGGTTAGTGACCAATTTTGGTTCTAACAGTTCACGTCTTCGAATGTGAATTTTTGTGATAGATTGTTTCAACAATCGCTTTATGACTTGTCACTTTAAAGATATATGAAGGTTTCAATACTAGTAGTAAATATCAAAACTCTTTCATCAAAGCGATTTCAACACTATTTTAAATATCAAAAGTTCATTTTCTCAAACCGATTTCCAATCTACTAGTATATACAAGCCATTACTTCACTCGGATGAGAAATCGACTTAAACGACTTAGTAAAACGAGTGGTATGAAACGCTTGCGTTCACTTTTTCGGTTAGCTCTTGGACTTGTTCGATTGAACCCTTTTGTGACAATTTTCTAGTGAAGATCTACAGTTTGTTCGTAAATATTTAAGTTAAGCAAGTGGTTATGGGACATGAAGCTAAACTCATATATTTACTAGCTTGGTGTGATTGACACTTCCTTATGATCATGACGATCATTCTTGTGATTTAGACTAGCGATTGAGCGATGTCTCTTTGTCTGCGAGGGAGACTAGACCCCACTTGGGTGATGTTTCTACTCACATATATGGGGCTGCACCCCATGGTCTTTGGGCCGTTCGTGTGTCAAAGGCCTTCGGGCCATCCGTGTGTTCGGAAAATTAAATGGATAGCTTCCATGAGATAGCTTCTCGTCCGTGTGCTTGGACTTCCCCCTTTTAGTAATTTCTGGATTTCGTGTGTTGATTTCTGGGATTTTTTCTGGATTTCGTGTGTTGATTTCTGGATTTAGAGCTTCACCAACTTTTGTGGTTTTCATTGATATGATATCATTTTTGTGTATTGGTGAATTTGTGTGTCATTACCTGCTTATGGGTTTGGATCTTTGAGAAGATCCTTGTGAAATTGATTAAACCTCTTGTTGATTATCATTTATGTACTTATAGTAGTACGACGTTATGGTTATTACATGTTCATGTCATGTCGTTTACTTTATACCATATCATCTGATATTTATAGCTAGACTGATCTGTTTATTATTTTCTTATAAATAATACTCGGGTCAGACCGAGATGTTACAGGTGTTTCTGCTTGACTTCTTCCTAGGATTTGCTACTCTGACTTTTGGCTAACAATTTAGATTAGCAGTTTTGTTGTATACACCTGAGATATAGACTCATAGATGTATTCTTTTGGTATAGCACATGTTGCTATTCTTTTGTATTATTGTGGATCTTTTTTACCACTACTCTGATGTACACTTTCATATGTTAGTTATATATTCATATTTTTTTCCGCCTTTGTGATATGGATGTCTGTGACTGATTTGTGTTATGCTTATTTCTATGTTTGTTTCCGAAGATTATTTATAGCCACCGTGTGATAAGCAATTACATGGATGGTCGCTCCTCAACAGCCTTATTCTCCGCCCTAGTTGACAACACTACTCCGTAGTGATCTTGGCTAGCGTGGGTATAGAGGTGGGGCGTCACATATGTGGTAAACATATCAGCAATGAGTAGGTGTTGGTCTTGAATAGTTTGCTTTGCCGACGTCAGTGGTTGTTTAAGTCTAATGTTTGCTGACGGAGTGATGAAGGCTAAGAGCTGAGTGATTATCTGATGCCGATGAGTTAAAAAACTTATGTTGAATTGAGATTTATTTTGAATGAAGTTGAATGTGATGATCAAATGAATGTGTATGAAATGTTATTGATAAAAAAATGTTGCCACACTTCCCTGTATTTTATATCTGATTAGTAAGGAAATTGGCAGCTTTGATATATGTATGTACGTATGTACATATACACACATACATACATATGTATGTACGTATGTATACATATGTATGTGTATTTATATACATACATATGTATATATATATAATATACATACATAGATATACACATATACATACATACATATAAAAACTTGTGCTTGAGTATATATATACAGAAACTTGTGCTTAAGAATCGTTGTTTTTGGATTGATTCTAGTAACTCTTGAAGGCCTGAAAATAATTGTCTGAAACATGTGCAAGGTGAACTCCAGCGTCAAATAGCACAGCCTCCCCAAATTCCACTATTAGATCCATAATTCGCACATTTCGTACAATTTGTTTTTGGGCTCTCTAGCCGCTACCGATTGATTCAGTGTGTGATATTTTCTTCTTTATGTTGTTTGACTATTTTTGCCTTGAGAAAGATTCCATCGTGATTTTTCTGCGTAAATTTGGTTATGTGTACTTCAACATGTAGTTGTATTTCAAGTAAAATATCTTTGAGTGAGAATACATTGGTGTTGAATAATTCCTCCAGTGATAATTTTTTGTATGAATGGTTCGGAAATGTTTGAATTGTTTAAGTGTAGTGCTCCGAGTTTGAAGTGTTATGGCTCAAAAAAACTTTTGTTATTCTAGAAATACAAACACTAAACAAACACGCTAAATATGAACATATGTTTATTAACAACAAAGAGAAATTAATTGCAATATTTTGTAATACCCCTCTTTTAATAATTGTAAACGTATGTTAAAATTTACAAATAAAAAATAAATGTAATTAATATGTCATGCGTTGATTGAAAAATAATATGACAAGTTGATTGAATACAAAATTGTGTTTAGATGATTTTTTAACCATAACGCACTCTGGAAAAAAATCAAATTAAAATAATAATTTGTTATCATCAAACAAGATATATACTCCACAGGGAGTTTACACAATATTTTTCATGTCTCACATCCGCGGAAATGTATTCATGATTCAAAAGTCATAGTTGAGCCAAATTAGCTAGTAGACATAGAAGTAGAGGCGGAGTTTGTAGCACCATGTGTGTAATATTTAAATGTTAAAAAAGTTATCATTTATATCTTCATTCTATTTAATATGTTAAATGTCAATCATGAGCAATTTATATACAACATGAACTGTGAGTATATCCAAATTTATTCTAGTGTATATTGAAAAAGTATAACATATAAGAAGTGTACATAGTTAAGGTGACCATATGCATGTGCTGAGATTTATACTACAACGGACCCATTTCTCCTTTACATATGCCTTTGTTGCCTAAGGTTTTGAATTAACAACATACATAATAAAAGATGTACAATAGTTTGCACACACACACACACCCACATAGAGTGGGGAGAGAGAAATTACATTTGGCAAACTTATAAAATTCAAAATGTAAAATTAACATTAATGATTTAACTTTCTATTAGGGAAAGATTTGAAATCAAGAATTACATTAATGCATATAATTCATATTATTAATTTTAATTGGGGCAACACAAATATGTTTCCATGTACATAAAATAGCATGTGATGTTTTAGATCTTAAATTAATTATTTACGTAAACATCTAATTATATATATATATATATGTGTGTGTGTGTGTGTGTGTGTGTAGATTTGTTAAAAATCAATGGTATAACTATCGAAACAAACATTTATTTAAAAGAGAAACAATAAATATATAATTTTACGCAGTACTTCAAATTTAGAAAGGAAATAAAGATGTTGGATTTTACACAAAAATCCACACATGAATTAAAAAAATGCTCTTTTTGTGAAAATAATACTCAAAACAACTGTATTAAAAAATCAATCAACGTAACAAAACAAATTAGTCTTCAACACAAAAATAAATTATTAACATATATGTATATGTTTGTGTGTGTGTGTGTGTGTATATATATATATATATAAAGCATAATATAAAAAAGACGGCGTTTAATTGAAATTAGTTTTTTTTTCAAAAAACAAAAGGAAAAACCAACAAGAATGTGGACAACTTTGGCATATGTAAATTCGTGATTAAATATTAGCATCAAAACAACATAGAGAATAACTACAGAATTAAAAAGGAGGAAGAAGGTCTAAATGATATAAATAATAATGAATGTATTTAGAAAAGAGATGAAGGGCAAAAGTAAATCTGAATTAAATAAATATATTTGACATGCTTTTAACAGAGATGAACATAAAAGGGTTTGAATTTCTTATTGCAAAATGAACCATTAAAACCCCAAATAAGCCATATAGAATCAAAACATATGAATAATCATAACTAAATTAAATTAGATAATTAACTTGGATTGCTGCCAAAAATCACACATTGATTAATGAATCAAAAGCCCATGGATTCTTGAATCAACCTCCAGATGTTGCAACGATCAAGAGTATAAACCACCTTTGACCAATCAATTTAATTTTTATTTTATTTTGGAATTTTGTCCCTATACCGCCATGAAAAATTTAGCCATTGCCTGATGCGAGAAAGTGTAACATCCCCCATTTTAAGGCCCGAAACTAAGCGCTACGGATGCTGCAGTCTTCCATAGTTATTAATTTCAAGTGACAAAATGTGGCTATGTTAATCATATCAATAATCAGAAGCACACGAACATGAAAATTTTCAAACACGATTTAGTAATAAACTTTTACATTTTATTTCAAAATAAGATTTCATATCCATTACATAATCCCCTTAGCAATTCCATGTTCAAAGAAATTATAATTATTACAAAACACTCCAAAAGCGATATATGAAGATGCCCATTGGTTGATCAGAGTTAATTACTTGGCAATTATATAACTTGCCATTACATCCATTCAAGCAAAATGAACTACACAACGGATAAATAAAAGCTCCTAATATAGCTAGATTGCCTCCTGCACGTCTCTAGAAGCTTATTCATCTAACTAGAACCTGAAATCCCTTACTCACAACCTACTCTAATGAGCACCCGAGAGTTTAAGGGGAAAAACAAAACTTCGAGTCGGATAAAAAGCCTAGTGTGAATAATAACCCACCATCTCGAATTAATAGATATCCAGTGAGACCACACCGTTGTGTGGAGCGGGTTTTCCCCTCCCTAGTACATTAACCAACATATCAGCCATATATCATGCTCCAACATCCACAATGGTTAAAACAGAATAACATAATCATATGCAAGTATGCAACGTGGGTAATTCAGACTCATTTGTCAACATAGGGTTGTATCTACTCTAAGTTCACCCTTTTATAAAACTGATAATTTGTCTCAATCCATAGTTTTTCTATGGACACTACGGACCTATTAGTTTTCATGGGCTGACTAATAACCTATCAAAGCTCTTAAGGACTACCTATCCTGAATCATAGTTTTCATAGGATCACTAAGAACCTATTGGTTTCTACCAATAACAATTTCCAATCATAGTTTTCATGGGATCACTTTGAACCTATTGGAACTCTCCAATAACATCTCTCTAATCATAATTTTCATGGGATCACTATGAACCTATTAGATTCTTCCAATACCATTCTTTCAAATCATAGTTTTCATAGAATTACTAGGAACCTATTGGGTACCTCCAGTAACACTACTTAAGCCATAGTTTTTATGAGATCGCTATGAACCTATTGGACCCTTCCTATACCATATCTCATATCATAATCTTTTGATCAGTTCTGGACACCCTAACACTTTTGATCTATCTGATCTCCTAGATGCAATTCTACTCACTTTGGAGCTAAATCTGATTATACTCACTAATGGGTCAACCTACCTGGTCATTCTGCCCTTTTTATATCCCAAAAGGCAGTTATGGGTCATGATGATGTGAGTATGACAATAATAATCATGCAATATAACTTATCAAATAATAATAAGAACATATAGCATCCATCATTTAAATATGTTCAATCAATTGGCACCTTATAATTACTTAACCTTAAGTACTAACCCTCTTTGGTAATTTCATATCAAAACTTGGGCTAAGCAATAATTTATTCCTTGAAAACATTTATCATTATATACGATTAATCCCTTTATTTCATATTTAAAACAGGGAAAATATAGCCCCTTACTTTACCAATTTCTCATGCCACTTTATAGACCATTTTAATACTGCTATGCATATGTTTGGAAATAATAGGTGGATGTCGCACCACTTCATTATAGGGATGAACGCCATAAATTAGAATATGTTCATCTTCAAAAACTAGCGGCATTGATATAGCCATCATAGGATGTCGCATCCCTCAATATCAAACCTTTAAAATAATTCTTATTTTATAAAAACATAAAGCTATAATGCTGAAGTAAATGTTGTCGCAACATAGAAATTTATAGGTTGCCGAACCTATTGAAGATAGCCTTGTATATATGAATATACCTTGAAGTTGACATTGATAACATGCGGCATTAATATCATAAAACATTGATATTGGGTGCTATAAAAACAACGGCTACTATGCCGTAATTAGGGTTAATGAAACCATGATATAGCAACGTCATTGCCGTAAAACAATCAATATCGAAAGTAAGGTTGGCGGCATCACCGCCTTAAAATCATAGTTATTAAAATAGACGATATGCGACATCATAGCGACGCCGAAAAGAAAGCGGCAATAACATCGTAAATAGTTTAATAATTAAACTAAAGGGTTGCAGTGTTACTTAATTGCAGCATCAATGCCAGATATTATCAAAACAAGAAAATAAAGGTGGTCGACATTGCCTAGGTATGTTACGAGATACCAAGTTGATATTGATAGGATGTCGACATTGATCACTTCAACATGGACTAAATCATTCCATAACTACTTAGTCTTTATCATATGCTTCCCTTTATGTCGGTGTCACCATTCATAGGTGCGGCATTATCAAGGCATCGACATTGATATGTGCGATGTGGCAATATTGTAATTACCATAAATACTAATTTATTTCTATATAGGAAAATCCCTTTTCACCAACTCTTATTCTTTGTCAATTTTCTATTGGTTGAAAACATACTTTCCCAAATTCTTTTTAGAAATTTGCTGCAACTCCATTTTCTTTCCCCAAACACTTTTGCACCCTTTAAACAATTTTATTATTTAATACTTATTTATAAGCTTTTCTAGCTTAATAAATTCATATAAAATCATAATATTTTTGTAAAAATCTCTAAAATTCACCAAAAATCAGAATTAACACATTTTTTAACATATAAAAATTTTCAGGGCCAAAATCATTATTTAATTATTTTTAATAATTAAAACAAAAAATAAATGCCCTTTTCTCTTTTAGGAAATTCATAAAATATTTCTATTAATTTGAAAAATTATGAAATTAAAAACCCATCTTAAAAATTATATTTTACATAACATATTAAAAAATCAAATCATTTGAAGATCAAAACTTAGGTTTTACGCTTAAGACCTATTAAAATAATTTCATAAAAATTTTGATAAATCATTTTTTTTATCAAAACAATGAAAAAATCAAACATGGCACATCGTAGCATCATCACAAATCAAAATCCATCAAGATCCAAAATCAACAAGTATAAAAATGAGATGATCTATTGTTATTCACCTTAGATTGGATAATGGAGTTGAGATTTGATGGAGAATGTTTTTTCTTGGCTTTGCCTCCTAAATCCCCATTAGATTTCCTCTACTCTAGCTTCTTAATGGTCGGCCTTGTTCTTGGTTCTTACTTGGTGGATTTTCAAAATATAACAATGAATGAGGGGTGATGGTTTAAGGGATAAAAGGTAGATCTATTCCTACTTTGCCCCTCTCATACATTCTTTTATAGTTTAACTTCTAAAACACTCTTAACAATTAATTAGTTAAGGCTCAACCTTGTTATTTATCAAATCTCATCCTCCTTATCTTCCTACATATCACATTATTCTATGTAATTCATCTAATTAAATCTCTTGAATAATGTTAATCAAAATTAGGGGTGTTACAGGCTCCCCTCCTTAAAGAATTTCATTCTCAAAATTAAGTAAGGATTGCATAATAAACATATCAATCATGCAAACAATGCTAGTATATCCTACCAGCTACAAAGTCTATATACAACAAATATAGAACTACCATCATAAAAACTCATGATAAGTATCCCTAATCCCATCCTTTGTCTCCTAAGTACCGTCTTTCTTGTTGTCACTTCACTGGACTTTCACCAATTTGACTTCTTGTTCCTTAGCCTCTTCTCATCTCTTGCTACAACACAAAATGGTTGCCTAACAAAAGTCAGATCCGGTTCTACTACTAAATCCTCTAATAGTCTCTGGATCATGTACATACTTCCTAAGATGAGAAATATGAAAAACATTATGGACTCCTGCCAAACTAGTCGATATCTCTACCCGGTATGCGAGTTTCCCGATTCTCTCTATGATAGGGAACGGTTCAACATATCTATGTGCTAGTTTTCACAACTTTCCAAATCGTATCACACCCTTCATCAGTGATACTTAATGAAAACATAATCTCCATGTGAGAACTGTAGTCCTTACGCCTATTATCTGCGTAAGTTTTCTTACTAGACTAAGCTTTCCTTATCCTAACTCGGATTAACTAAAATCTTCTCTGTGGCTTCTCTTACCATATCCGGACCAAGGACCAATCTGTTTTCGATCTCCAACAAACACGGTGATTTGCACAGCCTTCCACACATAGCTTCGAAAGGTGCCATTTCTATACTAGTCTGATAACTATTATTATTATAAGAAAACTCAACTAAGTGAAAATGCTCTTCCCACGACCTACCAAAATCTAGTACACAAGCTCTCAACAAATCTTCAAGTACCTTATTGATTTTCTCTATTTGCCCATTCGTCTGTGAGTGATAAGCAGTACTTATCTTAAGCTTGGCACCTAATAGCTCTTGTAGACTCTTCCAAAACTCACCAGTATACAAAGTATCTCCGTCACTAACTATAATACTAGGAATCCCATGTAGTCAAACAATATACTTCGTAAACAACTTAGCCAATACAGGTGCCATCCTGGTTGGCTTAATGAGAATGACGTGTGCACTCTTGATTGGTCTATCCACTATAGTCCTAATACTCTTATTTCCCCTATTCGACCTTGGCAACCGGTCAATAAAATCCATGGATATAGAATCCCGTTTCCAAACTGGTGTATCTAAAGGCTGAAGTAACCCACTTAGCTTTTGATGTTCGACTTTTACTTGCTGGCAATTCGCACATTGCTTCACCCACAAGCCTACATCCCTTTTCAAACCTTCCCAGAAGAAACTCCTTTTCATATCCTGATACATCTTAGTTCCTCTAGGATGTATAGTAAACTTTGATCAATGACACTTCATAAGAACTTCCTTCCTTAGGTTACCAACACCTGGAACACATAAATGTCCCTTCTTCCTTAACCATCCTCTCTGGTCAAGATTAAAATCTTTTAGATCATCAATCTTAGTTCCAATTTCCCATCTTCTAATCCTTTAGGCTAGTAATGGATCATCTTTTTTGCTTAGAAGTGATCCTTTCAATCAATATTGGTCGAACTTCCAAGCAAGACAACATGGCAGTACTTTGATTAGAACTAACAGTCGATCTTAACTGCATACTACAAGTAGTCAATGCCTCTAAATCCTTCTGTTCTGCCATCATAGCTAATACCACATTCTGATGTTTTCTGCTAAGTGCATCCACCACTTTATTTCCTTTCCTTGGTGTATACTCAATACTAAAATCATAAGCCGCCAAAAATTCTAGCCACCTTTGCTGTCTCATATTCAGCTCTTTCTGAGACAATAAATACTTCAAAGACTTATGATCTGTATAAAATTCGAATCTTTCTCCTAAGAGGCAGTATCTCTACACCTTCAAGGAAAATATCATGGCTGCCAACTCCAAATCATGAGTCAGATATCTAACTTCATGTAGTTTGAGCTATTGAGAAGCGTAGGCAACCACTTTACCTTTTTGCATCAGCACAACTCTTAATCATGTTCTACATGCATATGTATACACCATCAAGTCCTGATTACTATATGACACAACTAACACGGGCGCATTGGTCAACAAATGCTTTAACTTAAGGAATGCTTCCTCACATTTATCGGACCAAACAAATTTTACATCCTAACTGGTTAGTTTAGTCAGGGATGCTGCTATCCATGGGAAATCCTTGATAAATTTCCGGTATAGCCAGCTAAGCGAAGAAAACTTCTTATCTCGGTTACTATTTTAGGTCTCTTCCAATTATTAACAGCTTCAATCTTGGCTGGATCCACGGACAACCATTTTTCTGAAACTACATGACCAAGAAACTTCACTTCTCTTTTCTAGAAATGACACTTCAAAAACTTCACTTTTATTTGATGCTGCCTCAACATCTCAAGCACTATTCTAAGATGAATCTCAAGTTCTCTTTCATCCTTAGAATATATCAAAATGTCATCAATGAATACCAACACGAACCTATCTAAGTGCTCTCGAAAAATTCGTTTCATCAAGTCCACAAAGAAAGCAGGCGCATTAGTTAACCTGAACGGCATTACTAACCATTCGTACGATCCATACCTCGTTCGAAACGCCATCAAAAGAATACAATCCTCTGCCACCCTTAATTGATGGAACTGTGTCGCCAAATCCAACCGAGGAAATACCTTGGTTCCAATTAGCTAATCAAATAAATCATTGATTGTCGACAAATGATATCTATTCTTTATCGTCTTCACATTCAACTTAGGATAATCAATACATAATCTTAACGACCCGTCCGGTTTCTTCATGAAGACCGTGGCCACTCCCTAAGGAAAACTACTTAGTCTAATAAAATTATTTCCTTCTAAGTCCACTAACTGCACCTTTAACTCATTTATCTCTGTAGGTGTCATCTTCTTAGGTGGTCCAATAACAAGTTCAGTTCCAGGTACAAGATCTATTTGAAACTCAATAGCTCGTTTCGGTGGTAGTCCTGTAACCGGTTCAAAAACATCTGCATATTCTCTTGCAACAAATTCCGATATATCTCATCTTCCACTTCTGTGGCACCCAATAAAGCATAAACTTCTAAACCCAGATTCTCAGCTGAGTATATGATTCGTTCACTACTATCAGGTTGTCTCAATGATATTTTCTTATCCAAGCAAAATATCCTAGCATGATATTTGCTCAACCAATGCATACCCAACATAATCCCAAAACCTACAGAATAAAAAAAACAAATTGCTAGAAAAAGTATAACCTAACAGCTCTAACTCTAGATGGTCACATCTCACCCCAAGAGTTGCAAAGCCTTTTATTGGATTCACTACCCTTAAGGAAGTAACAAGGTACAATGGTTCTAAATTAATTTATCTACTAAACAATGATAGATGAATGAATGCGATGCTCCAGTATCAAACAATACTCTAACTAGTATGTTATGGATCAAAAGTGTACCTTCCATCACAGACTTTTCTTTCTCAGTAGCACTCAGTCTTGATGGAGACGGCTCTAATGCAAACACCTTTTCTTTATTAGCCTTGTCCACTTCTGGACATTTGTTCTTATAATACCCCACTTGGTCGCAGTTAAAGCATTGCACATTCTGCCTTCCTACAACTGTCTTTCCATCACCAGATTGACACTCATTAGCATAGTGCCCCTTCTTGTCACACTTATAATAAATGATATATGCTTCCCCTTTCTTGGTAGCTCCACCCTTCTAAGCTCCCATATCCTTGAAGAATTTCCTCTTCTTACTCTGGGAACCTTGAGTCTCCACTGACTTCTTCTTCCCAAAGGTTGAAAGCATTTCCTCCAAGACTAATATAATCTCGATTCAGCTTAGCATAGTTATTGCCAACTAGCATCATGGAATTAGCTCCTCTCGCATTAGGAACATTTCCACCAGCTACGCCTGCATCTGCTCCAGCTTGCATCAGGTTGACGAAGAATTGATACATAGTTCCATATCTACTGGTGGGGTTCCAACACTCACATATGCATTTGCCGGTCGACCCGGGTTCTTTCTAGTACTGGGTCGATCATTTCCATTGGTCGTGGTGCTTCCTCCACCAAGATTCAGTCTTCTGTTTCCTGCTTCAATACCTTTCTTTCTCGTAATCTGCATATGAGCCTTAGTAAGATACATAAGAACGGTCTAAGAGAGGGGGAGAATACAGTATTCTTATATATATATATATATATCAAATCCAAGTACGTTACTATAACATTATCCCATACCCCAATCTTATTCTCTGATTCATTAGGATTATGTTTTCATAAATCTTTTAATCTTTTAAGTTTTACATAAACCTATGCTCTGATACCAAATTGTAATATCCCCCATTTTGAGGCCCGAAACTAAGCGCTACGGATGTTGTAGTTATCCATAATTATTAATATTTGATGACAAAATGCGGCCATGTTAATCATATTAATAATCAGAAGCATATGAACATGAAAATTTTCAAGCACAGTTTAGTAACAAACTTTTACATTTCATTTCAAAATAAGATTTCATATTCATTACATAATCCCCTTAGTAATGCCACGTTCAGAGAAATTATAATTATTACAAAATACTCTAAGAGTGACATATGAAGATGCCCCCATGGTTGATCAGATTCGATTACTTGGTAATTATATAACTTGCCATTACATCTATTCAAGCAAAATGAACTACACAGAGGATAAATAGAAACTCCTAATATAGCTAGATTGTCTCCTACATGTCTTTGGAAGCTTATTCATCTAATTGGAACTTGAAGTCTCTTACTCCCTACCTATTCAAATGAGCACCCAAGAGTTTAAGGTGAAAAACGAAAACTTTGGATCAAACAAAAAATCTAGTGTGAATAATAACCTACCATATCGAATCAATAGATATCTAGTAAGACCACGCCATTGAGCGAAATGGGTTTTCTCCTCACTAGTAACTTAACCAACATATCAATCATATACTATGATTGTACATCCATAGTGGTTAAAACATAATAACATAATCATATGCAAGTACGCAATGTGGGTAAGCTGACTTATCTATCAATATAGGGTTACATCTACCCTAAGTTTATCCTTTTACACAACCGACTATCGGTCTCAATCCATAGTTTTCCTAGGATCAGTATGACCCTACTAGTTTTCATGGGATACCTAATAACCTGTCAAAGCTCTTAAGGACTACTTGTCCAGAATTGTATTTTTCATGGGATCACTAAGAACCTATTGGTTTCTACCAAGAACAATTTTCAATCATAGTTTTCATGGGATCACTATGAACCTATTGGAACTCTCCAATACCATCTCTCTAATCATAGTTTTCATGGGATCATGATGAACCTATTGGATTCTTCCAATACCGTATTTTCAAATCATGGTTTTCATGGGATTACTAGGAACCTATTGGATATCCTCCAATAATGTTACTCAAGTCATAACTTTTATGGGATCACTATGTACCTATTGGACCACTCCAATACCATATCTCATACCACAATCTTTTGATCAGTTCTGGGCATCCTAACACTTCTGATCTATCTGATCTCCTAGATGTAATTCTACTCGCTCAGAAGTTAAATCTAATTATACACACTAATGGGTCAACCTACCTGGTTATTCTACCATTTCTGTATCCCAAAATGTAGTTATGGATCATGATGATGTGAGTATGACAATAATAATCATGAAAAATAACCGATCAAATGATAATAAGAACATATAACATCCCTCATTCAAATATGTTCAATTAATTGGCATCTTATAATCACTTAACTTTAAGTGATAACACTTTTTGGTAATTTCATATCAAAACTTAGGCTAAACAATAATTTATTCCTTGAAAACATTTATCATCATATATGATTAATCCCTTTAATTCATATTTAAAACAAGAAAAATATAGCCCCTTACTTTACCAATTTCTCATGCCACTTTATAAACTATTTTAATACTACCATGTATATGTTTGGAAATAATAGGAGGATGTCACACCTCTTCATTATAGGGATTAACACTATAAATTAGAATATGTTCGTCTTCAAAACCTAGCCGAATTTATACAACCGTCATGGGAGATCGCATCCCTCCATTTCAAAGCCTTTAAAATAATTCTGATTTTATAAAAAAATAAGGCTATATTGCCGAAGTAAATGTTGTCGCAACATAGAAATTTATAAGTTGGCGAACCTATTAAGTATAGCCTTTTTATATGAATATACCTTGAAGCCGACATTGATAACATGCGGCATCAATATCATAAAACATTGATATTGGGTGCTATAAAAATAGCAGTTACTATGTCGTAATTAGGGTTATCGAAACCATGATATAGCGATGTCATTACTGTAAAACAATTAATATCGAAAGTTAGGTTGGCGGCATCACTGCCTTAAAACCATAGTTATAAAAACCAATGACATGTGATATCATAGTGACGCCGAAAAGATAGCGGCAATAGTGTTGTAAAAAGTTTAATAATGAAACTAAAGGGTTGCCACATTATTTAATTACAACATCGATGCCATATATTATCAAAACAAAGAAATAAGGGCGGTCGACATCGCCCAAGTATATTATGAGATTACCAAGTCAACATTGATAGGATGCCGACATTGCGCACTTCAACATGGACTGAATCATTCCATAACTACTTGAGAGTTTTCATATGCTTCCCTCAATGTCGGTATCGCCACTCATAGCTACAGCATTATCAAGGCGTCGACATTGATATGTGCGGCATGACAATACCATAAGTACCATAAAAACTGTTTTATTTCTATATAATGAAACTCTTTTCATCAACTCTTATTCTTTGTCGATTTTCTGTTGGTTGAAAACATACTTTCCCAAATTCTTTTTAGAAATCTGCTACAACTCAATTTTCTTTCCCCAAACACTTTGCACCTTTAAATAATTTTAATTATTTAATACTTATTTATAAGCTTTTCTAGCTTAATAAATTCATATAAAATCATAATCTTTTGGGAAAAATCCCTTAATTCACCAAAAATCAAAATTAACATATTCTTTAACATATAAAAATTTCAGGGTGAAAATCATTAGTTAATTATTTTTAATAATTAAAACCAGATTTAAATGCCCTTTTCTCTCTTAGAAAATTCATAAAATATTCCTATTAATTTGGAAAGTTATAAAATTAAAAATCCATCTCCAAAATTATGTTTTATACAAAAAATCAAATTGTTTGGAGATCAAAAACTAGGTTTTACCCTTGAAATCTATTGAAATTATTTCATAAAAATTTCAATAAATCATTACTCTATCCAAACATTGAAAAAAATCAAACATGGCACATCATAGCATCATCATGAACCAAAATCCATCAAGATCCAAATTCAAGCAATATAAAAATGAGATGGTGCGTTATTATTCACCTTAGATTGAATAATGGAGTTGAGATTTGATAGAGAATGTTTTTACTTAGCTTTGCCTCCTAAATCCCCTCTAGATTTCCTCTTCTCTAGCTTGTTATTGACTGGTCTTGTTCTTGGTTCTTACTTGGCGAATTTCTAAAAAATAAGAATGAACAAGGGGTGAGAGTTTAAGGGATAAAAGGTAGATCTATTCCTACTTTTGCCTCTCTCATATATATTTTTATGTTTTAATTTCTAAAACACTCTTAACAATTAATTAGTTAAGACTCGACCTTGTTATTTATCATCTCATCCTCCTTATCTTACTACATATCACATCATTCTATTTAATTTATCTAATTAAATCTCCTAAATAATGTTAATCAAAATTAGGAGTGTTATAGGAAGAGTGAAAATTTTGTTAGTGGAGAATAATGATAAATGAATGAGCGAGAGAACATGCCTTAAAGGAAACATTGAAACCTTTCAATTCCCTCCATTAAAACCTTCTCTATTTAATTTCCAATTAACTCTCATAAAATCATCTCCCCCTACCGTGTATGGAGGGCTACAAATTGAGGTGTAGTGGGCCTCAAATGTTTCCAAATCCATTTGGCATTTGTTCCATTTAAATCTAATTTAAATATTCTATATATATTGTATATCGATATGGACGTTTATAACTCTTATACATGCACTTTATAAAATACTTATGGTATTCAAGCATCAAATAAAATTTAATAATTAATATTTCATAAATATTAATTCATTTACGATGGTTATAAATTAATTAAATTTTGTGGTTTATTCAGATTATTCATCATTTCGAATGTGCGCTTCAAATGTGTAGATTCAGTCAACTATTAATATCCAATAATTCGAATACTAACGTTAACATGTCACCTTAGCTGGTAGTGTGACATTTTGGTTAAATTTATCGCTTACACATCTTTTGGTAAAATCCAGTTTTATTTATTATAAGCGGTACCTGGTAGTAACGATTATTTACAACAATTCTCTTCGTCAAAATTATATAATATTAGGATTTATAGAATTTGGTTTTGGTCAAAACTCCAACATCGTCCATATTTAACTTTGTAAGCCAGGGACTTTGACTTTGAGTTGACTATAGTTGACCATGATGCTAACCTCTTATAATCGTGGAGATGAAGTCTCTATTCAATAGCGTTTCACTTCCAATGCTTCAACTCAGACCCAGCTTTAGTCGTTTAATGGAAGCCCTACCATGATTTAACTGTAATCAAAGTAGATTGTCCATATTGAAATTCCATGGTATTTTCAAGTCGAGGGAACTGTATAACATTTACTTCGAGATTCTTTGTTTGACCTTAGTTATATTAATCAGCGTAGAACTCTCGAGTGAGTCATTCCATAGTTATCCAATAACTGTTTATACGCAACCCCTTGTTGCTCCCAACATCCATAAGTAATACACTGTCTAACATTTAGAGAGCATTACACTCTCTAGTCTCTACGGATGTATCGATATCCCATCTTAAAACAACTTGACTAAGAATATTTAAAATAATATGTCATTTTAAATGCGACAAATTTCTCATGATTACAACACATTATAATTACTATCACATAACATAAAGGATTTTTTATTTAATATAATTTAAATTACTTAATTAATTATATCATAATATAATAAGTATATAATAGAAAGAAAAACATCTTTTATTTTGAACTGGATTGGTTATCGAGTTAGATATATGTAACATATTACATAATTGTCCTTAGGGCATACCCATAACTCTATCACCTCCAGGCTCACTTTTCGCAACCATAAGTGTCCTCATATATCATTATTATGTTATTATGCATCATAAGTGTTTAGTTATGTTCATTCAACCATGCTTATATTAACTTAGTTAACTATTTTTTTTGTATAAGTATTATGAATGTTTGTAGCAATAAGAAAGTTTTAAGTTTGTGTGTTCATATAGTTCTTCATGTCTTATTAATAATTTTTTATTATACACACTATTCTAATATTACTCACATGTATGTATCATTACCCTATACTCCTTAATTAGACAATTATTTAAATAAGTAGACCATTTTTTCAATGATAAAGGGGGAGGGATATATTAGTATAGAACATATGAGGAGTAATATATACATTAACTTGGAGGGAGAAAATAAATTTAAGAGGGGTTATAATAAAGATAAAATAACATTACTACATCTTAATTCAAAGAATATATAGATGGTGGTTAGCATCAAAACGAGGGGATTATTAGAATCATAGGTATTGGTTTTGATGACAACAATCGTATAAATATTGATATTAATGATTCCTTAAGTTGTGTAGCCTATAGTATATGAAATACAGGTATACTACAAGTATTGAAGGGACAAGAAAACTAAGAGGAAACAAAATGAATCAGGAAAAACATGATAAATCAATAAAACAAGATGAATCAAAGAGAACAAGATAAGTTGAGAAAGCAAGATGAATTAAGGAGATCAAAAGAAATTAAGGAGATTAAGAGGAATCAAGCAGATCAAGAAGACAAAGAATCAAGAACTAAGCTTGAAGGAACAAAAGGATCAAGGAACAAAGACGAAGAGAACAAGACATTAAGTTAGTCAAAAATAGTCTTAGAACTAATTGTTAAAGACCCATAGCATATCCTTGAAATATCTCTTTTAAAGATCTTTATTTTCTTCTCTATAATTTTTTTTACAGAAGTACAAAATTGGTTTTAAATATTATAAAGTTTTGGAACAATTTTATAATTTTTTTATAAAATTAACTGGTATATGTCAACATACCTCGAAAGTATATGTTGACATAATAGGCGTTTACAAGTATATGCCAACATATCATTTGAAGATATTTCGACGTACTAGCCGTTGGTGGCAACCTTTGAATTTAAATAAAAAAACACATCCTTTTACCCTTCCGTCAAAAGACACTTTTCTCATTTCCTATATAAAGGTCAGTGAAAACAAATTTAAAAATGAATTCACATTCTTTTACTCTTTCTTCTCTACAACTTTGAAAACAAGTTCTTTCATCAATATACGCATATACTTTGCAAATTTACCTTTATTCACTATCGTTCTCTATAAATTCGTAAACAACAAAAGATTAGAGAGTTCTTACTTAAACTCCCTATAATTATATATCTTATTACATCCTATCCTTCAACGATTTCAATTATAAATTATTATTGAAGGTATATAGGATCATTGTACAAAAGAATACAAGATTATGTATTCGAAAGATATGATTTCTTGTAGAATTACTCTTTACTACTTGAATTGTAAAGGTGTATCCTACCACATATAGAAAGTGAGGATTGTATAGGTGTTCTTGACCACTCGTTGAAAGTCCAGAGGCTAGACGTGTCCCACCATCCATGGAAAGTAAGGATAGGTGTGCTTGCCACCTGATTCAAAGCCAAGTGTATAAGTGCATTTGCCACCTGTGTAATTGCAAGGTTTTATTATAGTGAAAATTTTATATGGGGTACATGACTGGATGTGTGATTGGGAACCCAAACTAGTATAAAAATTCCTGGTGTCACAATTTTTTACATCACTGCCTTTTGTTTTGCATTTAAATTATCATCTGCTTGTGATTGTCATTCTTAATCTTATAAGTTTGAAAAATACAAGTTAAATTATTAACAAGTTTAAATGCATTATTCACCCATCTTCTAGTGTTATAGTAGTCTTAAGATCCATTTGTACAAGTATTAGGGTATCTCACACAACCCGTAGAAATTATTATGTATCTTAAATAATATTAGATAAATTTATTACTAGGTATAAGATGGAAAATAAAATTTGAATTTTTTTATAGTATACCGAGTCTGAAGTAGTTGAGATATTTGTGGCCTGCTGATGTCATCAACTTCACTTAGCTACTATAAATAAGAACCAATGGTAATTATTTTGTTCAGCATTCTTTATTTTATTATCTCCCATTAATACCAAACTCCTCAAAATATTCTTACAAACCATTTTGGAGTTGGAAATAGAATTTCCTAAGGGTGAACTGACGATCTAACATGTTATACCTTGTTATATCGTGTTCTACATAAAAAATTCAAAACTAAAATTTTAAATTATATATATATATATATTATTTACATTAAATTTATAAATTTACGTTTGAATGATTTTATAATTTTGCGATACATATAATATATATATATATATATATTATATTTAAATTTTCATATTGATTTCATAGTTAATAAAATAATGGTTAAACGATACACACACACACACAACATACTCACAAACAATGCTGAATGTATACATAATAATATGCATATATGTAGTGCATGCTAATAAAATATGTATTTTTGCAGTTACTATTCATAATAACTATATATGTGTGTGTGTGAGTGAGAGTGAGTATGTGCGCGCGCTTGCATGCGTGTGTTTAGATAACCATCATTTTATATTACACACATATATAGATCCCATTTACATATTATAGAATATATTATTACATAAAATAAAATAAATAATTAAATTAATAATTCAAATCGTCAATATAAACCAAATATATTAAATATGATTTAATATCAAATGAAATATTTATCACAATAACACAAAAGTCCTAGACAACTTCAATAAAATGTTTTTTTAATTTATCCTTTTCCGCTCTACATGGCACACCTGATCCAAAATGGTATCAAATCCATTACATGCTATTGTGAGCAAATTGACCAACAAGTAGGACACCTTATTAATATTTGCATTTAATTGTTGCATATGGATAAAGGTTATTTAACTAAGGACCGTTCTTGTATAAAACTTCCAGAATCATCTTGGCATTTACCTAGCCAATTCAATGGTCTAATTCGTAAGTGTGCCCTTAGTATAAGGCCCAAAATGTTTAAGCTTAGTGTTGATTCAAATAAGTGTATTTGAATATTGTATACATATAATTATAATGGTTATTGGTAATCACTTAAAAATTTTATATTAAAATTAAACTGTAAAATTTTAATTAAAAAAATTAGACTGTAAAATCTATAATTAAATAAAATATTATTTTGAATTAATAAGAATTATAAATGTAATAATAGGTTATAATGTTAACTATAAGAGTTTAACTAATAAGTGTATGCATGTACATATACATTAAAAATGAATTATAACAATTATAGTAAAGTTAACATTATATATATGTAACAAAATCAATATTCTGATAGATAAAATCAAGAATAATAAAATTCAATTATATTTAAGGAATTTCTACATATAATGTCAAAACATTATATATATGCTTTGATGTTTGATTTTATTGAGTATCTAAAATACTTTTAACCCTTATTATTGTTATTGGTCAGTATACATTTTAAATTAAATGAGCTACAAATGCAAGTTTCGTTCTACCATTACCATTAAAAATAGAATACTGTTGTTGGTGAGTTCCACCCCTTTTCTTTTCAATTGAAGAAAAATGGGTCATGAGGACCATTGAGGTAAAAATCCTTGAAATGGCTGCATATAAAGATAAAGATTGAAGAGAAAAAGGATTATGAGAAGACATGTGAAAAGATGAAAAAATGAGAGAGATAAGGAAATGGTCGGCAAAATGTGATAGGATGGGAACGCGTGTTAGGGTTATTAACATGTGACTAGGTCGATAACCAAGGCCCGGGCCGGTAACTTGCAGTAGGTTCAATTAAAGAAGTTTTAGATCAGCTACTGATCGAGTCGATTAACAACTCAACCCATGGATTTGGGTCAGCTTAGTAATTGAGTCACTGACTCTGATGAGTTTGTTGACCATATGCCTAGCCGAGTCTCACTTTATCGACCCACTTCATTGAATTTTGAACTAGCCTTCTTCTGACCTAGCTTCGCTCATACCTATCTTGCTTGATTCACAAATGAATTTAGAGGATAATTTCAAGCATTTCGCTCCATAAGTGATCCCTAGAGATCAACTATAAGTACCAAAAGCTCACAGAAGTGCGAGGAATGAATTTTTGAAGAATACACGAAAGCTCAACTGGATTCTAAAGTGATTTCTCTTTATTATTTTTCGTAATAAGAAATTTGAAACAGTATCACTAATAAATTACAATGGATGTAACACAACGATTTGACGAATAACTTAAAAATAGTGCTCTACTAAAAGCACCCAACAAAAGCTTCCTAATACTGTTACTAGAGAACACCATGCATAAGGAATGTGTATACTATTTTATACCACAAATCAGGCTACTTCTTAAAAAAACCCTAATTTATTTTCCCTTCTTCTTCCTCGTTCTCTTCAGAAATGCGACTTCACTATGCAGAAATTAACCAAAGTGACAAAGCAAAATCAGCCAACTCAACGATCTCGCAACACGAAAACTTCTTCGTCTCAGCCATCGCGTAAGTTCTTTAACTCGAATTTAGGTAAAATTGCATCTAGGGTTTTGGTTTGTGGTTTCGGTCAATGTTGAAATGGTCGATAGGTAGTTCAATTCTGTCCATGAATTCAGATTTTTGATTGTCGCTATTTTTTGTCATGGTTGTGCTTGGCTGATTGACACCATTTAAGGGCGGTTGTAACTAGTTGTGGTGGCTGTAGATGACCGATTGATAAATACATAGTTGAAATTATACAAAATTAATTAGTGAATGTTTTCTATGATGAAATAAGGTTATGGTTGGAAGCTATACTTAAATACATAGTTGAGAAGAAAAAATTTGAGAATTTATTATTATTATTATTTAAAATACAAAGTTCACTTATAACTAACTTTTACGTAAAAAATACTTATAGCTAAATGCATAGCAAAAGTTGACCAGCAAAAAATTATTAAATACATAGTTCAAATACTTATAGATAAATTGTTTATTAGTCATAATTATAGAAAAAGATAGAGAACACTTGAATGCATCTTATTGGAGGAAATGTGCATTGTAACTTGAACGAGCTCAGAAAATAACCCATTATACAGAAATCTGTGGAAGCACATGAAAATGCAACAATTGCTAGTGAAGGGGAAGTAAACAGTAGTAATTCCCACAATGATGGATGAAAGGATGATAAGGAGAAGAAAAATGGTCTAGCGAAGAAGGTTCCGATGATGATGATTTAGATGATGGATCGAGTTCGAATAACTCAAAGGCTGAAGAGGTTCCATCATCGCCTGTGGAAGTCATAGATTCAATTGTGACTCACTTCCAATCCTTCCTAGGCTCGCCTTCGGTTTCTGAAACCGACCCTTCTCTATTAGCTTTCATTCCCAGGTTGGTCCTCTCGCCAGAAAGTGATATCCTCTCAGATTTCCCGTCGCCGGAGGAAATCCGTGCTAGTGCTTTCGCTCTAAGTAAGGATAGTGCTAGCGGCCCGGACGGTTTCAACGGTACCTTCTACCGTTGCTGCTGGCCTATTATTCAGGATGACTTCTGTCGTGCTGTTCAGTCCTTTTTCGTTGGTAGTTTCCTCCCCTCTAGCTGGACATCCACCAACCTTTTTCTCATCCCGAAGTGCGCCCTGCCGCGCTCCTGTGGTGACTTTCGGCCCATCAGCCTTTGTAACTTTTCTAACAAGGTTATCTCCAAGATTTTAGCTACCCGGTTGGCCCCTTTCCTTGAGCGTATTATCTATTCATCCCAAGCGGGCTTTGTTAAAGGGTGCTTAATTTCTGACAATGTGTTGTTGGCTCAGGAACTTATTTCCCAGTTAGACAGGAAAGTGCGGGGCTCTAATGTTGTTTTCAAACTCGACATGGCTATGGCTTACGATCGTATGTCGTGGTTTTTCATCATTAAGGTCTTGAGAACTTTCGGTTTCCCGGAAACATTCATTGACCTTGTTTGGAGGCTTATCTCCAACTGCTGGTTCTCTGTGCTCATTAACGGTTCGGCTAATGGGTATTTCAGGGCTGGGAGAGGTCTTCGCCAAGGAGACCCGCTATCGCCTTCTCTTTTTGTGATCGCGGCTGAGGCTTTCATTCGCGGTCTACATTGCTTGACGATATACGGTCAGATCCAACGTTTCGGGATTCCAAGGGGCTGTCCTCTCATATCGTCTCTGTCTTTTGCAGATGACATTGTTATCTTCTCGAACGGTAGTCGCTCATCTATTCGGAAGCTCCTTAGTTTCATTCATCTTTACGAGAGATCATCCGGTCAGCTCGTTAACTCTTCGAAAAGTTGTTTCGTCCGGGCGAAGGATTGCTCCCCTTCTAGAGCTTCCTGGATTGAGACAATTTCTGGTTTCAACGAGACCACGCTTCCTCTTCCCTACCTGGGTATAGTTCTGTACCGCGGTAGGAAGCTTAATGCTTATTTTGATCCTTTAGCTGACAAGGTACGGGGTAAGGTCATTCGTTGGAATGCGGCTCTTCTCTCTCAGGCTGGCAGACTGGTTCTCATAAAGTCTGTGTTAGATTCAATGGGAACTCATGTCTTTGCGACTATGACCCCTACCGCCTCCTTCTTTAGGTCGTATCGTTCTTTGGCCTCTTCCTTTTTCTGGGGCAACAAGGAAGGCGATCGCCGCCATCATTGGATCTCGTGGGACTCGGTTTGTCGCCCCAAAAACGAGGGCGGATTGGGGTTGCGCAACCCCAAGGATATTTGCTCCGCCTTCGCTTGCAAACTGTGGTACAGATTCGGTGCTAACAATTCTTTATGGTCCTCTTTCCTTCACGCTAAGTACCAAAGGCTTGCGGGCACTAATTATACGGGTTCTCCGTCCTATGCTAGCGAGACGTGGAAGCACATGCAGTCAGTGAAATCCTTATCTGACTCCCATGGCGGTCTTTTAGGATGGGACGGCGCTCCGTTTTCCATCCTCAGAGCTTGGACTTCGATTCGTATTCCTTCCCCCATTCGCCCTTTGTTTTCTTTCATCTGGGATTCTCGATCTCCACCAAAAGTTTTGACCCTCATGTGGCGTATCCTCCATGATGGCCTTCCTTTAGACGAGAACATTCAGCGGATAGGCATCCCATTAGTTTCCCGTTGCAGTTGCTGCGACAACAGGGATTCAGAATCCTTGAACCATTTATTCTTCACTGGTTCTACAGCCAGATCTTGCTGGAACTTCTTCGGAAATTTGGTAGGTGTCCGTGGAATTACCAGATCTGTTAACGATCTTCCTTCAACATGGTGGTCTGGGAACTCCAGGAAATCTCTTCGTGCGATCATTCATCGATTAATTCCTTGTCTACTTTGCTGGCACATTTGGTGTGCTAGGAACAAGGCTATCTTCGATAGTACTCCTATGGAGCCCGTGACCATTATTAGGCGAGTCAGGAATTATGTATTCCTTGCTTTTCGAGGTCGGCCGTTCAGGGGACGATTTAGTCCCGGTATCCATCCTCTTGTGGGTCTACTTTCTATTACTTGTGCGATGAGGTCCGCTAGAACGGGAATCGGTTGAGTGTTCCTGTCAGGGCGTTGGTCTACATCCAACGTTCCTGACTCTCCCTCCCCCCCCTTATTGTTTGATTTGATGTGGTCGCTAGTTTTTCAGGTCCAGGTTTTGTTGGGAGTTTTATATTCTCCTAGGATTGATTCCATTGGTTGCACTTCAGCTTTCTGTTATTCTAGTCGGATGTTGGTACCCAGAGCTCATCTGGTATTGCTGTTTCGCTGGTTGGGTTTGTTTGAGGCCAGCTTTTATGGTTCTCTATGGTTAGCGAGTGTTGGCTTGCGGTTCTATGTGGTTCTTGCACTCTATGTCGGTGGGTGGTTTTCTTTGAGGTGGACTGGCCTACACCTTTGGGTGTAGCGGGATTGTTGGTTGAGCGGCTGCTTATTTAGTCCTTTTAGCTTTGTATTATGTTGCTACTGTAAGCTTAGCTTTTTCTTCTTTTTTCTGATACTTTGTTTATCGGGTATGTGGGTCGCATACTTTGTAAGTTTTGCTGTATTTTGTGAGCCGTTGGAGAAAGGCTTGTTTCTCCATTCTATTATAATATTATGGTTTTTGAAAAAAAAATGTGAATTCTTCTACTTCAACCACAACTATTACTTCCCCTCACGTTAATGCTTCTTGTATATTCAAAAGTTTTGAAACTCATATCGCATATAGTATTTATAACAAGAAAGAGGTAGTTCAACACTTTGTAACATTATTACTTGTGTATATTAATTATAAATGTGTTTTAATTCGTGAAATTTTTTTTATAGGAGAGAAGGCCACTCAAATGTATTGCCCATTGGAGAAAGCTAAATGAGGGGAAGTTGGATGATTTTCCAAGTCAAGTTGTTGAAATAGTAAATAAATCGGGGTTGTACAATTTGGCTGAATATACATGCAAACACGTAGATTTATATTACTATTTCAGCTTTAATCGAGAGATGGCATCCAGAGACTAATGTATTTCATATGCCATTCGGAGAGTTGACAATTAAATTGGATGATGTTGCTCAGATTTTGAAAGTTCTGTTTGTTGGTCATTCAATTTATAGGGAAGAAGATGAACAGACTTAGACTGATCTTGTAGTGGAATATCTTAGAGTTATAGACGAAGTTATTCGACTCTAGAAACCACCGTACGATTATATTCCACTGTAGATTTTTAAAGGGGTTCGATCATTATATGCCGTGTATTCTGTTAATTTATATTCAACTTTCAAATTAATAACACGCTGGTGGTAAACTATCTATATATACTAATCTCGGCTAAACACCATTGTACCTTTCATCAAAATCAGGGCAAAGTACAGCCGCACGTTCATTAATAACCATGAGTTTTCTATCTGTTTGGTTGAAATATACCGTGTATGCTGTCATTTGTTTTTTATAAATGAACACATCAATTTTAAAAAACTTGAACACAATAATTTTTAAATTCTAAAACACTAATAATTCAATTACTACAGCAGTTTTAAAACATATTACCTAAAAACATCAAATCGTTCATTGCATTAACACCAACATCACTCGTTCATTACATCAATTACAAAGTAGCTATTATAATTTCATTACAAAATATTCAATTTCAAACTCTAAATATATGCTTAGTTTCCAAATCTGGTGGTTTTATTTTGATGAATTCAACTTATCGATCAACATATAATTCATTCTATAGTTCTGCTTCTACAAATGCAAGTCGACACCAAAAACTAGCCACATGGGGGATCAATGCATCATCTTTTAGAGTTATTTTGACAAAATGATAATCAAGAATATTGGCAAAACACACAAACCTATGTTTCTCCACTGTACTTGGAGTAGTGTGATGTAGGTAGTACATCAAACACTGATGGTTAGATATATAAACCACTACTCGGTTGAATGCATTAGCAACTAAATATCCCGTTTCAGGCATAATCATCCAATTGGCTTTACAACATGGACTAATATAACAATCAATAGAATCTTTTAGCTATTCACAAAGGGAAATATTAAAATGCCTAACATATAAATCCCAATGCTTGTTTAACTCTTCAACTAAAGCTTTCCTTGCTTCGATCCTACACGAATTCAGTTCTTCGACTTGTTCAGCAACACATCTAAATCCACAACCATCGCATACTACATCTTTGACATTCACAATATACAGATGTAGAAAATCCGGTATAAAAGCTAAAAATTTAAATCTAGAATTTACATTTTCCTTATAACTTGAAGCAAAGTCCACTTTCGGGTTTTTTCGCTTCGGCTGCAACTTTTTATTTACACTGGATTGTGAAAGCCTTTCGCCCTAGTTTTTTCATACTCAAAGGCCGAGAGATCATGCTTTGTTGAATTCATTTATTTTTTCTGTTTCGTAGTTAGCTTGTTTTTGCTACCAATCAGTCTTCCTTTTTGCTTCATTACTTTAGGCTCCAATAGTGACGTTGTTGATGATAATGCAATCTCCTTTAATTTGAGTAGCATGACTTTTTTTCTTCGGTAGTGGCATTATCAAATAACCTTTTGAAGTATTAAAATTTAGATGTATGAAGTAATTCCATTGAATCTTTGACTTGTGGAATGTAACTCAATTTTCTATAGTGTTCATCTACTACTTCCAAAGGAATAGCACAACCATCAATATAATATTGATATAACTCATGAGCACAAGGAAGACCATATATTACTCGGTTCAAATGATCGCACGTCGGATCATCAATCGCAGTTCCTTTCATGTTCACCAATTCTTTGACAATCAAATCCATTGCAAAAAAAGAAGTCCTACCTCGAAGTTCTTTAAATAAGGAAATTAGGTGTGCTTTCCAAACTGCTCCTACACTTTTTCAAAAGTAGCTTTTATTTCAATATGTTGTAAACACAACATAATATCCATTTTACTCCAAACTAAGGCAAAGGCGGCTTTGGATGTACCAAGATGTTTTTCAATTGCGCATGTGAAGATTCCGCTCTAGTTGTAGTTCTATTGTCACGATGTTTGATTTTATTTGTCTATGCATATGCGACATACTCCTTATATGGAAAACAATGTTCTTCAAGATACTTAAGACTTTGTGGATAATCTACCCAATCTTTCTTTAGATCCGTAACACATTCACAAAATTCTTGTTCGGACAGTGCGTGAATAACTTTTTTCCAACTTTGCAAAAACATTTCAAATACTTTAATGGTTTGAAACTCTGGTTTGCAATTAGCAATCACATTATTCCCCATATGCCAAAGGCACATCATTAATCTAGCTTTCGGAAAAACCTTTTAAATTCCATTTATCAACGCCCATTCCCTATCAGTAACTATTACCTCGGGTAGTTTATCAGGTAGGTAAAAATATCATAGTTTCCAAAGAGCCCGCTCATAATTATCCTCCTTTTCGTTTGCTAAAAAAGCATGTGCGATGCTAAAAGTTCTATCAGTAGATGTCATTCCAACCATTTCAAGCAATGACATATTATAACGGTTTGTTTTATATGTGCAATTAACAAGCAATAAAGATGGAAAACACTCACATAAGACGGATGGTTCTGGACGAGACCACAACAAATCTATCAAATGATCAGTTGTTGATTCAGACCTATGGAAATAAACATAATGCTTTTTGACTAGCAGTTTCAATAGCTATTGCATAGCAAATCTATTCCATAGCTGAAAGTTGCATTTTATATTTGGCATTGTAAATAGTTTTCAACATCGATGTATTCTCTGGAAATGTCTTCTTTATAGTAGTCAAAATTTCTCTTGGTTGTACACCAGCAACGATCATATCTTCTAATATTTTTTCTCATCATCTATCAACCGTGCTACATAAGGATGTCCCTCCAATGAATTAGGAAGCTCGTGATTGTGCTTACCATTATGTACATGTAACTTCCAATTGTCTTCATCTTTATACACACTTTTGAGCAAGAATGGGCAATTGCATTTTTTTCACACTTAGTCTATGCCGTTTAACATTGTGTCAATTTCCTTTTTCTTTGAAACGTGGCTTTGATAGATTCCTCCTCGTTCACAACCCAATTGCAATCTAGGTTTCTTCCCCGGACCCAGTTTATCAGATTTGACAATAATAATGATTATGTTCAATTTTTTTGCTTGAATTTTGCACCATCCCAGCAACGCATTTTAAGAATCAAACACCTAAAATTATAGATATAATAACAACAATTATTACTAAATTTTATATCGTACACATTATAAGTGAAATTAACTCTATAAAAAATACCATCGGTTTTAAAAGGCTCTGCCACATCAACATTAACTACTTCAAAATGAGTTGACTGATTGTCATCTGCATTTGATTCATTTACATATTCCATTAATTTCTCAACGTTCATTACTTTCTCATTGCTAATATAAAACTCCTAATAACCAATTCAACTCACAAAAATTCAGCTATCAATTTTGTATATACATAAAATTTAACTAAATGATCAAAAACTAAAAAATAAACTTACATCAAACGGTTTGATCTCGACATCATCAATCTTCACATCATCGATCGTTTTATAGCCAATAAAATCATTAAAAAAGCCTACAAATTCAATGTTATATTAAATTCTTCAAATTTAAAGTAAATAAATCAAATACTAAACTAACCAACAAATACCTCATTTAAATCATTGGAGTTTTCTTCTTCTTTTTAATTATTTGAATTCATGATACACAATGTCTCATATCAATCAAGTGAGAATATCAATAACAAAAGCTAATTGTAATTTTAAAAAATTACAACAAAGAATGAACAAAGCATGCAAATAACACTAAAAACATACAAAATTCATTTAAATCAAAATTACCTCTTCTCCTTCGTTTGAGCATTGACTAATCACTAAATCGCCTTCTTCCTTAGGAAAGTTACCTTCCTTCATTGTCCAAAAAATCAACAAGGAGATTTTCAACTATGGAGAATTTGGGTATTAGGGTTTAGGCTAGATGAAAAATGAGGAAATTGGATATTAGGGTTTTCAGTTTAAATGTTTAGATGGAGAAGAAAGAGAGACGTGACCTAGGGTTTAGGGGTTTGAACATGAAGAAGAAGAAGAAGAAAAGGCGCGTAAGAGAAAAAAGAGCATGATTTGATTTGGTGATTAGTGGCTTAGTGGAGGAATAAGAATGGTATTAGGAAGCACATAAATTAATTAAGACTGATTATATTTTTTATGGTATTAGGAAGCATTTTTTGGGTGCTTTTAGCAGCACATTAAAAATATGGACGTTCATTCTTTCATTCTTCTGCTCATCCACTATGCAATTTCGTACATTTCTATATTTTGTGTTCATATAACTATATGTTTGAAAATTTAACCTGCTTGAACTAATAAGTAATTGATCACATTTAAGGTTGATTGGTCTCTACAATCTCAACGAGGTTATTGCCCAAAACCAATGCGAATATTTTTTCTGCTTCCACGGGAGAAAAAAATCACAATACAAACTAAATCTCCTAGAGTTTTGTTGATCCTTTACCTACTTCCTAATAACAGATGGATTTAAAAGGAAACAAAAAATTAGAACGACTATTGGTGCATATGAAGAGGACTTAGAACACATTTCAAAATAAAATCACAAAGTTGGTTCATAAATGCATAAAGTTCCTAACATGATGACTAGACAAGAGGTAATAGAGATGTTTGCAACTTTGCAAATGCTACATCAAGCTATAATGAATCAGTCAATCTAACGATTTGAATAAGGAACAACACAAGGTTCTCGCTAGAATATCCATAGAGAAGATAAAGATCAAAATGGGAGAGGCTCTCATAATGGTGGGCAGGGCCATAAATTATCCAATAGCGATAGAGCATGATTATGGTTGCACAACCAGGAAGATGATGTTATTTTAGAAAGGTTAGACGAATGTAGCTGGGATCATGTTCAAAGAGCTTGGAGAATAGAATAGGAGGGAATTCAGAGGGAAGAGATGGAAACTGGCCAACCTTGGAGGGCTAGCAGAGCTCCTCCAATCGAACAAGTAATTCCCAGGCCAAGCCTCGCCAAGCTAGCCAATCTCAAACCTTCTCGAGCCTCCCTTATTCGAGCAAACCACATCTAGATCCTATGCAGTTACCCCGAAGACATCGCAAACCTTCTCCTCGGCAACATCATGGTCGAAATAGAAAATGCCATATATCCAACACGAAAGAAGCTATTAGAAACTCTTAAACGAATAAGAAAGATAAATGCATGATGCTCTTGACCATCAACCTTTGAGCGATGACCACCATGATCAATCATACGAGCAAGGGATAACTCAAGATGCAGTTGGAGGCTAGATTCATGAAAGAGGATACAACAAAATAATCGAATTGCTGACTATATAAGAAAATATTTGCATATGGAGGACACAACCAGTCATGCCATGGAGTCGAGTCAAAGTTCATTCACTTCTAAGATTCGATTTTCTAGAAACCTAAAATAGTTTAAGATGCCTATTATGCAGCATTATGTAGGAATATCGAATCTTTCATGCATATAAGTAGATATGGACTACACATAATAGTAGTAGGGTCCCATAAAGTTGTTAAGTGTCGATGCTTTACTTATTCGTTACAGACGTAGTTACATTATGGTTCTACAAAATAAAAATTGTTCCATTGGTTCATGGCCAATACATGTTAAGAAATTCACGAACCAACTCAAAGTGTACATAGAGAAATTAAGAGATGCTACCACGTTGAATAATATCAAGTAGCGAGACGATGAGCTTTATGAAGCTATTTGAAAAGTTTTAACATTGTTATAGTAGTAGAAAACTAATTAGATTAGACGAGGATCTTGTGTATACGAAGATTGTAGCAGAGGTAAATAACATGACCAATTTCTCGAGGGAGTTAATAAAAGAGAAGTCTAGGAATCTAAAGGAATTTTATTACAAGGTTGACCAGTTCTTAAAATAGGAGGCTGCTGATGAAGTTAGGAATAAGAAATACAGTTAAAGTTAGTGTGAAGACCCTGAACTCAGCCTTCGAAAATCGGCACCCGTACTTCACTTGTACTCAAAATGCCGCAGATTCAAACGCCGAATCTGGCTCTCCGGAGCTTATAACACAGTAAGTATAACAACACAGCAGAATAAAGAAATAGATGATATCATATACAACTCTAATGAATAAAATATCCAGAATGATATACAACAATGATATCAATATGATACAACAATATCAGAGATAAATAATAATGCTACAGCAGAAACAACCGAACTGATAACTCCAAATGATCTGAAAAAGAGAATGAGTCCACCAACTCCAATATCAGCTTGAACCCCCATCATGTTTCACCAAGAGAAGCAAGGGCAGTCGTCTGCTCCAAAAACTGAACTAGCTCCAACTAGTCTACTAAACATGACTATTTGAAAAACCCAACTCTAGACTGCCCGTGTGGAAAATTATTGGCACCCAGAGTTTAGGAAGGGAACAATAAACTCTAGGTTAGTCATGGGACTGGTATGAGTAAACAAAAACAGTTTATCTTTAAACAAACAACAAAGGAATTTTAAACATTGAAATCCGCAATGCTTTTTTGGAAAATGAAACTACCATAAGGCCTCTCGCCACACACACAATGCAAACGCAGAATTGGAGGAGATTTCTCCTTATGATAGTCAAACATGCTTACTACGCAAGAAAAACTCTTTTGATATTATTACTAGTGCATAGTGTAGGAAACATTTCGAAAATATAATATTAATCTTAGCCAGCATAGGTACCATTATATTATGCCTGCTATAGCTGCCGCTTGAGGAGACAGGTTGTACAACTGCAATCGTAAAGGGCTCGTATTGTTTCTTTGGATTTTCCAACAAATGGTCAGGCTAAGGAGCTTCCTATGCCACATGGGAACGCCTCTGGAGGGATGCCCCGAGAGACAACTGCTCTCTTCCAACACAAGGCCGGTTACCCCCTTCCCGGGTAGTAAACCTGAGATATGCCACCCTCGGTCGTTTACGACCTTTATCCGAGGCGCCTCGATCACACAGCAACAATCACACAGTATATGAGATTGGAGCAACCACACAGGTAAATATCTAGGCTCCATACCATGATACCACCTTTTTCCAGAAGGAATGGACATACCCTAGGGGAGCTACCCCTGAAACCTTGCCGCATCTTTCCTGTTTCGACCATTACCGGTTTGTGAGGTCCGATGAGGTCTCGTCCACAAAGCTACGCTTTACACGAATGTCATGCTTTGATCAACAAATGATCAACAAATGATCAGCAACACACAGCAACACTTAGCATGCCACATTACCAAATTGGGAATGTATCACTAGTAACCATCAACTACATAACCTCTGAGCTCTTACGTCTCAGAGATGGGTGTTAAGCTAAGAGAATAAATCTCCGCCACCAAGCAGAAATGTATTTGATAGAAACCAGCTTTACATCTCAAAGTGTAATGTCAGACATACAACCATACAAGTCTGTTTCGGGTTCGAACAGAACCGAAGGCACTTCCGAAGAAGCCCTTGCAATCCGAGTATTCACAATCCCGATCGAACTTCCCATCACTTAGGGAATCTCTATACTGGGCGCTACTCAGTGCAGAGACAATCGATAGGTTATCCTATCGTTCTCGCAAACACCCGGTCTTCAACACCGGTCTTCAAATGCTATCCATTTACGTCGTATCACTATTAGGAATGGGTTATATGACACAAAGTCCTCTCCCGGCTAAACCGAATAGTGAGTGCAATATTTCAAAACATATGGATATGGGGATTTCAGTTAAGTCACAACTTATTACCCAAAACTTTTCTTCAAATGGTTTAAACACATTCCCATTTTAATCTTTTACATAAAATATTTGTCTCACAAAGTTCACCCAGTTTCACAAAGATCTATTCATAGATTTTCCCAAATCAATTTCCATTTCAATTTGGATTAACTCATTAAATCTTTAAATCAAAGATTTAATTGATAGCTTTCAAAACAATTCCATTTCGAATGGTTTAAACAAATCACCATTTTAAATCTGTTAAAAATAAACAGATTCAATTCACAAAGTTCACCCAGTTTCACAAAGATCTATTCATAACTCGGAAAACCATTTCCAATTCAAACTTGAAATTCTTTTGACACAAATTGGAAATTCATTCCTTATATGAAAGCTTTTATTATTTGAAAACAAATAGTTTTCATTTCGGAAAATCTGATTCATTCATACGAGTTAAAGTCCTTGGGTTAATTCAAATTCTCAAAACCATACTTTCAAAATGGTTTGAATTCATATAAACACATTTATAACATCTTTAACCATAATTTCCAAACATGGGATTCAATTCCAAATTTTGAATTCAAATTCAAATTAAATTATTTAAATTGAAAAACTTTACCAAGTTATTCAAAATAACTTTTTTCTTAAAACTCCTTTTCAAAAGCTTTAACATTTAACCCAAATCCATTTCCAAAAATCAATTGAAATTAAAATTTCAATTTCAAAAGTATTAAATTTAAATCATTTGTGACTTAACCGATTTCCTCGTGAAATCCATATTTGTGTGTGTAAAAGTGTGGTCCAGGGGTTTAACACACAATAGTGCAACATCATTCAATCATCACAGATCAGAATACAGAAATATAACTGATAAGCGGTATGAAATATAACGCTTATCTTTTCATTCACAGATTCACAGATAAAGTCAATTTACCAATCACAAGGGTTCATCATTACGATTCGATGTGGGTTTCAGATAACAAACTGGAATCCGACTCCCTGACGCATCGAAATTCAAATGTCGTTTTATGGGCCAATGGGTTTTCACATTCACATAGAAACAAATCACAAATATCATAGATCAATACACATCAATTCACATCACAAAGTATCACAGTCACATAACAGGGGTATCAAATCAGCTCAAGGAATTTAATAATAATCAATCATCTACAAATAAGATGAACTAACCGTGTGATTAGAATTGATTAATCACATAATAAATTTTATTAATTATCTTTAATCAATGATTAGTTATCCTTAATTATTAATTAATTAAATCTTAATCACCTTCATTAATTAATTATTCCTCAATTAATTACCTTAATTAATTAATTCTTAACTTTAAATTAATTAACCTTTAATTAATTATTCTTTAATTATTAAGTAATTATAAATCATTAATTATCTTAATTAGTCATTTAATTATTATCAAAATCTTTAACTAATCAACCTTATGATAAATCATTATTAACACATTAATTAATTCAAGAATATTAAGGTTAATTAAAAATCAATACAACATTTTATCTTAATTAACTTTTTAATTACATTATTAAATTAAATTAAGAATTAATTTATAATTAATGATCACATAATTAAAATAAACTTAATTACTTTAAAAATAATTAACTTAAACCTTTATTAATCCAAATATAATTTAAAACAATTATTTTTAAAATATGAACTAAAAAGGTTTAAATTTTGAATTTATTTTAAAAGTTGAAAAACTGTTTTCTAACAATCCCGATAACTACCCGAGTGTTCCCCGAGACGAATGCATGATTACTTCGAGTTTTTTCCCAAACCAACCCGAGTCACTTTTCAACTTTAAAATTTTGTTTATGTTTTTAGAAAAACCCGATACACACACCAAACTACCCGAACCAGGTCTCGAGCCAGTGATGCGATTTCCCGGAGATAACCTCGAGTTAAAACCCCTCATTCGCAAACTTAACCCACTGACACAACCTAAATCATATGCACGTGCACCAGCATTCTGGTCATCTTCGGTCCAAACTCCGACCATCATCGAGTCGACGATGACCTGCTCCAACCCCCAGACCACCAGAAAACCTGGAACGGTGACGAACTCGCAAACAAGCATCCTGACCAAATCCTGGAACAAAACCGACGCCCCTAAAACCACCACGTGCTTCCCACTTCCGACCATCAGTGGTCACGAAATTACGTCCAGAGCTGCGCCGACCCATAACGCAACTATTCCCACCGGAGCGATCAACTCCGGTGCTCTGACGAAGCCGCGACAATCAAATATCTGACCTCGACCAAACTAAGGGTTTAAACCCTAAATCCTTGCTGTGCCATCGCCACAGTGTAATATAAATTTATCGAACATTTTTCTGATGAACTCCGACCTCCCAGTAAGCTATGACCATGATCTCAAGGACCAAATCCCCATCGATCACCAGAAAATGCTCAAAACTCACTTTCCGTTTAACATGCCATTTTTCCCAATTTACAAGTCTAAAAATCTTGATTATATTTTTAAAAATCATCGATTTCGATAACAATTCAGATTATATACCTGAAACAACAATTCATTCAAGTCGAGATTTTGATATGGTTTAAATTTCACTGTAATTCCTCTTTTTGTTAAAACTATCTGCAAATTCTTCTTTGAAAATATTTTAAAAACTTATATCTTGTTATTACAAACAAGTTTTGTTTATATATCAAACCCTATAGAAGATTAGGGGAGGAGAGATTGATTTTAGAGCTTGTTTATAAGACCTGTAACTGGAACAGAGCCTGTACTTACATATATACAGACATACACACTCAACACTTTCATATTTATATACATGCAACTTCATCCATTCATCCATACACACACATCTATAATATTACTTCACAAATACATTTAAGTATATACCAGGATTTAGTTTTGAAAAGAGTGTTTACTCACCTTGTTTTCCAGAATGAAACAGAGTTTTCTTGATGAAACAGGCTTTTGAAAATTGCAAGGTGAAATCTTTTCTTTTGATCCCTGGTTTGTTTTAATTGAAGTTTGTTTAAGTTTTGAATGGTATTTGTTTCAGATTTTTTTTTCTTTCTCAGCCTGGAATGGACAAGAATGAAATGAGAAGGCTTTGATACAAAATGAGTTACAGGGTGATGTATATGAAATGAGTTTACAGGGTTATTAATTTGTTTGTACAAGAGATATTCCACTTGGTCAGAGATTTTTTCTTGTTTTGTGGCTGAAATGATTTTTGTAATGTACTAAGGTTTCATGCATTAATTATCTTGTACAGATATATATTTATCTATATGCTAATATCTTCCCTTGCAAGCCATTTCACTTGGATATATTTTCTTTGCTTGTTTGTTTTCAAGTCTGGTTTGACTATGCAAATTTATTTTCAAATGACGGCTGAAACTTTTCTTTTGTATGCTAAGGACATTTATATATATTATTTTTGTTGTCTGGTTTCTTACTTATGCTCTATTACTTTGTATTGTTTTCTTTCTTTAGTCATATTGCTTTGCTTTGGCCTAATCTCATTATTTTATAATGTAATTGACTTCTATTTTTACTTCATTTTATTTTTCTTTTATTATTTTTTTGTTTGTTTTTATTCTATGTGTATTACTTTGTATTGATTTATTAAGATTTATATATTTACTTTATATTGAACAAAACTATATAATTTATTTGGTAATATAGATGAATTTCTATATTTAATATGTTGTTAGAATTTATCTTATGTATTTATTTTATCATTATAATTTATCTTTAAACCATTTACTTGAAATTTAAGTCCAAATCACATATATACAATATTTAAATTCATATGATTTAATATATTCTATTTGAATGGGGGAAACTCGCTTCAATTTACAATTAATTTTACAATTTTAATTCAAAAATTCAATTAATTATCAATTTAAATTTAATTAAAATTCGAGGTCGTTACAGTTAGAGAGCCATTCAGTGCTAAAAGAGGAAGAGCAACGGTTATAGTTTTGAAGGGAAAATGTTGGGATTTTACAAATGATAGTAGGATAAATTTGAAGAAAATAAGATTTTACTGATCAATGATTTGATACAGAAGTTTTTTGTATTTGATACAATACTGAATGAATGAATTTGTACATGATACGACAATTATTTATACAAATGTGTTGGGCTTCAGTGTGAAGGCCCAGACTGCTTCGTATGCTTGTATTTGGACCTCTGCATTTGCTCTGTTCGATATAATACTGATGGCTGAGATTTGAGCTTCATTAGTTAAAACAGATCTTGAGAAAGCAGTATCCTTTCGTATCTTTAATTGCCCCCTCAAACTCGAGCTGCTAGGGTTAAGGTTTGATGGCGATTTGCAAGATTCAGGCCTGTATTCAATTCGAAAGCAAAAGAATCATCAAGATATCCTCACTACAACTCTATTCGATACTTTATCACTTTAAATCCTTCAATTTGAGTTTCAGTGCTGAGATTTTGAAATGAACATTTGAGCGTCAGAGCGTATATGGTGGAAAGTAGCTGCTCTCTACTCAGATCTTTGCGAAATTATTTAGATCTACTTCCTTATGGAGTGCTTTGTCTTCGACACGTTCTACTTGAAGGTCAGATCTGAACTTTATGAAGTTCTTTGTGCTTAGAGCTTTAGTGAGCGTGTCTGCCCTTTGGTAAGTAGCAGGTATGTGATTGATTTGCAGATTCTCTTTTTGTACTTGTTCACGAACGAAAAATATATCGATTTCGACATGTTTGGTTCTCGAGTGTAGTACTGGGTTGGCAGTCATGAATACTGCACTCTGATTATCACACCATAGCACTGGTTTTGCTTTATTCTTTATTTTCAGTTCTTCCAGTATGGACTGTAACCACATTATTTCTGCTGTAGCATTAGCTATGCTTCTGTACTCTACCTCTGTGCTAGATCTGGATATTGTAGTTTGCTTCTTTGAGCACCGTGATATTAGATTGTTTCCAACATATATGCAGTATCCACTAACTGACTTTCTGTCATCCGGATATGCTGCCCAATCTGCATCTGAATATCCAGTTATGTTTAAGTTGTTGCATGCTTTGAATAACAGTCCATAGTCTAGAGTTCCTTTGAGATATCTGAGTATTCTCTTGACTGCTTTCCAGTGTTCATCCAGAGGGTCCTGCATAAATTGAGACACTTTGTTAACACTATAAGTAATATCTGGTCTTGTTATAGTAGCATATTGTAATGCTCCTACAACGCTTCTATATTGTTTGATATTGTGTATGGCTTCTCCCCTGTTTTTAGATAATTGATGATTGCTGACCATGGGAATTGGTTGTGGGTTTGCACCATCCATTTTTGTTTTGACAAGTAGTTCCTGAATATACTTTTTCTGACATAGCATTAGTTCTGAATTTCCTTTTCTCAATACTTCTATACCCAAGAAGTAGTTGATATCCCTCAGGTCTTTAATTGAGAATTCTTTGTTCAAGCAATTGATGACATTGTTGATTTCATCATTGTTGTTTCCTGTAATAATCAAGTCATCAACATATATAAGTACGTAAACAGTTACTAAATCATTAATTTTAACAAATAGTGAGTTGTCTGATTTGATAGACTGATATTTCATATCTGATTACACTCCTTTTAGTCTATCAAACCAGACCCTTGGAGATTGTCTGAGTCCATATATAGCTTTATTCAGTTTGCACATATAGTTTGCCTGCTTGATATATCCTGGTGGTTGTTGCATGTATACATCTTCCTGTAAGATGCCATTCAGAAATGCTTTATTGACATCTAATTGTCTTATACGCCACCCTTTGTGTAGAGCAATAGTAAGAATAAGTCTTATAGTGGTTGGTTTGATTACTGGAGAAAAAGTCTCCTTTAAATCAAACCCATATTGCTGTGTATATCCTTTGGCAACAAGTCTTGCCTTGTATCTACTAGTTGAGCCATCAGGATTCTTCTTTAATTTGTATGTCCACTTGCATCCAACTATGTTTTTATTGTCTGTAGGGTATACTAGATTCCATGTATTGTTATTTATAAGAGCCTTGTACTCTTCATCCATAGCTGCTGTCCAGTTCTTGTCTTTTGCAACTTGCTCATATGTTTCTGGCTCATGCGGGATTATGCTTGTACTATATATCTTAGGCTTGAAGATACCACTTTTAGCCCTGGTAATCATGGGATGACTGGGCCTTGTATGGGCTTCAGTATGAGGTGAGCTTTCTTCATTTACTTGACTTGACATATTTCTTGTGTTACTTTGATGAACATCTTCTTCTGTCTGATTCTTTTCACTTTCTGTTTGTACAGGAGAGTGAATGGAATGACTAGGATCACATGTCCACTCAGAGCTATGTTGATTAGATACAGTGGATTGAGGGCAGTGATCTCTAGTAGACCCCACCTCTTCATTCTGAGGCTCATATTCAGAATAAATTGGTAAGTCAGGTATTGAAACTTTTGGATTGTATACTTTATTTGTGGTTTTTATCTCTGAATTATTATAAGGAAAGACATTTTCATTAAATACAACATGCCTACTAATAAAGATTCTTCCATTTTCATCCAAACACTTGTAACCCTTCTGATTAGTAGTATATCCAAGAAAGGTACAAGATTTAGATCCGAAGTTTAGTTTGTTAGCATTGTAGGGTCTTAAATAAGGAAAGCATAAACATCCAAAAGTTTTCAAATTATGATAGTCAGGTTTTATCCCATATAGTTTCTCTACTGGACTTATCCCACCAATTACCTTTGTTGGTAATCTATTAATGAGATATACAGCAGTATTAAAGGCCTCAGGCCAAAACTTTAGTGGTAGTGATGCATGAGCTAATAAAGTAAGTCCAGTCTCAACTATATGTCTATGCTTTCTTTCTACTAACCCATTCTGTTCAGAAGTGTATGGGGATGTAATTTTGTGCACTATTCATTTCCCTTTAAAATAACCACTGAGAGTTTTGAATTCAGTTCCCCCATCTGATTGAATTACTTTCACTTGATTGCCAGTTTGCTTTTCAGCCATGACTATAAAATTTATAACATCATTATAGGTTTCAGTCTTGGATTTTAAAAAATAAATTCATGTGTGTCTAGTGTGTGCATCAACGAAAGAGACATAGTACCTATATCCAAAATCTGAACATATGGGTGCTGGCCCCCATAAGTCTATGGCAACCAAGTCTAAAGGTTTTGAGTAAATTGTTGAAGAGTCATTGAATGTCAACTTATGACTTTTTCCCATTTGGCAATATGTACAAACATAGAGTAATGAGACATTATCAAAAGATATTCTATTTTCATTAAGAACCTGCTTTAAAACTTTCACACTTGGGTGACCAAGTTTGTAATGCCATATATCAAATACACTTTTGGAGTCTTGCTCCACACACATGTTACAGGATTTCTGATTGTTTGGGGACACATTGTTATTGACTAATTTGAATTTATAAAGTCCTTTTTCAGCATCACCCTGTAACAAAATATCTTTTGTTAGTATGTCTCTAACCAAACAGTATTTAGGATAAAATTCAAAATAGACTTTATTGTCATTGGCAAATTGGGATACACTAATGAGGTTTTTCTTTATTTTACGTACTCTTAATAAATTATGTAAGAACAGTTGTTTCTTGCCTTTAATATAAGCATTACCAATATGAGTAATATTGATACACTTACCATTTCCCATGCAAATTGACTATTTACCTCTATACTCCCTGTTGCTAAGATTCAAGTTATCAAGATTATTTGTAATATGATTTGTTGCACCAGAGTCTAGGTACCAGCAGTCATCCTGAGTGCTTTCTGGCCTTGTTGTGTCATTAGAATTGTGATTCTTATCACAATTTGTTTGTGTTTCTGAATTAGCTTGAGCCATGTTAGCACTTGGGTTATTACTTCTTTGACCACTGGTTTGGTTTGAGTATCTGAAGTAACATTTGACTACTGTATGACCCACTTTTTCACAGATCTGACATCTAGGTCTATTATTATTATTATTCCATCTGCCTCTTCCTCTAGATCTGTTAGAATTTCCTCCTCTTTGTATACTTTGATCTGACTTGTTATTGTTTTGGCCTTTGTTCTTGGAATGAGTAGTATAATTGATGGAGAAGTCAGAGTCTTGTGGTTTCTTATTATCAATTCTGGCTTCATGAGCAAGTAATATGGAGTAAACATCATCAATAGATGGCAACTCCTTTTGAGATGCAATGACAGCAACTACTGATTCATAATCATCACTTAATCCATTCAGAATGGTTAAAATTTGTTCAGAATCTAACACTTTGTGATTTGTAGCCTCTAAAAGATCACAAGTTGTTTTAACCTTAAAAAGATACTCTCTCATAGTATTGTTATCTTTCCTCATGTTGTGTAGTTGTTTCTTGTGATACATTACCTTGGCAGCTGATTGTGTGTTAAACACCTTTTCAATTGTTGACCATATGTCATTTGCTGTCTTGCATCCAATAACATGAGACAGTAAATTTGTATTTATTGATGATAATAGCCAAGAACAGATGAGTCTGTCTTGTCTATGATATTTAGTATACTCCTCATTAATGACAGTTTTATTTCCTTCAACAGTTATATATTTGGGAGGAATTGGAATGGTTCCAAGAATGTGATCTTCAAGTCCATATCCTTGGACTGCAGTTTCAATCTGCAGTTTCCAAAGAAGATAGTTATCCTCACTCAAGTGTGCAGTTACAAGATTGGTTTGAGGGCTAACTACAGTGTTAACGAGTTTTTCAACTGTAGTATTGGCTTGATGATTACCACTCATATTAGCAGATGTGGCAGAGGTTGTATCATCAGTCATGGTGATTTCAAGTTATATGCAGGCAGAGCAAAGACAAACAAAGCTAGTGATAAAAAAAGAAAATCAATCAAAGACAGAAATCAAGAATTAGAGAACAAGAATTGCTCACAACCAGGCTTGATGCTACTGCAAGGCTTAAATGATGAGTAACTTTCTTTCCTTTGTCTATAATCTGATAAGTCTTGCTGGTGGGCACTTTCTTTAATTTTGAGATGATTCTTGATTTCTTTTAACTGTTTTCTAAGATTTCCTTGATTGATTTCTTTAAGATTTGATAAGAAAGGCCTGATGCAGTCTAGTTCTTTGGACTGAGGCATGGCACTTGATTTTCTCAATCGAAACTGCCCACTTAGATGATGAGACTCTGTCTTCTGATGAGTGGAGATTACTCAGATGATGAATCTTCTCTGATGAGTTTAATTGATCTTATGATTTGGCTGTTAAGCCTTGAGATGCTTTGGTACCATGTTGGGATTTTACAGATGACAGTAGGATAAATTTGAAGAAAATAAGATTTTATTGATCAATGATTTGATACAGAAGTTTTTTTGTATTTGATACAATACTGAATGAATGAATTTGTACATGATACAGTAATTGTTTATTGTAACGACCCGCTATTTTGGACCATTCGCATCCATTATAAGTGTATAGGTAGACACTCATGCCGGAATTGAATTGCTCAAAATACCGCGTTGTTAATTTAAATTTGGCAAAACTGAACATATACAGTAAATAAATGAATGATCACAGATCACAGTCATAGAGTAATAAGTGCAGCGGAAATAAAAGAGATAGTAGTTCATGAAGCTACTATATAAATATATGAGTTACATCAGAGTTAAAACAGATACAACGGAAGAGTAATACGATACATCAGATACAAATCAGAATACATCACTGGAATCATCGAATGCTGAAAGCAGAATAGATGGCTGGATCTTCAAGCAAAGCTCCAACTTCAAAGGTGAGTCTCGAATACTGGTACACTCAGTCTGACCCGAGCGTAAAGCAAAACACAAAACACTCGAGTCAGGATTAACATTCTTATATTTATAAATCCAACTCAAGTGAAATAGCAATTGAAATACAAGTAACTCAAAGGATGTTTGGAATAACCATCCTTTAAGGATCCGTTAAACTATCTACTATGTAGTAGTGTACGATAAGTAGATAATGTCTATCAGTAATAATAAGATATCAAAATAGTGTTAAGTCATGACCCATTCCACCCTTAACACATTTTTATTCCCAAAAGCATATACAAGTCCGTAGTCTCCCCAAAACTGGAAGTCACCAGAGGGCAATCCATATACTAAAGGTACAAAACAAATTCGTAGTGGTCGCGTATAAATGGAATACAAGTATGACAAGGCACATGAGGCAATACCCAAGGTAGTGATACTACCGTTTGCCTGATCCGGACTGGTGAGAACGCAACGCCGCAGCGCCCGCAACACCGTGAAACAACACTCCCAAAATCAAGGGTGCACCAATCGACAACAAGTAATGAGTAGTTCAAAGAAGTGTGTCCACTTGAGGTAGCTAATCCTCCATTGGCCCGGCACGGCTCCTGTTTTAGTCATTTCCAATTTGACATAAGTGTCAAGGCTATCCATTATCGTTCTCTTTCTTCAGTCATCACGTACATCATTCCAACCACTTCATTCTGGATCATCACTCCGCGTATAGTTATTAAAGTGGTTTTCGGTTTAGATAGAGAGTATATCCATAACCGATTCCGGTCTCTTTAATAACTTTCGTGATTATTACACCGATTGGTCGTTTAATATATTTCAAAACCAAATCACTTACAATTTCAATTAGAATTTGTAAACCAACATTTCATTTCTCCTTCGAAATCAATTTCCAAAATTTACGTTTCAAAACTTCCACATTCATAATCTCAAATCTTATAACTCAATTTCTATTTAAAACAATTCCAATATTGATTCAAGTTCGCAAATAAGTTTCCTTCCAAATCATTTGAATTAATATACTTTAACATTCAAATCAATTTCAAATTCATTTATCGATTTCATTCAATATTTATTAAGTTAATTTGCCATTCAAAACAATTTCTATTAAATTTCCAATTCATTAAATTTATTATTTAAATTTAACTTCATTATATCAAAACTTACAAATTTGAATTAAATTAAATTAAATTCATCAACTCAATTTCTTTAAATTTCAAGTCTTACATTAATTAAAATAAATCGCATTTTATTTCTTGTTAAAGAAATTCAATTTCACTTATTTACTTACTTAAATAATTTTCCAAAACTTAATTAATAAAGAAATTCAATTTCAATTATTTACAAAGTAAAAATTCACTTATTCAAAAGTTCAATTTTACTTATTAAAGAATTCAAATCAATTTAATCATTAAATAATTCAATCTTATTTAATTATTAAATAATTCAAAACTTAATTATTAAATAATTTCAAAGTTTAATAATTTCAAACTTAATTATAATTTCAACTTAATTATTAAATCCTTTCAAACTTAATATATCATTTCTCAAATTAAACATCGTTCTTTCATCAATTACATTGTTAATATTTTGTTTCAGATTATTAAATATTAACATTTTCCTTTCATTAAAATTCAAAATTTCAACTTCATTTCAAAACCATATTATTTATTCAAATAAAATCTTCGTTTTATTTTTAAATCAAATTATTGACCAATCGGGTTTTATTTAATTTTCTATCCTAGGTCAAAGTTTAAATTTGGGTATTTATCATTTCAACCCGATTCCAATTCAATTCAAAAACAAAGCATAACAAAGGGAACTTGCAGTGTGATAACTGGGATGGTGTCAAAGTAAATAAACAAGCAATAACAACAACCAATATCAATCCAAAAAATCAAATCAATAATCCCGAAATAATCGTATTAATTCGCATTGTTGTTTGTGAGAATTAATATAATTATTTCTAGAATCTACACTATCATTGTAGATTAAAGATCATTACAATAATATTAATACGGTTCTTCACTTGGTATCTATCAATCAATTTCATACAACATCAATTTAGCAACATACATTCAGTGGTTTAAGGTGTAATTTAATAAATCCTACGTGTCAATAAATTTAACAGTTAAAGGGGTCATATTATACAAATGTCAGTTAATCAAATTTAACATTTAACTATCCTATATCAAGTTCAATTTCATACTATTTATCATTTTAACATTAACAATTTAACATCCAATATAAACATCAACAATAAATCAATTATCAGCTAAACTGTATTATCATCGCATAAATAATTAATAGATAATGGTGTTAGATGTCACAGGTGAACTGATACAGGTAATAGCATAAATAACAGTGTAATTAACTAACAGCAGCATATTTCAATTATCGTTTCAATTGAAATCAAATTTAATAAATAAAAGAACGTTAATCGTGAGTGAGTGCTCACCTTTCGAGGCTAGAGGAGTTTGACAACAGAACGAGCTACGAATTCCAAAGCGACGCTGGATGGGCACAATTCAATGAAGAAACAGGAACGACGGACAAAACTGATAAAAGATATCGATAGCGAATTAGAACCGGATTGATGGAGATAGATGGTAAATGAATTTATATGCCTAACTTTAAATATCATCTTCTAAATCTAAATACATTTTAATTTAAAATATAAGAGTATTTCAAAATCATTGTTTTAAACAAACTTATATATAATATATTAAATAATTTCGAACTTACTTATTAATAATTTCAAATTTTTCTGTAAGCAAAAGAAACTACTGACTAAAAATACGTCCTCAAACCAAAATGAGTTGACCAAATTTATGAATATATATACATTCGGCCATACATAACCCAACTTCATATTACTACTCTTATATACATCAATAAAAATAAACAGTACTATGCAACATACCCTATGGATAGCTATAACAGAGAAGTACAAATGCATAAACTATGCATCGTTTATATGCATTTATATTAAGCCCATTTTCCCATACACAGATTACAAAAAAAAACAAGTAACCACTAACATATGATACTGTTAAAAGCTTATATACAAATCAGAAAATATAGTTTCGTAGCTTCATATATTAGTAAACGTATTCATATACATTTCGATACACTATACAACATACACAAGATATATACGATCTGTGATATAAATGTATATATACATCTATTATAAATAATATACTGCAGCAAAAATTTATACACACTATTTATAAATACTAACACTATAACTATGCACCTATATATACTAATATATATATATATACTCTCAAAATCTATAGAATATAAACATCATCATTTATATAACATAAATATCATATACAATCTACCTGAATTCAACAGAGGAGTAGGAAACGAGTTGCAGTGTAGTTGGAGGCTGGAAGCTTGAGCTAGAAGAAAGGAGAGAAGAACACTGAAATACTCGGCCATGGTGGCTTCGGCAAAGCTTGGGAGCGGAAGGGCAGGAGGAAGGTGAGCCGTGAGGTGTCAGAAGAGAGAGAGCCAGGCGGAGGAAAGCTCGGCAAGGAAGAATAGATCGGTGTTTGCTAGTGGCTAACGGTGGTGGGGTGAACAGTGCGGTGGTCGGTCGGTGGTGGGGTGGGTTGGCGAACGTGGGTGGTGTACAGTTAGGATGGGAAGAGGCTAGGTCGGAGGGAGGTCGGTGCATTGATGGTGAGGCGGATCTGGGCTAATCGGGTTGGAGGGGACGAGGAGGCGGGTGGCGTGGCAAGCTACCGGGTGGCTTTTGGGTTCAGGCGGATGGTCGGAACGGTGGATGGATGTTGGCTGCCATGTCGGTGAAGGTCGGACTGAGAAAAGTGTTGGACGAGGCGGCCAGCGTGTGGGTAAGGAGAAGAAGGCGTGAGGCCGGGGTGGTTGTCGGCTGGTGGTCGGAAAAATGACGGCGGTTGGAGGGAGAGGAGGTGGTCACGTGGATCTTGGTCGAGCAGTTGCATAAAGTTGTGGTGAAGTAAAGGCGGAGGTGGAAGGCGTTGGAAGGTGGATGAGCAAGAAGGAGGGTGTGCATGTGAGGTCGTGGGATGGGGAAGAAAGAAAGAGTGAGAGAGGAGGGGATATGAAGAAACGTTTGGAAAAGAAAAAATGAGACTACAGAAAAATAGAATGAAGGCATAAGTGGGAATGGAAGAGAGTGGAGTAGTGGTGGAACATAATGCAAATGGCAGAGAATAATGAAACAGAAAGATAGTGTGAAGTCCCGAAAAATTTCTTGAAAAGAAAAATAAAATTTAATGGTAGTAAAGAAAAAGCAAGAATTCAAGGCTATCAATAATCATAAAAGCGGATGACCGCTGAATTTGAGAATTCAAATGGTCATGGACACAAAGAGATCCGAACGGATACCGATACAGATAACATTTCTCAGATCTCGCTGCGTATCGAACATTAAAACACAGAACTAAATATGCCGTAGGGATCAACACGACGAGACGATCAAAATGGTATACAGATATCAGCGGTATGATTGAATTATAAAATTTCTAATTTTCTACTGGCGAAAAATGCAAGAAAAACACTGAAAAATAAGATCGACGGAGCCAAAGATGTCCGAATTTGGAAAAACGACAAACTAACATCTTGCTCAGAAGATGGTTTAGAATTTTTCTATGTAAAAATATTTGGATTTCGGAAACATTTTATTTTCATTGCTTTTTAACTGATTAAATTGAAGTGAATTTACGCACGAAATAAACTTTCATATTTTCGGGCGAAAATTTACCAGTTGCTATGTTTAACTAGACGTATTCCAAATATTAAATTTTTTTTCAAAATTTTATCGTTTAAAATTTTACAAAATTTCAACTAATAACGTTTTTAAAACAGTTAAAATTTACAGGTTGTTACACTCTCCCCCACTCAAAACTTTTCGTCCCCGAAAAGGAACGAGGTAGGAGAATAGAAACAAACAGAAAGAAAGCAGATTTGAAATACAAAATAACAATTAATTAAAACCATATAACTTCCAATTTAAATTAGTTGATATTCAATAATTGATTTAATCCATTTGATTTCACTAACATCAATCTCAGCTATTTCTAAATTCATTATCTTATTATCCAATTATCTTCAATTTACAATTTCTAAAATCATAAACTTGAATAGTCTTTTATTTTTTCAACAATTTAAATTCTTCTTTATTCCAAATTATTGTTAAATTTATTCTACTTAATATATCTTATCACATATATTTAACCCATATAAATTAATTTAAACCCTATAAATTTCAATTTAAATTACTTTATATTCACTAATTGCTTTTAGATTCAAGGTATTTCCCTAAGTTGATCAAATTTCAGCTTATTAATTCTTTCAAAACAAATTTATTTGTCTCATCTATTGTTCAATTAACTTATTATTCTATCATCTTTATTTGCATTTTTATATAGTCAAAATCTAAGTGTATAACATTTATTATAAACACTAAAATTTTATTTATAAAATCATTTTATATTGTATATTATCCAATTACATTTTAACTTATGAATAATTTAGGTAAGTTATATTGAAATGCAATTTAGTACTATACAAATAAAATTATCAAATTCAATTATCTCAAGTTTAAATACTTATTCTAAATTTAGCTTTATTTATAATTAAAACATCTTTTAACATGATTTTAAGAATTAAATTTCCGTTTAATTTCAAATCCTTTTAGAAATAATTATGTATATACTATATATATTGAATCAAATTAAATTTAAAATAATATACCCATATATATATATATATATCAAGTCATATTTAAGAAATTTAAATCAAAATTATTTTTCCAAAACAAAATCGTAGCAAAGCTACATAATGGTTTCTCCACTTCGAAACTCGAAAATGAACGTCGATGATGCGGCCGTCATCACCGAAATTATTTTCCAGCGACAAAGAGAAGAGCACTGATTTCAACATTTTTAAAAAATTCTTTGAAAACGATTTCTATTCAAAATACTTTCAATAATATACATTTTAAAATTTTAAAAACCAAAGCTTGAAATTTTAGGAGATTTAATTCTAAAATTCTAAATTTTAAATTCATTTAAATTTCAAATCAGTTTATAACCCATGTTTAAAAATTCATTTATTTATATTATGCAATAGTCAATGGTTTACAAAACAATAAATGAAAATCAAATATTATTATTTCTGACAACAATTCATTTACAATTTAATTTCAGAAAATGTGTACTTACAAAACATATAATCATACAAGATTATTTTATTTACCAAATTTTGAAAATACTATTGTGTCAGTTTGCTCTGTTCAAGTGTTTTGGAAATCCTATCGATAGCGTTGATCAGACGAATCGATCGGAAACCCAAATCAACATCAACAACTCAAACAACACAGCATATATATCAAACATTTTAATATTAATTTATAAATACACTTCCTCGCTTGACGATACAAGAATGGATTTTAAAGCAAGGGTAGAGATTCAAATTTTTTTGCAAGACTCAAATCAAAAAGAATTCTGATTCAAAGATAAGTTTGAAACAGAAGATAAGATAATTCAATTACCACAATCGGGAGATGGATGAGTTTATTTAATTCACGGGCAACCTTAACCGGGTCGTCCGTAACTTCAAGAATAAGATCGATGCTGAATTCCGAGGTAAATCAACACTCGATCTCAAGTGATGGAATTCAGGTATAGCATGGAATAGACAGCATCGTAAACCGAGGATACAGAAATCTCCGGTAAATCAATGCTTATTGTAAAGGAGTTTCATCCCCTTTAAAACAAATCGAAGTTTGGCGAGACCGCCGATTCATTATAAGGGTCATTCGAAGTGGAGTTATGGGATACTCCAGAATTGAAAGAAGACGAATAGTGAGGGACACGAATGAATTTTGGAACCGCAGGGAACGTTCCAAAATTCAAAGGAATCGAATCAAAACGGAAGAGATTGAAACTCGAATGAGAGTGATTCTGTAAATACATTTATCCTATATGTTAAGTTTTGCCTAGAGCTACCAAAGCTCTGATACCAACTGTAACGGACTGCGTCAGTAGGGTAACGCCCACCGTAGCATACAGCGGTACCTGTGTTCTGCCTTTACGGCCAGCCTCTCGACTGCACCAACCCCGCAGGGACATGTAGGAGTAAGAGTCATCCGCTCGCTACCAAACCAAATGCGAGAACCCCCTATCATGCTGCACCCTCCAAGTGCATAGGCAGACACACATGCCGGAATTGAATTGCTCAAAATACCGCGTTGTTAATTTAAATTTGGCAAAACTGAACATATACAGTAAATAAATGAATAATCATAGATCACAGTCACAGAGTAATAAGTGCAGCGGAAATAAAAGAGATAGTAGTTCATGAAGCTACTATATAAATATATGAGTTACATCAGAGTTAAAACAGATACAACGGAAGAGTAATACGATACATCAGATACAAATCAGAATACATCACTGGAATCATCGAATGCTGAAAGCAGAATAGATGGCTGGATCTTCAAGCAAAGCTCCAACTTCAAAGGTGAGTCTCGAATACTGGTACACTCAGTCTGACCCGAGCGTAAAGCAAAACACAAAACACTCGAGTCAGGATTAACATTCTTATATTTATAAATCCAACTCAAGTGAAATAGCAATTGAAATACAAGTAACTCAAAGGATGTTTGGAATAACCATCCTTTAAGGATCCGTTAAACTATCTACTATGTAGTAGTGTACGATAAGTAGATAATGTCTATCAGTAATAATAAGATATCAAAATAGTGTTAAGTCATGGCCCATTCCACCCTTAACACATTTTTATTCTCAAAAGCATATACAAGACCGTAGTTTCCCCAAAACCGGAAGTCACCAGAGGGCAATCCATATACTAAAGGTACAAAACAAATTCGTAGTGGTCGCGTATAAATGGAATACAAGTATGACAAGGCACATGAGGCAATACCCAAGGTAGTGATACTACCGTTTGCCTGATCCGGACTGGTGAGAACGCAACGCCGCAGCGCCCGCAACACCATGAAACAACACTCTCAAAATCAAGGGTGCACCAATCGACAACAAGTAATGAGTAGTTCGAAGAAGTGTGTCCACTTGAGGTAGCTAATCCTCCATTGGCCCGGCACGGCTCCTGTTTTAGTCATTTCCAATTTGACATAAGTGTCAAGGCTATCCATTATCGTTCTCTTTCTTCAGTCATCACGTACATCATTCCAACCACTTCATTCTGGATCATCACTCCGCGTATAGTTATTAAAGTGGTTTTCGGTTTAGATAGAGAGTATATCCATAACCGATTCCGGTCTCTTTAATAACTTTCGTGATTATTACACCGATTGGTTGTTTAATATATTTCAAAACCAAATCACTGACAATTTCAATTAGAATTTGTAAACCAACATTTCATTTCTCCTTCGAAATCAATTTCCAAAATTTACATTTCAAAACTTCCACATTCATAATCTCAAATCTTATAATTCAATTTCTATTTAAAACAATTCCAATATTGATTCAAGTTCGCAAATAAGTTTCCTTCCAAATCATTTGAATTAATATACTTTAACATTCAAATCAATTTCAAATTCATTTATCGATTTCATTCAATATTTATTAAGTTAATTTGCCATTCAAAATAATTTCTATTAAATTTTCAATTCATTAAATCTATTATTTAAATTTAACTTCATTATATCAAAACTTACAAATTTGAATTAAATTAAATTAAATTCATCAACTCAATTTCTTTAAATTTCAAGTCTTACATTAATTCCAATAAATCGCATTTTATTTCTTGTTAAAGAAATTCAATTTCACTTATTTACTTACTTAAATAATTTTCCAAAACTTAATTAATAAAGAAATTCAATTTCAATTATTTACAAAGTAAAAATTCACTTATTCAAAAGTTCAATTTTACTTATTAAAGAATTCAATTCAATTTAATCATTAAATAATTCAATCTTATTTAATTATTAAATAATTCAAAACTTAATTATTAAATAATTTCAAAGTTTAATAATTTCAAACTTAATTATAATTTCAACTTAATTATTAAATCCTTTCAAACTTAATATATCATTTCTCAAATTAAACATCGTTCTTTCATCAATTACATTGTTAATATTTTGTTTCAGATTATTAAATATTAACATTTTCCTTTCATTAAAATTCAAAATTTCAACTTCATTTCAAAATCATATTATTTATTCAAATAAAATCTTCGTTTTATTTTTAAATCAAATTATTGACCAATCGGGTTTTATTTAATTTTCTATCCTAGGTCAAAGTTTAAATTTGGGTATTATCATTTCAACCCGATTCCAATTCAATTCAAAAATAAAGCATAACAAAGGGAACTTGCAGTGTGATAACTGGGATGGTGTCAAAGTAAATAAACAAGCAATAACAACAACCAATATCAATCCAAAAAATCAAATCAATAATCCTGAAATAATCGTATTAATTCGCATTGTTGTTTGTGCGAATTAATATAATTATTTCTAGAATCTACACTATTATTTCATGTAGATTAAAGATCATTACAATAATATTAATACGGTTCTTCACTTGGTATCTATCAATCAATTTCATACAACATCAATTTAACAACATACATTCAGTGGTTCAAGGTGTAATTTAATAAATCCTACGTGTCAATAAATTTAACAGTTAAAGGGGTCATATTATACAAATGTCAGTTAATCAAATTTAACATTTAACTATCCTATATCAAGTTCAATTTCATACTATTTATCATTTTAACATTAACAATTTAACATCCAATATAAACATCAACAATAAATCAATTATCAGCTAAACTGTATTATCATCGCATAAATAATTAACAAATAATGGTGTCAGATGTCACAGGTGAACTGATACAGGTAATAGCATAAATAACAGTGTAATTAACTAACAGCAGCATATTTCAATTGTCGTTTCAATTGAAATCAAATTTAATAAATAAAAGAACGTTAATCGTGAGTGAGTGCTCACCTTTCGAGGCTAGAGGAGTTTGACAACAGAACGAGCTACGAATTCCAAAGCGACGCTGGATGGGCACAATTCGATGAAGAAACAGGAACGACGGACAAAACTGATAAAAGATATCGATAGCGAATTAGAATCGGATTGATGGAGATAGATGGTAAATGAATTTATATGCCTAACTTTAAATATCATCTTCTAAATCTAAATACATTTATAATTTAAAATATAAGAGTATTTCAAAATCATTGTTTTAAACAAACTTATATATAATATATTAAATAATTTCGAACTTACTTATTAATAATTTCAAATTTTTCTGTAAGCAAAAGAAACTACTGACTAAAAATACGTCCTCAAACCAAAATGAGTTGACCAAATTTATGAATATATATACATTCGGCCATACATAACCCAACTTTATATTACTACTCTTATATACATCAATAAAAATAAACAGTACTATGCAACATACCCTATGGATAGCTATAACAGAGAAGTACAAATGCATAAACTATGCATCGTTTATATGCATTTATATTAAGCTCATTTTCCCATACACAGATTACAAAAAAAACAAGTAACCACTAACATATGATACTGTTAAAAGCTTATATACAAATCAGAAAAATATAGTTTCGTAGCTTCATATATTAGTATACGTATTCATATACATTTCGATACACTATACAACATACATAAGATATATACGATCTGTGATATAAATGTATATATACATCTATTATTAATAATATACTGCAGCAAAAATGTATACACACTATTTATAAATACTAACACTATAACTATGCACCTATATATACTAATATATATATATATATATACACTCTCAAAATCTATAGCATATAAACATCATCATTTATATAACATAAATATCAAATACAATCTACCTGAATTCAACAGAGGAGTAGGAAACGAGTTGCAGTGTAGTAGGAGGCTGGAAGCTTGAGCTAGAAGAAAGGAGAGACGAACACTGAAATACTCGGCCATGGTGGCTTCGGCCAAGCTTGGGAGCAGAAGGGCAGGAGGAAGGTGAGCCGTGAGGTGTCAGAAGAGAGAGAGCCAGGCGGAGGAAAGCTCGGCAAGGAAGAATAGATCGGTGTTTGCTAGTGGCTAACGGTGGTGGGGTGAACAGTGCGGTGGTCGGTTGGTGGTGGGGTGGGTTGGCGAACGTGGGTGGTGTACAGTTAGGATAGGAAGAGGCGAGGTCGGAGGGAGGTCGGTGCATTGATGGTGAGGCGGATCTGGGCTAATCGGGTTGGAGGGGACGAGGAGGCGGGTGGCGTGGCAAGCTACCGGGTGGCTTTTGGGTTCAGGCGGATGGTCGGAACTGTGGATGGATGTTGGCTGCCATGGTGGTGAAGGTCGGACTGAGAAAAGTGTTGGACGAGGCGGCCAGCGTGTGGGTAAGGAGAAGAAGGCGTGAGGCCGGGGTGGTTGTCAGCTGGTGGTCGGAAAAATGACGGCGGTTGGTGGGAGAGGAGGTGGTCACGTGGATCTTGGTCGAGCAGTCGCATAAAGTTGTGGTGAAGTAAAGGCGGAGGTGGAAGGCGTTGGAAGGTGGATGAGCAAGAAGGAGGGTGTGCATGTGAGGTCGTGGGATGGGGAAGAAAGAAAGAGTGAGAGAGGAGGGGATATGAAGAAACGTTTGGAAAAGAAAAAATGAGACTACAGAAAAATAGAATGAAGGCATAAGTGGGAATGGAAGAGAGTGGAGTAGTGGTGGAACCTAATGCAAATGGCAGAGAATAATGAAACAGAAAGATAGTGTGAAGTCCCGAAAAATTTCTTGAAAAGAAAAATAAAATTTAATGGTAGTAAAGAAAAAGCAAGAATTCAAGGCTATCAATAATCATAAAAGCGGATGACCGCTGAATTTGAGAATTCAAATGGTCATGGACACAAAGAGATCCGAACGGATACCGATACAGATAACATTTCTCAGATCTCGCTGTGTATCGAACATCAAAACACAGAACTGAATATGCCGTAGGGATCGACACAACGAGACGATCAAAATGGTATACAGATATCAGCGGTATGATTGAATTATAAAATTTCGAATTTTCTACTGGCGAAAAATGCAAAAAAACACTGAAAAATAAGATCGACGGAGCCAAAGATGTCCGAATTTGGAAAAACGACAAACTAACATCTTGCTCAGAAGATGTTTTAGAATTTTTCTATGTAAAAATATTTGGATTTCGGAAACATTTTATTTTCATTGCTTTTTAACTGATTAAATTGAAGTGAATTTACACGCGAAATAAACTTTCATATTTTCGGGCGAAAATTTACCAGTTGCTATGTTTAACTAGACGTATTCCAAATATTAAAAAATATTTCAAAATTTTATCGTTTAAAATTTCACAAAATTTCAACTAATAACGTTTTTAAAACAGTTAAAATTTACGGGTTGTTACATTTATACAAATGTGTTGGGCTTCAGTGTGAAGGCCCAGACTGGTTCGTATGCTTGTATTTGGACCTCTGCATTTGCTCTGTTCGATATAATACAGATGGCCGAGATTTGAGCTTCATTAGTTAAAACAGATCTTGAGAAAGCAGTATCCTTTCGTATCTTCAATTGAAAAGAAAGGGATATGGCTATATTAGTAAGAAAAGTAAGGCTGAACGAGGTAAAAAGGAGGCTCTACAATTGATTCATAAACAGATATCACTAATTCAGTGGAAAATATATTTCCTAACACACAAGTAGTGGTTTAGTATAAGGAGTCGTCCTAAGGTAGGCCACTAAATAGGATAGGAGATCTAGGAAATATTACATGTTTCACAACGTTGTTGGCATAATACCAATGATTGCCATCATATGAGAGACCAAAAGGAAGAACACATTAGAAAATGAAGCTTCAATGATATGTGTAGGGTAATTTTGAGGCAGATTACAAAACGGTAACTAACTTCCAAGCCAACCTCTCATAGGAGGAAGTGGAGAAGGTATAAGTAGGACCATTCCTTAGAGACAATTATTTCTCATATGTTGGATATAGATACAGGACCTAATCTAACATACACTGGTTAGAGGACAATGTAAAGCTATGGTACATCATTGAAATACATTCCTAATCCTGAAACCATGTACGCTATAGAGGAAGTGCAAGGGACAAAGCATCCTCGCTTAAAGAGAAGAATATTGTGTTCGGAGAATTAGAGGAATGTGTTGTTGGCTATCATATTCAAATCACATGGCGATTATCAAAATGATAGGAGCAGCTAGAATGAGTAGGTTGCTTGTGAAGAATAGGAGTTTGATAAACTTTTTGTTCGAAAATGTTTTTAATACGGTGGGTTTGTCACCCAAGGACTTACACCCATTTAAACCTATGGTGTATTGGTTTACATGTGAAGGAACAGTTTCTATCAGGTGCATTAATTTAACCATGGAGCTAGGTGGACCTGCACGCAGCTATAAGCATCTAGACTTTTGTAGTGGTAGACTAATATTGAGCAGACAATGGATTTTTGGGGACCTCATCCTTATTGGATTTTAGAGCAATGTTGGCCAAAGGTGTCTAATATCAAAAGTTCCTAACATTTTAGGAATAGGGGTAATAAAGGAAAATCAGTCCGCTAGAGGAGAATTGTATGTGGTTGAGTTACGAGAGGCACATCAAAATGAGAGGGGATATTGTACAGAATCCTATTTGCATTAATCATAGGATGCACAATCCTAAGGCCCCACTCGAGTCTACTAATACAGCGTATAATGGCATGGACCACCAGAAAGAGAAGGATGAGGCTAATGTGAAATGACTGAGATTCTAGAAATTATTTTGACTGATGAAAAAAATCCATCACAACTATTAAAGTCGAAACCCAACCTGGTCGCAATATGAAATGAGAACTAATGAGGTATTTGAGGGCCAATCGCGATGTTTTTGCATGGCCACACTCAAACAAGTATGGAATTTCTCCTAATATTGCTCACATACCTTAAACATCAATCCAAAAGTTTTACTCATAAGGAAGAAAAGGAGAATTATAGGCACAAAAAGGTCTACTGCACTAAAAAGGAAGTAGATAATCTGTTACTTAATGGCTTTATCAAAAAGGCCAAAAATCCAAAATGAATAGCTAATCAGATGCTAGTTTGGAAGCCAAATAGAAAGTGGCTCACTTGCATTGAACAACATGCTATTTAAATATGAAAGATGTATGTATAAAAGACTACTTCCTACTCCTATGTAGCGGATAATTAGTAGATGGAACAACATGCAACAAATTGTTGTTTTTCATGGATACTTACTTTGGCTACAATCAGATTGCAATGCATGTCTCTGATCTGGACCACACTAGTTTTATCGCCAATTTGAGATTGTAAAGGTCATTCCACTTGGACTGAAGAATGCTGGAGCAACTTACTAGTGTTTGGAGAATTAAATGTTTGTAAATCAGATTAGTCGAATAATAGATGTATCTATTTGTATTTTGCGTATTGGAGGATCGTAAAATATTATTTTTAAATTCTTATTGGGCCGTATTACTCAATAACTTTGGGAAATATCGAGTGATGACATTTTTGACTCTTATTAATTTTATTGAACGGTTTTAACCTAAGATTTGTATTTTTCGGCATTTCCCATAATTATACATATTACACCGATATACGTGCACCGATGCACCAAAGGATTTAGATGAATGGAACACATTACTAGGTCAAGAAAAAGCGTGCGGTTGAAGAATTTTTGAGGTCGGACGTTCCGGTAGCCCATATGACTTAAAAACATCCAAAAATAATGTCCCGAGGCACAATCTTGTATTTTTAACGAAACCTGTGTCATTAGAATGGAATAATTAATATGAGTCACACCGTCGAATAATCATCGCAATCAAACATTTCTAAAGGTCGTAAGAGCATAAAACGTGCGTTGGAATTTCCAAATTTGGAGAAAAATGAGTATACTCAATCTCTAACCCAACCCTTACCCTATAAATATTCACTTCTCTTTCAAGGCTGTATAATCTCATTCCTTATAAATGTTATTTTCTCTCCTCCATGGCAACCCACTTCCCCATCCATCATTGTCCTCCTCTTTCTCATAAAAACTAACACTGTTTTGGGTAAAATAAAATCATGGTCTCTCTATTTTTTCAAGGGCTAAGCAACCATGGCCTCAGATCGACCTAGATCTGACCGTGGTAGCCGAAAACAGTAAATCCAGCAAAAGGGTGATTTTTGGAGGAGGTCAATAATGGGTTTCGATGATATGGGTTTGCTCGTATCGGCAAGGGGAGTGTGGAGACGTAGGTTGGCCGAGTTGTAAGGGACCATGGTGGTTAGTGGAGGCATGAAAAGTAGGAGAAGAAAAATGAGTTTCTTCACGTTTTTGGATGGTGATAGGCCATTGGGGTCATCGGGTGATGATCAGAGTGTGGTGTAATGTTGGTGTGGGTGCAAGCGGTAGCTTATGGTAGCCAAAGAGGTTAGTCTGGAAGTGGAGCAGAAGAGGTCGGTTAGGTGATAAGCGGAGGCTTCAGGCTGGTACAGCGGCGGTGCTTGGTTGCATGTAGGGACGTACGTATGTGGTGATGGGTAGGTGAGCATAAAGTTTGTGTGAGCTTAGAGGAGGAAGTTGGCTATAGGAAAAGAAGAAATAGAAAAGATAACGGTGAGGTTGAATACGTGGGCTACAGGAATGAATGCAGGCATATATCTTTATTAATAGTTGGAATAGAAGCATAATCTTTTGGTTCGACCGTGAACTTCCCAAAATACTCCTATATATAACTTTTTAAATATTAAATTGTTATTTCATATGATCTCTCCAATAAATTAGGAGATAAAATCTCTCTATAATTACTTTAGACTTATTCAAACTAGATATTGATTTCAATTATCTTTCTTCAGTAATAGTTGTAACAGCTTTGGTGTCACACTTTTTTGGTATCAACGTAAATTACCAAAAACGTCCCTTTATATATTATCAAATCTTAATCACTCGAAAGTAGGATCTAATATTAAACTTCTTTAACAAAATTCAAACGCCCTTAAAAGTAGGATCTAAAAATTAAACATGCTTAAAAGTAGGATCTAAAATTAAACTTTCTTTACAATTTCAAAATACTTCTTTACAAATATACAAATCTTAATATCACTTGAAAATAAAAAAATCATTTTTTTGACTGATTTAAACATATACAATTTATAAGGAAAACAATTCACGCACGAAGCGTGTGCTGTAACACTCGTAAGGTAAGTTGTTTATTAAGCTAATGATTATAATTGAGTTTATTTAGTTATTAGTCAATTAATACATAAATCGATTTCTTAAATTACTCATATCTTTTGCCTACAAGGTTCGATTTGGATGCGGTTTCTTGTGTTACACTCGTATTGGAGTCCTCTACGACTTAGCATAGGACTAGAAAACTTTTGCTGAGATGAATGATATTGTCTCTCACCATACTATGATTGTTAGTATAGTATAAAAATGATGTTTTAAACCGATTTCCAACTTTAAATTGTGATTTTTGATAACTGTATATCCACACCTGATTTTTATAAATAAAATTTAAAATGTTTTAAAATTATTTTAAACCAGATATCTCATATGATCTTATAGACGCACTATTTTTAGGAAATCACTAAATTTAGACTACTTTTGATATAAACCCCAAATTGGCTTATATAGTCGTGTTATATATGTTGTATGTTTGCTATGATAGATGTATGTACGCTTATTGGTTGCATGTATGCTTTTTTTCTTGTTTTGATTAAAAACGCCGATCGTAGGTGATATAGTGTTAGGAAATATCCCATAGGATAGAATTTCAAGCATAGATTTTTGTGCGTACCGACCGATTTGAAGACGAAAGACGACGGACAAGGTTATGTGCTTCGGACTTTAGGATGGATGCCCAATGTTTTCACTTGGTTCATACTTAGCTATTTTTGGCTAATTACACGACCAAAGTGGTCGTTATTGACTACTTTAGAGTGGTCGGTATCTACCACTATTGATGATGGCTAATTTGACAAATTTTTGATGTGGATGATAGAGAGGCTTGGGGGAGCATGATGTGATGGTTTGTTTGTTCGACATTTTTTGACATTATGGCTCTTCGACAAGCATTTTAGAGGTGAAGCAGGGATGATGGCTCGTGATGGGAAGTGATGGCTTCGATGATGGATAGCTACACTTCGAGGCACAGAGCACAAGGCTTCGGGCCAAACTTAAGGAACTATTAGAGCATGCTTAAGGGACAAATGATGATATTCTATGACTAGTGATAATGGTCGAGAATCATCTCGAATTTGACGACTCCAAAAGGAAGTGGTGTGATGACCTAAAGATCAGTTTCAGGATGCGCTCTGCCATGGATGATGTGTGCAAAGGGATTGTTGATACTTAGAAGTTTGCAATGCATTCACAAAGTAGGGGTATGCACTTAGGGCGTGATGGCTCCTGGAACGTGGTGGCTCCTTATCTTTAGACGAGAGATTTGTTTACCCTGGGCTGAGGTGATTATTCGTATAGTTCCTCGCCTGTTGAGTGGTAGGGACTCGAGTACCGCAAAATTAGGACATTGACTATGGCGATGGATAATCAATCCCCAAGCGTGACAACTCAAGCAAGTTAACATATATCCAACGCACTGAGTGAGTGAGTGTGAGGATGGATGATGGATGTCATGTTTTCCTTAGTTTCTTACTATTTTAAGGATGCCACATGACGTAGATATCATCAACATAGATTTCTAGACACCCATTAGTAATTTGATGTATAGTACACTTTGATGACTATGATATATAGTAGCACATATCATGTGTTATGTGCTAACTCTTTGGATGCAGGGACATGTTAGGTATGATTCTCCATGCCCTCTATTCTATATGCTATATCTACTTTCATAGTATTTTGAGATTGTTTATCGCTCACACTAGATTGTTCTCTGACTCGAGCTTTTATGCTTTTCTTCTTATTATCTCGGATACTCTTAAATGAGTAGATTAGATAGCAGGTGTAAATGTCATATGGAGTTATGCAGATAGACTAGTAGGAGGCAATGCTTACTCATATTTATATTTTGGACTTATTACTGTTTACTCCGATGTGTGACACTATAGAGCCTTGACAATGTTTGACTTATTATTATTAGAGTAATTTTATCATTCAAGTTTATTTATCAGTTATATCAACTCTATTATTATTTTGTATGACTTTATGAACATGTGCACTCTGGTTATGTGGTTTATTTAGTTATTACTGTCAAACCTGTTTTATATTTATGATGATGATTATTAAATTTTATTCGACGCGTTGTGAGATACATGATAGATTCTGTGTGATTTTATTTACTTTACTACAACCTTGATGATCATCTTGCATCGGCTGAGCACCGTTCCAGCAACTTTAAAGGTTATTATATTATTGGGTGTCAGTGGTGTAGGATGGTCATCACATTTGGTATCAGAGCTTAGGTTACTTGATTAAACTGTGTTGATACCATGGTCCAGTAGAGATAGATATGAGTTCTCACCCTAGATTGGATCGAGAGTGTTTATATTTATGAGAGAGCATACTTGTTGTATATTTTGGTTTTCAAGACTAATATAAGTTGCATCACGCACACAAGTGTCATTGATGCAGTATTTTTTATGATAGACTGATCATTCTTATTATATAGTAAGAATGAGCTGGCACACGAGAAATGCTGCCAAAAACTCCATTTTTAGAGTTGAGGATTGGGCAAGTTTAGGGTCTGCCAACCCTAATCTATAGAACATGTTTGCTAAGGTAGTACAAAACATGATTTGGTGTAACGACCGCCCTATACCTACGATGTAGAACGGTTGTTAAAAGAAAGAAAAGAAGTAAAGAATAGGAAATGGAAGAGAAGAGAATGGAAAAGAAGAAAAAGAAAACATCAAATAATCACATAACATGTCGTATATCTCACATTGCATCAGATAAAATATAATAGTCAACATAGATATAAAATAGTCGAAATAACAATGTGAACTAATCCTCAGAGTATAAGATCCACGGAGTTATCCGACACAGTAAAAGGGTTTATACAACTGATACATAAAATCAACTTATAATTCTCTCTAATAATAGTAGGCCAAACACTATCAAGACACCACAATGTCATACATCGGAATATACAACAACAAACTCAAATATAAGTTTGAGTAAATGTCACCTCCTGCTAGTCCATCTACATAACTCTATATGCCATCCACACCTGCTCTTTAATCTACTCATTTAAGTGTACCCGAGATAATAAAAAGCAAAGCATAAAACTTCATGTCAGACAACAGTCTGGTGTGAGCGATAAATAATCTCAAAATACTATAAAGTCGACATAGTATACGGAACATAGGGTATTCGAATCATACCTAACCCGTCCCTTCAACCAAAGAGTCAACACATAACATCAATAATATGCTACTCTACAACATCATAAAAGGGGCACTCCATACTAAGTAAACTATCGGGGTGCCTAGGTATCTCCATCCATAATACCTACTCCATACTAAATAAAGTCGAGGTGTCTAGGTATCCCTATGCACAATACCTACCTCGTGTGACATCCTGGGGTGACAGGTGGCTAGTGAAGCAACCATAACAAACATAGCATCCATCAAACAATACTAACTATCATCCAGTGTGCTATAAATATATGATAACTCGTATGACCTCCATACTACCGAGGACTAACGGAAAATCCTGGTTCTCCGTCGTACTCTCATATCTCGTAGCCTAAAGCTTGATACGTGTCTCGTAGTCTAAATCTAGGCACTAGACCCAAAGCCATATGTCCAGGGTATACGAATCCTTGCTACCAATCCATAGTCATCCCCACTATAAAGTACCCCCGTCTCGAATACAACAAAAAACACTCTAAGTCGTCAACGATCCCTTAGCACATACATATCGATTCGAGCCATACTCGCTCAATCTGGATCCGAGCCCTACTTGCTCAATCCAATTTCCACTATCTAGGAACCCATCATGTTCCTCCACTCCACGGCTCCCACCACGAGCCTCTTCGGTACCTACTCCATGCATTAGTCACAAATCAAAGATACAGAGTGTCTAATCTTCAGTATCTACTCCCACCATGAGTCTCAAATTGAAGATACAAGGCCTTTCATCATGTTGTTACATCGCCATCCATCCCTGGTGCGAACGAGCTAACACCTCCATCACGATCTATAGAGTCATGAAAATATCAACCTCGGAACCTACTCCATACATCGTCAAGTCATAATCCAAAGTACCAACTCCCATGTCAAAGCATCACATCATCGCCTCACTATCTAAATCGCTCGCCATAGAGCAAAAACATCAAGAATCTAAGTCGGTCGCACGAACAAACCATCAAATCACGCATCACAAAATCTCCTCAACGTCCAAGCCAAAAATTAACCAAATCGCCAATCAACACAATAATGATGGACATTGACCATTCTACGCTAGCCAATACCAACCACTTTGGTCATGCACTTAACCAAAATGGATAGTAAAGATCAAATAGAAACGTCCGACATCCATCTTGAAGTCCAAAGCCTCATTTTCCTCCTTTAGATTAGTCGGTACGTATCCTAACCCTCATTTACAACTTATCCCGTTTGTTGGATTTTCACGTGTATGAAACCCCAACGCACAAGGTATTCCCTAACACTTGATCGCCACTAAATCGGCGTTTTCAACTAAAAACAACAAAACAACCAGACAAGCAACCATGCAACTAACATCCATACATACACCCAAAATAGCATACATACAACATGTATAATACATCCATATCAACCAATGGGGAAAATCGTATAAGAAATAACTTAAATCTAACAATTCCCTAACAGTGGCACGTCGATAGGGAACTTGTAATATCCAATATAAAATCATTTAATTTTCATTTATAAAAATCTAGTAGGTATTTAAGTTTAATAAAATCATTTTTTAAAATCAAAAACCATTCCAGAACATCGATCTAATACTATACAAACAATCATAGTATGGTGAGAGACAATATCACTCACTCCAACAAATGCTACCCAAACAACTACCGAAACATAAATCTCTTTATTACGAGCGCAACGCAAGAAACCGCATCCAAAGCGGACCTCATATGCAAAAGATATGACCAATATAAGAAAAGAGATTATTGATTAATTAAATAATAATAATTAAACCCTTAATTACTAGTTTTAATCCTTCTTCATCCACATCTCAAATACCTAGGCCATGCACGAATCACGCATATCACCAATACATGCCCACTTCTAAACTCCAATTTCTCACTTATTTGTCGATGCAATCACGAATCACTTTCGCCAATGAATCACACTCCGAAATCCCTCCATCCTCGAACCAAAAAGGAGAAGCTCGATCCACAAAGGCTAAAGGCGACCTGATGCTGCTTGTGTTTCCTCCATCATGACGTGTTTTGACATAACTGATCGGATCCACCAAGAATTTGCAGGTAGGTGCTATTTGCAAAGAGAAATCCAACGACGATCTCCGTTTTGCCTATCGTCGCCTATAGCTCCGACCATCTCAACCCTAGATCTGACCATGAAGAGGTTGACATCACCAATGATAATCGATCAAAGTTCTGCCACGGTCATTGCGTTGCTCTCATCCATACAAGTTCATCGAATTTGGTTTAGTGGAGCAGATCTCTCGATTTTATTTTTTTAATGGATTTTAGAGAAAGAGGCCATGATTTTGCTCCCAGGAATGGAACAGTGAAATAGCAATTGTAATTATAGAGAGAGAAAGGATTTGGGTGATATTTATAACAATATTTTATTCCATTTATTTAAGTCTCAAATAAATGGTCGTACTTTTCCAGCCCGTACGATCACACGACGTGTTCGATCACAACGAAACTAGTCTGCATACATCACCTTATTTTTTTGGATACAACGGTATAAATCTCATCGCTAGCTGAGACTACGCCCCATGATGCTAATTTCACGTATTTCGAGATCGTTTCAGCCATCAAGTCACTCAATCTCCAAATATAGCGATGCTTATACTCATTTTAATTCACAACGTCAATCTGAACTCAATGGAAGTCGACTCGAATCCTGATTTAGCAATATGCGAAAAATCATATTTTTGGGTCTTCATTTAATTGATGATTGAATATTTAAATCAATTTTTTAAATATCATATCATCAAATATATGTGTCATTACATTCTCGAGAACAAGAAATCTCTCATCCCTACGGAACCAACATTCTTGGTCGGGTCCGCACTGCATCACCTTTATGGACACTACTCATTCCTTTAACTTAGCCATGATCACCACTACTCTAGCTTCATGCCTCTGACTAGTACCGATCCGCTAAAATCAAAGTGGTCTCATGTCAAGCTACCCATCACCTTGGTCATAGCTCATCGAGTTCTGAAGTCATAACCAATGATAAACTCGAACAATGCCCACTCTAGGAATATTGCTCCCAACTGCTATGTCTTCCACTCAAAGCATCAACGACTACATTTCCCTTATAGACATATAGGAATTTTCAAAGTCATAAGAGGCTAAGAATTCCAACCATCGCTACTAACGAAGGTTGAGATCCTTCTCGGAGAAGAGATACTTCAATGCCGTGGAATCTTTGAATAGCTCGAACTCCTCTCCTAGTAGATAATGCCTCCAACTCTCCAAAGCGAACTTTATCGCCGTCAACTCTAAATCAAAAGTCGGATACTTCCCCTCGTGTGGTTTTAGTTGTCCACTAACGTGTAACAACCTTACCTCTCGGTATCAATACCATACCCAGTTAAGTACCACAGGCATGTGTGTACTATTGTCTCCTCATTCCCGCTCGGAATGAGTAACATTGGTACACTCGTGCACCTCTTGGTCAGACTCATTAACGCGTGTCTGCACCTTGCTCCTTAAATAAAAGTCTGATCCTCTCCCATCAAATAGGTCAACAATGCTGCTACATTGGGTCTATTCAAATTTTGGACTGGCATAACCTCTACAGGATCTATAGCGATGCCCTAATCTAAAACAATGTGACCTAAGTATCTCACTTCCCTCCTTCAGAACTGATACTCCAAAGTATCATTATCAATCAGTGTCTTCTCAACACCTATAATACAATCCTCAATCGTGTCTTGTGCTCCTTTTTCGTCCATGTGTAGACAAAAAGATCATTAATAAGCACGAGCATAACTCACTCAAGTGACCCTTCAAAACACAGTCCATGAGATCAACAAGGCATGCCGACACGTCGGTTAGCCCGAACGGCATAACCAACTAATCAAAAATATAAGTAGCGTACAAACGCTACAATCGGCACACTTTCCTTAAATAGTCACATTTGGTGAAAACCCATCACAAGGTCCAACTAAGAAAACATCCTCATGCTATAGAGCTGATCAAACAAGCTACAAATAAATGGGAGTAGAAACTTGTTCATCATCTCATTCAGCTTGCGACAACCAACAAACAACCTCAAAAGGCCATCTGCCCTAGTGGTGAACACTATAGGTGCATCCTACTCAAATATGCTCCTAGAATGAACCATCATCTTAATAGGTCATCCGTTCACATGTTTAACTTCCTTTACTCTTTGGGCATCATATGCCTTAAATGCATAACTACCGGTCTAGCTCCTCTAACCAGATCGATATGGAATCCTATCCCTACATGGTGGTAATCTGGCCACCTTATCGAATATGTCTGGACACTCTCTAGCTACAGGCACAGATGACAACTCGTCATGTGGAATATCAAGTGAATATAGAAAGCTAATCATAACCTTATCCTCTGTAGGTAGCCTATTACTACTGTTTGCTCCTTCACAACCTAAATCGTCACCAACGGCCTATCACAATCCATCACTATTCCATACCCCCTTCAGCCAATCTATTCTTAAACTATAATATCGAACCCAATCAAAACCTTAAACAAATCAATAGTAAACAAACAAAAATCCATGAATCAATAGAATAAAGTCTTGACAAACCACATATAGGCCAGTTGAGCCCCCAACTAGGTCCATCACAACTAAAGGTCAGTTAACTATCTCGAGTCTCAATCCCAATCTATCTATCAAATCACTAGATGAATGAATATGAAACCTCGACGTCTAACAAAACATGTATGGAAATTCCGTAAGTTAAAATCATATCTCCAGTGGTAATTTCATTTCCCTTCTCTCTCATCGATGGAGCATCGACGAAATTAGAACGACAATCAATGCATATGCTTCCACGGTTTATCCCTACGCAGCTAGTTCGGGACAACCCTTCTACACTAGGTACAGGCTCTCTCATCATAAGGACTTCTCAATCATCTTCTCGAAGCTCTCGTCAATATGACCAATCAATCTTTCCCTAGATGATTACTTAACTCAATGAATAAATCTTTATTCTTCGAAGCGAACTATGAACTAATCCCAAGTAAATAAATACTCGAGAATCAAAGCCATAGAGACACTCCACCGGTTCATTGTTCATCCTTAGAGTTATCTAGAGGTAAAATTCTACCTCATTGCAACATCTAACTCCAAGTCATCGAAGATCCTCTTGCAAGTAACCATCTAATCTTGTCTTTTAATAGCCGACTTCGTTCCATGGTACATGTCTGCCTCTTAGACTCCCATAGTCTTTATACTGCTTGGCAAAGTTGATCCATTTGCACTTGAGCACCATAATCATCCAGAATGACTTGGGCATTCCAGAGAATGATTCACACCATCTCTGTGAACAAAGCCTATCAATCAGGGTTAGTGACCTCGATCCTACCCAATCCTCAACTTTGAAGACGGAATCAATAGCAGTATTTCTAATATGCCAGATCATTCCTACTCTATAATAAGGATGATCCGTATCTCATAAGGAATACTACATCAATAGTGCTCATGTGTGCAATACAACTTATATACTATATATACTACTATATAGTTTTGAAAACCAAAATATATACCAAATACGAACTATCTCGTATATATATACACTCTAGATCCAGTCTAAGGCAATAACTCCTACCCTATCTCTACAGGATCGCGGTATCAACTCAGAATTTAGTTTATGAAATTACCACTAGGGTACCCAACATAGCATGTAAACAAATCTATTCCATATAGAAAGCTCATATAAAAATATGTATTTCCAAAACAACTCAATACAAAACTGTTAACGAATTTCTTCGTTAACCCGAAAGTGTAGGTTAAGTTGTCTTGGTTGAGGGATGGTTAAGGCAATGTTAGGCTAAGTAGCTCGGACGAAGTATGTCCAATGTCAAGTCCATATTAATTCAATTGTGCATCAAATAACAAGATTGTGATCATGTCGAAAGTCATGTGACAACTAAGTCGATATGCAAGTTACAAGTCAAAGCCAAGTTGATATGCAAATCATAAGTCAAAGCCAAGTTGATATGCATGTCACAAATTACATCTAATATGTTATGCCATAGTTCAATGTTCAATCCCTAATGTGCACAACATTTGAATGTTACAATCAGCCAAAATCCCCAAATTGATTTAGGGTTACAAAATGAAAAATGTAAGAAGAGAGGTAAGAATGATCTACCCCTTCTCCATAACCTCTAGGTTCGTATTTATAAGGGTGGGCACCGCATGACTTCGATGTGCTTCCGCAACAACTTCGACAATAACTTCGATAACCTCAATATTGCTATGTGCTGGTCTTTGTCTGATAACGACAATAATAGAACTTCGATGCCACCATAGTAGCAATGGTCTTCGACGTCAATGATCTTATGCGTTAAGATTCTCTTGATTGATTGTTGGCAACATTAGTTGGCGGCAGCGTTAAGCATTGATGAGGAGCGGTGTTGAAATGAAGCAGTATCGAGAAAAAGTGGCTTCTCCCAATATAGTGTTGGCATTAATAACCTTTGGCGTCATCATGGAATGGTATCCCCTAAGCATTGTTGAAGTGCGATGTTGCTTTAATACAGTATTAATAAATGAAGACATCGGTGAGTATGAAGCAATCTCAAACAGCATCGGCAGCTTCTATGGACATCGGCGATGTTTGCCATCAACATCGGATGTATAGACGTGCGACGCCTTTCAAGTACTATAGAATGGCGGTATTGACCATCAGCGATGTTAATGATGGGTGGTTCTATCTGGAGGATGACCTTAAGGAGTGGTGATGTTGGAATTGAAGCAACATCATAGAGACATGATATCATTATATAACATCATAAATGAATAATGGTATGGAATAGCGACAACATCGGCGATGCCATTATTAATTTCGAGCAGCATTATTGAAGTAGCATTGGCTACAAAATTCTTTCGATGACAATGGAGCACAACATCACTTATTAAGTGGATAGCGGCATTGATTAGGCATGGCATCAATGAGATGCGACATAGATGATGTCGACACAACAATGATAGCTTATGACGCTGATCTCATTTCACGTTATTGCTTCTTTAGAGAGGTGCATCATTGGTCACATGTGGTATTAATCCATAGCTATACCAATGAAAGTCAACGTAGATGATAGGCGGTATCGACAATAATCAGCATGGATGATGTATTATATCCTTAACAACATGCGGAGTTACATATATCTCCTTGTTGTTAAAAGGCGACGTTCTTTATTCCCTCGATGTCGATTTTTAGTGCAACATCATGATCATACCGCATGTCGCGTATCTTCAAAGGTAATATTGGTGATAACATTTGCCCTTAGTATAGAGGATGCATTGACTTTTCAAGTCGATAGTTTTGGCATCATTTTTTGCCGCCTATTGTTTTTTTTATGCTGATCTAACTGTTCATTTAAAATCAATCCAACGGCTTATGTACACCTATTTCTTCCTATAAATATACAGATCTCTTCTCCTTCCTTCTTTTACCTGCAATCGAGAGCTCAAGCAAGAAATCAGAAATCCCAAGGAAATTTCAACTTTTCTAATTCTCAAGCAACCGATTTTTCGTTCAGGAATTATTTTATATTGATCTAATTAACAAGTTGCGCCAAATGATTTGGTATTAAGTTGCTATTAGGGTTTAATTTGGGGTTTTCTTGATTTTAGATTGGTGTTAAGGTTTAATCATAAAGTTTTGATAATTATTAACCAAGATGATAATCGATTTGGATTAAATTAGCAATAGATCTTTATTTCATGTGTATGGGTTTCGATGTCAATCGATGTCAATATAAAATCTGGCATATTGTAGGCTTATTGAGAAAGAAGTCAACCCATTAGACCCTAAGACCAATGTAGATTCACTATGTCGACTCTGATCATTTACGACATTATTAATATGATCAACACTAATGGTTTTTGGTATTGCTATGATATTCGCTGTTAATAAAGCTCTATATCATCTCGTTATCCTATAGCTTAGCATTTATGCCGTAAGACTCTTACATTGTTAATGACTTAGATGATGTGCGACAAACCTCTTAAAATTCACGCGGACTATATACAACTTTACCCAACGTTGACATTGACATTAATTACAGATGAGATCGCTTATTTTCACATTGATTTGGAAAGTTTTGATTTGATATCGACAATCCTACTATTCGTTGCTATTGTTCTGTAGCAACTTTTAACACTATAAACTGAGCCTTATTCAATATCATTGCTCACGACCTTGCTGACTTAACATATTACAAGTTACTTAACTAATTAGCACATTACCAACTTATGTTGCCTCCATCCATCAATGCCGACATCCTTATTACTTCAGTGTTGGCTATAGTTGCGGTGCTAGTGTTTTATCATATAGCTATGTGACATTCAATATTGATGTAGTTGTCAACATAGACTCATTAACGCTATATGTTAACTTGTATTCAATTTTTATACACTTTCCTAAGGAATTTCTTTATTAAAGTTCAAGTCTTTTAATAGATTCAATGTATACTATTTAAGGGTTATTGGCTCATAGCAAAGACGGTATTATATTTACACTTAAAACATTTTCATACCATTAATTGGTATATTAGTTAAATAATAATTTTTAGTTTACCATGCAGTGATTCTTTCATATAATATGAGTATTATTATTTCTTAAATTTGGAATAACATCACCCGGTAGATAGATGGAAGGCTCAAAGATAAGCAAGGAGCTCCAAAAAGGCTAGTGCAAGTTCTAAAACTTCCTATCCTACCATGAAAGAAGATCATTTTCTTCATCTATTGTATATTACCACACAAGGAGAAGTGGATTCCATTCTTAAGCAATTTGGCATCACGGGTATTGAAGCTATTCCAGCCTATCCTTCTTATAGAATCAACAATCCTCCAGAAGGATTTCTCGCTTTTACCCTGATTCACTATGGCTCTGAGCATATCTTCCTTTTCTAGACTTTCTTTAAAGGTTTTTAGAACACCTAAACATCGCCCCAATCCAATTAAATCCTAATTCATATTCTTATTTGACTTGTTTAGATATTCTTGCTAGGAAAGCTAAGCTTCCCTCTTTTAGTGTTGAAATCCTCTATGCCATAGCTAGCCCTGCAAAGTTAGGCAAGCAGTTAGGCAATCCTCTATACTGCATTCATCCCCATCCAAAAAGGTTGATCATTAATGTAGTAAATAAGACTAAAGGATGGGAAAACCGGTTTTTCTACGTTAGGTGCTACTCGAAGATTAGGAAAACTTTCTCCATCATTAGGAAGTTCTTATTTTCTATTACTTATAATATATTTATTGCTGCCTTACAATAAACATTTTCCTATTAGATCCGGCCCCTAAGAAGTTGAGCCCCACTAATAGCGAGATCGTCAATTCCCTAACTCTAGCATCTAAGAAAATAAGCGATAGGCTTATTCTACTAATAGAGGTGAACCTTCGTTATTACTCATTGATTCAAGACAACCATATAATACTTGGAGAGCCTTCAATAATGAAAGGAAATGCCCAAGGGAAGCGATTGTTAGTTATTAATAACCGTAATGTTTTCTTGACTTCTTCCCTAATTCAACTTGAGTCTGCAGGTAAGTTTCAATATAGCTAATATAAAGTTCCTAAAACTATAGTTTTATTAACTTTTATTTTCATTTTAGGCTCGTCTGCCTTAGTGGCTACCTCTATGAAAAAGTAGACCATAGTGAAGTTACTAAAGAAAAGAAAGGTAAAGATGGCAACTCTACCATGGCTCAGGCTCTCGAATCCCAATCTCTCAGAGATGTCATTGCTAATTCATTCTAATCAATAAAAGGGAAACTATGTGATGGTTCTACAGCTGCTACCACCCCTAGTAAGAAGGTTAAGGTTGGGGGCATACATACTCCCGTTATTGTAGAAGATGTTCCATTCATGGATATTAACCCGGGCCCTGAAGCTTCAAACGATAACATGTCCGGGGAAAAAGCCCAACTGTTGACCAAAGCAGAGTAATCTCAGGACTCGCTTCTTTGGATTACTTTACCTGTTTCTCTTGGAGCTATAAATTGTTTATATGAAGATCTTGGTTTGTATCTCATTTCGTCGGACCAGCTTCCTTCCAAATCTCAATCCCCAACTCCTATTAGTAAGTTTGATGACCTTCTTCAATTGGTCATTTAATCCCTGTCTTTCGCTGCCCTTAAGCCACTACAACCTTCCTTTTATACTCAAGATCATCGATTTGCTTTTTTTAAACAATTTCTGTCTATAAGTACTTTTCTTGCTTAACCATTTTAGGTTGCTTAATCTTTCAAACATAACATCCTCATTCATGTTTACTGCTTATTTCAGGTTGCTAAACATATGTTTATGCTTCAAGAGGATGCTTCAGGATCTTCTAACAAATTTTCCAAGCTTAAAGAAGGTTTCTTTACTTAACGATCATATGATTGACATCTCAACGGCGAGGGATGTGGCTATAAAAGAAAACGAAAAGTTTGCCACCTCACTGAAGAAAACATAAACTTTACTTCATGAAGAAAGAAATTCTAAACATATTTCAAATGATAAGGCAAAAGCTTAGGATATAGCACTTGAGGAGGCCGACATGAGGGAGGCCAAGCTTGTGGAGGAAATGCATCTCTCAAGAGAAAATTGCGAAAGAAAAGAATCCTCTTAAACAAATCAACTGGCGTGATTATTAACGCAAAGCAAAAGGCATCCCATTTTCTTGACTCGGCTCTCAATACCATTTTTGAGAGATTCTATGAGAAGGCTCTTTTTATAGCGTATGTTGACAATGCTCACAAATGTCTAGATTTTAACTTTCCTTCTCTTCATCTGGTTTGGAATAAGAAGTTTATGAAAAAATTTGAAGCAATGCTAAATAAAATTCAAGCACCTAGGTATGGAGCTTCCGGGTAAGAGGAGGAGATTGATGCTAAGAAGATATTGACTTATCATCCTCCAACCGATGAGGAGACGAAGTCAGATGAGGAAGAGGAGGATGATGATGAGAGAAAGGCTATGATGGCCATGGTGATGATGACGATGATGATAATAATGATGGAAATGGCGGAGGCGATGGAAAGGGTCTCTCTGGACCACCAGATGATATGGATGGATCGAGATATGCTAACCCGGACTTGGCGACTGTTAACCTGCCTTTTGGCAAGGCCGTAGACATGCGAATTTAATTAAATCGAATGCTCGGTTAAAGAGGTCGGAATACGATGGTTTTGATTTGATTGAATGGATAGACAATTAATAATGGATGATGATCATGATTATGAAGCCGGGATTTGGCATAGTCGATGGACAAAAGTCGTGGGATACTGGAAATATGGGTTTTGACAAAAGTCGAGTTGTTCCGGGTTGTTTTGAGTTTTATTTGAGTCATCATTGGAGTTGCTTCGGGTTTTCAGGTGACTTTCTTCGAGTCAGGCAGGGGTATGCTTCGGTCATGGAGTGATTGGCTCGGATCGACATTAACATCAAGGGATCAGCTTCATATTGGATCGGCACTACACTAGCTTCGGGTCGGCATGTCGCAGTCTTTGGGTTGGCATCTCGTTCTAGGTTTGGCAAGCATTTGGAGATGGGATCGGCATGGAAGGGAATGGATCGAGTCAGCATCGAGGAGTGCTTGGGATCGGCACGTTTATGACTCCGGGTCGGCACGCAATATGGGATCATCGCGTAGTTAGAAGGGGTCGGCATATTTGGAGAGATCAGCTACTTCGGGCCAGGGTGTGAGTTTCCTCAGGTCGGCTATGGAAACTTGGGATCGGTATATAGGAAATGGCATGGGGTCGGCAATGTTTTGCTCCTAGTCATAACACAATTTGCTTCGGGTCATACACGGGCATGCTTTGGGTCATTTGAGCATCTACTCCGAGTCATCTCCAGGGCAACATCAGGTCGGCATATTCAGGGCTCGGGGTCGGCAGAGATGAAGTAAATGGGTCTGGCAATGGTTTTGGCGGGCCCGGATCACTCAGGAATCTCAGTAACTCGAGTTTTGCCTATAAATACAGCAGGCGGACCTTCAGAAAAGGGATCCTCATTCTGTTCTTCCATAACTTCTGCTACAAAAGGCTGTTCAAGTTACTCTACCACTTTTTGTATTAAAAACTCCGGATTGTAACTGTAATTGATTCTGATATCAATAGAAAGGAAATTTCTGGAGTGGACGTAGGCCGGAGTTAGCCAAACCATTATAAATCTTGTCTTGTTACTACTTTCTTATCAATTTTGATTGTTCTTCATATTTATTTCCTCTTCATATTTACTATCTGTGAACTGTGACTGTGAATTGGTGCTTTCAACGAAGTTTGGGTGTTAGTGACCAATTTTGGTGCTAACATTTTGGTGCTTTCACTAAGAGAGCTAGCACTCAAGAATTTTAGAGCTTGGATTTTGTATTTAAAGACTTAGGAACTCGGATTCTGGAGATTATGGCAAAGCATTCGACCAAGAGACAGAGGACGGAAAGGAGTCAGCAAGAAGGAAGTCAGGAGGCTTCCTCTGGAGCTAATTAGGCCTCAATCTATATCATTAGAGATGAGATGGAGATGATGCTAAAAAGGCAGGAGGACATGATATAGAACCTACTTCGAGAGGTTGGACAAGTTGGAGTGGTTTGTCAAGGGAATGGACCAACCGCAGCTGCTTGTAATGTAGAGCTAGGAGTCGGAGCTATAGAATTTTCTGGAGGTCAGATTCAGAGCCAGAATGGAGAGATTGAAGGAAATCAGCAAAGGCGCACTGGGGACAGACCCTCGGGATTGGATACTGGAAGGACTGTGAATGAAGCTCAGTGAGCTAGGGCCAACGTGAACGTGAATGAGCAACATGAGGAGTACTACCCAGAGTACCCTCCAGGACATGGGGGGCAGGGTGGAGATGCAAACAGGGGACTACCCCTGGATGGAGACGAGCGGATGGCTGGATTGATAAAAAGGATTATGAGAGTAGGACTACCGAGCAGAGGCTTGGAGGAAGTCAGTCGGAGTCCGTTCACTCCGGATATCAGAAACACAAGGAACCCTCCAAAATTCAAATTGCCAACACTAGAGGCCTATGATGGGAAGTCGGACCCGACCATGCAAGTAACCAGATACATCAGACATATGGAAGTGCTGGGGGCATCTGAGGAGGTGATGGCGAGATGTTTCCCTTTATAATTGACAGATTTGGCTGCGCTCTGGTTCAAGCAGCTAGAGAATGGATCGATCAGGATTGCAACCCTTATCACCGTTTTGGATGATGATTTAGGTTTGTTGTCCTGTGTGTTTGGCTAGGTTTCTTTTAGCTAAACCGTAGACTTACCCAACCTCACTCTAGGAGGCTCTTTAGTAAGGCCATTGACATGGTACTAAAGGCTTGTTCGGTGCATTTGGCTAGCTATATTTAAGCTGAACCAAAGACTAACCCGACCTCCCTCTAGTAGGTGCTTTAGTGAGGCCTTTGATGACAACACTGAAGGCTAGTTCGATGCTTTGGATAGGCCAAAGGCTTACCCATCCTCCCTCTAGTAGGCTCATCAATTAGGTCGTGTAAGCAGTGGTTAAAGGCTTATAGATGCTTCGGTCAGGCCTTTTTAGACAGGACCAAAGGCTTATTCTGACCTCCATCTAGGAGGTGCTTTGACTAGGCATCTTGGGGGGACAAAGGCTTAGCTCATAGGCAGTGGTTTAGGCTTTCCAATAATTTTAGGAGAATTTTACTCCTCAACCATATAGATACACTTATTTCATTCAGAAGGTCTTATTTTATTGATGGTTGATTTAACATCTCTCTACAAACTCATTGAGCTTCTCTTGCCCTAGGAAATTATTGATCAAGCCCTCTAAGCTTCGACCTCAGTTTGTGTCAAATCCATTTGCTCGGTGATAGTAACAATATAGCCCTTCGAGATTCCTTTCATTCTTTGGACACTTCTTTTGTGAAGGCTAATAGTTGAGCTTGTCTTTAGTCAAGAGATATATATATTTCCATAAGAAGTAGCAAGAGAGCAGTTCTTAGGGAGTCATAATTTTCTGGGAAATGATCCTCACAGTTGATGCTTGACTCTTTTGTTGCTTGTGATGGACCCTTGACTCCCAACGATTATGTTTCTTTTTAGTGAGTCTTGTGCTTCATTTGTTTCGTAGGATTGATTGAGCATACCTCTCCGCTTTCTAGTGAATCGATTGAAGTCTATTTCTATTTCCTTTTCAAAAATGGTCCTCTTGGCCTTAAGTTGAATCTCTTTCCTCATTTTTCAAGAACATGCTATCATTCTTGTTTCACCTACTTAGGCCAAAGATTGGTGTTGGCCCAATATGGAAGGGATTTAAACTCCATTTTGCGGGATTGTATCGAGCCACTTATTTTCCATAATTTGTAGTGCCTTGATTCTCAATACTTGTTCTTCATAAAGCCGGGGATCATTAGTGATTTGGTAAGTCGGCCTAGTTGTTTGCGGTTCGGAGGATCCTTGATTAGAGATCTTAACATGATTAATTGGCGTGACTTAGTTGATGCGATTAATTGGTGTTGAAGATCAAAGGTAAGTTAGATTAGAATGGGATATACTTGGTTGGGTAAGTCCTTTAAGCCCTAAATATGCGAGCTAGGGTGGTTCTACTTAGGGTTTTAACGGAGAGGAATGTTTGAGCCCTCTTTCTAGTGTCAAGATGTTAATGAGTTTCTTCGTTAACCCCAAAAGTGTAGGGAAATTTGTCTTGATTGGGGGATGGTTAAGGCAATGCTAGCCTAAGTAGCTAGGACGAAGTATGTCCAATGTCAAGTCCATAATAATTCAATTGTGCATCAAATAACAAGGTTGTAATATGTCAAAAGTCATGCGAGAACTAGGTTGATATGCAAGTTACAAGTCAAAGCCAAGTCGATATACAAGTCATAATTCAAAACTAAGTTGATATGCAAGTCATAAGTCAAAGCCAAGTGGATATGCAAGTCATAAATTACATTAAATATGTTATGCCATAGTTCAATATTCAATCTCTTATGTGTAAAAAGTTTGAGTGTTACAATCGGCCAAAATCCCCAAATTGATTTAGGGTTAAAAAATGAAAAATGTAAGAAGAGAGGTAAGGATGATCTGCCTCTTCTCCATAACCCCTAGGTCCATATTTATAGAGGTTGGCGTCGCACGACTTCGACGTGCTTCAGCAACAGCTTTGGCAACCTCAATATTGTTATACGTTGGTCTTTTTTTGATGGCGATAATAATAGAACTTCGATGCTACCTTAATAGCAATGGTCTTCGAAGTTAATGATCTTATGAATTAAGATGCTCTTGATTGATTATTGGCAGCATCAGTTAGTGGCAGTGTTAAGCATTAATGAGAAGCGGCATTGATATGAAGCAATATCGAGAAAAAGAGGCTTTCCCCAGTATAGTGTTAGCATTGATAACCTTCAGCATCATCACGGAATGGTATCTCCTAAGTGTTGTTGAAGCTCGACATTGCTTTCATGTAGTATTAATAAATGAAGACATCAGTGAGTATGAAGCAACATCAAATGGCATTGTAGCTTCTATTGACATTAATGACGTTTGCCATCAACCTCGCATGTATAGACGTGCAGTGTCCTCTAAGTACTATAGAATGGCGGCATTGACCGTTAGCGACATTAATGATGGGTGGTACTATATGAAGGACGACCCTAAGGAGTGGGAACTTTGGAATTAAAGCTACATCACAGCAACATGACACCATTATTTAACATTAGAGACGAATACCGATATGGAATAGCGACGACATGGGTGATGACATTATTAACTTCGAGTAGCATTATTGGAGTAGCATTAGCCATAAACTTCTTTCGGCGACAATGGTGCACGACAATACTTATTAAGTGGATAGCAGCATTGGTTAGGCACGACATCGGTGAGATGCGACGTAGATGGTGTCAACACAACAATGATGGCTTACGATGCCGCTCTCATTCGACGTTATCGCTTCTTTGAAGAAGTGCATCATTGGTCCCATGTGGTATTAATCTACAGCTATACCAATGAAAGTCGATGTAGATGAGAGGCGGTATCGACAATAATTAGCATGGATGATGTGTGATATCCTTAATAACATCGGCGTTGCATACATCTCATTGTTGTTGAAAGGCGACGTTCTTCATTCCCTCGGCGTCCATTATTGGTGCAGTGTCATGATCATACTACATGTCACGTATCTGCAAGGTTAATATTGGTGATAACAAAAACTACTATGTATTTCTTCTAAAATTTCTTTAAAGAAAACTTTAAAACTAAATACATGGGTTAAATTATTTGACATAATAATATATACATATATCTTTTGTAGATCAAATCATACTTTCAGGATTAAATCAAAAATTATTTTCAAAGCAATATCAAATACTTTGCAAATATTACTAAGTACCCTAATCTCGGTTAATAAACCAATTTCTCAAATATTTCTTTAAAATCCATAGAAAATATACATATAGATCTATACTAAGGAAAAGAGTGCTTCCAAGTCATACCATAAATTCTCTTACTAAGAAGGTTAACACTCATGAGAAGTGCTTACCAACCGAATACATCTCTCGCCCATTTTTAGTCACTTTCGAGCCACTAGAACTAGACAACATAATATTGCTTTATTTCCGAATTGACTGGTTGATTCCAAGGGCAACCTCGGGCTTAAACCAATCTTAGAACTCTTTTCAAAATAATAGTTTGCACAAATACTTTCCTATAATGCTATTATTATTTTCTCCAAAATCTTGAAAAACATTTCCAAAGACATCGGGATTCAAGTTCTCAAAATATTAGTTTAAATCCTCTTCATTTATAAACCATTTGCCCACAGTACTAATGGAAGTTCATCGACCCATTTGCCCTTGGCCTTTTCCAACCTCTTCTTAAGAATGGACTTGATAATCTTGTTTATAGTTTCAACCTGTCCATTCGCCTGGGGGTGTGCCACCACAAAAAATCTCTTCTTTATGTGATGTCGATAATAGAAATCTTTGAATTCGGTACTGTCAAATTGGGTCCCGTTATTAGTAAAAATTGCCTATGGAACTCCAGAACGATAGATGATATTCTGGACAACAAAGTTGATAACTTTCTTTGTGGTGACCATGGTTAATGGCTCTGCCTCAGCCCATTTGGTGAAATAATCAAATGCGACGATGGCGTACTTCATGCCACCTTTAGATATCGATAACACGCTGATGATATCAATCTCCTATACTACAACCGAGCAAGGACTGACCATTTGAGTAATCTCCATTGGCGGAGCTTTCGAAATTTTAGCAAATCTATAGTAGTTGCCACACTTTTGGGTGTAAGAAGTTGCGTCTCGATTGACAGTTGGCTAGAAATATCCATACGAAGGATCTTCTTCTCTAGGGTTTGCCTCCCAGCGTGGTCACCATAGGCCCCTTCATAAACTTCTTTTAGGACTCCCTTGGCCTCGTAGTGAGCAACGCACCGAAGCATGGGGACAATGAAACCCTTCGTGTAAAGTACCCCTTCTTGCATGATGCATCTCGAAGCTTGTCGAAGGAGCTTTCATCGTTCATTCCTTCTCTCTAAAAGGATTCCTCTTTGTGAATAATTCTTTATTGGAGTCATCCATGACTCCTTTTCGGGTTCAGCCTCTAAGATCCAACTGACATCCATCTGGTCGATGCTTGGAGCCGAAAGTACTTCCACCGAAACCGAACCCATGAGTTGCGCATCTCCAAAATTAGCCAACTAAACAAGTGAGTCGGCCTTCTCATTCTCTTCTCCGTGAATATGGGTAATCGTATAATGTTCATTGTCGCTAAGTAGCTCAAGGAATCAGTTTAGACAAGGAGCTAGTCTTGCTTCTTTTGCTTTAAACTCTTTTCGAACTTGGAAAACCACAAGCTAGGAGTCGCAGAAAATGTGTAAAGTCTTTAATCCTATCTCTATGGCAAACTTGAGTCCTACAATCAAGGCCTCATATTCAACTTCATTGTTTGTTATCGAAAATTCGAGTTTCAAGGCGTAACAGATAGGGTGTTCCTCGGGAGTGACAACTATAACTCCAGCACCGGAACGTCATTCATTAGATGCACCGTTGGTGTACATCGTCCACCCAGTATTTTTCTTACTATAGCTCCCTGGAGGATCATCTCATGTAGTGAATTCAGCTATGAAATCCGTCGAAGCTAGACTCTAGATTTCTCTTCAAGAATGATGGGTTATGTCGTATTGGCTCAATTCAATGTTCCATTTTAGCAGCCTTCCAGAAGTCTCAGGTCACTACAAGACTTGTCGCAAAGACTGGTCGATGAGAACTTTGATCGAATGAGCCTGAAAGTTAAGGCGGAGCTTTCTCAAAGCGATTAATAGGCAGTATGCGAGCTTTTCCAACCTTAGGTAATTTCTTTCTGCTCTCGTCAATTGCTTACTAATATAATAGGCCGGTCGCTGGATGCGGGTTTCCTCTCGTATGAGTGCGGCACTCAAAGGATGCACCGACAGTGCAAGATATATAAACATGTCCTCGTCATCCAATAGCATCAAGAGGATGAAGGGTCTCTCCAAGTGATCCACCAGAGCTTGGAATGCGTCTTTACATTCATGATTCTACTTGAAATTCCTTTTTCCCTTCTTAATGGAGTCAAAGAAAGGAATACATTTATTCGTGGCTTTGAAGATGAACCGACTCAGTGCGGCAACCTTCCTATTCAAGCTTTGGACTTCCTTGATCGTCTTTGGGGCCTCAATCTTTCTCAATGCTTTGACCTTCTCGGGATTTGCTTCAATCCAATGAGAGTCCATAATGAAGCCTAAGAATTTCCCTGATGAGACGCCAAAAGAGCATTTCTAGGGATTAAGGTTAATCTTGTATTTTTGGAGAATGCCAAACATCTTTGCCAGATCATCAACATGGTTCGCCGAATGCTACGACTTCATATGCATGTCATCCACGTAGACTTCCACCGAACGTCCAATCTGATCTTTGAACATCCGATTTATGAGCCTCTGGTAAGCTGCTCATATATTCTTTAATTCAAAAAGCATGGCCGGATAGTAATACAATTTGAGGTCGGTTATGAAGCTAGCGTTTTCCTGATCTGGGACGCGCATCGGGATTTGGTTGTATCCAGAGTACGTATCCATCAATCAAAGTAGCTCATGTCCAACCGTCGAATCCACCAACTAATCGATCCTCGGGAGTAGGAAGCTGTCTTTTGGGCATATCTTATTTAAATCAGAATAGTCGAGGCATGTCCTCCACTTCCCGTTCACATTTCCCACCAAAACAGGATTAGATACACACTTCGGTTATAAAGCATCACAGATGAAGCCATTGTCCTTCATCTTATCCACCTCTTTTTTGAGTGTAACGGATCTCTCTGGACGCAGGCTATGGCGTTTCTCTTTCACAGGAACACATTTGGGATTTATGTTTAATGCATGGCTCGTTATCCCAGGCAAGCTCCCACATATGTCTGAATATGTCTAGGCAAACACATCCAGGTTTGCTTGGAGAAAACCAACCAACTCCTTCATCACTCTTGCATCGAGCTGCGATCTGACCTTCATGACCCGATTTGGATCATTTTGGCAAACCAGAACAGCAATCGACAACTCGGCTGGAGCTGCTCTTCCACATTTTGGCTCTTTACACCGGTTCATGTCCTCATGGAACCGACTAAGCTGCCCAACCCGGGGCTCAGGCTGTAGTTGCCATTCATCCAAAGCCTTAATGCAGAGGGTCCCCTCCACATTTTTTCCTTTCTCCTTTTGCATTGCCACCTTTAGCTTGGCAACGTAGCATTCGCAGCCAGTTATATGATCTCCTTGGATAATCCTTACGCCATTCTCTGTAGGAAACTTCATAGTCAAACACCAAGGTGTTATAGCCATTCTAAACTAAGCCAAGGCCAATCAGCCCAGAAATGCATTGTAAGCTAAGTAAAAATCCAACACTAAAAAAGGCATGACCCACACTCGCTTGCGGTCTCCTTCGCCAAGTGCCACCGGTAATTCTACATATCCAATCGGCTCAATAGCCATCCCATTAAACCCCTATATTTAAGATTTACAAGGTTTCAAATCCTTCTCCTCCAATATCATTTGATCATAAGAGTTCTTAAACAAGATATTAACTGAACTCCTATAGTCAACTATCACCTTCCAAACAATAGCAGGACTAATCGTGGCTGTGATCTTGAGTGGGTCAATCGTTGGAACTTCCACTCCATCAGCATCTCTATTCCGGAAAACAATGTCGTCAGTCATTGTTCTGCATTGTTTTTTTAGAGTTCCATCCTCACCTACATGGCAGCTCTCTTTCACAGCATGATTTATAGCACCAACATTTCTATTCATTTCAGCTAGACTTTTATCGATTGGGTGTGGCCCACCGATAATTGTATTAATCACCAACTATTTTTCTGGTCACCTGAATGCATTAGCACCAGGCTCAGCTTGCCCCCCGTTGGGAAGCCGACCCAGGGGCATTAGAGTTTCCTTGCCCATCATCCTGCGGGACTCTCACATATTGTTGTAACTTTTTCTTACAAATCAACTCCTCGATCATATCTCGCAAGTGACCGCACTCGTTGGTATTATGATCGTGAGTCTCATGGAATCTGCAGAACTTGCTTGACATCCTCTCCTTCTCAGTTGACTCTCTTGGAGCTGGCTTTCTGTACTGCTTAGTGTTTTGAGTTTCCATATAGATATTCTATATTGAATTATTCAGTTCGGTATAGCTATCATACTTAGGAGTCCTAATACAATTTTTGTTATCTGGCTTCTTTTTCTTCTTAGCCCCATCACCATTCTGCTTCTGATTACCATCATTCACATCCACAATTTCGAAACTCCCTCCAGATTTCTTTACAACAATGTTGCTTTGTACCACTTTGTCTGAATTCCCAACACTAGTCCTCCATGGACATTTGAGCGCTTTCTCCAAGCATAAGTACTCATTAGCCTTTCTGTAGAAAGCATCGATTTTCGATGGGGGTTTCCTTTCCAACCAATCTCCGAAATCTGAATCAGGATGAATTCTCATAATCAATGCCATCAGAACTATGTCATCCTTAGGATCCGTAACTTCGGTCACGGCTATGTGGAACTGATTTAAGAAATTCTTCAACAACACTCTATCAGCTTGGAAGAGGTTTAACAAAGACAACACGTGTTTCAGACGTGTAGTATGTAAATGGAAGTGCTCTTTAAACTTCTTCGACAACTCAGTGAAATATGATATGGACCTCAGTGGAAGTCAAGTGAACCACATCGTTGCTACTCCTTCTTGGAAAATTGGAAAACAGTGGCATTTCATGGCGTCAGAAGCTCTGGCGAAATCCATATGCCATTCATATCTCATCAAATGTTGCCTAGGATCCATGTTCCTCTATACAATGGGCATAGTAGGATGTTTACAGTAAATGGATTCTAATTAGTAGAAGTACCCCAATCATCGTTGCTCCTAAAACGATTTTCACTTACAAGTCTTTTGACCATATCTTCTAGGCACTCCGTGTCCATAGGTTCGATTGAACAGTAGTAATCGGGTTCTTCCCTAAGTGTTTGACATGGTAAACGCTCTCAGGGAGGTTCTCGATACCTAGACTCTCCAAACTCTAGAAGATCCATTCGTCTAGCAGTCCCCTCATTTGATTCCCATGAGTTGTATCATTAGCAACAATATGATTCTTCATATTCTGATCATCAGCAGTGCCTCCAGAAGTCAAATCCATGATGCCTTCCTGATGGCGGGCTCTGGGCATACCATTGGATGGGTCGGTACCGACCCGTGCCCTTGGATCAGTACCGAGCCCTAAATTTGTGCTTGGAGCTCGTCCTTTTCCATGGTAAGATGTTCCAACTGCGTTTTGTGTCATCTTCTGCTTCCTGTACCTCCATCTTTTCTCGGATGATGAGGAACTTTTTGAATTTGAACTGGAATCTATCCTCCATCTGCATCATTTGATCCACCTCATTTTGACTAGCCTGGAATGTATCCTCCATCTGCTTCATCATCCATCCATATCCATTCTGGATAAGACTTTAGTTGGAGTCTGGATCTCCAGTTGAGTTGGTTTGACAGCTTTATCTCCATGTCGAGGATTCTGATTCTCAACTTTAGTAGTAGCTCTGGAAGTTATGGTACATTTTCTCCTTAGGACCATGGTAGATTAATCCTTATAGATTATTGAAAATCCGAATAGTAGAAAGTAAGGTAGGAAAATTTGGATCTATCTCTTGGAATTAATAAATTCAATAGTAAATGATGGATCCAAGTAGCCCGAGAATATGGTTTTTCTATGAAAGCACCAAAATGTTTGAACCAAAAATGGCACAAACACCTACAAGTTAAAGTAGAGAACAAAAGGTGAAGAATTAAATGAAATATAAGCAAGAAAGAGCGCAACAATTTATAGAGGTTTGGCAAATCAAGGCCTACCTCCACTTCATAATTTTATAGCTTATATTCTGACTTGGAGGAAGAAGTTCTTATGGGTTAGTACAAATCCGACAGTTGATTACAAGAAAATAGAATAAATAGAGCTAGAGCCCAAAAAGCCCCTGAAAAGTGAGGCCTACCTTTTTGTTTATAGAGGTAGGAAGCCTAAAATCTCGTAGAAATTATCTCTAAACTGTTCTCCATGATTTAGACAAATTCTCCATGAAAATAGATTGCCACCTCATCAGCTTGCATGGGTCGGTGCAACTCCAAGAGTAGGGGTTGGTACCAACCCATAATATTGCCAAATTGGCTGCCTTCAACTCTTCATATTGGATCGTCTATGGTTAGTTTCGTGATTCCATAGTTGTTTGCACCAATATTAGCTTGTTTTTGAGTCCAAATGATGGATTTGTGGAAGAACAGAGTTGTTGATTCAAGTGTTTGTGGAGATCGATAGAGAATTGATCTAGATCAACAAAACAATACTTGGGATAGGCATCTAACATCGAGTAGAGGGCATAAGCAAAAGGTGAGCATCATTATGGAAGAAAATATGGATCGTTACCGACCCATAGAGTGGGGTTAGTACCGACACACCATTTGTGTGGTTTTGTGTTTGTCTTGGCTTGAGTTATTTTTGCATTGGCCTTGTGACTTGGTTTGTGTTTGGTTTCTAGAGTCCTGGACTATCTCTCTAGGCTTTCTGCCCCTATAACTCCAAATCCGTCTCGTCTAGTTTGTTCAAATATTGCTTAGTCAAAAGGCTGGATAACGGATAAAAAGGAGTTTTACTAATAAAAAAGGTTTTTAATTAATAAAATATAAATTAATTAAAAAGTGATTAAAAGTCGGTTAGGTGACTTGATCGTGCTTTGTATGAATTGATAGTGCTTGTGTGTTACTTGCTTAGAAAAAGTATACATGACTTAGTTTCCTTATGCGATCATTCTCGTTGTTATTGAAATTGATCAAATATTAATTTAGAAAATATCTAGAAGGAGCACAAGATGATGTTATACCCCACGTATAAACTTACCTTGCCTTCTAGGAAATATGATAAGGAAATTCATTCAGATAGGAGAGGATCTCCACCCTTATGTATTGTCTGTTTATTTCTGAAAGAACCAGGTTGAATTGACCGAAAATCTATCGACTGGTTTTGGAGCATCCAGTAAGCGGGGAGAGTTTACTTATATGAGATGACTTGAGATTATAACCACTTCAAAACCATATACATGATCTATGCTTCTGAAAGAGGTTCGTGATGCTGGAATTTATGTGGAGATTCGAGGTCTGATTGAGATGCTCGAACCAATGTAGAGGTTTGTGATTTATTCGAGATGTGGGAATCCATGTGTGGTTTCGAGATCTATTGAGATGCTAGAATCCATGTGTGGTTTCGAGGTCTATTCAAGTTGTAGCTCGCATGTTAGGATGCAGAACGTGACTCCACCATCGATAATGATAGAAACCAGAGTAAGGATGCATAATATCAGGTTTAGCTCACTTTTAGGGGTATATCAACTTCATATTTGGATATGCTTTCAATTGTTGGGTCCTGGAGTTTTTGATACTTGGTTTAGCGTTTTCTACATCTCGACCAGTTGTGTTTACCTTACAATACATTCACCAAAGATGTACGCTGCTAAGAAGGATATCTCTAATCCTTGTGTTGGAGATCCACCTTGTTGTATTAAGGGCGTCTCCATGGAAACCCTGCACAATTATGTGAACTCACCTTAGTGGTTTTAATTGTATATCTATTCAAAACCGTTATGGTGTACACGTAGCACAACTATATCTTATTATATTCATCACCCTATACATTATCTTTTATATCGAATATGTAACCATTAGATGGTTGGCTCTTTTGAGGTGAAAACCAATCTGGTGATTCGTGGTCTCAAAAGGTGTTGTTATATGTCACACATATTTCTTGAATTTCTTACACCAAAATTTTTCTAACCCATTGTTTTATTTTTTTCTTATCTCCATGGGTTCTCTTTTGAGCAATCTGAGGAAAGTATGTTTTCGCTGATGTTTATTGGAGCTCTTGGAGAGGAGCTGGATGTTTACCTACTATGGTATTCTTATTTACACTGCATTACTTTATGTGTATATATCAGCGACTGTAAGGCCAAAATTTATAACTGTCCAGGTTGATGATAGTAATATGATTAATAACTCTGAAATACTATGTATATTTGAGTAGCTCTATGTATTATCTTTTGATATTATATGTTATCATTCCACTATGAGATGCCGATATTTTTATTCTCCTCTTTCTTGTTCCTTTTCTTTTCTTCATTTTCTTTTACCCTAACAATCAGTCTTTCCGGAACTTGGATGCTCGGCACGTAAATACCGTGGATATATTAGTGTCGACATTTTGGGATTGAAGGGAGGTCTTTACAGAAATATAAAATATGCATATACTAAGGAGAAGTCATACAAAATATGGGGAGTTAACAAATTAAGAGGGAGTTACATTATATTTTATAATAAATATATTTAAATGATTGTCATCATAAAAAGGAGGAGATTGTTAATACCACAGATTTTGATTTTGCTGAAAACAACCATATAAATATAGGTACTAATAATTTTCCAAGTTGTATAGAATATTTTGCAGGATATTATACAGGTTTATACAAGTACAGATTAATCGAGTTTGAAGACTGATCAGTAAAAAGGCTAGAGATCAAAATTCAAAGATGACTAAGATATTTAAAGACTTATGAGCTTAGAGACAAAGACATAAAGAGTTTAAGACTATAGTTTATAGTTAATAGACACTAAATTAACTTTTTAACTCCTTGAATATCAACTTTCTCTTCTTTGAATACTCTCTTATCAAATTATTTATTTTATTATCTTAATATTTATTTATTTTCAAAATATATTTCTACAAATATTTTATAAGAGTTTTATATATTAAAAGTATTTAAAACTATGTTTAAAAGTTTTACAAATTATTAGAATTTTATAAACATTTTAATATATATATATATATATTTAAATTAACAAGAGTATGTCAACATAGGCTACATAGGTATTGTTAACCCACCTTTTGCCAAGGCAGTACACGGGCGGATTTAACCCAACAGACTTCATGATTATCGAGGCCGATGAGTCCAGAGTGATGTTTATGGGATCCAGAAGTCAAGTACAAATGTTTATATAAAGTCAGGACTGAATGGACTTGATGAATGTACAATGTAGGATGCTCAAAGTATGGAATATGGCTCAATAGATGGAAGGGATCGACATGGATTGGCTCATTAAGAGCGATCAGCATACTTCATGAAGGAGGGATCAACATACTTCATGAAGGAGGGGTCGGCGTACTTCATGAAGGAGGGATCGGCATACTTCATGAAGGAGGGATCGGCATACGTCGAAATACAAGAGCATTCTTGCAAAAAACAATCAATATCTCGAGATCTACAAGTCCAAAGCATATCAAATTTAGAGAGCAAGTTATATGGACCCTAGGGAACCTACCTTAGGGATCGTATATCAAATGGACAAAGTACGAGGGATTGGTATACACCCCTTGAGAGGGATCGACAGAAGGCAGCATCCAAGTCATGTTGACTCAAAGATCAAGCAATAACTCGAGTTCTACTAATCCAATTGATGTAAAACTTGGAGCATAAGCTAATTACAACATATGGAACACCCCATATGGATCGCAAGGCATTTGGAGGAGTTTGGAGGGATCGACACCTATCCCTATTCAAATTGGTTTAGTTGGATTTGCAACAAAGATTGATCAAAAACTCGAGTTCTACTAATCCAATTGGCATGAAACTTGGATACTAAGCATAATACAACATGGAGAAGATCCCCCAGGGATAGTATGGGATTTGGAAGAAGTTTGAGGGATCGGTACCTAACCCTCCATAGGGATCGGCAGAAATCAGGGTTTAAACAACACCACTTCACGGAAAACACGATATCTCACAAACCGTAAGTCAAAATGGCCCAAAATTTAGATGAAAAGTAGCTAACATAATGGGGAACCCCCTAGAGGGATTGCACCCCATTTGGACATCAAAATAAGAATCGGTACCGATCCCTATTTTGGGCCCCAATGGACTTAGAAATTTTTGGGTGGCCTCGCCTTGGTCTCTCGAACCTTCTATCGAAATTTCAGCCCGATCCGTTCACGTCTTCCCCTATAAATACAGCAGGCATGCCGTCGGAAAAAGGATCTTCTTTCTGCTTCTCTTTATCTTCAACCTAAGCTACACTCTGCCAATTTTATTCTTGATTTTGGATTGTAACTGTAAACAAACTTCAGTATAATAAAAATGATTATTGGGAGTGGATGTAGTCCGAAGTTAGATGAACCACTATAAATCTTGTCTCTTTCTACATGCTTTTTGATTGTTTTAATTTTGTTCTTCATTTATTTCTCTTCATATTTCTGTGATTGGATTGGATATTGGTACTTTTACATAATTGGGTGTTGGTGGTCGATTTTGACGCCAACATTTTGGTGCTTTCACTGAGAAAGCTAGCCCTCGCGGATTTGGAATTTCGATTTAGAGTTTGAAAAAGATTTAGAGCTTGGATTTAAAACAACGGTGAAGCAAACTACAAGAAAAAAGGTAGCAGATAGGAACCATCATGAAGGGATTCATAAGGCTTCCTCAGAAGCTGGACCTAACCAAATGTCTATCTACATCACCAGAGATGAAATGGGAATAATGATGGACGCTATGCAAGGACGGATGCTCAAAAGATAAGAGGAGATGATGCAGAATCTACTCCAAAAGATTGGATAGGCTAGAGTTATAGGAGCTGCTAGAATGCAAACAAAGGAGTTGGAACAATAGGAACTACCGGAGCTATGGATCAAGGAGTTGAGGTGGCAGGAATCATTGGAAATTAGAACCGGGAACATGGAAATGGTGCCAATGGCCGAAGGAATGGAACAGAGCAGCCGGGGCAGCCCCGACCATCTTAGAGGGATTTGTACCGATCCCAAAGACATGGGAGCATGCCCCCGGGTCTGGTCGATCGTGATGCTGTAGGATCTGTGGTCAATCCCATGGAGCCTGGTGCAAATTGGAATTTGGATGCTTGTCTAGAGGAATATGTTCAAGAATTCCTTCGTAGACCCGAGGAGCGGCTTGGACATGATGGTAGGAGACTGCCACTGGAAGACAATGACAGGTTTGCAGAGGTGATCAGGCAAGCTATGCGTGGAGGATTAGGGAACAGGGATCTGGACGATGTAAATAAATGTCCATTTGCTCCTAATATCAGTAATGCTAGGAATCCACCAGAATTCATACTACCAATACTAGAAGCTTATGATGGAAAGTCGGATGCAACTGTGCATATGATGAGGTATATACAACACATGGAAATACTGGGGGCATTGGAAGAAGTCTTGGCATGATGCTTTCCTCTGTACTTAACGGAAGTAGCTGCACTATGGTTCAGACAGTTAGAGAGTGGTTCTATTAGCACATGGACGGAAATTGGCCGAAAGATTTATGAAGCAGTTTTGGGTTCACATTACGAGACCCAAGAATGTGATGACATTGACATCAGTAAAGAAGTGGGCTGGAGAATCGCTCAAGAATTTCTTAACCAGGTTCAATGCGGCAGTTGTTTCGATGGATCGACCAGATCCATCGATGGTTTTGATGGCGACAATGTTAGAAGTTGCAGATAATTCATATTTTAAGATATCACTGATACGAGATCCACCGATGGATCTCGTGGAATTCTACCATGAAGCAGAAAGTCTCTACGACAAGAAGATGCGAAAGTTAATAAAGAGGCAACATAATTTAATACGGTACGGGGTGGAGAACTGCTCGGTGAGAGCTAAGGAAAGGACAAGGGTAAACGAAACATGGATAATAGCTTTGATGGATCGAAGCGACAAAAGGGGGAACCCAAATTCTCTTCTTACTCGAAATTAAATGAAACCCTAGAATGGATATATTTGGATATTTGAGGTTGCCTTCTGTATCGAAGGCCGGCAAGGAGGGAACCCTCTGAATGCGAATGTACATCAGGAAAGCGATGCCTATTCCATGAGCTAGATGGGCACAATACAAATGACTGCAGGCATTTGAAGGATATCATTGAGGAACACATGAGGAATGGTTAGTTACAACAATACGTAAGGACACGGGCTATGACGGTGGAACAGGAGCAGCCACCGTCCACCTCGAATGAAAATGGCACTGGATCAAGCCATCGTCATCAACTTGTCATCAATTGATCGGGATGGCATGGAATAAATAACAAACTCCACAGTAAGACGGCTAAGTCATTTACACATGTATGGGATCGAGGATGGTCCCCAAGCATGCTCTGAGATGATGATAAACCGTAGTGCTCAGGTTTGTAAAGTTACGTTTTCTTTTTCTTATTTTTTCTTCTTGTTTTCTTCAAACTTTGGTTTATTGGTTGTATGGACACTTATTTTATATTTTGGCAAATGGACTTAGGAATGTTTAAATTTGGATCAATATAATAGATAACATAGGTCATCAGGTATGGATTGTGCTTGCCAAGGGGTAGGTTGCTTCGCTCGAATGCGATGGATAAGCCTACTCAGGTCATCGGGTATGGATTGTACTAGGCAAGGATCCAGAGAGATCAAGGTCGTCAGGTATGGACTATGCCTGGCAAGGAGTAGGTCGCATCACTTGAACGTGATGGATCGGCCTATGCAAGTCATCGATTATGGATTGTGCTCGGCAAGGATCCGGAGAGATCAAGGTCGTCAGGTATGGACTATGCCTGGCAAGGGGTAGGTCACTTCGCTCAAAAGCGATGGATCGGCCTATTCAGGTCGTCAAATATGGATTGTGTTCGGAAAGGATCTGGTGAGATCGAGGCTTTTGATTTGGCAAACAATCCGGTAAGATCACGGATTTGGTTATTGGCTTTGGATAGATATGGATTCGGCTAAGGACTTGGAATGTATTCGGAATTGGATATCGATCGGAACAATCATGGATTTCACTAACAATCCGAAGAGATCGTAGGTTTGGATTGGCAATGGATTGGATTTTGGATTGGAGAATATGGCTACCAATGGATTAAGAATTTTAGATTTTGGATTTATGGCAACAAAAAACACACCTTCCTATCGCAAGGCATGTTTTAGGAGGCAAAGTGTTAACCCACCTTTTGCCAAGGCAGTACACAGGCGGATTTAACCCAACAGACTTCACGATTATCGAGGCCGATGAGTCCAGAGTGATATTTGTGGGATCCAAAAGTCAAGTAAAAATGTTTATATAAAGTCAGGACTGAATGGACTTGATGGATGTACAATGTAGGATGCTCAAAGTATGGAATATGGCTCAATGGATGGAAGGGATCGGCATGGATTGGCTCATTGAGAGGGATCGGCATACTTCATGAAGGAGGGACCGACATACTTCATGAAGAAGGGATCGGCATACTTCATGAAGGAGGGGTCGGCATACTTCATGAAAGAGGGATCAACATACATCGAAATACAAGATCATTCTTGCAGAAAACAATCAATATCTCGAGATCTGCAAGTCCAAAGCATATCAAATTTGGAGAGCAAGTTATATGGACCCTAGGGAACCTATCCTAGGGATCACATATCAAATGGACAAAGTAGGAGGGATCGGTATACACCCCTCGAGAGGGATCGGCAGAAGGTAGCATCCAAGTCATGTTGACTCAAAGGTCAAGCAATAACTCGAGTTCTACTAATCCAATTGATGTGAAACTTGGAGCACAAGCTAATTACAACATATGGAACACCCCGTAAGTATCGCAAGCCATTTGGAGGAGTTTGGAGGGATCGACACTCTTTCTTTGGTAGGGATCGGCGCCTATCCCTATTCAGAATTGGTTTAGTTGGATTTGCAACAAAGATTGAACAGTAATTCGAGTTCTACTAATCCAATTGGCATGAAACACGGAGGGTAAGCATAACACAACATGGAGAAGCTCCCCTAGGGATTGCATGGCATTTTGAAGAAGTTGGAGGGAATGGTACCTATCCCTCCATAGGGATCGGTAGAAATCAGGATTTAAACAATACCACTTCACGGAAAACGCGATATCTCACAAACCTTAAGTCAAAATGGCACGAAATTTGGAGGGCAAGTAGCTAACATCATGAGGAACCCCCCAGAAGGATCACACCCCATTTCGACACTAAAATAGAGATCGATACCGATTCCTATTGTGGGCTCCAATGGACCTGGAATTTTTTGGGTGGCCTCGTCTTGATCTCCTGAACCTTCTATCGAAGTTTCAGCCCGGTCCATGCACGTCTTCCCCTATAAATATAGCAGGTATGGCGTCAGAAAAATGATCTTCTTTCAACTTCTCTTTATCTTCAACCTAGGCTACACTCTACCAATTTTATTCTTGATTTCGGATTGTAACTATAAACAAACTTCAATATAATAAAAAGGATTATTTGGGAGTGGATGTAGGCCGAAGTTAGCCGAACCACTATAAATTTTGTCTCTTTTTACTTGCTTTCTGATTGCTTTAATTTTTTTTCTTCATTTATTTCTCTTCATATTTCCATGATTGGATTGGATATTGGTACTTTTACATAATTGGGTGTTAGTAGCCAATTTTGACGCCAACAGGTATGTTGACATATGTACCGTTGAAGGGGTGTCTTTTGAATTTTGAATAGTTGTGATTTTTGGCTACATCTCTTTGCGAATAGATATGTCCCTTCAAACACTATATAAAGCTGACTAGAAAACAAAATTTATCAACTACTTTCTCTCCTTTCTTCTTACTCCAATTCTCATTGTATATTTCACAAAATCAACTTTCTATACTCTTCAAATTCAGTCAAATTCAATCTCTAGTTTACTATATTCATTCTATACAATCTACTCACTGATTTGCAAGTATTCTCTCATCAATTCAATGATCAAAGTGCTATCAAAGGGCTATAGGATATTCTGTATCCAAAGTACAACTATTTGTATTTGGAATCAACAACTCTCTATTACTATTTGTGTGGGCATGCTTGTTACCCGTTCAAATCAGGTGGGTGTGCTTGTTGCCCATTTAAATCAAGTAGGTGTGCTTGTTGCCTGATTAAATCAAGTGGATATGCTTGTTGCCTGATTAAATCAACCGAGTCTACCCTGAGCTTGAAAAGTCAGGAGGGTGTATCTTGTTGCTCTAAAATCGAGATTGTATTATGGTTTACTTACTACCTATTTAAAGTGGGCATTTGAAAGAAAATCTGTACATATATTGCACAAGATTGAACGTAGGATTGGTTAATCTGAACTGGTATAAAACTCCTAGTGTTATGTCTCTAATTTTTACTTTACTTTTACTGCATTTATATATATTCGTGATTTCTTGTTAATATATATCTCTTTTGATTATCTATGTGCAAATTTAATTCTTGAAATAATTTAGAAAAGTTCCATATAAGTTATAAAACACTATTCACCCCCTTTTATTGTTAAAGTATCCTTAAGATCCATTCACATTAGTGCTACACCATTTCCTGTATTAGGGTGCCTCTCACGCATGATGAGTTATTATCTATTCTTATAGCTAGGAAGTATATGAACTTATTCGAGAAGGTAATCAGATTACTACTGCATAAGGAGATTGAGTTCCATATTGATTTGGTGAAGGATGTCAGACCAGTAGTTGTGCCATTGAGGTGTATGGTGCCCAAAGAGTAGAAGAAGCTAGAGGATCAAGTGAATGATCTATTGAGAGGACGGTTGTAACGACCCTAATTTTTAGTAACATTATTTAGGGCATTTAATTAGTTAAATAAAATAAAATAAAATAATGTAAATGATTAAGGGATTGAGGTTTGTGAAATTAAAAGGTAGTCGTGCTATTTAAACAAAAGAACTAAAGGAAAATGAAATAGAATAAGTTAGGGTAGTTGATAAGGGAAATATAGGAATAAGTAACATTCTTATACCCTAAACCCTCACTCACGTTCATTATTCGCGTTCACAATCAAAAATCAAATACCAAAGAGGCTGGCCACTATTAAGGGAGAACAAGAAGAAGATAAGAGGAAGAAGCTTAAGCAACTTAATCCATTCTCAAATCTCAACTCCTTAATCACAAAACTAAGGTGAATAATAGGTTACATCTCATGTTTTTATTATTTTCGGTTTTAGATTGAAATTCGAATTATTTTGCAATTGTTTTGCCAGTTTTTTATTGTTAAAATGGATATACATACATACATATATATATATATACTTGTTGATGATTTAAGCTATTTCATATGGACTTTATGATAAGTTTTAATGTGAAAACCCTATTAGATGACATCCAAAGGCCTTGCTATTTTAAGATAAGGCCAAAAATAATATTTTAGAGATGGGTTTCAAATTTCATAATTTTCTGAATTAATGTGGATTTATGATTAATTTTCTAGTGAAGAAAATGGTTAATTGGGTTTAAAATTAAATACAGCTAATTTATATTGTTTTTGGGCCAGAAATTAATATATGTTAGAAAACATATTAAAAATGATTTATGGGAATTTTTGTAGAATTGTCCTAAGTGTTTTAATAAGTATATAAAATTATTTAAGGTATAAGACTTAAATATTTTATATATTTATAAAAGGAGAGGCAGCATTTTGTAAATCTTTTAAATTATTTACTTCTGAAATTTCAGTAGCACGTTTAGAAAATAATTTAGAAAAAAAATTAGCAACCAATCATATGTTGACAAACAAAGCAGGTTAGTTAAAAAGAAATTACTTTTTCAAGTTAAAAATCAGTTCTACCATGTTTTTGCTGTTTCGCCACTTTCGGCAGCACCTTTCGACTAGGTACTTCTGCCTCCATCTCCATTGAAACCAATGCGCGTGGTATTAAAGACTTGGTATGTAGTGAATTGGACATAGGCGAAAGGTATTGGGTCGAAACAAGGTGTTCGAAGGGGTCGAGATCTTGCTTTGCTTTTAAAAGGAAATGCGCCAGCTTTGCTTTTGAGAAGAATGCTTTCGACTTAGGTAGCTTTCGAGTTAGTTAAACGATTTTAAAGAATGCTTTCGAAAGAGGTTGCGCCTTTGTTTTAAGAAATTTCTTTTGAAGGGGTCGAAACCCCTAGCTACCGCATCTTACCTTTCGAAGCAATACTTTCGAAAGGATTTCTTTGTTTTAAAACCGAAGCCGCATCTCTAATGCTTTTGAAGGGATTGGTTTTGACATCATCCACTTCTTTTACTTAGGAAATTGCTTTTGAAAGAGTGCTTTTGACTTAGTTATTCTAAGACCCTTTGTTCTATTGAAAGTTAAACCCAAAGGTTTCGAAAGGAACAGTTTTGAATGGTTTCGAAAGGTTGTTCCATATGTTTTACTTGAACTCAAATGCTTTCGAAAGGTTTGATTTATGTAAAGGACTTAATGCTTTCAAAAGATTTAAGATAAAGGTTTCGAAGGGGTGGTTCCCTAATGTTTTCAAAAGGTTTTAAATTGAAGGTTTCCAATGGTTTTGAAAGACACGTTTAAAGTGTTTTGAAAGGAGGATGTCTATGGTTTTAAAAAGCTTTCAAAAGAGATGATTTCAATGTGTTCAAAATTTTTAATGTAAATGGTTTCGAAAGGTATGTTTTAGCCTTCGGCCTAGGTTGTAAAGTAAAATAGCTTACTTGTATCAAAAGGGGTACTTTCAATGGTTTCGAAAGGGGTACTTTCAAAGCTTTTGAATGTTTTCATCAACAATGTGTTGTGTAAAGTATATATAACATGGCAAAGTGATTTGAGTAAAGCATAAAGTATATTTTTCTTGTTTAAGTATGATTTAAAGGATTGAATCAATTTAAAAGAAATGTTTTCAAGGAAAATTTTAAGGGTAGATGACCCTAAGTAAAATGACTCAGATATTAGAATACTAGACGGGACTGGTATGAGGTCACGCCCTATACTTTAGCTAGTAGCCCCTAGCTAATATAAGTTCAAAATTCCAGTGTGTAAGCCTTTGTCACAGGTAAGACTAAAACGATGTTACACATAGAAAGGAATATACAGAGTGAGGATAGGTTATTGGTGAGCCCGCAGAACCATTAGGATCAGATGACCCTGGGAGGAGTAAGTTAGGGACAGACCGTCCAGAAGAGTATCTAACAGAAGTTAGACTATTTGTTAATTTTGTCTGGAAAGCCCGAGTCGGCCAAAGGTTGGTAGTTAGCCAAACAAAACTATAGTGTTCGGACAAATAGTCCATTTATTACCTGATTTGTATGCATACATGATATTGCTAATATTGTTTTAACCAGTTTTTTTGCGGGATTTTTGTTTGCAAAAAGATATGTTTTAAAAGGATATTAGTGAGGGGAAACCCATTCCGCTAAGCGGCATGGTCTCACTTAATATCAGATAACCTAGATGTATAGTATTATTCACACCAGGCTTTATGTCTGACTCAAAGTTTATGTTTTTCTCCTCAAACTCTCGGGTGCTCAAAATTGATTTGAGTAGGCTAAGAGTTGAGGATTTACAGGTTTTAGTAGGTGGACGAATAAAGCTTCTGGAGATGAGCAGAAGGCTGAAGTTAGCTATTTAGGAGTTGTTATGTTTTATTTTCGCTGTGTTATATTAAGTCTGTTATGACTATTTAGTACTCTGGTCAACCAAAGGGGCATCTTCATATGTTTCTCTTAGCGTATTTATGTAATAATTATATTTGATTTGAACCTGGGAAACGATTGGGATTATGTAATGGAATATGAAACATGTTTTGTGAAATGTAATCAGAAAAGTTGTTTTTGAATTTGTGATTTTGTTTCATATTCATGTGCTTCTGATATTATGGATTCCTTTAACATTACCGTATTTTTTCACCGAAAGTTAATACTATAGATGACTGCAGCATCTGTAGTGCTTAGCTTTGGGCCTCAAGATAGGAGATGTTACAATGGTTCATTCGATGGAGTGTATCTGAGTAGGGAACACCTGTAGTATTTGTCACAAAAGCGAATGGAATTTTGAGGTTGTGTGTTGATTACCATGAGCTAAATAAGGTGACAAAGAAGAACAAGTATTCACACCCATTTATTGATGATTCGTTTGATCAGCTCCATGGTATGAAGGTATTCTCCTATTTTGACCTTATAGTGGGATTTCATTAACCGAGAGTAGCAAGAGAGATTATGTCGACTATAACACTTCGTATGCTGTTTGGATTTTATGAGTGGTTAGTTATGCCGTTTGGAACTAACACACTGACATATTTTATTGATCTCATGAACCATGTCTTCAAGGATTAGCTAAATAAGTTTGTGATTGTGTTCGCGATAGTCTCATCTATTCACGTATGGAAGAGGAACACAAGACATATTTAAGGATTGTGATGGATGTGTTGAGGAAACACTAATTGATGGTGAAGTTTTCGAAGTGTCACATCTGAAGGAGGGAAGTATGATTCTTAGGTCATATTGTTTCTATGTAAGGCATTATTATAGATGCTGCGATAGCATTAATCCAGGATTGGAGTGAACCCAAGAGTACTATAGATGTGAGGAGTTTTTTTGGACTGGTGGGATATTATAGACATTTTATCAAGGACTTCTCTAAAATAGCAGCACCGTTAACTAACTTGGCAAAGAAGAATAAGACTTTTGCTTAGGTGTGAAGTGCAAACATGCATTTGGTGAGTCTGAAGGAATTGCTGATCAGTGCATCAATGTTAATCACTCTAAGCGGGAATGAGGAATTGAAAGTATACATAGTTTCCTATAGTACAGGACTAGGTTCGGTGTTGATGTAAAGGGAAAGGTTGTCACATATGTTAGACAATACCTAAAATCGCATGAGAGGTAGTATCTGACTCATGATTTAGAGTTGGTAGCGATAGTATTCGCTTTGAAGATATGGAGGCATTACTAGCTTGGAGAGAGGTTCGAGTTATTCACTAACCATTAAAGTACCTCTTCCCCCAAAAAGATCTGCAGCGATGATTAGAATTCCTAGCTTTCGATGACTTTAACATTTCCTACATGCTTGGTCGGGGAAATACAGTTGCTAATGAACTAGGTAGAAGACTTACCAGGTTGGGACCTATATTCCTAGAGTGAACGATGTTAGATAATATTGATTGTTATGACTTCAGACCTTGATGTCTACTAAAGCCAAAGATGTTGGCTAGTTTGACTATCGCACCCACTTTGATTGAGCGGATTAATACTAGCCGGAGGCATGACGCCAGACTAGAAGAGATCATTGCTAAGACTAAAATCGTAGTAGAATCTGAAGATATGAAGTAGTACAAACTCGACCGAGATGGTTGGCTTTATAAGGATGGGAGGTTGTTTTTACCTGATGTCGATGGGTTAAGAGATGATGTGCTATGTAAGTGCCACCATTTGAGACTAACTATATATCCAGAGGAAAAAATGTATCGCAATATGAGGTAGACATTTTATTGAGAAGGGATGAATAAGGACGTTGGGATATTCATCTTGAGTGTATGAACTATCAGTTAGTAGAGGCTAAATGGAAGAAGCCAAGTGGTTTGCTAAAACCGCTTGAGATTCCCGAGTGGAAGTGGGAACATATATCGATGGACTTCATGATGGATTGCCGAAGATTAGAGGAGGGTATGATAGCATCTGAGTCGTAGTTGGTAGATTGATGAAAAATGCTCACTTCATACCCATTAAGTCGAATAGAACGACATCCAAATTAGTTGAGTTATATATGAGGTGGATTATGTGATTCTATAGTGTGCCAAGAGCATTGTGAGTAACTGAGATCCATTATTTGCTAGTGGATTTGGAAGAGCTTACAAGAAGCGTTGGGGACTGAGATGCATCTCAATATAGCTTATCACCCACAAACTGATGGACAGACCGAAAGAGTGAATCGTATCTTAAAGGATCTCTTATGGGCTTGCATACTAGACTTTAGGAGCTCATGGGATGATCATCTGTATCTTGTTGAGTTTTCATACAATAATAATTATTAGTCTAGGAATGATATGGCACTATTCGAGGCACTATATGGTCAACTATGGAACGCTCCTTCATGTTGGTACGGAGCGGATGAGAAACTGATAATAGGGCCAGATATGATTAGAGAAACTTCAGAGAAATTCGAGAGCATTTGGTAATAAATGAAAGCTGGTTAGGATAGACAAAAGAGCTATGTTGATAAGAGAAGACGTGACATTAACTCTATGTCAACGATATGGTGTTTGTCAAGTTCTTTCCATTGAAGAATGCGATTCAATTTGGTACTAAGGGGAAGTTGGTACTGAGATTCATAGGTCCTTTTATGATACTTGAGGGGATTGGGAACCTAGATTATAGAGTCGACTTACCACAGAAGATGGTAGGTGTGCACAATGTGTTTCATGTTTCTCACTTGCAGAAGTTTGTGCACAACTCATGCATAAATACATTGGATCAACTGGATGATATTAAGATTGAACTAGAAGATTTGATACCTCATAGGTCTATATAGTCACTTATGATATGAAGCAGCTTAGGAGGAAAATGGTGGAGTTGGTGAAGGTTCGGTGGAGTGAGAGCAAAGGAGATTACACATGGGTGACCGAAGAAAGCACGAGAAACACTTATCCGAAGCTCTTCACTTGTTAAGATTTTTGTCTTTATTGTTAACTTTCACGTTTGATGTCATGTTTGATGTTCTATAGATAGTTTAGTATCCTGCAAACTAGGATAGGCATAGATGTTACTTCTTGATGTTTGATGGTTGATGTTCAATGTGACTGCTTATGGTTGTTAGGCATGCGAGGTAACTATATTTGCTTTGCCTTGTTTGTGTTGGCGATTTCTGAGGTGAAATTCCTAAAGATGGGAGAGTGTAACGACCTATGTTTTACGTATCGAATGATCATAAAATATTTTTTTAAATCCAAATTGGATTGTATAATGCTATAACTTTGGGAGTTGTTAAGTATTGACATTTTTAACCCTTGGTAATTTTATCAGACAATTTTGACCCTAAAAATTTATAAGGCCTATAAATTTTGATAGGAACCGAATTAGGAGTCGACACCACTTCCACTAGAAAGATATGATGGTTTCCCTTTATGGTGGTCATAATATCTTTTTGGACTTACCAGGTAGAATATATGAATTTTTGAAGTTTGATAGTTCTTGGATGGCTTATTGGGACAATTAGCATAGGCTCATGGCTTAGGCCCATATCCATTACAGGGTTTGTTCTAATATTGACTTTCATAGGTTTCCCAAATCATTTCCCATCTTTTCCAATTTGATACAAACCTATATTAAACGTCTACTTAGCCAAAACCACTCATAATCTCTTCCAAATCAAGCCAAATCCGTAAATTAAAGGTAGATTAGCAAGGGGATGAGCAAAAACTTTAAAATATAACTTTGAAGAGAAATTTTGGGGCTTTGATGTCTATTCTCGGATTTGCCTCATTTTGCGCACATATCATTGATTTTTAGGTGTTTGGTGAGTGATTTACTATCTCTAAACTTTCTACATATATTTCTAAAGGTTTTGACATGTTTTAGATCCATTTTCAAAGTAAAAATATGTTTTTTTAATTGTTTTGAAGTAAAAACTAAAGTGAAAACGAATTTAAAATGTTTTAAAGTGATTTAAACATGCTTCTTGATGTGTAATTACGCATATAGATGTTAGTTTATGTCAGAGATGTGTTTTGAGGTGAATTGTCATGTATTGATGTATGATTGGATGATGATTGAATGACTGTTGATGTGTATGTGGATGTTATATTGTATATTTAAATGGTTGTAAATGACTATCGAAGTGAATCGGAAGTGGTAAACATAGGATTGGATTTTGATGAATCGACTTAGAATGTTTGTTATTGTGTTGATGCATTAGGGTTTCATACGAATCAGATTGGCAAGCACAGCAATCGAAATTGCACGAAAACTGGAGTGCTAGAACATTACAGAAAATTTAGTTGGTTGTAAGTGTTCGGTGGTGAACTTCGGTCCAGGGATGGCATTGTGCGATATTGCTTTGGGCAAGAGGCTGGCTGGTGGTAGGAGGACCAGATAGGAATTGGTGTTTGGGTGGAGGCTTTGGGCAAGGCGTAGGGAAACACAAAGGCGAATTTGACCCGATTATGGTTTTACACTATGACTTATATTACATTGTATGTCATCTTCGTTTTGTCTTCATTATGTAGATCTCTTAGTTGGTTGATATATTTTCTTGCAAAAGTCGATTATATATAGAATATATTCTTGTGTAGTTGTCACTATCAAAACATCAAACTATGAGGTTTTAACATTCTCCCCCTTTTTGTTGATGACAACTATACTGGTAAAAATTATTGAGCATCATTTGTTCTACCCATAAATTGATACTTCCCCTATCGATATGGCCGTACAGTTTTCTCCTCATTTACCATCGACGAAAAGGAAATATATATATATCAATAGGAGTTATATAAGACCACAATTAGATAAAATAAAGAAACTTCAAATACCATGAACGATTAAACATTAACCATAATATCTTTGTTTTGAAATCATAAACATAACCATTTCATACTGCAACATCACAAATTTCTCAAAAAGACTTCATACCACACCATAAGAACTATAACCATATAGTACGATATAATACAAAACACAAGTTTCAAAATACTACGAACAAAAAATGTTTTTAAAATGCAATAAAATACCTTACACAATTATCACATGAATAAAGTACGAAAATAAAACAAACTAATAATGCATGAAACTAAGAAACAAATTAAACCACCATCTTTCCAAACTTACTCATTACCACTGTCGTAATGCACACTCACCTTGGCTATTCACCTCTTCATTGTTCGGAGAATCCCAATTGTAAGGATCGTCACTAGGTATTCTTTCTTTGGCAGGTGGGGGGAATCCCGAGATGGATGGATGAGTGTAAGAAATTTTCTTCTAGATTTTATCTATAAAGCCCATCATTTTATCCACTTTGCTCCCAATTCTAGTAACCGTGGTCTCTACCCTTTCTAAGCGCCAATCAATTCTCATTTGATTCAAAGGAATGTCTTGTTGATGAATTAATGGTAAGCTCAAGTATAATGTCATCAACCTCGGCTTCTTCTTCTTGTTCTTGAGATGGAGAAGCTACCCTAGTCTGAAGTGGTGGAGCACTTGATGAAGAGGCTCTATGTCGTTGCCATTCTTCATATGTTATATGATGCTCATATGTAGGGGCAGGCTTCATTAATTTAAGGGTTTTCACACCAAAGGTTTTAACAAAAACGACTTCCGAGTCAAGAAGATTGATTTCAAAATGTTATGTAATATGCATTATATATTCAGCATAATGATTCATTTTGGACTTACGTTGACGAAAGGTACAAATATTGTTCATGTTGTATTTTCCCTCATTGATGATAGTTCTTGCATATAACCCATATAACGCTTGATAGTTAATTTCGTATATAACTTCATAACTCCCGGCCCATGGTAAAATAGTATGAGTAAGGATTTGATTGATTATTCTAGCTTCGGCTCAAGGAAATAGCCTTTAAAGTTGTAAAGTCATCAATTAAGAAATTGTTACTACTTGCAACTTGACCATATTCATTAAAAGCTATGTGTTCCATTTCCTCTCCATCCATTGGGCAATGTAAAATCATTCTTAGCCTTCGTAGTGGTATAACAATTTTTACTCCGCAAACCAAACTCTACATTATATATCTTCATAAGAGTAAGGTCGATGAAAATCTAAATTAAGATTAGCATAGAAATTTTTTCCATTAGTGGTATGATCTTTAAGTTATTTGCACTATAGTCGAATAACATAACCCGCAAATTTTTCCATTTTTAGAAACGAGCCATCAAAAATCCTCATAGTTCTCATTATCTCAAAACATCTAACAGAAATGTCATTGTGTAACCATCATCGGATCTGGGCTTCATTGGGTTCATTTGATGAGGTAGAGACTCTATCTTTTCGTTTGGGTGCCATGGTTTCGAGATTTGGTGGAAAAAGAATTTTTGAGTTGTTGACTATAAGGGTTTTTGGAAGAATGATGAATGATGAAGATGAAAGAAGTTTTATCTCAACGGTAGATATAGAAATTGAATGTGTGTTGTTGATGTGATAGGGTAGGTGCATCAAAAGTTGGATCGTTTGACTAACCAGCCCTTTTTAAAAAAATCTTGTTCAGCGACCAGTCAACTGAAAATATGGTATCGGTCGACTGGTTAGTTTGTAGGTTACAGGTTTTTCAACCCGCAAGCTTTTAGTGTAAAATTGGGTTCTTTTAGTTGACTAAATTTTTGCATTCAATTGATTGAATAGGGTTTCAGTCAACTGAATGTAATTGTTTAGTGGGCTGAATTCAACAGAATTATAAAAATAATAAAATTGATTTCAAACGACTGGTAGTATGGACCAGTCGACTGATAATGATGAATTTTGATTTTCTAGAATTTTATGTTTTTAGTGTTTGAAGATAGGTTTATTGCGTTAGCCTTGAGTAGGCAGACTGACTTTGTGGTCCGTCTACCTCCTTAAGTATGTTGTTTATAGTGTGCGCTTCGAAAATTAAAAACAAATTATCTTATTCATTTATTTCGAAGTTTATTGCAATACATTTATATATATTTATATAGATAATATATAAATATAAAACATGATAGAACAATGACAAATTATTTATTTTCGAAAGGTTCAGATTCTTCTTCGGATGGCCCTAGTTCCCATGAGTTTCTTGGCATGAACTCGTATATTTTTAGTGGGGTTTCCGTACGTCTAGGAGAGTTTTTATACATACTATTCTTTATTGGTGATCGTTCACATAACGCCAGAAGAGATCTCCCAATAAAATTAAGATGTGCTCCCGTCTTTCCTGTTCCCAGTACATTTGTTTTCGAAGTCTGATCATTTCTTGTTGATAGTGATTTAGCTCATCAATGCGATAGTCATCGGTGGTTGTTAATACGCCATTAAAATTAATCGACCACTTTACCTTTTTTCCTCTAGGAGAAAAGCCGATGTGGTACGTTGATGATGGAATAATATTTAGTGATGACGAACTATCGAAGGAAGGAGTTGTGATTTTTGACAAGGATGAAGATGTGATTTTCGGTGAGGCCATTGTTGAAAACAAATTCTGATTGATAGCAATTTGTTTCTTGTTTTTTTAGTTGTCGGGATTATATGTTTATATATACATATACACACAAACACACACACACACAAATATATATATATATATATATATATATATATAATTAGATGGAAAAAATGGCGTTGTAATTATATGGTTGAAAAGTTTTAACAAGAAATTTCGCTTTCTATTTAAGGTGAAAACTGAATTCTACCATACAAAATATAGATAAATATATTTGTTCCATATATTTTAAAATAGTAAAGATTGATTATTCCTAGACATTTAAATTAAATACATATATACATTAAATTATTTTCTATAATGAACAAATTCCAAGTAATCTGCGAAGTTTAATAAAAGTATTTTCATTTAATGGTTTAGTGAAAATGTTAGCAACTTGATTTTCAGACGTTAAAATTCTAATGAAATTATTTCTTTTTTATATTGTCCTGTAAAAGTGATGATGTATATCTATATGTTTTGTACGAGAGTGGTTTATCGAATTTTGATAAATTTATAGCACTAGTGTTATCATAAAATATCGAAGATATTTGTAAGTAAATTCCGAAATCTTGGAGTGTTTGTTGCATATATATAACTTGAGCATATGCCAAAGCAGCAGAGATGTATTCTTCTTCACATGTCGAGAATGAGACATAATGTTATCTTACTAAACCACGGTACTAGAGATTGTCCAACGAAGTAACAAGTACCGCTCATACTCTTTCTGTCCGTCCAACATCCTCCAAAGTCAGCATCACTGTATGATACTAACTCGAAATGACATTCTTTCAGGTAGAAAAGTCTGTAGTCCCTAGTGTTGGTTAAGTAACACAAAAATCTGTTTCACCGCTCGCAAATGTGATTCTTTAGGGTTTTCTTGAAAGCGTGCGTACAAGCAAACACTCATCATTATGTCTGAACAACTAGCAGTAAGATATAACGACAATCCGATCATACTTCTGTATAGTTTTTGATCCATGCTTTCACTGTTTTTGTCTCTATCTAAATGTACTGTTGTACTCATGGGTGTCGGTTTACTTGATCTATTTTCCATACCAAAATGTTGAAGTATATTATTACAGTATTTTTCTTGATTAATGAAAATACCATTGTTTAATTTTCAAACCAAGGAAATATAAGAGTTCTCCCATATGAGACATCTCAAATTCACTTTTCATTATATTTGAAAATTCATTACATAATTTTTCATTTGTAGAACCAAAAATAATATCATCAACATATACTTGTATAATCAAAATGTCTTTATTTTCTAGTTTAATAAAAAAATGTTTGGTTTACTTTGCCTAACTCAAATCCACAAGCAATAAGATAGCTGTTTAGTCGTTCATACCAAGCACGGTGTGCTTGTTTTATACCACAAAGAGCTTTCTTAAGTTTATAGACATTATCAGAAAATTTTTCATGCGTAAATAGTGGGGGTTGTTCTACAAACACATTTTCTTTAATAAAACCATTTAGGTATGCACTTTTAACATTCATTTGATATAATTTAAAATTATGATAACAAGAGAAAGCTAATAAGATATGTATTGCTCCAAGTCTAGCTACAAGGGCAAATGTTTCTTCGTAGTCTATTCCTTCTTCTTCATTATAACTCTGTGCAACTAATATAGCTTTATTTTGTGTTATATTTCCTTTTTCGTCAGCTTTGTTTTTATAAACCCATTTTGCTCCAATGACTGTTTGATCATTTGGCCTAACTAATTCTCAAACATCATTCAGTTCAAATTGATTTAGTTCTTCTTGCATAGCTAAAATCCAATAATTATAGGTAGATGCTTCTTTAAAACTCTTAGGTTCTATATTAGATGCTACATGTCCCATTTGATTTAATTGATTTCTAGTTTTAACATTAGTGTTTACTTCACTAATTATATTTCTATCGGATGATCTTTCAAAATTCATGGAGGAGTTTTAAGTTCGTTTTGAATTATAGCGTCTTGAGGCGGATTTTCTATAATTAGTTATTCAGTAATTAAATTTCTTCTTCATCAATATCATTATTTTTGAAATTCTCACCAAAAGATACGAGTAACGTTTCTTTTATTATCTTAGATCTTTTATTAAAAATTCTGTAAGCTTTACTTTGTTTCGAATATCCAATAATATGCCTTCATCGGATTTTGGATTGAATTTTCCTAACTATTCTTTTGTGTTTAAAATAAAATATTTTGAACCAATGATTTAAAGTATGCTATATTTGGTTTTCTACCATAAAATGTTCGTATGGAGTGTGTTTTGTTAATGGTCTTATGGTGACACGATTTAGAACATAATAGGCAGTAGGCACAGCTTTTTCCCAGGAGTTCTTTGTAATGGAATACTATTTAATAAAGTTCCAACACATTCTTGTAACGTTCCATTCTTTCTTTCTACAACACCATTTTGTTATGGAGTTCTAGAAAAGGAGAAATTGTGGCTAAACCCTTTTTTGTTACAAAAATGGTTAAATTGCTTATTTTCAAATTCAGCACCATGGTCACTTCTTATATTCTTAATTTTAAATCTCTTTAAGTTTTGTATTCTTTTAGCAAAGGTTTAAAAAGTTTCAAAAGTATCACTTTTATTTTTTAAGAAAAGCTTCTAAGTATATCCAGAAAAGTTATCTGCTATAACAAAAACATATTTGCTATGATTTATAGACTGTACTTGAGTTGGACCGAAGAGATCCAAATGAAGTAATTCCAGTGGTTGTAAAGTAGAAATAGTTTTCTTAGATTTAAATGAAGACTTCGTTAATTTTCCTAATTGACAAGCATTGCATAAATTATTTACTTTATAACTCTTTTTTATTAATCCTCTTACTAAATTATTTTTAGATAATTTTCTTATGGATTTAAAGTTGATCCAACAAATTCTTTTGTGCCAAAGCCAAGAAACATTATCTTTAGCTATTAAACACAAATCTATATTGTGATTTATTTTCATTTTTAAAACATAGATATTACCTTTTCTAATTCCTTCAAAAATTAAAATTTTATTTTGATCAAAAATATCACATTTATCTTTTTCAAAAGAAATATTAAATCCATTATCACACAATTGAAAAATACTTAGTAAATTATGTTTTAAATTTTTAACTAATCGGACATTACTAGTAAGAGGTGAATTAGGAATATCGTTGTTACTCACATTGACTTTTCTAATGATGTAACCTTTGGAGTTATCTCTAAATGTGATGGATCCTCCATCTGAGTAGATAATATCTGATAGCATTTCTTTATTTCCCATCATATGCTTAGAGCAACCACTGTCGAGTATCCATTTTTCACTTTTCTTATTTGGTACCTGCAAAACATATTAATTTAATTGGTACCCACTTTCTACGTTAGGATCCTAAGAGTTAGGTCTTAGGAAACCATACCCAAGAGGGTTTGGTATTCCATTTGAAAATAAAATCTGAATTCTAATGAACATTACTAATAAATGAATCTATATATTTATTTCTTACAAGATGATTGTTAGTCTACATAACCTATATCTTTATAGATTTAATCTTAATAGGTTCCTTTTGACTAACATTGTTCTTCTTTTTGAAATTAGTATATAGCGAACTATACTTTTTAGGACTAGATTTACTTCTTTACTAGTTTTAATAACCCAAACCTTTTTTATTAAAGGAGGATTGTGAATTATGAATAATTCTAGTAGGTTTTCTCTACCTTTGTTAAAGTTTGAAACATTCTTAGAAAGGTTTTCTAACTTTGTTTTAAGATCTTTTACTTCTATATCTAGAGTTTTAATATTAGAATTTAAATCACAATTCTCTTTCGTTAATTCAACAATCTCATTTTTATGAACTTCGATTTCACTACTTAATATATGACTTGAGATGTTTTATTAACACAATATTCTTGAGATTTCGCTAATTCTTCTTCTAATATTTTCTTTTCATTTTTTAACATATCAATTTCTAATTCACTTCTACTTAATTTTCCTAAAGTGTCCTTGTATTTTCTTTTCATATCTTGTAGGCTATCTAATAACTCGGTATTTATTTCAACTAGATCATGAAAAGAAAATTCACTTACATCGTTATTTGAAGCCATGAAACAAATGTTCGCTTGTTCCGAATCGCTTTCACTATCTGAAGAGGAGGATGAGTTTGAGTTATCCCATATTATTTGAAATGCTTACTTATTTTTCTTGAAGGATTTATCATTTTTGTTCTTAAAGCTATTTTTCTCCTTTTTAAGATTTGGGCAGTCCTTCTTAATATGGCCAAACTTATCGCATTCATAGCATTTTAGTGAAGAAGACGTATAGTTATTCCCAAACTTTTTCTTATTTCTGAATTTCATAAATTTCATAAACTTTTTGGCAATGGATGCAACTCCTTCTTTATTTATATATGAATCTTCTTTTTTTGCTTGGAATGCAGTAGTTTTCCTATCTTAAGCTTATACTCGTTTTTCCTATAAATTTACTTCATAGGACATGAGATTTTTTATTAACTCTTCTGGTTTTATGGTTGAAATGTCATTAGCTTCTTCGATAGCTAAGACCTTTCGCTTGTAGTCATCCGTTAAAGAGTTAAGGATTTTTGAAACAATATCAAGATCTATATATTTTTCTCCTAGTGCAAGAAGTGAACGCTAAATACCTTGAAATCTAGAGTACATATCATTAATATTCTCATCTTGGTTCATTCTAAAATTTTGAAACTGATTTTTAAGCATAGAAATCTTGCTTTGTTCAACCTTATTTGTACCTTCATTAGTTACTTTTAAGGTGTGCCAAATTTCAGAAGCAGATGTACACATACTAACTCTATTGAATTCATTTTTATCCAAAGAGCAAAATAGTATGTTCATAGCTTTATCATTACTAGTAGCATCTAGATTCTGGGTATTTGAGCATTATGCGTAATCAATAGTAGGAATAGTGTATTTCCGTTGTGTAATATTCAAGGTTTCATACCCATGAGCCTGCATATATATTCTTATCCTAATTAAGCAATATGTTTAATCCGTTAGATTAATCTGTTAAATAGTGATGGTCGTGCAGTAGATTATCCTTCAACAAAATTCGTAGCACTGTTGTCAGTATTACTAAAATATCAAAAAACTTGGTTACGATTATGTGATGATCTTGGTCTGATACTAAATGAAAGTGTCTATGGATTGAGTAATATGAATGATTCTACCAAATTAAATTTTTATATGAAAACTTCTAAAATAAATACTATAACTAAAGTCCATCAGATATTTTTATACTGGTTTGAACTTTCCATTCAGTGTCCGGTCTTAGATTCCTTTTGGATTTTAAATAACACCCTCACTTAACCCAGAGGAATGGTTATATTACAAATCGCCTGAGCTATCAAACAAGACTTCGACTACAAATAATATTAAAGTGTATGACTTCATGTTCTCTTAAATAAAACAGATGATTTGATATAGTACAACCTTCCTATAATCTTCTTCATAAATGGTATAACATGTATATTTAAAGAAACGGAAGTGAATGATCACTTCAAAGATTCAACTTGAATATTAAGGTAATTTATAACTTTGAATGTAAGGATCAAATTCAATAAGAATTAAAGATAGAAAGTAAAGAGAAATGTTTTTGAATTCCAAAATGTGATTGCTATTTATAGTAGTTGAGTAGTTGCAGGCTTTCATGAAGAGTAGTAACAATTAGAAGTGCTGCAACTATTCATGGAGGGAAGTGACTCTTCGCAAGGAAGAAGAGACCTCTAGAAAATTTAAAATATATAGTCGTTAATCGTGTATCGGTCGACTGGTGGAAGAAGGTCGGTCGAGTAGTTACAGTCAATTTTGTAAATTTAAAACAGAAAGAAAATAGTATAAATCTGGCTTGTTTTAGTCGACTAAAAGTAACTACTAGTCGACTGTTTATAATGTTTAGTCGACTGGTTATGACTTTTAGTCAACTGTTTTTTCGATTGAAAATAATATAAATAAGTGCACTATATAAATCAACTAAGTTGATTTAAACAGTCGACTGACCTTGTCGATTGGTTGACCATTTTTAGTCGACTGGTTTAGTGTAGTTTCCTTTTTTCTAAAATGGAATTATATTTTGAATGCAAGTGTGTGTTTTTATATACCACTTTGAAGAGATTTTAACATTTATAAACTCTAGATAGTCAAACCATGATTAATATTACATTGTATGTCATCTTCATCTTATCTTCATCGTGTAGAGCTGTTGGTCGGTTGATATATTTTCCTACAAAAGTCGAATATATACAAAATATATTATTGTGTAGTTGTCACTATCAAAACACTTGTAACATCCTGATTTTCTTAAGTAATAATTAATTATAGTTAATAATAGTAATTTTAGTAATTTAATTGGAATTTGAAAAAATTGGTTTTGAAATTGTTTTATAAAGGATTTAAATCATGAACATAAAAAATTTAAGTTTAAATGAGTTAAAAATGCAAAAATAAATATTACAAAAGTGACGTAACTGAAGTATAATATTGATTGACAAAGGAGAGGTTTTAAATAAAAATATGCATTTATTTAAAATAAATTAAATTCAATAAGATACTTTTGTAAAATAAACAAAGGTGTAATTTATTAGGAAGTAATTTTGTGAATGAAATAATTTTGAAAATGGGTTTGTACAAAATTGCTTTATAAATCAAAAAAATAGAAAGAAATAAAAATATGTAAATATTTTACTTGCTTATATTTTCTAAAAGCCCAAAGCACATGCCTAGCCCTAGCCTAACCTTTTCCTCTAGAATTTTCTTTCTCCTTTAAACAATCACGTATGCAGCACTATGTATACAATCTTTCTCCAGAAGCCATATTAATCCAGACCTTCTTCACCGTTAAATTAGAGAGCAAATTCAATAAATTAGAAAAAAACTCCAAATTAGAATATATTTACTTTCATATTAGTGAACATCTATAGTGGGAAGCAACTCGTGTTTTGTGGAGATGATGTCGAGTTTAGAGCATGCATTCGAGAGAGGAGGAGGAAAGAAAAATGCAACTTTGAGTTGAGTTTTCACTCATAAAGACTGTGCTTAATTCAAGTTAACTTGGTAATGTTTCTAGTGTTTGATTGTCTTCTTTTATATGTGTTGTATTTTCATCAAATTAAGGGGAATTGAATTGAAATTTGGGTGAAATCCTTGAAGGGTGCACCGCCTAGAGCGAAACTGCTCCAAGTAACAAACGACCAGTAAACCAGTCGAGGTTGACTAGTGCACCGATGGTTATGTTGGTGTTGTTTGTTTCTTCGCGTGTATAATTAGGTGTGAGCTCGTGCAACCATGTGTGTGTACTGTTTTATGGGTGCAGTGTATAATTGTATATATTTGTGCATCGTAGTGTGTAAATGTGTGAGCTATGCATGTGTAGAGTTGTGTGCATGAGGTTTTTGTGTGTTTACTTGTAACAACCCTAATTTTTAGTAACATTATTTAGGATATTTAATTATTTAAATTAAGTAAAATAATGTGATGATTAGGGGATTGAGATTTGTGTTAATAGAAAGGTAGTCGTGCCATATAACAAATGAACTAAAGGGGAACTAAAATAAAATAGGTAAGGCAAATAGATAAGGGGTAAAACAGGAATAAATATATTGTTATACCCTAAACCCTTAGGCCATCCATTCTACATATTCATTTGCAAAAATTAAACATAAGAGCCGGTCACCATTAAGGAAGAACAAGAAGAAGATAAAGCAATCAAAAGAAGGAAGCTTAATCGATTCAAAACCACTCTCAAATCTCAACTCCTTAATCACAAAGCTAAGGTGAATAATGACTACTCTCATGTTTTTAGTTGTTTTCAGTTTTAGATTAAATCCAAACTATTTTGCAAGGTTTTGCCATGTTTTGATTATTAAATTGGATATATATTCTTGTTGATGATTTATGCTAATTCATATGAATTTTATGATATGTTTTAATGTGAAAACCCTATTAAATGACATCCAAATACCTTACGATTTTAGAATAAGATCAGAAATGATATTTAGATATGGGTTTCAATTTTCATAATTTTTGAATTAATGTGGATTTAATATTAATTTTCTAGTGAAGAAAATGTTTATTTGGGTTTAAAATTATTTCTGGCTAATATATGTATGTTTTGGGTCAGAAAATAATATATGTTAGAAAACATATTAAAAATGATTTATGGGAATTTTTATAGATTTTTCCTAAGTGTTTTAATAAGTATATAAAATTATTTAAGGTATGGGACTTAAATGTTTTATATATTTATAAAAGGAGAAGGGGAATTTTGTAAATAATTTAATTTGTTTATTTTAGAAATTCGGCAGTACTTTTAGAAAAGAAATTAGCAACCAATCATGTTTTGACAAACAAGGCAGGTTAGTTGAAAAGAATTGCTTTAAAAGTTAAAAATCGGTTTATACATGCTTTTTACATGTTTCGCCACTTTCGACACCTAGCCTTTGACACCTAACTTCCGCCTCCATCTCCGTCGAAACCAAAGCACAAGGTATCAAAGACTTTGTATGTAGTGAATTGGACATAGGCGAAAGGTACTGGGTTGTAACGACCTGAAATTTTCAACCATTCGCATCCATACATGTCGGATTTGAATTGCTCAAAATATCAAATTGTTAATTTAAATTGGCAAAACTCAGCATATATAATAAATAAAATAATCACATATCACAGACACAGAGTAATATAACAATAATGCAGCGGAAACAAAAGAATAGTAGTTCATGAAGCTACCATATATATATAATAGAGTTAAGCAAGATACATCAGGAGTCTCGAATACATAGATGTCTCAATACAAGAGTCAAATACAAAATCTGAATACATCACTAGAATCAACCGAATAACTGATAGCAGAATCGATAGATAGCTAGATCTCCAAGCGAAGCTCCAACTCCAAAGGTGAGTCTCAAATGATGTATCACTCAGTCTGACCCGAGCGTAAAGCAAAACACAAAACACTCGAGTCAGGATTAACATTCTTATATCAATAAATCCAACTCAAGCGAAATAACAACTGAAAATACAAGTAACTCGAAGGATGTTTGGGATAACCATCCTCTAAGGATCTGTTAAACTATTTATATATAGTAGTGTACGCTAAGTAGATAATGCCTATCAGTAATATAAGGTATCAAAATAGCGTAAAGGCATTACCTTTATCCCCCTTAACACATCTTATATAAGCGTCATAGTCTATACAGCACTGTAAACTCCGCCGTAAACTAGTGGGCTATCAGGGAGTGCTCCATAGGTATAACACGAAACAAATCGTAGTGGTCGCGCATAGGGATACGAGTATGACAAGGCACATGAGGCAATACCAAAGGTAGTGAAACTACCATTTGCCTGATCCGAACTGGTGAGAACGCATCGCTGCAACGATCGCAACACCGCGAAACAACACTCCCATTTCAAGGGTGCGCACTAATCAAAAACAAGTAATGAGTAGTTTACGAAGAAGTGTGTCCGCTAGAGGTAGCTAACCTCAATGGCCCGGCACAGCTCCTGTTTAAGTCATTTCCAATTTTGACACAAGTGTCAAGGTCATCCATTATCGTTCTCTTTCTTCAAATCCAGCAACGTTATCATTCCAACCACTTCATTTTGGATCACACTCCGCGTATAATAGTTATTAAAGTGGTTTTTGGTTTAGACAGAGAGTATGTCCCTAACCGATCCCGGACTCTTCAATAACTACGTAATTATTACACCGATTGGTCATTTAATAAACTTTCAAAATAGTTTATATTTCAAAACCAAAATATCATTGCCATTTCAAAACCGTATCAATACGATATCACTTCCATTTCAACCAAATACGATATCATTTCCATTTCAAATATATCCATCTCAACTATATCCATTTACAAAATCTTAGTACTTCAAAGTTATAACACTTTCTAAATCAAACACTTTGGAAATCATATTGGAAATCATAATACTTTGGAAATCAAAATTTAGAAATCATAATGCTTTGGAATCATAACACTTCCCACTTAACCATTTAAATATAAATAATAGTATATATAATAAAATAGTTTATAATTTAAAATAGTTTATATAAAAATAGTTATAATTTGAAATAGTTTATATTAAAAATAATTTATATTAAAATAGTTTATATGAAATAAATTTATAAAGTAACATATATAAATAGTTTTAAATATAATTTAAAAATACTTTATATAATAAAATAGCTTCCTCAAATTACAGATCAATTCCAAATCAACACCAATCCCAAAATTTCAAATTTAGTCAAATCTCAAATCATCAGTTTCAATTCAATTCAATTCTCAATAAATAATTATATCGATTTCAAATACAGATTTGAACCACAAATAAACCATTCCAATTTCACTATATTTCAAAGCTTTAAATATTCAACATTTTCAAACTAAATTCGATAATTTCATATATATATATATCAAATTCACTTTACTATTATTAAGCTTGAAATATGTACTTAATCATTTCAGTATCAGTTAAATAAACTTCAATTTACAAATTTAAATAAACAAAATATCTCATTTAAATTTATTTAAGTTTGCAATATTCATTTAGTCACTTTAACCAAATCCAAGTTAAAAATCATATCTTTAAAATTTCAATTTTAATAAATTTCAAATCAAACTTATTTAAGTATAATTCTTAAATAAATATAATTTCAAATCAATTTCAAATTTATCTTTCAACCTGTATCTCATAACACTATATTTGAAAAATATAAATTTTAAATAAATACTTAAACATATTTTATATTGATTAAATCAACTTTAATAAGTCTTTAAAAAGCAATATTTATTAAACCATATATTTCTTTCCAAAACCATAGAAATCTTTTTCAAAATATTTATATATAGACCAACGGTGTCTGTATATAATTTTCTATCCTATGGTCAAGTGATACGGATATTTATCATTTTAATCTGCAATTTAAAATATATTCGGGTATATATCTTTTCAACCCGAAATCCCAAATTCAATTCAATTGAAAATCGCTTGGGTTTATCATTTCAACCCATAATGATTTTTTCCTATTCTACAGATCGTTCGGGTATGTATCATTTCAACCCATAGTGATTCTATACTAAAGCGAACTTGTAGAGTGATAACAGATATGATAATAATATAACAGTCATAAATCATCAATATAAATAACAGATAATGGTGTCAGATGTCATAGGTGAATAGATACAGATAACAGCATATATATAATAATGTAAATAACTAACAGCATCATATGTCAATTGTCGTTTCAATTGAAATCAAATTTAATATATATAAGAACATTAATCGTGAGTGATTGCTCACCTTTCGAGGCTAGAGATGAATGGGAATGAGATGAGTTACGGATCCCAGCACGAATTCCAAAGCGAAGTGAGATGGGTACGAATTCGACGAACAAAGCTGATGGATAAGGAATCGATGAAATCAAATCAGAACATGATCGATGAAGATAATTGGTATAAGTAAACTATATATATATATATCAAAATCCATTGTTTCAAATAAAACACATATACTGGACCCAACCCATATACATCACATAAATTTGAGATAATTACTCATATATATATATATATATATTCTAACAACTAAACTAACAAGCTTGTGTTTTATACAGATAGCAAAAACACATTTGTATCAAAATCAATATAACTAATATAAACAACATGCCACAAATGATTGTCATATATAACTTATATATATCCAACAGGTTATATATAAACGTATATAACTAAATATATGTAACGGACCTTAAAGTATCAATATACATTTATATCTAGCAATAGAATTTTCACACTATAGGCCGATATTATACTGTATAGACAAATACATCTACCAGTTATAAAGCTTTCTTCACTTTTTTTCAAACAAATAATATATATATATATATATATATATTTACTTTGAAATCAATATTACTGTAACCTTTAAACTCATATATATAAACACACGGTGGCATATAAGCATATATATATATATATATATATATATATATCTAACGTATATAAAATCAGCAGATGATAAATTGTACAAACCACAAAAATCTAAACAACATATGTACATAACATATATTTTATATACAGGCCAGACTGTTATATTATATACCCCGATATGAACGAACTGCTATATATAACCAAACTCAACTGAACCCATCTGCATTTTACAGAGCTCAACAGAGTATATATATTAATGAATATATATATATATATATATATAAACAGGTTTTCAAATATATAGTTTATAATATACAATACTAACATTTATTTACTTACAAACAGGTTTATAATTCACATATAAAATATATACCAACCCATGACTATATATACATATAACTAGCACGTATATATAAAAATCCTATTATAACAGGAACCGAAATGCAGAACATTGAATAATATGTCTTCATCCATGTTTCCTGGAGATTTGACCAGGTAACCGAGTGCTCGGCATTAGGTAGTACTCGGCTTCCAGGACTACTCGGCATTTAGTAGGACTCGGCTTCCAGGACTACTCGGCATTCAGTAGGACTCGGCTTCCAAGACTACTCGGCATTTGGTAGCACTCAGCGAGCAGGACTACTCGACATTCAGTAGCACTCGGCGTTTGTAAGCGCTCGGCATCGGAGGACATTCGGCATGTACAACTGCTTGGCATGGCTGAGTTGTTCGGCCGAAACCATCATTCGGCCGAAGGCACTACTCGGCTAAAGGCAACATCCGACCATAACTCTTGTTCGGCCAAGAAGCATCGTTCGGCCAGAAGCATCGTTCGGCTAAAGCATCGTTCGGCCAGGGACAATGTTCGTTCGAACGTTTCGTTTAGCCAGAGGCACGTTCGGCTTCGACTGATATTCGTTCTACCCATGCAGTAAGCGCCTCGTCCGGCATCGAGAGGGTGGTTCGGCATCCGAGTGATCGGCCTATTTAGTTCGGCATACAGCGACCACTCTATTTGGGCCAAGGTGTTCGGCTGCCGAGCCCACCCGGGAAGTCCGACCCATCTTTGCCTATAAATAGAGGGGCAGGGGCACAATGAAGAGGGACCTTTTTTAGGAGAACACTGGAGAGACTCTGCCATTTTCAAGACTCATCTTCTTTACTTACCCATTTCATTCAAGCATTTGATCTACGAATTGTATTTGTAATCAATCATTAAGAAGATCAATAAAGTTTAACCTCAAAGTGGACGTAGGCAATTACGCTGAACCACTATAAATCCGGTGTTCTTACTTTCTGCATTTAAATTAGCATATTCTTCCTTGTTTAATTTATCTTCATAACTTATATCTCTACACAATCTTTCTCAACGAGGTTAGTGACCAATTTTGGTGCTAACACTTTGGTGCTTTCGCTGAGAATTAAATTCTCAAACCTCAAGGATCTGCTTTGAAGCTACTAGGTTGAACAAATCCCCCAAAGAAGATCTGACTCATTGATAGGACATCCGTTGATTCTACTCAGAGTTCATACCAATAACTCTACAATGGCAAGACCACGTACCAGGTCAGCTTCTCATAATGCGGATGCCCATGAGACTGCTAGCGTGCAACAAGCAGGACCTAGCAATCAGCCAGCGATTCTGGGTGTAGGAATTGCCGCCCAGGACCAGACTCCAGTTGTCACCAGAATAGAGTTCAACGACTTGATGAGAGAACTCAGGGAAAGCAGGAGACAACTAGGAGAGCAGATGCAAGCTAACGCCAACCTGATGGCACAACTCACTCAACAGTAGCAACATAATGCTGGGGGCAATCCCGCTCCTTATTCCTCATCCGACAGCTCAACTTCCTCTGACGAACCTCCCAGGCGCAGACGCCGTAAGACTGAAGCTGCGCGGGTAGGTGCTGCTGTTCGAATAGCTGGAGACCGTGACCAAGCAGGAACTGGAGACTTCGGAACCGGAGTGCGGGTAGAGGCTGGAGACCTAGACCATCAAAATGCTAACGATGTCGAACCTCAAGAGGCGCGTTTGGTAGATCGCCAGGAGAGGAGGCATCAGCATGGACAGTCACGTAGAACAGACTCTAACCTTCCACCTTCCATACAAGCACCAGATCTGACAGCCATGGTCAGGCAATTGATGAAAGAAAATCAGGGCTTATCGAATGACGATTGGGGAGTATCAAGAAGTCATACTCCGTTCACAGATATTGTGCTGCAGGCGGCGTACCCCAGAAAGTTTAGTATGCCAACTATCCCAGCGTATGAGGGAAAGACAGACCCCAGACAACATGTCATGAGGTACGAGTGGATGATAGACTCAGCTAGAGAAAATGATGCAACCAAGTGTAGATGCTTTCCAATTACTCTATCTGGGATCGCTACTATGTGGTTCACCCGACTTCCTCCGCGGTCCGTATCCAATTTCGAGGAGTTGGCAAAGAAGTTTATTGAGCAGTTCAGTATACACACTACTCGTCCAAAGGACGTAATGTCTCTGTCAAGTGTAATCCAAAATCCTGGGGAGTCATTGAAGGAATATTTGCAAAGATTCAATGTTGCGGCAACTGAAGTCAGTAATCCCAATGATCATGCAATTCTAATGGCTGTAATGAGAGGTGTGGATCCGAATTCTTAATTTGGAGACTGGTTAGCAGGAAAACCTCCGACTACGCTAGAGCATTTCTACTCAAAGGCATACCAGTTCATAAGAAGAGAGGAAGCTAGGTGGGTAAGGCGAGATAACGCACCAGGACCTGTCCAAGAGTCCATGAAGAGCAACATTGCTGTGAAGCAATCCGGAGACAACTCGGGAAAGGTCCAAGTCAATGTCCAGAACAAGCCTGGGCAGCCTAAGGAGTCCGGAGGAAGAAATCAAGGGAAGAAGAGAGAAGCGGGGAAGTGGAAGCCGAGAATTCCGAGCTACAACGAGTATACCTCGCTGAACGCGTCTCTTGAGAATATTTACCTCTCAACCTGCAATACCTTTCAGTACAGAAAGCCACGTCCAAAAGAGTCAACCGAGGAATAGAAACGGACTGGAAAATACTACCGCTTCCATGAGACCTACGGGCACAGTACGGAAGAGTGCCGACACCTACATGATGCCATAGAGAAGTTGATCAGGCAGAAGAAGTTACAAGAGTTTGTGAAGGATCCACAGGAAGGAGGACAAGGAACATCTAACCCAGGTCGTGCACCAGCTCCGCGTCATCCCGAGGAGCCTGCCCGAACAGTGGGTAAACTAGTCATAAACACAATCATCGGCGGACCTCACCCCGCGGATAAGAATTGGCAAGAGATGGAGCGGTATGCAAGTTCCCTAAAGCATGCAGATTTTGAGTGTTGTTCGAACGTGGAGGATGGGACCCCTGCTAAGCAGCAGCGCGTAATGACAGACGATATAGTGTTCAGAAACAGAGATGCTGACCAGGTAGAGGCTCCAACCATCGACCCGATGGTCATATCTGCGACGATCGGACCGGCTTATGTGAAAAGAATTCTGATTGATTATGGAAGTTCTGTCAACATCATCTTCAAGAAGGCTTATGACCAGATGAAAATGGAAACAAAGGACTTGAAACCGTCCAAAGCTCGTATACATGGCTTCAATGGTCAGCGACCGATGCGGTAGGATATGTTGAGTTACCGGTTGAACTGGGACAAGGCGAACGTCGCAGGGTGCGAATCCTTCCCTTCGTAGTTTTGGATGTGGATTCTCCGTATAATGTATTCCTGGGCCGACCGGCCCTGGCTGAATTTAGAGCAGCATTAGCCCCATGGTGCCTGACTTTAAAATTCCCAACTGACAAAGGAGTAGGAGTTGTTCATGGCGACCAGGCAACCGGTCGTGCATGTTATGTGGCAGAGCTCAGAGAGGCCCATCGGAGGGAGAAAGGAAAAGTTGCGGACATTCCGGTCCGCATCCTTAATAATGATGATTGACAAGTAGTGCCCAAGCCCTAACTCGGGCATAATTCTTGGATCTTCAGAGACATAGATCCGAGAGACGATGATGAGAAACCCAGGGAAGAAAAGGCAGCGCCAGCTGAATTAACAATTGACATTTCAGTCAGCCGAAACGATCCATCGTGAGTGCTGAAGATCGGATCACAACTCGGCCCCACAATGACTGAAGACCTTAGTGATTTCCTCTGGGAAAATCTTGATGTTTTCGCCTGGGTGCATTCTGATATGTGCGGGAATTCTCCCGCCATTACGAGTCATATGTTGAACATAGACCCGAAATACGTCCCAGTTAAACAAAAGAGGAGAGGAATGGACCCAGAGAGGTCCGTTGCTCTTAGAGAGGAAGTGGACAAACTCAAAGCCAATGGGTTCGTCCGCGACGCCCTCTACCCCGAATAGGTATCGAATCCCGTGCTGGTAAAAAAGGCGAATGGGAAGTGGAGAACTTGCGTAGATTATTCCGACTTGAACTAAGCGTGCCCCAAGGACAGTTTCCCGTTGCCTAGGATTGATCAGTTGGTCGACTCCACTGTAGGACATGAGCTGTTATCATTCATGGATGCATACTTGGGTTACAATCAAATCCCGATGCATATTCCGGACCAAGAACACACCAGCTTCGTTACAGATGTCGGGCTATATTGCTATGTAGTAATGCCCTTCGGACTGAAGAACGCAGGAGCGACTTATCAGCATTTGGTGAATCGAATGTTCAAAGACCAGCTTGGTAGGACGATGGAAGTCTATGTGGATGACATGCTCGTGAAGTCACGACAGTCAAACAACCACATTCGAGACTTGGCTGAAATGTTTGACATACTCAGGTATTATGGGATGAAGATCAACCCTCTGAAGTGTTCCTTCGGCGTTGCGTCGGGGAAGTTTTTGGGATTCATCGTCAATGCTAGGGGAATTGAAGCTAACCCAGAAAAGATCCAAGCTATTCGAGATGTGCAAGTGCCCCGAACTATAAAACAGGTACAGAGCCTGAATGGAAAAGTAGCTGCGCTGAGTCGATTCATATCCAGGGCAACAGACAAGTGCATCCCTTTCTTTGATATAATAAAGAAAGGGAAAAGGAATTTCGAGTGGACATCCGATTGTGAGGAAGCATTCCGGGATCTGGTGAGGCATCTGGAGAGTCCACCAGTGCTGTCAAAACCAATGGACCATGAGATGCTGTACTTGTACTTGGCCGTATCCCCACATGCTATAAGTGTGGCTCTGGTTCGCGAGGAGAACCGAATCCAAAAGCCGGTGTATTACGTTAGCAAGCGTTTAACGGGGGCAGAAAGAAATTACCCTAAAATCGAGAAATTGGCCTATTGTTTGGTGATTGCATCACGTAAGCTGCGCCCATACTTTCAAGTGCACTCAATTAGTGTTTATACCGATCAACCCCTACGGCAGGTACTCCAACGACCAGAAACTTCTGGAAGATTGTTAAAATGGAACATCGAGTTGAGCCAGTTCGATATCGCCTACTTGCCACGAAGAGCCATACAAGGGCAAGCATTAGCAGATTTCATCGTTGAGTTTACCATACCCATCGAACCAGATAATCACGACGTCATCCCCCCCGTTCGATGGAAATTGTACACTGATGGGGCATCAAACGACCGTTGCTCCGGCGCGGGTGTAGTTCTTGTAACTCCGGAAAATCGATCAATTTGTTACGCTTTGAAGCTCGATTTCCCAGCTACAAATAATGAAGCAGAATATGAAGCACTGATTGCTGGCTTGAAGCTCATCGGAGAACTCGGGATCAAATTAGTTGAAATCTTTTGTGACTCACAGTTGGTGGTTTACCAAGTGCGGGGAGATTACCAAGCAAAGGGACAGAAGCTTGCTCCGTACCTTATCTTGGTTCAAGAACTACTGTCGAATCTTGAGCGTTATGATATTTCGCATGTCCCGTGCGAACAGAATAAAGAAGCCGACTCGTTGGCTAAGTTTGCGAGCATAGGCGATGCGCAGCAAATGGGATTGTATCCCGTTGAGGCCTTGCATGCCCCGAGCATAGACGAGATGAAAGTTGATCGTGTGTTGGAAACGAGAATCGAGAAGGAGTCGTGGATAACCCCATTCAAACTGTACCTGACGACCGGGACTTTACCAGAAAAAAGGAGCGAAAGACGACAGGTCCTTCGAAAGGCCGCGCGATACGTGATGTAGGATAGATTAATGTATCGAAAAAGGTTCTCAGTCCCCTTATTACGGTGCATCGCTCATGATGAGACAAAGCGGGTCTTGAAAGAGGTTCACGAAGGGGAATGTGGCGACCATACTGGGGGGCAAACGCTAGCAAAAAAGATCCTCCGATATGGATATTACTGGCCGACCGTAAATCGGGACGCTACAGACTACGCAAGGAAATGTGACAAGTGTCAAAGATATGCGAAAATCCCGAGGACTCCATCAACGGAACTCACACAAATGGTTAGTCCCTGGCCATTTGCAATCTAGGGAATCGACATAATCGGCTCTTTGCCTATATCCAAAGGTGGTGCGAAATACGCGATAGTTGTAGTCGACTATTTCACAAAATGGGCTGAGGCAGAACCTTTGGCCACAATCACCTCTAAGAAGGTCATTAACTTTGTTGTACGAAGCATTATATGCCGCTTTGGCCTTCCTCGCACCATCATTACGGACAACGGGACGCAATTTGAAAGCAGAGAGTTCAAAGAGTTCTGTTTAAAGTATGGCATCGAGAAGAAATTCGCCACCGTTGCACACCCAAAAGCTAACGGACAAGTCGAGGCCGTTAACAAAATAATCAAGTCCATACTGAAGAAGCGCCTGGAGAAGGTCGGAGGCAAGTGGGTAGATGAACTCCCGACAGCATTATGGGCTTATAGAACTACCCAAAAGTCCACGACCGGCCACACTCCATTCGCCTTAGCATACGGCTCGGAAGCCGTTATACCCGTGGAACTTGAAGTTCCATCACACCGAGTGACATACTATGATCCCAAGACGAACCAGGACCTCTTGTTGGAATCGCTAGACTGCATCGATGAAAAACATGAAGAGGCCGAATTAAGGGCGGCGGCGCATAGGCACCGAGTCAAGCGTTACTACGACGGCAGAGTCCGCCCAAGGATTTTTGATGTGGGTGATCTCGTTCTGAAACGAGTCTTCCCGGTACCATCACGTATGGATCCCAGCTGGGAAGGTCCGTACGTCATTGAACGGAAGCTTGGAGAGGGAACATTCAAGCTAGCGACCGTTGATGGCGCAACACTCCCCCGAGCGTGGAACAGTGAACATTTGCGACATTATTACATTTAGTATGTTTCCTTCCTGTTTTAGGCACAGTTATTTCCTGTATGTTGTCATTCAATCGTAGCTTAGTTTCTTTTTAGCCATGTAATCAAGCAGCTTAGTTGTTTTTCATTAATAAAGGCTTGAAGCCGTACTTTTCGTGAATTACTAATGTCTCTATACCTCATAGTCGGGTGGTGAATTACTAGAACTACATTATCCTGTACGATGTACGAACTCGTATAAACAATTTCAAATCTCCGAATCCCCAGAGCGCGGACCGGAGTATTCTAAGTCCCCGGAGCGCGGACTAGAGTGTGAACAATTTCAAATCTCCGAATCCCCAGAGCGTGGACCGGAGTACTCTAAGTCCCCGGAGCGCGGACTAGAGTATAAACGATTTCAAATCTATGAATCACCAGAGCGTGGACCGGAGTACTCTAAGTCCTCGGAGCGCGGACTAGATTGTAAACGATTTCAAATCTCCGAATCCCCAGAGCACAGACCGGAGTACTCTAAGTCCCCGGAGCGCGGACTAGAGTATAAACGATTTCTAATCTCCGAATCCCCAGAGCGTGGACTGGAGTACTCTAAGTCCCCGGAGCGCGGACTAGAGTATAAACGATTTCAAATCTCTGAATCCCCAGAGCGCGGACCGGAGCACTCTAAGTCCCCAGAGCGCGGACTGGAGTATAAACAATTTCAAATCTCTGAATCCCTAGAGCACGAACCGGAGTACTCTAAGTCCCCGGAGCGTGGACTAGAGTGTGAACAATTTCAAATTTCCGAATCCCCAAAGCGTGGACCGGAGTGCTCTAAGTCCCCAGAGCGCGGACTAGAGTATAAACGACTTCAATCTCCGAGTCCCCGGAGTGCGGACCGGAGTACTCTAAGTTCCCAGAGTGCGGACTAGAGTATAAACGACTTCAATCTCCGAGTCCCCTGAGCGCGGACCGGAATACTCTAAGTCCCCAGAGCGCGGGTTAGAGTATTAACAATCTCAATCTCCGAATCCCCTGAATACAGGTCAACTCACTATAAGTCCCTGGAATGCGGAGTTAGAAAAAATTCTAAGTACTCAAGAAATGTAGAACAAGAAGCATGCCACTCCGAAGAATGTTCGAACAACGCGAGAATGAACAAGAGATATACGACTCATAAGTGCTTGAGTTTTGACCGCAGTTACTCAGAAAGCTAAAAAAGTAAAAGAATCGTTCAAACGACTAAGTAACTGAACTTTATTCAACAATCCAAAATGAGGTTACACAGTTATCCCTTCAAAACTTGGAATCAAGAACCTATCTACACAAACTACGGAGACGAAAGATAAAAGTAATTACAAGACTTAAGCAAGAAACTCGTTGAACGAGTATAGCAATTATTTCTTCGGTTTCTTCTTCTTGTCTTCTTTTGTTTTTTCCGATGACTCCTCTCCCTCGCGCTTTTTCTTGGATTTCTTGCTTGCTAAAGAAGCGGAGTCAGGAGTAGGAGAAGGAACATCCAGTGGTTTAGACCTACCCGGGAGAATGATTTTCAAAGGTCTGTTCCGCGGGTTGGTAAGTTCCAGTATTTCGGGCTCAACTTTGACCTCGACCTTTTTCTTCTCCTCTTCGGCGAGGCGTTCTTTCATGTTCATCTTTGAGGTATGTTTAGAGGCGCCAGTGATTTCGATTTCATCACTCCCTTCGGCGGGAGATGAAGTGTCAAGCTTATCATCATCTAGCGCCCCGATCACTTGAGCGTCAGGGCCAGGAGTTACTTCCGCATAAGCAACACCGCTTGTTTTCTCTACCTCCTCCTTGGCGTCATCACTCCTTGGAGTTGGCTCGGGGTTAGAGCAGCCTGCATGAAAACATAAAGAATGAACATTAGAACGAGTATCCATTGCTGGAAAATGACAGATCTTATAACTTCTAAAAAAAGAAGCGTTTTCTACCGGGTTCTGGCTGGCTATCGGTTGCGCGTGGAGTTTCACCCTCCAGAATAGGAGATAGCATATGAACGCCGAGCCTGGGATCTTCAGGATCATAGCCGGCATGCTGCTCGAATGGGTCAAGTGTCAGCCGACCGACCGGTTAAGCAGCGGGAGGAGCAGCAATATGAGCCGTAGTCTTAGCCCCAGATGGGCCAGCTTCGTCATTTTTCTCTTCTGGTAGGGGAGAGCCTTTGCTATAAAGAGCCAAAGCTGCAGATAAGTCCGCTGGCTCGTTCCCTCTAAGGAATTCCTTCACCAGAGCATCCTCGTCGACTTCTTCAGAGCCCGACTCGATTTTTATAATCTTCACTAAAGTTTCCCAGGCCTCAGCTAGGGATTCGAGATAACCCTCACCCAAGAATGTCAAGTCGCGATGCATAAGGATGCGGGCTCCATACTCAGCAATCAATGGGTCAAACATGCACTTGACCTCTTCCCTGCCGGCCTCTACGGCTGCCTCGAGGCGAGAGTCAATCTCCTCCGCAGCTTTTCTTTTGCCCTCTTCACGGGCTTCGTCTTTCATTTTTTCAACCCCAGCAAGTTCGTCATCGAGCTTCGTTTTCAAGAGCCGAGTAGCAACGATTTCATCACAATATCGATGTGACTCTTCTTGAGCAGCTACTTTATCCTCTTTCTCCTTGGAGAGTAATTCTTTCAACTCTTTGACTTGTATGGCAAGCACGTCCCTTTCTTTTTGGATAGAGTCTTTTTCTAAGGCAAGGGCACCGCTGCGCTGGACTGGTTCATCGAGTTCCTTCTTGTGGGCCATCTCCAAACGAGTAACTACCTCAGTGGTATCTTTCGCACTTTGCTCAGCGGCTTCAAGCTTCAACTTGTACGAAGTGAGCTCTTCGTCTTGATGCTTAATGATGTTCTTGTCACAACCAGCCTCCAGTTTCAGACGATCAATTTCATATTGTCGCTCAACTGACACCTCCGAGATCTTTTCAACCAAGTGTACAAACGCGTCATGTTGAACATAGACGTCGTTGTTACAGGCAATGGCACTCTGCTTCACGTACCCAAGGATATGGTGAATAGCCGGGAGGAATTTTAGACCGTCAAAGAAGATTTTTGAGAATTTGGCCTTAAGATCGACCATCTTCTCTGCTACAGTCGGATCAACCGCGGGAGTGGGGGTGGAGGCTTTGGAAGCTCTGCTCTTTTTCGATGCTCCCGAGTTTACCTTGTGCTTGACGAACCGGAGTGTTGCTCTCGAGAAACATCGAGTTGAGACCCCTTCTGTGAAAGCTTCTCTCTATCCGTCTCAGTTTGAGGAGGAGGATCACGAGAGTGTGAAGATTGAGAGTATGTTTTCTTTCGGTAGGATGATTCACGAGGACGGTTGTCTCGATCCTCATAGTCATCTTTGTCTCTACGTCTACCCGAACCCGAATCTCGTCCGGGATGGTGAAATATAGAAGAGCTGTGGAGACGGTCTAGTCCGTGAGAGCGCCCCATGTCACCTACAAAGAATAAAGATAACAACGAGTTAAGAAAAATCTGGGAAATAAGAAAAAACTTGAAGTGTATGATGGAATGCATATGTGCGTGTGTGTCCTAGTGTTCCCCCGACAGACCGGTTCTTTTATCTTTACTGATCGGAGTATTGTCTCCCTGGGCTGGGAGTTAAACTTCCGCATTGCCTCTAGCGGGTGAAGAATACTTGAAAGCTTCAGGATCGTCAAATCCATAATTAAGTATATCGTCAGGGATGGAAAGATTCGACAGACCCCTTAGAGAACTTACCATATGTTGTGAGGAAGCCTCTTTCTCTGGCGGGATGAGCGTAGCTTTTGAAGTTCCGCCAACTTTCTCCTTCCGTATCTTGTATTTTAACTTCTTCTTTCCCTTCGAAGGCGAGGATGACGTCTCAATGTCGTGAACTTCGACCGCCGGATTCCAAGCGGGACCCACATTCTCGCCTTGAGTCTCAGGAGCTTCATCCTCCTTGTGCTCACCCTCTTCGTGTGCATCGGGAGTGTGGCATGACGACGACCCAGCTTGTTTTTTCCCTTTACCGGATGCCGGCTTGGGAATAGAAATGCCCTCCGGAAGGCTAATCCGACGACCAGGGGCTAGCAAGCCGAACCTTGACAATGATTCATTTGAGATGATGGTTCGGATGTCTCGTTCCTCGGCAGGAAGAGCTCTAATGGCGTCAACGGCCTCAGAATATCCTCGGCCCTCCGGACGTGGGTTAGTACCTGAAAAGATGAAACGAGAAGTTAGGAAAAGCATAACTCCAATTGAACACGAATGATGATTCAGCAGAGAGACTTACTGCCTTCGACCCATCTCCTCGCAAAACCAGAAGGGCAATGCACATAGAACCATTCCTGTTTGTACAGGGCGAATTTGCTACATGCTCCTGTCAAGATTTGGCATTTGTGGTACGGCTCGAGGAACATGAAGGAAGGGCTATCTTTTCGTTTTTTGATCATATAAATGTATCTGATGTCTCCGGAAGTTGGAGTTCTAGAGAAGACGCCATGAAGAGTAGGTAGGTCTCATATAGAAACGCGTGACCGTTTGGGTGCAGCTGCGACGGGGCAATGTCTATGTACTGCAACACGTCCCGAAGAAATAAATTGAACGAAGGCACGATGCCCATCCAGCACATGAACTTGTTGCAGGTGGTATATCCGACTGGGGGCAGATGAGGGCGATCATGTCGCGACGGGACTAACACGTCGGCGAAAGGAATCCCATGAATGGAGCACATTCGTTGAAGTGCGACTTCGTTAATCTTCGAAGCCTGGGAGTCGATCGGGTTGTCTAAGAGAATTGTTGCCTCCAGGGCATCAGGAGCTAAGTTATGGGAGGGGGAAGTCGACGGATCTGAAGTATCAGCAACTTCTTGCCTTGATGACGGCCCAGGCCTATCAGATATAGTGGCGGAGCTAGACTTTTTAGACATCCCCAATAAATAACGAATCTGTCTAAGTGCCTGTGAAAGCTATACTTAAAAAACGTTGAATGTTAGAATTAACAATATGAGTATTCCCCCCACGTGGTGTGTAAACTAGTGCAAGCAATCGTTTATAAGCAACGAGAATTTAGAGATTACGAAGATACGAAAACGAGTTTCGAATCATAACCTTCGAAGACCGTCATTGCTTACCGTCTCAAAAAGCTCGCCTTGTGGTAATTACAGTTTCGGATTCAGAAAACGTGTGTTAATCTAAGTTCAGATTTATGTCTGTAAAACCCAGAGAGTTAATGATCCAGGACAGTCTCATATGCTGGCACGCCTGAGTCCTCGTCCCTGTTTTGTCAAGTATAGTTCAGGATTTGTATTGGTCGGCCTTAGGATGGTTCGGCACTTATACACTTTGGCATTTACAATTGGTCGGCATTTGTATCGTTCGGCCTAGGATTGGTTCGACATTTGAATTGTTCGGCCAAGGTTTGGTTCGTCATGGTCCAGCGTAGTTCGGCGTTTATGTTTGCTCAGCTTAAGTTTGGTTCAACATTTGTTCTGTTCGGCCTTGATATGGTTCAGCATTTAAATGTGTTCGGCCTTGGTTCTGTTCGGCTAAGTTATTGTTCGGCATTTTTAACAAGTGTTCAGCTTCGTATTTTTTGGTTAAGTTGTTGTTCGGCATTTTAATGAGTGTTCGGCTTTGGTTTGTTCGGCTAAGTTGTTGTTCGGCATCTTAATGAGTGTTCGGCTTTGGTGTGTTCGGCTAAGTTGTTTTTCGGCATTTTAATGAGTGTTCAACCTTGGTTTGTTCGGCCAAAATACTGTTCGGTAGCCCTCCATTTCACCGTCCGGCGCATGACAGCATACGCCGAACCAGAGCTATGCCATCCGACACCCTTACCACCTCCAACACTTTCATTCTTCTTTAATTTCGGTTCGACACGAAGAAGCTAAGTCCGATGGTCATATGTGTAAACACTCCACATCATTCCTCCTCGCCACGCATCATCGTTCGGCAATAAAGACGACCTAGTCGAAAGTTTCTACATGACACACTCGGCCATCTCGTTTGAAACCTATTCGAATCGTACAAGGAATAATACCTAGTTTGCAGATTGGAGCTTAGGAAGAAGTAGTTAGGTTTTGAATCTGATCGGCTGGCGAGAATTGCAAATTTTGGAAGAGTGGCTGAAGTAAAAGAGTAAAGGAGAAGAAGAGGGGAAGGACCTGGTTTTATAGGGGAAAAAGGTGGAAGTCGAAGGGGCTATATCCGGTAGAACCGGTCAAAGTTGTGTTGTTCGGCTTCGAAACGTAGGATTGTTCGGCACGTAAGGAACGTTCGGCTTCGAGCGTACTGTTCGGCATTCATCCCTTAGCACACAACACAACCACTGATATAATCAAAAGGGCATCTCCATTCGAAATTAATCAAGGGTTTAAAACGAAACGCGAAGGTTATAAAACTCAAAGCGTATCACGTTCAGTCACGTAATACACTTTGGGGGGCAAGTGTTTCTTGGAGATTTGACCAGGTAACTGAGTGCTCGGCATTAGGTAGTACTCGGCTTCTAGGACTACTTGGTATTCAGTAGGACTCGGCTTCCAGGACTACTCGGCATTCAGTAGGACTCGGCTTCCAGGACTACTCGACATTCGGTAGCACTCGGCGAGCAGGACTACTCGGCATTCAGTAGCACTCGGCGTTTGTAAGCGCTCAGCATCGGAGGACATTTGGCATGTACAACTGCTTGGCATGGATGAGTTGTTCGGCCGAAACCATCATTCGGCCGAAGGCACTACTCGGCTAAAGGCAACATCCGGCCATAACTCTTGTTCGGCCAAGAAGCATCGTTCGGCTAAAGCATGCATCGTTCGGCTAAAGCATCGTTCGGCCAGGGACAATGTTCGTTCGAACGTTTCGTTCAGCCAGAGGCACGTTCGGCTTCGACTGATATTCGTTCTACCCATGCAGCAAGTGCCTCGTCTGGCATCGAGAGGGTGATTCGGCATCCGAGTGATCGGCCTATTTAGTTCGGCATACAGCGACCACTCTATTTGGGCCAAGGTGTTCGGCTGCCGAGCCCACCCGGGAAGTCCGACCCATCTTTGCCTATAAATAGAGGGGCAGGGGCACAGTGAAGAGGGACCTTTTTTGGGAGAACACTAGGGAGACTCTGCCATTTTCAAGACTCATCTTCTTTACTTACCCATTTCATTCAAGCATTTGATCTACGAATTGTATTTGTAATCAATCATTAAGAAGATCAATAAAGTTTAACCTCAAAGTGGACGTAGGCAATTACGCTGGACCACTATAAATCCGGTGTTCTTACTTTCTGCATTTAAATTAGCATATTCTTCCTTGTTTAATTTATCTTCATCACTTATATCTCTACACAATCTTTCTCAACGAGGTTAGTGACCAATTTTGGTGCTAACAATCCATATAATAATACATACAAGAAGCTTATTTATAAAAATCAAAAAATCAAACTATACATACATATTATAGTTTAAGTAAACTAATATATGAACAACGTATGGATTTACATATACTTTAAAACATACTACCTCTTGTTTTCCTTTTCAAATATATTAAATATCTTCCAAACATCTCTTCTCAGATATATACACGCGTACGCTTATATATATGTAAGCCTTGCATACCCCAAACGTGAAACGTCAAGCAAGAAAAATACGAGCATGAGCAAAAATGAACGTGCAGCTGCAGACTTATGTGTACTTACTTTATATAATATATATAAAAACTTAAATACACCATATATAACCTCTTTATAACTAATATGCCCACTAACAAATTGTATGCAGCATTCAAAACTTATGCATTATAACAGTTTTAAAATCTATATGTGTATATATATATAGCTTGATATAATAGAACAGTATATTATCTTTATTAATAAACAGTACAATTATCTTTATACGGTACTTAACAATATATAAATGAATGCTTTAACAGTACATCATATAAAAGAATATATTAAATCTATGCTTATATAAAAGTTAATAAACAGTACACTATCTTTAAAATTCATATGATACATGTGATGAAAACAATATGAATGCGGCTCCTTAATAAAGCCTTATATAATATATACATATGCAAGCCGCAACCTATTTTGATTAACAGAACTTCTTATATCAAGCTATATATATTATACCACAAAAAATATAAATATATAAATCTAAACAACAATATATATATATATATATATATCTAACCCATAATATGTACATGCATACTATATATATAATAGAATACAAAAGCAATAAGCAAAATAAACCATATCCCTGACTCGTATATATATACACATATATATACTTTATAACTTATATAAATAAGAAAGTATATATTTTTAAATAACAGATTTTGAATAAAATATATATAAGTCTATACCTGATAAGAAGAAGAAAGTAGAGAGCTCGGCTGAGGTGAAGAAGAGATGGGTTGAGCTTTGATTTTTCAATGGAGTTTGGAGCGCATGGAAGGGAGGAAACAAGGTACGGGTTTGGACTGCCAGGTGGAGTGGCGATCGGCCGTTGAGTTCGGTGGGCCACTGACGTAGGGAGGATGGAGTTGAGGCGCTGATGATCACGGAAAGGCCGGCCTGGGTACTTGGTTGCCGAGATGGAGTGAGTGTGGGGCGGCGGTCGACGAGATGATGCAGGCGAGGTGGACGAGGCCACGGCACAGGACTGGATCGGTGTTGTGGAGAGGAGGAAGGAAAATTTTAAGTTTGGTTCGGCAAGGAGAAAAAAAGAAGAGGAATAGTTTTTTTTTAAAATAAAAGAGGAAGAAGAATGAGCTGGCAACGGTTTTTTTTCTGGGGAAATAGGAAAATAGTGAACAGAGAGGAAGAAAGTGAAACAATAGCAATGTAAACTAAAGTGATGGAAGAGTAAGAGTCCAACGCGAGAATTGAGGAATAATAATGACTAATGGCTGTTTGTTTCAACGGTTAGATAGACAAAAGGACAAGAAACCAAAAGCGTGAAATTGGGTACCGGTACGGTTATCTGTTTCACAGATTCCACCGTGCATCAGACATCGAAATTGACAATTGAATATACCGTAGAGATCAGCACGACGAGACAATCAAAACGGTATACAGATATCAGTGGTACGATCATCCTATTAAAAGTCGATAATCGGTACCAAAAATGCTGCCAAAACGTCAGATGATCGGAGCAATAGCAGTCCAAATTTGAAGAAACGAAATATGACGTCTCACTCAAAAGATGATTTACAAATTTATTGTATAAAAATATTCAGGTTCGGAAAATATTTTATTACCATCAAATTCTTACTAATTTAAATTTAAATGGAATTACATAAGAAAATAAACTTCCATATTATTTGATAAAAATTTACCAGTTGCTATGTTAAAATAGACGAATTCTAAATATCAAATTTTTATTTCAAATTTTTATTGTTTAAAATTTCACAAAATTTCAATTAATTAAATAGATAAAACCACTAAATTTTACGGGTCGTTACATGGGTCGAAACTAGATGTTCCGAAGGGGTCGAAGCCTTACTTTGATTTTAAATGAAAACGCGCCTACTTTGCTTTCGAAAGGAATGCTTTCGACTTGGTTAGCTTTCGACTGGGTCAAATTGTTTTAAAGGATGGTTTCGAAAGAGGTTGCACCTTTTTTTTTTAAGTAAATGCTTTCGATGGGGTCAAAACCCCTTACTGCTGCTTTCCCCCTTTCGAAGCAAATGGTTTCGAAAGGGTTACATTGTTTTTAAAACTTAGCCACTTCTCTAATGCTTTCGAAGGGTTGGTTTTGACACCATCACTTCTTTACTTAGGACATAGCATTCGAAAGAGTGCTTTCGACTTGGTTGTTTTATGACCCTTTTGTTCTATTGAAAGTTAAACCCAAAAGGTTTTGAAAGGAATTGTTTTTAATGGTTTCGAAAGGTCAATCCACATGTTTTACTTGAACACAAATGCTTTCGAAAGGTTTGATTTTATGAAAAGGATTTAGTGCTTTCGAAAGGTTTAAGATAAATATTTCGAAGGGGTGGTTCCCTAATGGTTTCGAAAGGTTTTAAATGGAAGGTTCCAATGTTTTCGAAAGGCAATGTTTACGGTGTGTTGATAAGAGGATGTCTAAGGTTTTGAAGCTTTCAAAAGAAAGGTTTTTCAATGTTTTCAAAAGGTTTATTAAGAATGGTTTTGAAAGGTATGTTTTGGCCTTTCGGCTTGAGATTATAAAGCAAAGTAGTTACTTGGTTTCGAAAGGGGTACTTTAAATGGTATCGAAAGGGGTACTTTCATAGTTTTAATGTTTTCATCAACATAGTTTTGTGTAAAGTATATGTAACATGGCAAGGCGATTGAGTAAAGCATAGAGTATATTTTCCTTGTTTAAAGCAAGATTTAAAGGTTTAAATCAATTTGAGAGAAAATGTTTTCAAGGAAAATTTTATGGGTAATTGATCTTAAGTAAAATGACTCAGATATTAGAATACCAGATGGGACTGGTATGGGGTTGCACCCTATACTTTTGCCAGTATCCCCTAGCTAATATAAGTCCAAAATTCCAGTGTGTAGGGCTTTGTCACAGGTAATACTAAAATGATGTTACACATAGAAAGGAATCTATAAAGGAGAGATAGGTTATTGGTGAGCCCGCAAAACCATTATGATCAGTTAACCCTAGGAGAACTAAGTTAGGGACAGACCATCCAGAAGAGGAGTATCTAACATAAGTTAGATTATTTTTTTATTTTGTTTGGTAGGCCCGAGTTAGTCAAAGGATAGTTGTTAGCCAAAAAAAACTGTAGTGTTCAGAAAGATAGTCCATTTGTTACCTGATTTACATGCTTATATGATATTGCTCTATTGTTTTAACCAGTTTTGGTTGCAAGATTAAGATTTGCAAAAGATATGTTTTAAAAGGATATTAGTAAGGGGAAACCCGTTCCGCTAAGCGGCGTGGTCTCACTTAATATCAAATAACCGAGATGTGTAGTATTATTCACACCAAGCTTTATGTATGACTCGAAGTTTATGTTTTCCCCTTAAACTCTCGGGTGCTCAAAATTGATTTGAGTATGCTGAGGGTTGAAGATTTGTAGGTTTTAGTATGTGGACGAATAAAGCTTTCGGAGATGAGCAGGAGGCTGATGCTAGCTATATTTAGGAGTTGTTTTGTTTTATTTCCGTTGTGTTGTATTAAGTTTGCTATGACTATTTAGTACTCTGGTCATCCAAGCGGGCATCTTCATATGTCGCTCTTGGCGTATTTATGTAGTAATTATATTTGTTCTGAACCTGGGAAACATTTGGGATTATGTAACATGGATATAAAATGTTGTTTTGAAATGTAATCTGAAAAGTGTTTTAATCTAGGATGATTTTGTTTCATATTCAAGTGCTTATGATATTATGGATGCCATTAACATTACCGTATTTGGTCACTGGAAGTTAATACTATGGATGACTGCAGCATTTGTAGCGCTTAGCTTCGGGCCTTCAGATAGAGGATGTTACATTACTTGTGTTGTGTTTGTGGGGTGTGTGTATTATGTGTGAATGCACGAGTGCTCAGATGTGAATTTATACTGCAGTTTTTATGTTCATCCATATGCCTATGTGTAAGTGAGTTCGCAAATTTTATATGCTCCAGATTTAGCTACCATGATCTTGTTTTTGACCATATATTATTGTGTATTTCATATGTTGTAAGCCTTGTTAGCTCTACTATATTCCATTGAAAATTTGCAACTACCCTATATATTATTCCACTTAATATGCTGCTACTATATATATTATTCCACTTGGTTGTATTAAAAAATAATTGAATATTTTGGGTCTAAATCTTTTGAATTTGAGTTATGTTACTTTGTTTTGTATGCATGTTCAACTTTATGTTTGTAAACTTATGTAAGTTATAACTATTACTGAAATCTATATATATACACCTATTGGTTATGATATATGCATAAATGTGAATATCTGTTTAATAAACAAGCAAAGTGAGTTTGTTTGTGCTGTTTATATGAATATTAGTTCTTATTTTATAGAAGCATGTAATTTAATATATAGTATATGTTTTAATAAGGTATTTATTGACTTATGAATGAATTGAATTAATTTGGATGTTGTATAATTATTTAAGAATTAAGTTATATATATATATGTATGTATTATAAAAAGATAAATTTATTTGCCAATATAAAATTATTTGTGTTTGATTATGGGAATTTAAAGATGATTCTTATATGTAATTTTTAGCTTTACGAACTATTTTGTGAATTATGAAATAATTTTTTTGTATGTAATATTTTACTCTATATATTATTTATAATAATCTGAGTTGTACTTTTATGTTATTGATGAATATTTAATAATGAATTAATTTCATATTATTAGCACATACGTAATAAATTGAATAAGTAGATATATAATTGAGAAACTAGTTACTTCTTGTAAATATTAAATTATATATGAGTTTAGAAAATTATTTAATTAATTTTGGAATTTGTATTTATTATTCATCTCTTAATATTTATTTTATTATGAAATTATATGATTTGAATGTTTCATTATTAAGTATTGATTCGTTTAAATTTATTTAAATAATCTTTTTTATATATCAGTTTTTGAGTTCCATTTTCTTATCTTCCTTATATATTGATTCTGAAGATATGAGTGATTCACCGTTGATAATGATTTAGTTGAAGATTTGACATGACACGGTGATGACATCCTTCTGTGATTTTATGCTGTTTTATTCTATGATAAGAAACTTGAATAAACGGTTTAGTGATACCATCTGGTATGGCACTTTCCGTAACACTTTTTCAGTTATTTTTTGGACTCGTTATATAGAATAAAGAAGGGCGAGCGTTGTATGTAAGCTTTGAATAAATGGACTAGTAACACGTAGTGGTATGGGATGTCATTGTGTTATTTGTTCAGTTATTCTTTGCTCGTGGATGGCACTTACTATGAGGTATGTTGTATATGATACTCGATGCGTTGAGTGTTTGATAGTCATGTGGTAACTTATATGTAGAGCCGTATGACGGCCATTGTATATATTCTATCTGTCTGTCTACCTTTATCTAGCTCCCTTTGTGGTTCGAGAGTAAACCAGATTGGCCAGTATCCACCCTGGCGGCCTGATCGTAGGGTCACTCCCCAGATCTACGACATCGTTATTGTATTTTATATTCTATGCACATCACGAGGTTTGGGTTTGGTGACCCGTAGGGTAGGTGCCCTACAGCCTCTTGTGACGCTTAGGCCAGCAGTCTGTAACCTGTAGTGGCAAAGTAGGGTCGTGACCGAGGCTACGCGTTGATGAGCCACTGATGGATATGTGTCATGATGTTCGTCGAGGTAACTAAGGCTGTAGGAACAAACCTAGCTACATAGCATATGACATAGTAAATCCTGGGTTCCTGAAGCAGGCATACATCCATCATTCTCTCGTTTGGTTTCAGTTCATGTGATCAAAAGCTTTAAGAACAGAACTGGCTGCACAACATATAGCTAGTAGACCTTGGGTTCTTGGAGCAGGCATACAGCCATCAGTCCCCCATTTTGTTTTGGTTTACGTGCGGTGAATAGGCATATATGAGATGAGATTATACCCGAGACTGTGCCCAGAGTATGGTCAACCCGTATCCTTCTTTGGCAGACAGCTTACTTATTGTTGATTATATTCGGGCATTGTTATGAGCTGGCTCCGATCTTTCTTATTAATTTTAGTCATTTGATGATGATATTTTATAATATTAGACTAAGAGATATTTAGGCATTACTTCGTGCTAGCCAGATATACTTAGTGATATCTCACTTATTGATGTTTTATGGATTTAGATGATGATTTTTGGATATATATAATTCACCTATTTGTGTTAGGTATGTGATTTCTAATTTGATATGTTCCTAAATGGGTAATGACATCTTTTGATATCAGATCTGATTATTTTATATATATTTGAGATATTTAGGAGATGTAATACCTTGAGGATTATTCTACACACACACACACACTTTGACATGTCGTTTGGTGTTTTGAGAATCTTTGTTAGTGATATCATATTATTCTTCCTTGTTTATACTATATTACATTATTTATGATCCTTGATTAGACATAATCTGACCCTTGTGTTATTTTATAATAGTCGGGTTAGTCCGAGACATTTCAAGTATAGGGATGACATGACCAGCATTTATATTATTAGGCTTAGAGGATACTACCATAGGATTGTTATCTGATACTTATATAACATTTTTTTTACTGTATATGTTAGATATTGATATATATATATACACATATATATATTGACTATTGTCTTATATTATATTGAGAGTGTATAGTTGAGATGTTTTGTATCATTACAGTATTATTGTATTATATTATATGGTATCACTGCGTTTGACTCTATGTTCTCTGTTATTCACTCCTTATTATGTATTGTTTTGTTTTGTAGGCACACATATCTATTACTTCGTACCGATATTGTGTACGTATATGTAAATTATATATTCGATGTTTAATACATACCAATGTTAGTCCAGTGGAATATTCATGTGTGTTCCCCATATAGCCTCATTCTCCGTATTATCTGACAGTATTACTCTGTAATACTCTTAGATAGTATAGGTATGGAGGTGGGGTGTTACAACATCAAACTATGAGGTTTTAACATTTGGGACTTCCACAAGGGGACTCTATGACTTATGATAGGTGTCTAGAGATGTTCCAATGACGATGACTCGATGATGGGAGTTGTGATGATGATTCGTAAGGACAATTTTGATGATGTGGAATTTTGGGTAAAACAATGGTGATAGGTTATGCTATGGAGATGAATGGCATGGAACAATGACGTGTTCGACTATAGAGATGTGTGTAAAAGGATCACTAATGCTTAGAGATTTTGATGTGTGCTCGTAAAGAGTGGTTATGTGGGAATGCCCATTTGGATTTATTAATACAGTATGTTGGATTTGTTGACATGGATCACTGTGCCCTTGACCTTGAGGATATGTGGCTCTAGTTCTTGGACTTTGGAATGGCATGGAATCGACCATTGAGAAATTGATATTTTCCATTAGTCTCTAGCGGAGGATTGGCCATACAAGTTATCATGTATCCAACATACATGAGGGGTGTAAGGATTGTTTAATGGATGTCATTTTTGCTATGTTGGTTTTATCACTCTTGGTTTGTCACATGATGTAGGTATTATGGACTTAGATGGCTAAAGACCCGACATTGCTTTGATTTGTAGTACACCTTAATATGATAGTAGATTAGCATATATTATTATCCGATAACTCTTTGGATGCAAAGACATTTTCAAGTATGATTCTCCATACCCTACTTCCTTTTTACTATATATGATTTTTAGAGTATTTTAAGATTGTTTATCGCTCACACCAGACTATTGTCTGACTTGAGGTTTTATGTTTAGCTTTATATTATCTCGAGTTCTCTTAATGAGCAGATTAGGAATTATAGGTCCGGGATAGCACATGGAGCTATACGAGGAAGAGCAGAAGGCTACGATTTCATATACCTATATTTTAGAGATTAATATCACTCATATTCTACTATGCAGTAGTGTGGAGCTATGTCAGTATTCGGTTTTATTGGAGATAATTATTGCAGTTTATTTTGGTGTTTAAGGATGTATAAAATCTATTATTTCAGTTTTGTATGATCTTGTGAACCTGTTGCATGCTAATGTTCTTATTTATGGTTCATTTGATTATCTTACCATCTCACATGTTTTATATTTGTGATGAGTATTATATCTTATCCTTGCGCTATGAGTTATATGATAGGTTATCTATTGGAGTTTGTTACTTTATCACCTTGACCATCGTCCTATATTGGTCGGATATCATCGTAGTACACTACAAGGCTGATTTTAGATACCGGATGTGCAGGGCGTCATTACAATAATTAATTTGGCATTTAAAACTTTTCGTACAAGAATGTTACATATAAAATCTTTCATATACAAATTACTTTTTAATGTTTTCATAATTGCTTAAAACTTCCATATGTATGCATTTAAATCTCAATTAAATATAATGAACGTTTTGCTTACAGTATCCTTTTAAAGTTCCCATATATACACATGTATGAATCAAATCTCTTTTAAATTTAATGTGCCTAATATTTATAATATCTATTACGTATTTAAACAAAATGCGGTAACACTAAAAATTTACACATAATTTATACAAATTAACTATATATCATCCAATTTGAAATATGTAAATGTGTAAATAAATATCTGAAGAACTTATAAACAATTTGGGATTAATTTCAAGTATGAAAAATATAGTACAAGGCTATGAATAAAATTAATTTTATTTTTCTATTTATTTTAAATTTTGCATATCAACTTGTGAAAAAATTCATGGTCGAAAATAACTACATACACATGGTTCAATTTTTTTTCCAACTAATTGTACTTTAAGGTATTAAAGACTTTTAATCAATTGTTTAATCATATTATTCATACAAGATTATAACAAGGCAATCAACCATATGTATAAATGGTGATAATGAACACATAGAAATCTAAATAAAATAGAATAACTGAACCTGTGTAACACCTTCATTTGAGATTTCTCCTTAGATCTCAAGTAGATCAACACCTAGCTTTGCAAGAGAAGGATGAACCACTTAGCTTTTATTTTATTGGATGCTTTCATTTGATTTGTAGTTTAATTTTTTTTTTTGAATTTTCTCATGGTAATTTTGGCCATGGATGGTGAGGAGGAGAGGAAAAAATGAATGAAAAAGGATGAATGTGGAAAATGAAGTAGTGGATTTTTTTAATTGGAAAAATGAAACCTTTCCCTTTCTTTCGATTGAAATTTCCCTAATTAATTCCCTTAAATTTCTCTCTCTATATATACCCTTCTAATTGCCCTTATATAGCAGTCATAGATGGTCATTTATGGAAAAAATTATAATAACCTTTCAAGCAACTATCTCTCATTTAAACCTTGTTCAAAATTACCCATATCGTATATCGATTCCCACAAATATAAATTTTACATATGGATCAAATAGTTACAAACAATCCCCAAACATCAAATAAATTAAATAATAATTAATATTTCATAAATATTAACTAATTTACAGCATTTTATAAATTAACTAAATCGTGTTGTTTTTCGAAGAATTCACAAATATGGTTCTGTGACTCATAAGTGTGAATTTAGTTAGTACTTAACATTGAATAGTTCAAACATTAATGTTCACATGTCATTTTAGCTATTAGTGTGACAGTTTGGTCGAATTAATCTCTTACATATCTTTTCATAAAATCATACTATTTCTTAAGTGGTATCATTTAGTAATGATTATTTATACACATTCTCTTTGTCAACACTATATTACTTTAGATTTTATAGAATTTGGTTTTGGTCAAAATTCCAGTATCATCCTTATTCAACTTAGTTAATCCATAAACAAAGTCTTTGGTTCAATAATAACATTTATTATTAACTGTACTACTCTGTATAAAGATTTTGACTTTGAGTTGACTATAATTGACTGTGATACTAACCTCGTACAACCAAAGAGGCGAATTCTCTATTGAGTAGTGTTTCACTTTCGATGTTTCAACTAAGACCCAACTACAGTCGTTTGATAGATATTATGCCATGATTTATCTTTAGCCAAAGTAGAGTTTCCACATTAAAGTTCAATAGTATTCTCAAGTCGAGAGAACTGTGTAATATCGTTACTTTTAGATTTCCCGTCTGACCTAGTTTTTATGAACCAACATTCTGCAGTTATTCAACAATGATCAATATATGACCCTTGGTTCCTATGGCAGCCATGAGTAATACACTACCCATATTTAGAGAGCATTGTGTGCTCTAGTCTCAATGGATGTATCAATATCCTTTCTCAAAATATCTTGACCATAACTATTTAAAATAAATTGTTATTTTATACTATGATTAAATACTCATAATTGTAACTATTTGAGACTACAGTCACATAACATTTCGTTTAAGGATTTCCTTGTTTATATACTTTAAATTGGTCACTTAATTAATTACATCACTATATAACAAAGTTTATAATAGAAATCAAATATCTTTATTATGAACAAGATCGATTGCAAAGTTAGTTGTATGTAACAAATTACATAATTGCCTCCAAAGGCATACCCCTAACTCTATCATCATCAAATATTTGTTAGCACATAACATTGCATAACCATAGAAGCCATATAACCAATGCAAGCAGAAAACACCACTTCTACTAATCCATCATAATCAATCATTATGATATGGAGTAACAACAATAATAGCAACATATCCATTAAACATCAACAAGTTTGACAATACTCAATGTCAACCCCAAATATCAAACAAACTAACCACGACAAATATACTCACATATATACTAACCATTCACTATTAGTAAGGCATTATCAGTACAAATATAAATCAGACAAGTGTGTACTGATCACTCTATATTAGTAACACAACATCAAAATCATTAATTATGAACCAACTACTCAATAGTAACACAACATAAAATCCATTAGATGTGTATTAGCAACCTCACATTAGTAATACAAACATCATATTCATCAAATGTGTATTAACTACCTTGTATTTGTAATACAAACATCATATTCATCAAATGTGAATTAACTACCCCGTATTAGTAATACAACATCGATGTCATTTAAATGGTAAAACCATAATTAACTGCACAACATCCATGTAGTTACAATGGTAAAATATCGCATAACTCGTCCTATTGCTATTCCATCTCTACACAACAAAATATGCGATGATTTTAATTAATAATTAATCTCATATGTTACAACAATAAAAATAAGATATTTATACCAATTATTTCCTATTAAGTATAAAATTGTGTTATCCGGGTTTTTAACCCAGCATAACCCAACAGGAAACAAGACAACCTCGTGTAAACAGGATGGTTCAGAACTTAACCAGAAAAGCTAGGGCAAGGAATTAACAAGGGCCAAGCTATATGACTAAAGCAACGACTGGGATCAACGAAACACAGAGATCATCATTCTTTTAGTCCAGTCAGCAGCTGAACGTAAACAACTAGTGAATTTCCATCAAAATGAAACAACTACGATAAAGGGCTATGGAAACATCTCCAATTCCAAACTCCAGAAAATCCTAAGTGGTTGGATCATTAGCAACCCATGCCTCTCCTCAAACCTTTAAACAAGATAGCTCGGGAATACTACGAAAAGAGGCCAAGACATTGGCTCGCAAACGACCCAAGTCTATGGGTCGCCAGCAACCCATAGACCATGGGTTGCCAGCGACCCATGGTTCTACCTCATTTTGCGATCCAAATCCTTTATGGGTTGCTCCCTACCTACCTACGAGGAGATGATGAAGTGGCCTGGCCTAGAAGCTCTCCGATCCATATAAATACCATCCTGCCTACAACATAAAGAGGATCTTCTTCGGACTGGTTGCTGAAGCTCTACTGGAATTATTCTTCGCTCTCTACCTCCCTCACAACAATCTCCAAAGGAATACACTGTGATTCTCCAATGGACTCAACTCTGGAGATTCAATCTAGCTAGAAAACAATCAAAGACTTGTAATCAAACATCTATTGTAATAGCAATCGGTCTATAATAAAACTATAAAGTGGACGTAGGCTTTATTAATAGTTGAACCACTATAAATATTCTCTGTCTACTTTCTTTTACTATTCTTTTCTTATATCTGTTATCTGTGATATTGCTCTGTCAGAACAGGGCTGGTGCTTTAAAATTCAAACCAGGGTGTTGGTCCATTTTTTGGGTCAACATTTTGGTGCTTTCACTGAGAACCTAACTCAGGCTTAGATCTAGCTATCTACTTTGGATCAGATAGGTTTAGAAGTTAGATCCTCAATCTCTGCTTAGAAGGTTTGCTGTTGAGAACAGAAGAACCAAACGAGAAGGATCGGAGAAAAAGCAAGCAAACACATGTTAAGGCGATGGAGAACATCAACATGAGATAGTAGATGCGATCATAAAGGCAAAACTTAGAAATCACTAAGTACATGGGTCGCTAGCGATCCATGCATTATGGGTTGCTAGTGATCCATACATTTTCACCATACCGCTATAAACTCCAGAAGACAAAGTATTGAAACCAGTTAAGTACATGGATCGCCAGCGATCCATACTATTTTGCCAGGTCACCACAAAGTCTAAAATCACTTAAGTACATGGATCGCTAGTGATATGGATCGCCAGCGATCCATGTACTATGGATCGACAGCGATCCATACTATTTTGCCAGGTCGCCACAAAGTCTAAAATCACTTAAGTACATGGATCGCTAGCGATTCATGTACTATGGATCGCCAGCGATCCATACCATTTTGACAGGTCGCTATCGAGCCACAAGCTATGGATCGCTAGCAGTGGGCAGAGCTCCAAGAATCATGACGGAAGAAAATGTTAACACTCCACCTACTGCAAAAGCACCGGTTACAAACCCGAACTTAGAAGTGAATACCCCACGGAAGGATATAACGATGGTTCTCTCCGGCTCTGAAAATGACAAACAATTTGAGAAAGATAAATTGAATGAAAATGACAACGTGCAAAATGCTGGAAGAAGCTCTAAAACCCGTGCCATAGCACAGTGCCAACCAATGGACAAGGAACTGCTACTTAGACGTGCCGTAGCACAGTGCCAAGCAATAGACGAGGAACTATTGCTCAGACGGTATTCCTAAAGGCCTGAGGACGAAGAAGATTTGATACAAACTGAGATCATTTACAATGCCAAGCTCCTCTGGTATATTGTGACCACTCCCGACTGACCGGCTTCCAATCCCATCATGGAGCTCACATCGTCGACTCACAAATGGTCATCGTCGAAAATCATCAAAATGGTCATTGAAAAACTTACTTTAGGGTTAACTCAAAGTCAAACTCGGGCAATCGACTATTTGACTCAAAGCAGATTCTGGAAGTCCTGACTCGAAGTCAAACTCGGGTAATCACCCATTTGACCCGAAGTAAACCTAGGAAATTCTAGTCCATAGCTTGACTCAGGTAAAACCAAGATTTTCTCCAAGTAAACAGGCAAACGGCTCCAAGCAACGTTGGTCACCAACCCAGCACTGTAGATTCTATGACTCCAAGCGAACCATGGGCAGACTCCATGCAAATGGAAAGTTTTCTCGGGTCAAACTCCAAGTAAAATACCATCGATCCATCAATGCCGATCCATCTTCTTTTGTCCGAAACTCGAACGTGCGAACTCTGAATACCTTGAAATTTAGGATGCAACCTTTATGGGGCCTCCTTTGTCACCCAAGACCAATCTCACCTAGTTTCAAAATTTTTGAGATCATCACTGATCCATGACCCCATCATAAGTGATTTGTCATTCATCGGCATTTCCAATCATTCAAGCATAAACAATCATGCATGTATTATTCTCAAGCATTATAAACAGCCGTAACTTGAAAATGGACCGGTCTGACAACGATTAGAGCATATTTCCCAATTGAAACCCTTTCACCGAAGCTGTTCAACATGTAGAATATCCAAAGAAGTTTATCATGCCAACTATACCTTTTGTACAGCTGTACAACAAATTTGAAATTGCTTTTTTACAGGTATGACTAGCATACGGACGAAGCGAGGGAAACAGATGCAGTCTAATGCAAGGCCTTCAAGAATCATTAAGGGATGAAACAACCTACTACCATGGAAGAATTCGATGGGAAGGCATACCGGTTCTAAAGACTAGAAGTAATACAATTAGAAGAAGGAAAACCCGATAGTGTGCCAAAGAACATACCAAATGGTGAAGGAGCTATAGGACCTCAAGGACCTTCTGCCCAAGCAAGGCAACTAAAACCCAATAGAAAAGCGTCCCAGCTAACTGATGAAATCAGACGAAAAGATGATTATCAGATAACACTCTAGCTAGCAACTAAGGAATGGGACAGGAACCTAAAGCGAGGCCTTCTCATCCATCCTTGTCTACTCTCCTTTTCCAAATGAGCCGTAATGGTACACTAGGGGCATTGTAGACAGCACGACGAAAGAAATGCTTTTATGCCCTAGACGAGTCATGTCAATCCCCCCTTCTGAGAACCGGCGTTGCTGGTGGCGTCGAGAAGTCTTGTTCAAATAATCGTCAAACAAACAGATCCAACACCTTAGCCTACATGAACCGATAAAACTATGTTCCCTCAAACTGAATCCAAAAAATTCCTCTTGAAGTCGATGAATCATTGCTTTAAGACCGTCGGGCCGTCAGACATACGACCCAAAACTCTTCTTGGAATCGATAAATTATCATTCCAAAGCCATCTAGTCACCGGACATCCGACCACAAAAACCCTTCGCGAACGTGAAGGTCTTTCACAAACTAAAGTGTCATGGAGGCTAACTGGTAGATCAACGGTCATCTGGTCCAAAAAACCCTTCGCGAACGTGAAGGCTAACCGGTAGATCAGCGGTCATCTGATCCAAAAAACCCTTCGCGGACGTGAAGGTCTTTCACGAACTAAAGCGTCGTGGAGGCTATTCGGTAGATCAGAGGTCATCTGATCCAAAAAAACACTTTGCGAACGTGAAGGTCTTTCACGAACTAAAGCGTCATAAAGGATAACTGGTAGATCTGCGGTCATCTGATCCATAAAACCCTTTGTGAACGTGAAGGGATTTCATGAACTAAAGCGTCGTGAAGGCTAACCGGTAGATCAGCGGTCATCTGATCCAAAAAACCCTTCACGAACGTGAAGGTCTTTCACGAACTAAAGCATCGTGTGGCTAACCGGTAGATCAGCGGTCATCTGATCCAAAAAACCCTTCGCAAACGTGAAGGTCTTTCATGAACTAAAGCTTCATGAAGGCTAGCCTGTAGATCAACAGTCATCTGATCCAAAAAACCCTTCACGAACGTGAAGGTCTTTCATGAACTAAAGCGTCGTGAAGGCTAACCGGTAGATCAACGATCATTTGATCCAAAAAAAATATTCGCGAACGTGAAGGTATTTCACAAACTAAAGCATTGTGAAGGCTAACCGGTTGATTAGCGGTCATCTGATCCAAAAAACCCTTCGCGAATGTGAAGGTCTATCATGAACTAAAGCGTCGTGAAGGCGAACCGGTGGATCAGTGAAATTTATGTACGATTGATATCCACGAAGGTGAATTGGAAGATCAGCAGTCATCTGATCCAATGCCCCCTGAAGTCAATGTAGTCACGCTTCGGGGCCGTAAATCGAAAATCATATCAGTCACTCCGCATAATTAACGAAATCACTTCTAACCACTGATGAAACAAACAGTGCTAAATTCCAAAGGTTCAAAGTCGCTCAAAGAAACTAAGCTAAAACTGAACTGACCTTCTGATCAATCAGAGGCCAACTCAAATCAAGCCAAGATTCGGCACCTGGGAAAACTGCACCCACTGGACCAGGGGAAACCAAACGAGTTGTGGAGAGACCATGGACACAGTTCAAGCGCGCCAACAGCCCTGTGGCATGAGGGGCAACACATACACTTGAATAGCCATAAGAAAGGCCGAGACATATCATACCACAATTCTGTTATGCCCGATCAAAAATTCTGGCATTTTGACAACCACGCACTTAAGGACCTAGCTAGTGCAACAAGCGAAATACTAGCATAATCCTTGCCCACTTTTTTCCAACTACTATTTTACCGCTCTTGGTGACCAATTCCTCTTCCTGTTAGACCGTTTGCCTGTTAAAGACCCATTCTCTAAAGGCAGTTTGGACCAAGAGCTAAGAGTCATGCCCTAAAGTCCCATAGGCTCTTTCTTCAATCCATCTTCATGCGGTCAGCTATAGATCTCTCTCCCATGGCAGCCTAATCTATTTGGACATGTACATCTTCCAAAAACATGGAAGGATCATCCAAGCCATGATTACCCGAACCAAAAACCGTTTATCTTCTTGAACCAAATAATACCGTGTTCATGTAAGCAACCTACTGAGTCGACGGGGTCAAATCGACTTGAAAATCATTGTTTAGTTGCTGGACTGGTCAAACTGCATCCGAATATGCTCCATCAACTCGCTGAATCGAAGAAAGCGAATCGACTCAAACCGCCAACTCCTTATGTTGCCCGAAGATAGGCAACACAAAGGAGTATCAAAAGCCGCGCATTTCATAAGCGGCGCCAAAACATGCGCTTCTCACGTTGCCCGAAGATAGGCAACACTAAGGAGTACCAAAAGCCGCACATTTCGTAAGTCGCGCACTAACTTTCAAAATGTTGACCCAAAACGTTGCCCGAAGATAGGCAATACAGAGGAATATCAAAAGCCGCGCACCCGTATGTTGCACACCAACTCCTCAACATTGGCCGAAGATAGGCAACACCGAGGAACATCGCCAAAAAATCTCTCTTAGAAAGCGTAAACTCCTCACGTTGCCCGAAGATAGGCAGCGTCGAGGAGCATCAAAACCGGATCGATGGGCCATATCGATCTCGAACACCGCCCATCTCATAACTAGCGCCAACCTCTTCTATGATTGGGAATAATGGGAACAACTCCAACAAAACTGGAGTGCTACAAACCAACATAAAAGTTTCAACTGATGACACTTAATGATTATAACTGCCCTCGGTTAACCCGTGCAATGTGCACCTCTCAAACACGCATATATTGCTTACTTGCCAGAATATCACAAGAAACTTGGATTATATGCTAAAGTTGCAAAACTTCTGAAAGAAGAAAAGTCAAGCTATGACTTACCCAAATTAAAACTTTAATATAAAAATTATCTAAACTATAAGTTATCGGTCATTTGAAGTAAACAGCCCGGTGAATTGGGGGGCATACACCGGTACATAAATAAAAACAATTGAAAACAACAAGTTCACAAGTTCTGTTACTCCAAACAAAGGATTGGTTCTCCAAATAAAAAATTTGGCGGCAATCACAAAAATTGGATAAGTGTAAACAAAACAAGTACAAGTGCATGAAACACACATGAATAGACAAATAAGAATACAGTCAAAATTTCAATGTATTGCTTATAATTTTCTTTTATACAGGGTCAAAACGTAAGGGTCATACCCACACAACACCGACCGACAAAAAGAAAATAACAAAAGTCAGATCGGTCTCCACACAAGCTCCTCGGTGCTTCCTTCAATCGCTCACCTTTCCGCCCTTTGTTTGTAGTTTCTGCATCGTTTCGGGAGTGTTGTCGCTGCCGGTAATATCAACAAACTCCCTAGTGCTAACGTCAAGAAGTTCCAAACCATTCTGGGTCGACGGGACGTATCGATCCCAAGAGCCGTGCACTCTCAAAAGCCGTGAATTTCATAAGCCACGCGCTCTCAAAAGCGGCGCACTTTGTAAGCTACGTATTTTCATAAGCTGTGCAAACACTACTTAATGTTGCTCTGGCATCGTCGACGAACCGTTAAAATTTTCCAAGTACTGGTGTTGTCCCAACAACACCGGGAAACCTGTCTATTATAGGATTGACAGGGATTGACTCCCACTACCCGAAAGAACCGGCATTGCTTTGGTAGTGCCGCAAATCTCACAAACCAAGAAGTCGGCAAATAATTCTGATCTTTGACCAAAGTTAATGTACAAAATGTCAAAATTCAAGACACCCAAGTCACGGGTTCCTAGAGATAGGAGCTGTGATGTACCTTTGACTGGGGTCATCCAGGGAGTCGCCTAGAACATCAAGTCTCACATCAGTTGTTCAGAATAATCAGCCCTGTGGACTGAGAGGCACATAACACATTAACACTTGGTCAGGATAAAAGATCGCTCCAACTTGCAATAAAAGGAGGAACTTACCATCCTACAGAGATAGACGACGACAGAAAGCATTTCCAGAATCAAATCATCAATGCACCAGCTTTCAAAGACAGAAGCAGGTGCTCAAATGAGGTCTCAAAACCTAACTTACAAAAAACCAGCTGTTATCCGAAGGCAGACTATGGCAAGGAGAGAACGCTCAAAATCAAGCAGCTAAACCATTGATTTCCAAAGATTGGAACCAACAAATAAGGTTGATATCCACACCAATGCTATTAGTCCAGCATAATGCATATGGCCTGAAACAAGCAAGGTTAAGTGTTACGGATTCAAGACAAAAACTACCGAACCCTACCGGTCCACGATCAATATAGGAATGAACGCGGTCGTACCAGGGGCAATGTGATGACTTGCTTTACAATTTTAGATTTTCTATAAGAACCTGGAGGTTGACACCTAGAAGTGAAGGGTCCCTCCCAAAAATAAAGGGTTCCGCTGATAGTCGTCAGATCATAACAAAAACCGGTGGGAGGAAGTTCGATTTTTCGTGAATGAGAATAACTATGGAGTTGGTTAAGCAACAACCTTGCATCTCCAAGGGTAATACTTGACACTTATAAACCAAGCCAAACAAAGCTAGGCAGCAGAAATGCTTGGGACTCTCACCCTTCCAGAACATGGCATCGCCTAGATTTAAGCAACGTTGAGAAAACAACCACACTAGGTTAAAAGGAATCTACTCAATCTACAGGATCAGATGAATGATTCAACCCTCATCGACATGACTTTAACACTTCCCGAAGATAGGCAGCGCTAAGAAAATACTTCTACAATCCCACCTTCGAAGTGCTAGTTATCGAAGGCCGAAACTAGTACCTAACTAGATTAAGAGCACAGCCGAATCGACAAGGAAAATCAATCCCAACCTCCTGAGTGTCGGTGTTGCATTGCCAATGCCAAGGCCTTCTTTTATCTTTTAAGTACTGGTGTTGTCCTGGCAACGCTAGGAAAATTTTCTATTTCCTAAGTATCAGTGTTGCCCGGGCAATGCTAGGAAACATTCTATTCATAAGTACCGGTGTTGCCCCGGCAACTCCGGGAAACATTCTACTCACTAAGTACCAGTACTACCCCGGCAATGCCAGGAAAACTTTAATCCACAAGGCTGATGAGAAACACTCATCGCAGTGAACCATCGACGCACTAGCTTCCGAAGATAGAAGTTGGTCCTCAACTGAGTTTCTACCTTCTCTTCGAAAAACTACTTTTCCCAATGACAGGCAACGACCGAAAGACATATCCTTTCATTGGTCAGTCGGATGGTTCAACCTTTCATCACAGGAATCAGCCACCGCACGGTAATAAAGCAGCGTCGAAAGGAAATCCCAGGATTGAATTGCCCATGTACTACTTTCTAGGGATGAAAGCGGGTGCACAACCAAATTTCCTAAATTCAACTTAGAAAGAATTTAGACACAGCCGAAAGATTGGCAGCCTCGAGGAAATGTTTCTTGGAACCACGCAGCTAGGTTATCAATTCTCAAAGACAGGAGTTGACATATGAACAAAAATTCCGTGATAATGTCAACAACCAAGAAGAGCATGCATGGCCAAAGACAAGCAAGAGCAGTCATTGAAGGTTGGAAATAAAATCCCCGAACTTCCTCAATTCTAGAATGGGATTGAGAGCCAGACAGGAGGTAATTGAGCAATTCGCCCCACAAATTTCCATCTCTCACAATCGCTAAAGTATAGGCATTCGAAATAACTAGTCCCTCAAGAAGGGATAGAAGCATAGATACTTGATCGAAAGAAATGTTTCAAAAGTCCAAACACGAATAACCGCAAGGTTCATTAGGTAACGATTCTGTATCACAAAACAGTGCACTTTGGCAACAAAATCGCCAACAAAGGAAATGAAGGATGTAACATTCAGAAATCAACCGTCGCTCATAGTTTGGCGATGGCAAGAAGGATCGATGACCTACTTACGGTCCAACTAGATCATTTGGTTCCAAATTGCAGGAATATGTCATTACTCGAAGTTTGGCGATGCTAGGAAGAAAGCCCAAAATGAAACTATCGACACATCGGCTTTCGTAAATAGAAGCAAAAGCTTGATCGACTCTTTAATCCTACCTTCTTGAATCTGACGTTATCCGAAGATCCACAGCATCAAGGTTTGAGTCATTCGTACATGAGTTTACGAAGATAGAAACCAACACATGATTTAGATCTCAACGTCAGACTCAGAAGAATTTACTTCAAGAACAGATGCCAGAAATGCATCTTTCTAATACATACCGGCATCATTACAACACTCAGATCTTGGGATCAAGCAAGAAAGTCCCTAATTCCCGAAGATAGGAGCTGTCATGTCAATTAAACCGGGGCAATCAAACTTATTGCTTAGGAGACCTAGTCTCCCAAAACATGTTGGTTCGGTAGTCAAAGTAATCAGCCCTACGGACTAAGGCATTTACACCAACACTTTGTTGAAATGAACTCAATTGAGCATAAGTAAGGATTAGCTACAGAACTGGCTAGACCAAGCTACTTCATAGCTCTAAACAAAGTTATGGAACAGAATATGCCGAAATGACCGTTGAAGTATTACTTACATGTATAGAATTACAGTAAACGAGTATGCTACACATGAGCACAAGAAGTGCAACAGAGAGAAAAAGCAATGCTCGAAATCGAGCAATTAAGCCAATAGTCCCCGAAGACAGAGGCTGGTGTGCAGTGGTTTCGAAAAATGCAATAGAAGGACAATCACACTCGGACAACTCATGCGCTAGTTTCCGAAGGCTGAAACTGTGCATGATCGAACTTCAACTACAACTCCACAAGAGCAATTATGCCCTATAATTTAGCTGTGATCAATCATCCCAATATGGTAGGAATAATAAGCGAAGCCTAAGTTGAAAAGGACCCACCTACACCAGACTAAAGATTGGAAGACCGAAAAGTAATTTTCAATAACAAAACTTGGCATTCCACCCTGTCAAGTATGTTTTACTTTAAATAATATCCTCGTATAAGTAACGTCCGAAATCCAAGTTAATTCGACATATGTTGACCAATCGGGTCCTGAGCGTTGACCGAGGAAGATGCAGTGCATTATCTACATAATTAGAGTCCAGTATTTTGAATACTACGAACAAACAATCTAGTGTAGATAACTTGCTTACATTTGAAAAACAATCCATATCGTCCTTTGAAATTATCCCTTCCACACTTACCCTTTATCGATCAACGATCGATAATGGAGCCGCTGTCCGAAGCGACGTGGGGAGCTTTTCTTTTCAGGATCACTTGAATACAGAAATAGGAAGGGCGATACGATTGAATCATCTAACATATCCGATTTTGTAATAAATCATCGCATTGGAATTCAAAAACATCAACGAGAACTTAGCCAAATTCTCGAACAGAAGAAGACCAAGAGCAAGACTTCACTCTAGAACGACATACAATCTTTTGAGACAAAACATAGCTTCACCGCCGGTCAAACTAAAACTATATAGGACAACTCTAAACCTACAGCATGCACCCACTTACAGACCTAATGCCTTGCATAAACTACAGAGCAAAGATTGGATCGTCAATACCAGGAATTGTAATTCAGATTGAATAAAAAACGAACGACTGTCCGAAGTTAGTCAATTAAGAAAAACATCTTGAGGTGGACCCTGATGATTCACATCGAAAATTCGATAGTCAAAGCCAAATTTGCATGGTAACCTCGACACGATTAACTAGAATTCGCAAAATGAAGACTCAAAAGAAGTTACTTCCAGAGCACGCCTTGTTTTCAACGAAGGCATACTCCGGGGGGCCAAATGTTATCAAGGTTTCTAACCCAGCAGGACCCAACATGAAACAGGACAACCTCGTGTAAATAGGATGGTTCAGAACTTAACTAGAAAAGCTAGGACAAGTAATTAACAAGGGCCTAGCTATATGACTAAAGCAACGACTGGGATCAACAAAACTAAGAGACCAACATTCTTTTAGTCCAGTCAGTAGCTGACGTAAACAGCTAGTGAATTTCCATCAAAATGAAACAACTACAATAAAGGGCTATGGAAACATCTCCAATTCCAAACTCTAGAAAAATCCTAAGTGGTTTGATCATTAGCAACCCATGCCTCTCCTTAAACCTCCAAACAAGATAGCTCAGGAATACTACGAAAAGAGGCCAAGACATTGGCTCGCAAACGACCCGTAGACCATGGTTTGCCAGCGACACATGGTTCAACCTTGTTTTGCGAGCCAAATCCTTCATGGGTCGTTCCCTACCTACCTACCTACGAGAAGATGATGAAGTGGCCTAGCCCTAAAGCTCTCCGATCTATATAAATACCATCTTGCCTGCAACATAAAGAGGATTTTCTTCGGACTGGTTGCTGAAGGTCTGTTGGAATTATTCTTCACTCTCTACCTCCCTCACAACAATCTCCAAAGGAATACACTGTGATTCTCCAATGGAATCCAACTCTGTAGATTCAATCTAGTTAGAAAATAATCAAAGCCTTGTAATCAAACATCTATTGTAACAGCAATCAGTCTATAATAAAACTATAAAGTGGACGTAGGCTTCATTAACAGCTGAACCACTATAAAAATTCTCTGTCTACTTTTTTTTACTATTTTTTTCTTATATCTATGATATAGCTCTGTCAGAATAGGGCTGGTACTTTCAAATTCAAAGCAGGGTGCTGGTCCATCTTTTGGGTCAACAAATTGTTTCATTATCGTTAACTATGAAAAAAAATTATTTTATCTTAAATTAACAATAATTTCTCAAAATAAATAATATACTAAAAAATCCTCCATTTTCGAAATATTAATTCAAATACCTAATAACGTTATTGTTCAATCAAAAATAATAATGTTTTACATTAAATTTGAAAAACCATTTTATTACCATTATCCTCCTCCATATGTATAAAAGGTTTATCTTGTCCCAAAATTCATATTTATTCAATCATCTAGACTTCATCATAAACTATTTTTAAAATTACTTTTATTACTAATCTCAAAATAGTAATAATATAAAAATAATAGTTTACCATATACATTTGAAAGTTATGTTGTTGTTATTTTCATCTGGAGATATTAAATTACCTTAAAATCCTTAAAATGATATATTTTTAAACAAAATTAATAAACCACTTAATTAACTTTAAAATGTATCATCGTTATTTATTTAAAACATACTTATTCTTCGACTTTTTATATATAAACAAATTATCTATAAACCCCAGTTTGAAACTTTTAAAGCCTTTCATTAAAATGTTAACTTATCTAATTAACTTAAATACATTCTACCATTATCTATTTAAATATAATGTTTTCTCTTTTTAATAAACATATTTCATTTAAAACAACTTTAAAATTTTACTACATTAATGATATAAAAATGTCATATATGAATTATCTAATAATTACCGCTTACAGATTTCATAGAAATTCACAATTGAAAATTTACATCCATATTCACCTAAATATTCAACATTTAACCATAGACCAACAATGTAAAAAAAAGTGAAAATAACATTTCATAGCAATGTACTAATTAAACCAATGAAAAATTTCACCCAATCACTAAAAAGGAATACAACATGCCAACAACCATAAATAACAAATGATATAATATAAATTCAATGATAGTTTCATTAAAACTATACAGATCTCATATCCAACGATAACCTATATATAAATTTTAAAGGACTTATCTTAAATATAGGTATCCAGAGAAAACTTATTTTAATAATATGCTTGTATGGGAAATTATTACAAAAATAGGCATCATTTGAAGATTTGTATTTGCTCACTTTAAAATTGAGCAAATACATTTTCAACTTTGTATTTGTGCAATTTTAAAGTGCGCAAATACAAAGTTAAAATTTGTATTTTTGCACTTTTAAAGTGCGCAGACAGGAATCTCTAACCAGGCCTATATTTGTAATAAGTTTTCAACTAAACATATTATTATAATAAAATTTTAAAGTCTTCCTAATTTTATAATTACACCAATTTTAAATCATAGTCCTTATTAAAAATCTCACTTTTAAATAAAAAGTCTCATTTATATAAATAAAATAAAAGTACCTAATAAAGGATACATAATCACTCACCTTAAATGAAAATTAATCTCGATTTATTTAAAATAAACGAAGAGTAGCATTTTTTTCTTCCGTCACAACCAAAATCGCTTCCAAAATCCATATGTACACTTATTGAATCTATATGTCAATCAATCGAATTAATTGCCAATCTGTGCAATTAATTTACATAATATAAGAAATTAATATATAACCAATTATATATACATATATATTTTTGAAATAGGTTCCTTTTGTTGCTTTTAATATAAAATTATGAAGCACTACACAAACAACAGCCCAAGAAATAACAAGGCTTACATATTCTAATCGAACCATTAAAATGCATCTATGTATAACAAATTTTCAAATCCACTCCATATATCCAAGCATAATAACCCTTCCTTTCTTTAATCCAATTTATTTTACATAATCACAATAAATCAATTTCCTAGCCTGTGAGATAGTAAGAATTCCATACATGATGTTTACAACTTCCACCACTCTCTCTATACTACAATAAGGTAATTAAATCAGCCAAAGTCTTCTTCTCCAACTGCTCTACATGTGCTTTCGAGATCTCACTCGAAACTTCCCTTATCATATTGCAACTCTCTCATAAACTCTTTCTAGCGGTGCTTCGCTTGTTTGCCTTTAAATTCTATGATCGCTCTCGCTCCACTACTTTCACTCACATCTAACATTGCTACCCAAAACTATTAAGTCTGTCTGCGTCGAAACTGTTTTCGACAAATCTATTGAGTTCGTAACATGGCTTCTAATCACAATTTGAATTTATGTCCCAAATAGTTGCCGAAATAGTGCTTAGATTATTGGTTCACGATCTTTCACTTAGAAAAACCTTTGGGCAAATGATACATAGTTTGTCCAACATCTAAAATTGGATGAATTTGCCTACTTTACTATCACCTTATAGAAAGAAGGAGCCAACAAATTATAACATTATCCCGGCCTTCTGAACATTGTTTTGGAGTTCCCCTCTAAGAGATAGTTCCTCTTTTTTGTGTATATGTATGCATGTATGTATTCAAAGGCTAAGATATATCGAACAAATTCGTCTCATTAAATATATATATAGACTTATTGTTAGTGCGGAATTTCTTCTGCACCAACATCCCAACTTTCGAAGATATAACCCCTAAAGTTACTTGAGTTATGGGTCCTGGGTATGAGGTTACCGAGACTTGAAGTAAATAGGTTAGAGTTGCGGAAGTTTGAGCTATAAAGTCGTGATGGTAAATGAGAAGAATATAAAATGTAGAAAGTAAATAACATCGAGACTTTTTATAGTGGTTCGGACCAAAAGTTCCTACATCCACTGTCCTTTCCATATTAAGTTACTCTTGTTTAGCTGAGAGGCTTGTTACATTGAATCTAGACGTTTTCGCCATTAATGAGTTTTGAATAGAGCTATAATATAGGAAAGTACTATATGATTGTGTAAGTTTTTTATGTGCCAAAAAATCCCTAGTGCCTTGGGATTGCCGCCTATTTATAGCCAGCATTTGTAGTACCATTGGTGGAGAGTCTTCTCCTTGGATTGTTGAGGTTGATTGTTGTACGGCTATGATTAGTGCTTGTTCTGGACATCTAGCGTTGCTACTTAAGGAGTACGGATTGATGAATTATCTTCCCGCCTAAATGGCATCCTACATCTGAGCCATATATTATCTTATTGGTCACTTCGACCATTGATTCATTTCTCTATAAATTGGTGCTTCGAGCTTTGGATCCGCTAATGGGCTATTCCTTCGGCCTGTCGTATTATTCATTTGAGACGGGCTCAACCCGTTCTTTCTTTAAAAACCTAAGCATCATAACTCTTGCAATACATATGGATACGGAGGTTGGACTTTCCTTAGGAAGATAATCATTGTTTTTTATATTAATAATTTTTGGTATAACACATGCCCCTAAAAGTTTATCTATATGTGAAATATGAATTGAACTTTGAAGTGTGCAGATTTGGTTTGTTTTACTTGATTATCTTCTTAGGTCAATCTGAACTTGGACTGAGAGGTCAAATAATTTCAAAATCATATTGGTTATGTGAAGCCATCTAGGCTAGATAATGAATGAAAAATGTTTGAACGTTGAAAGGAGAAATCTAAATTGGGACCGTAAGGTCAAAACTTAAAAAAATCTGCCTTCCACTTAAAGTAACCTGAACTAAGTGGTATGCAAAACCGTTTTGGTGTTAAAAGGCAAAATTTAACTTGAGGTTATGAGGTCTAAACTTTTGAAATCATGCTTGATACCTGAAACCATCTAGATTAAGTGACAAGCGAAACTGTTTAAGTACTGAAAGGTAAAATCTAACTTGAGACCATGAGGTCTAAATTTTTGAAAATCATGCTTGACACTTGAAGCCATTTAGACTAAGTGTCAAGCAAAACTGTTTCCATGCCAAAAGGAAAAATCTAACTTGAGACCATGAGGTCTAAACTTTTAAAAATCATGCTTGACACTTGAAGCCATCTAGATCAAGTGACAAGCGAAACTGTTTTGGTGCGGAAAGGGAAAATCTAACTTGAAACCATGAGATCTAAACTTTTGAAAATCATGCTTGGCACTTGAAGCCATCTAGACTAAGTGACAAGGGAAATTGTTTTGGTGCCGAAAGGAAAAATCTAACTTGAGACCGCAAGGTCTAAACTTTTGAAAATCATGCTTGACACTTGAAGCCATTTAGACTAAGTGTCAAGCGAAACTATTTCGGCACCGAAACGAAAAATCTAACTTGAGACTGTGAGGTCTAAACTTTTGAAAATCATGCTTGACACTTGAAGCCATCTAAACTAAGTGACAAGAAAAACTGTTTTGGTGCCGAAAGGTAAAATCTAACTCGAGACCGTGAGTTCTAAACTTTTGAAAATCATGCTTGACAGTTGAAACCATCTAGACTAAGTGACAAGTGAAATTGTTTTGGTGCCGAAAGGAAAAATCTAACTTGAGACTGTGAGGTCTAAACTCTAGAAATCATGTTTCACACTTGAAGCTATCTAGACTATGTGTCAAGCGAAACTGTTTTGGTGCCGAAAGGCAAAATCTAAATTGAGACCGTGAGGTCTAAACTTTCGAAAATCATGCTTGATACATGAAGCCATCTAGACTAAGTGATAAACGAACCTGTTTCGATGTCGAGAGGCAAAATATAACTTAGGACCAAGAGGAAATACAGGTCTTGTGAGACCTATAAGAAACAGAAAGTCAAGATTTGATCCGGAAAAGATGGGTGCTGAACTCGCATTAAATGCATTTGTCAACTATCACGATTTCATTGGCCCCTTTGAAAAGCGTGTTCTTTTTCTCTATCCTAGGATGATTTTCTTTTTTATTTTGCCATATGTAATATATGGTTAAGGTTTGTTTGACTATGTAATCTCTACCGTTAATTCCGATATTTTGATAAACCCTTTGTTTCTTCTTCTTTACTTTCATTTCTAACAACTGCATCTATCATTAACGCTTGGAATCTTTCTTAGATCATTGCAAATCCTTGATTGAAAATAGTAAGTTTTCAATTTTTATCTATTCTTTGTCGGTTTTTATTACCGTTATTAATATCCACATGCATTCCTTTTTTCGAATTTATGAAAAATTCAATTTTGATTTCTATTATCATATTGGTGATTGATTTTGAGTTAGGGAACTATCTGATTGGTTAGTCCATGATGCTTATTACCTCGTCGATTAGGGTTTCTGTCCTTAGATTGGGGTTTTCATTGTTCCAGGTTGATAACTACTTTGGGGTATTTTCCTATTTTTGTGTGAATCTTGAATCTTTGAGTCTCGACAGTAAAATTCAACTTTAGGTCCAATCCCTTTTTGAACCATAAGACATTAAACCTTCTCAGTAGGAGTTCTTGGGGGTTCTTGTTGAGTTGCTAGCCTAACATTGGTTCTTTTAGACCTTGCCATGGATAAACCAATAACTGACCGGGGGGAGCTAGAGAATTGGATTAATAGTTATGGGATCGAGGGAATTGAGGTTAAGGCTCCTAGTTATGAAGATGACTGGAGTGATCCCCTTGAAGGATTCATTACTTGGACGCTAGAGCATTTGGCAAACGGGATATTTCTTCCCCTTGCCCCTCTGTTCGTTGATATTCTTGAATTCTACAGCCTTAACCCAATTAATCTTGGGGTGGTCTCATGCAGCACTTTGTCTGCTTTGGCAATCTTATACCAGAAGAAAGGGTATCAAAATATGATTGCCTATAAGATCCATTACTTTTATAATCAGCATAGGTCAGTTGGTAGTTCATCGATTCCTTTATATTTCCTTCGTTTTTTAAAAAAGATTCCACTCATTAAACCACTCGGTAAGGTTACACATAAACATTGGTTTTTCATAAAGACAAAAGACCCCTCGAAATGCCACTGAACTTCTAAAGACCGGTAAGCAATTCGAACTGTTTTTGTCTTAGAAGGCTCTTAATTCTGGTAACGTCTTTCTTTAATATTTTTTTTGATCTTCTTAGCTAAGCTTGGAAGGGATAAGGTTCCAACCCTCAAGGACTTCTTTGAATCTAGGTACGAGGAGGTGAAGAAAATACCGAAGGCAGAGAGATTTAGACATGTAGTCCTTACTGAGGCTAAGCTTAAGGTTTGCGGGCTATTGTCGCCCTTGGTCAAATTTCTTGGTTATGATCCCTCTTCAATCAAAAATATGCCTTCGGACATGATTGACCTAATTCAACCTGATGAACCCACTGGCTTTAACCCAAAAATCGACTGGCTTTAACCCAAAAACCGCTAAGGCTAAAAGAAAAGATGCTACTTCCTAGGGTAGACCTCAGACTTAAGTACCTAATAGCATGTATTCTAGGACTTTATTTTCATGAAACAGAAATTTTCTTAACTGACCTATCTTCACTTTTTATGTTGTAGTGGCTTCTGACGATATGCTTTCGATGGGTGAAATCCTCTTAAACAAGTCCTCTTTTACTTCTACTTCTACTTGACAAAAGCCAGGCTTATGAAACCTCTATATAAAAGACTTAGAAAGGACCTTCTCTCTTTTAAAACTAAGTCTGGCCCGAACATCCTTGCTCTGACCTCCCCAAATGACCACATGGATAAGGTGATTGAAGCAGCCCATTCTGCTATTGATAAGGGCAGCCTCAAGTGGATGTTGAGTTTACGGATGCAAGACCAGTTCATGGTAGTGTTTTTTTAGTGATGAGGTATTTATTCCTTTATCTACCATAATAATTTCTTTCATTTGGGTCTTGGCTGACTTCTCAGTTTTGCATCTGGGGCTTGAAAAGTTGGAGGGGGAAGTGGAGAAGGCTGAAGCTTCAAGGAAAGAGTCTACTGAGTTTAAGAAGGAGGCCCGGGATGAAAGGGAGAAAAGTCTTCGGGACTTGAGGTCTTCTGAGAGAAAGGTTGCTGATTTGGAGAAGGCCTTGAGAGATCTGGAGGCTAAGCATAAGATGGTTGAGGATGAGCTTGCACATGTTAAAAAGGAGAACTTAGGTCATTTTACTAAGGAGGAGGCTGAGAAGATGGCTGCCACTAAAGCCTTCAAGATTCTCTACAGTGCTTATGAATACAACCGAGGCAGAGGCATCACTATTTCCATGGGCTTCAACCCTAATGATGAAAAGATTGAGCAAAGTTTCTCCCTGAAGTATGAGAAAGATCAGGCCTCGACGAGTGTTGAAAAATTAGTCCCAGTGGAGAAAGTTGACAAAAATAGAAAGGTAAGTCATGGTCACTACAAGAAAACCTACCTATAGTTGCACTTATTGGTAGCGTTTGTTATGTGAATGCAACTAATATTATTTTTACTATTTCATTTTTACGTGTTTATGTTTCATTCAACGTTGCCAAATTTTGCCGGCCTCCCGCCTAATACTGAAAAAACGTATCACGTTTTCCATCTCCTTCCTTAATCCATTATTACCCTGCTCTCATTCGTAAAATACTTCTCGCTTCTGCTGTCACATTTACTCCATCTCGCACTACTTCTCTTTGCAATCTGCTCCCCTCCACTTCGTCCATCTGCTCTTCCTTCAATCTGCTCCTTTCATCTCCTTTAGATTTGTTCACAAGCCCTAAATCAAAAATTAAGGTAATTGTCAAAACCCTAATTGGGTAGAGGTATTTAATTTTTGTACTATGTTTAATGTTACTACAAGAACCCTAATTACAATTTTTGTTATTTTCACTCGAGTTGATAATAGAATGAGGAAATGCCTTATGAAATTAATCATGAATTTCACATTTTTTTCTCGAGTCTGTGAGTTTTCCTTAGATTACTTTTTTGTTAAGTATTGTTGATTCCTTTAGATATTATCACTCGATTTGTTGTTTTATGTCCAACTCTAAGTTGAATTGCCTATAAAAAAACAGAAGATAGAAATCTGTGCCATAGAACTAATACATAGTGCAATTTGCCAATTTCTTCTCAATCATGTCTATTTCATTTTAAATTTTATATCATTAATATTGCAATTAGCTTGTACTTTCTACATGTTTATGATTTTGTTGTCTTTGAATATTTTAATATTGAAATTATGATTTTTTTTCCATTGCATTTTAATATTGTGGATTATTCTGCATCAAATCATAAATGAGTCCTGTGGAAGTCCTGAAATACTTATCAAAAGGTTACTTTATTTTCAATAGAGAAAAGGCATTGATAAAGATTTTCTTATGCATTCCCTAAGTAGAATATATACATTATTTTAAAAGGCTTAGAGATGTTAAAAGAACGTGTTGTGTTAACCTAGTGTGACCTCCTATGATATGAGAAGCTAGGCAACAAGTTGTGGGTAGGGGAGAGCACTCTAGGACAAGTGCTCATGCAGGGAACATATCAGAGATGGACTGAGGCCGGGCAAGGAAGGCACTCGGGCTTCAGGAAGGGACTGAGTTTAGCAGGCTAATGCATAAGTTTAATTGCTTTCTTGTGTGAGTGCACTGATGTAGGAGCAAGAAGCTGTGTGCGGGTGCTTTGAGTTTAATATGGTCTAACCTATACGAATGTGGGGATTGCAAGAACTAAGGCAGGAATAAGAAGTTGAGAGGGTGCTTTGGGTTTAATACAGCTTGCTGATGAGTGCAATATGGGTTCCATTGTATAGGGATAGAATTTAAGACATGCATACTACAAAAAGTGGCCTGCACACAAGGTATAACGCACATAGTAGGACTGAAGCAGAGCTCAGGCTTCAAATTTGAAAGCAGCTATTGCTGTGAGAGGTATGAGGGAGCATGCAAACTATAGGAAAATGGGCATGCACGACTTCAGTTAGAAGGTACATGCATACAGGTATGTATACGTGCTGCAATTGTTTGAGCTGTTACCTCATATTTACTTCCATCTTTCTGAGAAGAAGGCTAAGCTCGCAACATCAACTGTTGGCAAGAAAAAATTATTTCTTTTATTTCTAATTTTTTACTATAATGTTAAATAATGATTAAGTGACTAGTACATGGTAGTGATAGTGCCAAAATATTTCAACATAAGTCATGTCTTTACTAGCTAGTATTTCCTAGCAATGTTGCAAATTGGGCTCATAATTTCTTTTCTTAATACAGTTAACTGTATTGACAAAACATGGTCCAAGTAAAATGAAATTCATAATAATTGCAAAAAAAAAATTATTTTATTAGTAATAATTCAATTCAGTCTTCCTTCTTGGATGATTATGATTTGTATTTCCAATGCAACATGTTATTCACCATTTGATTTCACCAAGTGAAGTATTTGGATAAGGGGACAAAATTGAATGCGTACGAGGAGTAGATGGATTTGCATTGTAGGGTGGTGTTGTGCATGTCGGAAGAGTCATGCTTGGATTGATTTGGAAAGAGTAAAAGTGCATTCGATGTTTTATGAATTAGATGGAGATTGCTTATGGTAGCAGATTCAAACTTGTTCAAAAGGATAGAAATGCAAACCCAACTTGATCCACGACTGAAACTTGAGGATCAACAGGTTTGGTTTGACCAAATGACCCAGATCGTGTTCGATTGACTAACTCGACTTTGCCCGCTAGTCAGTCCTATATGCAGTTGGATGTTCTGGACAAATAGTTAAAACTTGTGCTTATAAAATTGCTAATGCTATGCAACATAAACGTGTGCAAAGAGCTTCAAATGCCGTTCCGTTCTAAAATTCTTTATTTTGCCACTTCAGAACTGGTTATGTGTTTATTTGTAACACATTGATTATTGGTAACTAGTAAACCAACATGCATGGTGTAAATTTACATCACTTGCTACATAGTATTAAATTTAACTTTATACATCAGAACAGAAAATATATGTTAAGAAGACACCAACAAAAATAATTAATTATATAATGTCAAATGATATTTTATTATTTAATTTCGATTGATATATAAAATTTATTTGAAGCAGTATACCTGTAAAAGAAGATGAAGAACTTTTATGGGTAGATTTCTTTTTATTTATTTATCATACATTTAAAAGAGAAATACAAAACAATTAGAATGAGTGAAGTGCAAACGTCTTGTTGGAAGGTTTTTGACTTTATGAAATTTATTTCCTTTGTTAATAGCAGAAATGCATAATATCTTCTGTTTATTTTAGCAGTTCAGCTTCTAGTTATTGCACAGCTTTTGTACTCATTTTCGCTTCCAGATATTGCTTTGGAATGTTGATTTATTGCAAAATGGTGGAATCAGCCTATAGTTTTGCTGACTAATTTTGGATTGAGCCCATACACCCAAGGGTTGATTTTTTTTAATCCATTTCTATCAAATGATATATTTATGTCTAAACTGATAAAATGTATGAGGTATTTGGACTATTTTCTCCTAAAGTTGGTCAACCAACACAGTGGCAACAACTTTTGTTATTTAATTCAAAATTTGAGCGATAAATGGACTGGAATTTTTTTTGATTGTTCACCAATTGGTATTAAAAATCTAGCAGTATATATATCTACCAAGGTTTTCAAAAACAGGATTCAAATCGTAAATCGTAAAGTTTAAACTTTAATCGAAACGGGACTTAGATCATTAATCACAGATTCAGAAGATCCGTATTTTAAGGTTTCTACACATTTTGGGATTGTTTTGATATTTGAACTTCCACATTTAAACCTAAGACTCAATTTTCTCTCTTGTTACATTTTTTGTTTAAAAAACATTATAATTGAAAATTGTGAATTCAAATAAGTAGACTAAATACTTGTGTATGTATTAAATGATTTTAAGTACCTGTGGTTTTAATTGGGTTTGAGTTGGAATGTAAATTGAATCGTAAAAGGAAGAGATTCAATTCAAAATGGGATTTAGGATTTTAAGTTTTTGACCACAATGGTATCTACTAATATTTTATGTGTAAACTGTAGAGTAATAAGGGCGTATCAGGGGTTCAAGCTTTTGCACCAAAGTTTGTGCATAATAGCTGGTTAACTTTGATATAATTATCTTTCCATTGGTAATCTGACTATCGATCCTCTAACGTTTTGTTTATGACATACACAGGCATATGAAAAATAAGAAGTATAAACCAGCTTTTCTTGCATTTAAGGAAGAACTAAAATTCAGGTATCGTCACTGTCTCATGATTAATCTAATAGACAAGTTGAAGTTGTTTCATTTAGTATAGCTACATATTAATAGAAGGAAAACTTGGCAACTATGGGAAAATTATAGTCACGTTGCTATCGAAGTTGGAAATCTGCAGTAGGTTAATACATACTTGAGTAGCTCTACTTTCTGCATTACTACTATCACATCATGACTAATCTTGGAAACTTCTTGAAGCACATAATCTCCCCATCACCTTTCGTTTAATAAAGATAAGGGAAACAAATGGGATTTGGATGTTTTAGTGTTCTTATTTTTTCATGTGATATAATATATATGTTGTATATATGTATGTATATGTTTATGTATGTGTATGTATGTATATATCACTTTTAATAATAGTAAAAACAATATTAACATAACAAGCATTTGACACTACGCCATAGATGGCCTATTGCAACGAAATTACAAGGTGTTGCTACCTACAATGTAACGATAGCTATGCTGATTTTTGTCTATTGCAACATTCACTTCAATGTGTTAGCATAGATATCAGCAAAATGTTGCAGTAGCTATAAATATATTCAAATTAATAAAATTAATAAAATTTTACACCTCAGCGATCCACACCATCATTTAAAACAAAATCTCAACCATCAATCCACACCATCAATCCACACCTTAGCAATTTCCATTTCCCGCTTTACTTTTCTTTCTCGTTCCTCTTTGTGTGAAAATTAGGGCACGGCATTTTTCTTTCTCGTTCCACTCTGTGAAAACTAGGGCACGCGATTCCAGTTGCTTTGATGCTCTGATTGATCGAATCTAGTGTGAGAAACGTCTCTGGTAGCTTGCTCCTTCATTCTCCTTGATTGATTGCTCGAATTGCTTTGACTTCGTCGTCCGGTGCGATGTGATATTATTTGGTATGTTTTCTGCCTTCTGGTTTACTTGATTATTCTCGATTTTTGTTACACTCGCACGCTTTTGCCGATGATGAATTAGGATTTATTTATAGGCTCTATTTCCTATAATCTCGAGTTTAATCTTTCTGTTGGACTTTGAGAAATCTGGTATGTTGGATTGCGATGATGTATTGATATGTTGGATTTTGGTTCACTGGCTTGATTTTGCTTTGCCGATGATGAATTGCGATGTGATATTATTTGGTATGTTGGATTTTGGTTCACTAGCTTGTTTTTGATTTCTGATCTGAGCTTGTTAGCTCCTTTCTGCTGCATTTGTTAAACCAGAACTTGAACCTTTGTTAAACCAGAACTTGAACCTTTGTTAAACTTGTTCACATACCTTTGTACCTTGCTGCATTTGTTAAACCAGAACTTGAAGTATTTGTATTCTGTTGTCCTCTAGAAAACTGCTTCACTTGAAAACTTCTGCATTTTTGAAAATCAGAACTTTGAAAGTGATCTTAGGTTTTCTAAAACTGTTGACTAATCTGAACATTGAGTTTTGATTTCCACGATATATACAAACATATGTGTGTTGAGCTTTGTTGGTTTTTCTTGGTCTGGACTGAACTGGTACCATGCTAACCTTGTTCTTTAACATGAACTGATGCTCCAAGTCCTCTGTATATCATATTACTGCCTATGTTTCTCTTGTACATTCCTGATGCATTCACTGTTTTTGCTTGATGGGCTGCCTATGTGTACTGCTGTGTTTCTTGCACTGGCTTGTCTACATTTTGCTGAACCTGGTTCTTGTTTGTTTTGTTGGTTGCTTGGCCCTGAGTTGAATCCAGTCGATGACTCGGGTTTGACCTTGTGCCGTGTCCATTTTTTTGGCTTGTCTACATATCTGGCTGCACTTGAGTATGAACTTGCACTTGAGTAGTTGCACTTGAGTAGTTTCTTGTACCAAGTCTTATGATGCATGTATGTTCATCCATGTACATGCATTTCTTGATCATGTTATGTTGCTTGCTGTGTTGAGTACTACTTTGTGCACTTGGCTTCTCCTTTGTGCATTTTTGCCTGAACTGTTGCTTGGTGTCTTCCATACTGTGTATATCACAGGTTGTCCGTGCAAATATTTGGTCCCTGTTAGAAAAAAATATGAAAAGAAACAACCCAAATACCTGAGGCAAATAATATAACAAAAATATTTTCATTTTCTGTTCAAGTTAAATATTATTTTCCAGATTACTGCTTTTGAATTATATGTGACAGGTATTGAAGACTGGACAGCTGGATACAAGCTTCTCGGCTTCTCGCCCGGACCCGCTTCTCGGCTCGCCTTCGGCTCGGCACTCAGCTCGTCATATATTTGTCAGTGTCGGTGTCTGTATAAATTGAAACTGCATATGTAATGAGTGAACTGAGTGATGTAGTGAGGAATATCTGTATATGTAAATATCAGTGTTATATATCATTGAATTGTAAAATAGTGGAGTCGAGAATTTGTACTATTTCAAATGTTGAAATAAAATATTTATTTAAATAAATTACTGTTTGAATATCAAATTTTGTGCAATAGCATTTTATTAAATAAATATTTATTTCTATTAAAAAATCAAATATGCTCTACATTGTGGGCCCCACAAATTCAGAAAATTAATATCTATAGCAACATTTTTGAATGTTGCTACATGCACCTATGGATGTTGCTATAGACCCAAATAGGATTCTATTGCAACAATATTTTTTATGTTGCCTTAGATAGTCAAAATGTTGCCTTTGAGGTCTGCGGCAACGCGGCAAAATGCATCACCGAGAAAGTGTTGCCTTTGCCCTTTTTTAGCCTATAGCAACATTTTTTGGCACTTCCTGCATCACTTCTTTGGTGTTGTAGTATGCAATCTATGGCGTAGTGTGATTAGGAAAAATTAGCTAATCCAAATACTCTAGAAACTCAAAAAGTAAATAAATTTGATGACAAGCCATCGAAGCCAATATACATATAGGGTGAGATTCCACATTCCCTTCTAATAAATCACCTATACTCCAATCTTCACATTTTTCAATCTAAAAGTTTTGGAATGATCTATTTTTTCTGTAGACCTGATATTCTTATTGTCAAGACCATCTCCGAAAAATTTCCTGTCAAATCCGAAATTTCTAACTCATTCAAAGCACATGTGAAATTGACAGTTAAAACAAATATCTTTGATGGATCATATTAACTTGTAACTTTGAAAGAGAAGTTTCTGAAATACAAATTTTTATGTGGGGAATTTTAGGAAAAAAGATCTAGAACCCTACCTACACACTCGTGTGCGGGGGGGGGGGGGGGGGGGTTTGGTTCTTTAAAAACTGTGTTAACTTTCGAAGTCACTACAGGAACCAAAATAACATTACTTTTAATTAATCCATCAGCTTTATAAAGAAGATTCACGTAATAAATATTGTCACGACGTTTTTAATTGACATCGTTACCCTTTTGAGGTGAATCTAAGTGGAAAATCTCATGAATACCGCTGGAATATTAAAATCTCATGATTTATTTTTCTTTATTATTTGGTGTAAAATAATTTTTATTGCATAAACTTTACTGATTGAATTGCAATGTAAACAAACTTGTCATATCAATTGTCTTATGATATACAGCACTTCCCTTTAAAATATCATCATGTATGCTGCTTACAATTTACGGGGGATGTTTTTCGGAAAATACAAAATTATTATTTTAAATGTTTGTAGTCACTATTATGAAAAACATGCTTAAGTGGTGATTAAGCACAAATTGATTTTCTATGCTATCATCAAGTGGAAAGTACTTTATCAAGCTTAAACGACGTCTAATTGCACCTTGCTTCGTTTAGCTAAAATTAAGCAGTAAGCATGAAATTTGGCCTATAAAAAATGGGAAACATGAAAATTATACTAATAATTATGTTGTAAAAGTATTATAAAAGGTATGTATTGTATTATAAGAGTACCTTTTGGTCCTAAAAATTCTACTGCTTAAATCATACTTTTTATCCTTCAGTCTGATACCAGAAAACACAGTTTTAGGCTCTGAAAATTAATCAGCCAGGATTCAAATTGCAGGCATTGGAGGCTACAAGCCAGGTGCTTGAATTGACCAATTATAGACAAGTAGATGTTGACGTACTGGAAACTGTCATGAGTGCGATTGAAACCAATTCTGTGAACTCTTCTGATGACTTTAATCAATCGGATCCTGATACATCAAGCACACGAGATAGGGAAATCCTATTAAACATGCTTGGCAACATTCTGGCTCAGGTATGCATATTAAATCTTGAAATACATACTTGAGCCCAAAATTCCACCTTCCAATCCTAGTTATGTGATTTATGAGTAAGAATGGTAATTAAAACATTTAGTTGAAAATATGTGTTTGGTCATGTTCATAATACCCCTCCAAAATGAGCAAAGTACAATACATAATGCCAAGCGATCAAAGCACAATACATAATGCCACTTGGAATTTGCGTTGATCATAATTCAAATCCAAAATGATATCTGATTTCATGTCTCTCGTAGATTATTTAAGTTTTCATGATCCAGTTCGATACTTGTACGTGCACAGGCTGGTTTGAAACGGTGGGTTCTAACTGGTGATAAAGTGGAAATAGCCATGAATTGTTTGTAGATCGCTTATGGAACTTAAAATGTGAAGCAACAACTTATAAAGTTAATTGGATTGTCTCTGACAGCTGCATTCCCAAATGAAGGGGACACAGAACTGATAGCACGTAAGTAGTTGTGAAACAGACTATATACAATTTCATGAGATTGTTCTACCATATCGCGTGGTAAAAAAAATTATTTACACAGAAGCATGCTGTATATAATTTCAGGTGAGATGCATGTAGGAAAATTTATGGATTTAGGGGCGAAAGTGATACTCTGTGCACGTACTATGGAAGAGCTCAAACGAGTTAAATCCGAACTCATTGGTAATATCTCTGAGACTAACAAGTTGAGTCCAATTAGATATTTGAATTTTATATGCTCATATTCTTACATGTTTTATACTTTGAAATAGCTAAATATTCATCCAACAGAGTTGAGATATTGCCTTTGGATTTAGCCTCTGGTCAAGAACTTCTTAAAGAAGCAGTGCAGCAACCAGAGTTGTTGTTTGATAGGTCATTTTGTGGTGGTAATTAGATCAGCTTTTGCTCTCATAATATTATTTACTTATTTAATTTTTTTTTTGTCGTAACAACTGTCATTTTATAACTCTATTTCCTTTAATGATTAGATGAGCAGTGCTGCTGGAAAGTGTCCTTCCCTTTGCCAAACTATGTACTCTGCATCTACGCATGCTCTCAATGGTTATTTCCATAATTTGCGTTCTGAGTGATCATTGCTGCACTCTCTTTGGTACTTGATTTTTCAACATAATTTTAGCACGTGATAAATTGTACTATCTAGCTAAATTATATATTCAATTAGTCATGCCAAGCCACATTTTTATAAAATGATAAAAATCATAACCATCGTTGTATTTTACTATCGCCGTTCATTGTTTGGATCTTTGACATGATCATAGTATTATAGAGGCCATTCATTTGTTTCCCATCTTATCGATTTTCTCCTTCAAGAATCATTTTATATTTCCAGCTTTGTCAAAAGGGGATCAAAGTTTCCATTGTGTGCCCTGGACCAGTACACACATACATACAATAATTCAGCTTCCACCTCAACTGGACAAAGTGGTACATCCGAGGTTATGTTTCAATATATTGTTGTTTTGTTATTTTGCATGACATTTAAAGCTGGATGTATCACTAAATTATTGTTTGTGGTTTCAACTTGTACAAGAAAATCTTCAATACTAATTTGTATCATCCTAGGGTTCTGTACATTGACAGTTATTATAACTCTCAACATTTTAAATGTTATAATAAACAAGCCATTCGATTTTATTATTGTTGTCGCTTTGTAGATTTGCATGCAGTTTGCTACGGCTAGGCATGAAACAATTTTGTATATCGACAACAAACGCAGATTTCTTTGAGAACGATGCTAAGAAGGTTATATGTTTTCTTACATTTCAATCTAGATTACTATTTTTATCATTAAGGGAACTGAATTCCTAGCATGGACTTGTTTTAAATTTGATGACTGACCAGACAATGAAAGAAATCATTATGCTGCAAATTACTAATGCTTCTCAGATGATCAATTTAGAGAAAATCCAGATGCAGCATTTGCTTTGATTATTGATGGAAAATCTTTAACCTATGCTCTAGATGATGATCTGAAACAACAGTATTTGAATCTAGCCGTTGAATGTGCTTCATTCATATGTTGCAGAGTGTCCCCAAAGCAGAAAGCACTGGTAATAAAGAGCTCCTCATTGATATCAATCTCGTTTGCAATTCTGTTTTTAATTATAGTAAGAAGGCATTGCTGATTATTTTTACAGTATTCATTTATAATCGGACAATAATGCTTATTAAGAGTTACGTGCGTACGAGTGTTTATTTCATAATGTTATGAATTACAAGCCTCTATCAGTATAAAATTGCTCATACATTTTATTTACACATCACCTTATGTAAAAAAAATTAATAGCGTTAAGCAAATTTTCTATCACTGAATTATACTAAACTTCAAATTTTGTTTTTAAATAGTTCTTTTGTCCTTTTACTAGAGTTCACTGGAGATTTGGGGATATTTGGTCTGATGCCACACAGTCATTATAAATGACATAGTTTCTTTAAAGTTTAAATACAACATCAATCAATATCATGTTTTATATAGAGTTGACTTTTGAAATGACATATTTGATTGTAATTGAAACTAAGCATGAGTAATTTGAATGTCAAAGCAATATGGCAATCTACCAATAGCAAGGTGTCAGTTTTTCTTTTTTATATCCTTATTCTATAATATGTGAATTGGCACAAAAATGTTTATGATCTGTTCATTTATTTACCGTAGTCCTTCAGCCACTACACAGTAGATCAAATGAAGGGAAACGATTCAGTAAAGTATAGGTCATCCAAAATGATTTGGTTAAAGCATTCAATCATTTATATACATCTGAAATCCTACTTTATATGTGGTCTTCATTATATTGTTCCTTTGTCTTTTCTTTTATGTTCACATTTTAAATCCTGATTTCACTTTAAAATTTTGTAACATGTCTCACGGTCGTATTTTTAAATGTCATGTCTTCCAAGCTAGCGTTTTTAACCTGTATTATAATCAATGGTGGAGGTAAAAGGTCTAAATTAGTTAGGTATGTCACTACTTTTGGTCAGTATTCTAGAATTCTTATGTCACTACTAAATTAGTTAGTAACCGTGTCAAGGGGAGAGTTTACTATTGTGGATTATTTTCATACTGACTGTATGTTACTGACGTTAATCTGGTACCAAATATTGTTGATTGTTAAACTCGTTTGCAGGTAATTAGCTATTTCGAAGCGAAGACTGTCGACAACAAAGAACTATTGGTAATCAAGCAACGAACATGAATTTAATTGTTATATATGTTGTCGTATTTTGTTAGTACCATTTATGGAAACTGTCTATGAATGCTTGTAGTATGTGACTTATTTTGTTGAAAAACTACTATCGAATTAATTATGGATATTATATTTGATTGTGAGATTAGCATGTTTTTGCAATTATTTGAATATGATGATCATATGATTGATTGTTTGTATATGCTAATTATGTGATTTAATTGTTTGTTTGAATATATGAAAATTATGCGATTGATCGTTCGTTTTAATATGAATAGTATATAACGATTGCCGGAAATGGTATAAATCATCAACCGTAAATAGTAGCATTTAAAATATGCTACCAAACAGCCAATAACTTTTAGTAGCGTTTCAGAAATGCTATAGAAACAAATGTAAACTAATATAAAAATTATACAGTTGCATTTTAAAAACGCTACTGAAAATAAAAAAAAGCATATAAACAAAAAATGCAACCAAAAAATGAAGACTTATGGTAACGTTTTTTTAACCCTACAGAAAAAACCTATAGCTGCATTTAAAAGTGACTTTTGGTAGCGTTTTTTAAATCCTACAGAAAATACCTGTAGTTGCATTTAAAAGTGACTTTTGGTAGCGTTTACTACAACACAACAAAAAGTTTTAAACTTTTAGTTGCATGTCGTATAGCAGCGTTCTCTAAAACGCTACCATAAGTTATGGTAGCGATTTTTCAACGCTACCAAAAGTCTTTTCTGGTGTAGTGGGTTCTGAACTCCAAGAATCTCACTCATGATGCATGAACTTTGGTATGTAATAATTCTGTTACAATTTATTTTTGTTGTTGTTTATGATGGTCGTGGATCTTGGTGGTATTTTTATTTGGGTTTTGTTGAATTTCTTCCTTATTATCTCCATTATGTCTATTTTGAAATAGTTTTTCCCTTTACTATGTTTAAACGGAAAAAATCCAACTTCAATTCTCATTATGAAGTATTATGGAAGAGGAGTCAAACCAAAATTTTGAAATTGCTAGCAACCATAGGCACCCTTAAAACCCAACTAAAATCCAGTAGATTAAGGAATGTAGAGCGGTCTAATAAGATCGAAGATGTACGGGAAACTCATGACAAAATTTATGCCAAATCCATAAAGTCCCTTAGGCTTAGGGTTAAAAAGTTAACTAATTAGATTTTAGATCTTAGGGGTCAATTAAAACTTGCTTTAGGAGACCGAGACGAAGACTTTCAAGAATTTTCTCGACTTTCTAAATTGCATCCAGGGGATCCACAGTTGAAAAACAAAAGGTAATCCTTCCTTCGAAGGTTCTATGATCCAAGTCCGACTATAACTCCAAAGGCTCTTCTAGGTTACCAAAGTGTAACTACATATCCTCTAGCCATTGCGAAGGGAGGACTCCTAAAAGTGAACATGTTTCGGAATATGTCCCCCAATATGTTTCGAGAGGTAACTTTAGACTGTCCCTAGCAGATTCTTCACCCTTGGAACATTCTATACCAAAAGGTGGATTTGGGAAAGACATCGCCTTTTCCAATAAGGCAAGGCTCTTGGGGTCCTTAGCTGATACCAGGAGTAGAGATCATAAGATTATTTTAGCTACTAAGGAGAAGTTTGCTTATCTCCGAAGACCATGAATTTTGTACCTCTTTCCCTTCTCTCTCTCTCTGCTTTTTTTAATATTATCGATACTAATCTTTCATGGAATGAATAGAATTACCTTTATGATGATCTGTCTTTTCTAGTCTTAACTTGAATCTCTTTTAGGGGAAACCTTGTCCCAACTGCTTAAAACTAGAGAAGGGTTGTGCCTCCTTGCAACGAAGTCTCGATGATAAAATAGCTGATTAACAAATTATAACCTTGATATTGGTATCAGCATTCATGTTGTCTTGAAAGACAATGCATCTTTAAAGAGGACTCACGTAGATGTTTCCAAAAAGATGTCTGTTATCTCGGAGGTCGTGCCAGTCACTGGTCAGGCTTTGGAATCTACCGTCTCTAACCTATGGAAATCTACTCTTGCTCTTAGATAGAAGCTGGATGAAGCCCAGCGAGATATTTCGGTAATCAAACTTCGAGAGTTGAACCTGAGAACACACTTACTAACGAAGTTATAGTTGCTGCTCATGGAAGATGTAGAGGTAGAGGTCGCACTGCTATGGGACTTCCTTCTTCTCATAGAACTACCACTGTCCCTTCTGGACCTCATCCTCAATCCAAGAAGAGTTCTCCCTCAGTTCCAATACCCACTACATCAGATGTTCTTATTTCCACCCGAGATGGTCGAACGATTTCATTAAGAGAATATAGGGAAGAATAGGCATGCGATAAGATGGAGAAACATTTCGAATCTCATAAGGAGGAGGCTGTGAAGGAGGCCGAGACTAGGATTATAAAATTGTATGAAGGCTTATGAAACATTTTCTCTTTCTCATATACATATTTTATTATGAATATCCTGATAATTATTTGGATAATCTTTCTATAACTTTGGGATCCTTTTATCCTTTCGGTTGACCTATTCTTTTGATTCAGGCCATCTTGCTTGTTCTTTTAATTCTGTCTCGAGGTGCTTTTTCCTCTTGATGCCTTTTCGCATTAATATCTCTAATATTCTTATTCACCAATCTCGATGCCATCCTTTCGGCCTTGATTGGGATTCTTACCCAATGCTCATTCTAGCTTAGGAACTTTCCTCCTTAGGTTCCGATATTATTATGAATCTACTAGTCACTCTTCTAATTAGGAATCTACCCAACACTATAATCTAGTTGGGAATCTACCCAACACTATAATCTAGTTAGGAATCTACCCAATGCTCTAATGTAGTTGGGAATCTACCCAATACTCTAATCTAGTTGGGAATCTACTCAATACTCTAATCTAGTTGGGAATCTATCCAACACTCTAATTTAGTTGGGAATCTACCCAATGCATGGTACTACTTGACCATGGCTCACTACTATTGGGAGTCTACCCAATATTCTAATCTAATTGGGAATCTACCCAACATTTTAATCTAATTGGGAATTTACCCAACATTTTAATCTAATCGGGAATCTACCCAACATAACATTCTAATCTAATTGAGAATCTATCCAACATTCTAATCTAATTGGGAATCTACCTAATTCATGGTACTACTTGGCCATGACTTATTATTATTGGCAATCTACCCAATATTCTAATCCTACTGGGATCTACCCAGTGCATGATTCCACTAGCCATAACTCACTATCAACATGCATTCTACTTTTCGACGTCTTTTTAAACCCAGATGATATTGGCCTTACACTTTGTTGCACATCACTGTGGGAGTGCTCTTATGGCAAGGTCTACCAATTTTATCATTAAGTCCCAAGCTACAACCACTTTTGGCTAACGTCGGCCATATATAACCACTTTTGGCTAGTGTCGGCCATCTATAACCACTTTTGGCAGGTGCTTGCCATCTAGATCTATTTTAATTTATTGGTTATACGGAAAGCTAATTATAACTTAGTAAAAGAGAAGTAGAAGTGCTTTCAGATTACTTTGTAAAAGACTTTTGAAATTAAGTAGTTAGTAGGTTTTATTGTTAAGTAAAAAACATATTTAGTTTGAGTTTGAGAAAGAATTATTAAGGAAATTAATATTTTTAAGGAAAAAGTGAAACTCTTTATTGACCTCGTAGATCAATAAAGGGTTTTCGGCCCTTGGGCTTTAAACGCAGACACAAAATTGAAAATAACGAAAAAAGGGCATGTACTAGGTTAAATTTTATGGGTTCCGAAACTAGATTGTACTTACGGAGAGAAGAAAGAGCTAAACACAAAAGGAGCATCTTTAGTAAGATAATAGGTTTCTTCAGATATAAAGATCCATATAGCATTCTTTGTCTTCAAAAGAGGATGTGTGTGTGTATTCGGTTGAATGAGTCTATACGAATTTCCCTAAAACGTAGAAACAATGTTAGACATTTATAAAGATGAGAAATTTAAGTTACTGTTTAATAAACTCAATCAATCTCCCTTTCTGTATGAAGTTTTCTATGGCTTCAGAAATTCTTTGACATTCATTTGTTTCGTGCTCATTTGCTTGATGGTAAGCACGATTATTCTTTCCTTACCAATCTTCTTTGATGGGTGGGGGATAGTTTGGATAACGGGGTTCTCCATGTGTTTTTAGAATGATCCGAGATAGGCTTCGATTGAGGGAGTGAAGACTTGGTCTCGCTGGGCTTCTTCCATGGTCAAAGTGTAGAAGTGCCAGGATGTCACTTTTATCAGGTAGAGATGAACCTTTATTTGTCATTATCACAATACTCCTTAATTTTGTTCGCCATAGCCTTGACCGTCCCTCGGAGTTTAGCAGACCCACCTTCACCATATTTTCATTTACTTCTTCATTTCCATTTCACTAAAGCTTTCTTCATACTTCATTGCTTCTTATGTTAGTTTAAGTTTTTTTTAAATCAAAAGATTTAAATTGTTTTAAAGATGCAAACTTGTTTTAAAACTCTTTCTTCTCCAGTTTTCCTCCAATTTATTCGACCATAACTTCCTCTATTTTACACCAAATCAAGATTTTCTTTTTCTAAATTGTATAAAATTCTAGTACCCACAACTTTCTTTCTTACTACTTTTCCTAATTTCAAGCTTAGTTTTGTCAAAATCTCATTTATTTGAAGTGTACTTTTAAACTCAGAAATTCAGGTCCAAAAATAGCTCTCCTTCTTTTGACCATATCTACCTCAAACAAAATCTGATTTGAGTGATTCTTTTTTTTAGTTTGTAGGAAAAATAATTTTCTAAAACTTTTCTTTTGATCTCTTTTCCAAAATCCAAGATTAATATGTCCAAAAATCATGTGGAATATGACATATTTTTGGGATAATTTTTGTGCATCTAAGGCATTTCAGGTTTCAAAGATTTTCGGTGAGTAAAACTATCTCATTTTTAGAAAGAACTAACTTTATTTCCATAGTTTATATGTTATGGAAATCTATAGTTCCTGTTGTTAAAATATCACGCTATGATAATGATATACACTTGCGATTTGTGGTTAGCATAGTTTGGATGTTAAATATTGTGTTTGGATGTTAAGCATCATATTTGGATGTTTAAAGTGGTATATTTGGTTGTAAATGTGATGTTGGTGTATGGTATGTTGATGGTATGGTTGTGATAAAACTAGTTGTATGTTGTGTAAGAATTACAAAGTTTACACCTTTGTATGTTGCGATAGACGTGGGATCCGATTTGAAATCAAAACTATGATTTCTAGTTTTAAAGTTTGCAAATGGTTTCAAGTTTTATCTTGGTCTAAGGTTTCAAAAACTTTCTAAATATTATTTTCAAAACATGTAGGAGCAAGAATTTAAGTGAAGTATTTCACTTAAAATAAGATAGAGCGATCTGCGCTCATAACAATAGTCGCTTGGATGTAGTTCGACAAAAAATCACGATTTCCATCTTTAAGTGATTCATTTTGGAAATTATTTTGCAAAATTTTTCAAAACTTAATTAGTAACATAGAAAGAGATTAAGTTTAGATTATTTAATAATTTATTTATTTAATAAAATAATTCAAGGTAGTAATTAAGTAAGTGATTAGAGGTTAAGTAACACTTAAGGAATGTTAATGATTAACTAGTGAATAATACAGTTTTTAATTAGTGATTTATGAAGATAAGAAGTAATTAAATGGTTAATTATTATTTAATTAAGTTAATTAGTTTATTAATTATTATTTAATTAAGTGATTATTTAATTAATTTTTATATTAAATAGGGTTTAACTAATAATGAATTGTTTAAACCTTAACTAAGATACATTAGGAAGTTAATTAGGACTTAACCAAGTTCGTTAAGTTAATTGAAGTTTACTTATGATTTAATCTTGATTTAACTAAGATATAATTAGGGTTTAAGCTAAATGAATATACTTTAATCTTTTCAATGCTATTTTTAAACTTAATCGGTTATGTTTTAAATCAATTTTCTTTTTAAGATTAATTGATTTTAAATCAAAGGATCTCTCGCCTGGACCATTAAGTAGCCAAATGAACTAAAGTAGTGATTATAAAATGTTGACACGTTTTATGGGAAGTAAGTGACTTGTGTTTAGCACAAATGTCGAATATCGGTAACGTGATAGACACAAGGAAGTTAATTTCAATAAGCGGGTCATGATAACTTAAGCATATGGAATATACTTCTATATATAAAAAAATTACACCCATAATGGATGTATCTATATTTGTAACTTAGACATCTACCTATGATTGATTGTATGTTATGTGTGAATACCGTACATATCTAATGTTAGGCAATACCCATGATATAACTTGGATAAATAAACCTAAATTTAATGATCCATTGTAGTCATTAAGCGTCCGTTTGGTTTTGGAAAGTTAATATTTCATTTTCTTTTAAAATGGCCTTCAAGGTTATTCTATTTTGAACAAGATATTTGAAGAATGATTTGACAATTGTCTTGAATATTATATAAAGAAATTAATGAATAATTTTAGTGTATTCATAAAAGGAGTTTTAGAAATAGTTTTGAATGTTTATAAAAAGATTTTATAAATGGGTTTGGATGTCTATAAAGGGAAGTTTTATACAAGATTTGAAAGTTTATAAAGAAGTTTATATAACCGAGTTTGAATATTTATAAAGGGTCCCATCAATGAGTATGGAGGTTGATAAATGTTTTGTAAATGGGTTTGGGTTAAAGCAAAAAGGATTTCATGGGTAAGGGAAACTTATAAAAGGATTTATTGAAGATAATTACAACAGGAATTCGAGGTTTGGGTTTCTCGAGGCCGACCTTTTAAAAAAATGCTGGTATGGAACATCCATTCCACACTTTACACCGAAAGAATAGTGCTTAGAGTTATCCTTTTCTCCAATTTAAATAATGTAGTTAAATCCTTTTTAGAGATTTGGTAATGGGAAATTTTAAAAAAAAATTATGAATATACTTATGTTAGAAAGATAAGTATATGAATGTTTTCGAAAGAGATTTATTAAACAATGATATGTTTTGAGGCTTAATGGTTGCTATGGATAAATAAATCTCAAATGCAATTGGTTGTTGTTTGTTTGTTTGATAGTTAAATAACCGACTATCAAGTTTGACCCAATTTGAATTAGGAAGTATGAATGTAAATTCGAGTTCCTGATGAAGACTCGAAAACTTACTTCCAAAAGAACTGGGAATGAGTCAATCAGAAATTATCGGTTGTTGATACGGAGAGACCGGGATCGGATCTATATCCGAAAACCACTCTGAACCAACATGTACATTCGAGTGGAAGCCTCATCAACCGGGAATGATTAAAATAGGGGATATGCAACAGGGCTATGTGGGTCGCACCCATTAGCGTATATCATCACCCTTCTAGATATATACACAATCATCAATGAATTCATGTACGTGGGAGTGCTCGGTTAAAGGTTGTGAAGAAACCGGGGTGACGATATATTCGGTACTATCCAGCAAGGGGTAGGCCGATTCTGTGTTGGCAGGGGTCATTAGGTACGACCTCGGTACATTTTCTAGAGATGTACTATGGCGAGCGGTACCCCAGTAGCCCAGTCATTAGTTGGAATCCATTCTCCAATACGTGCCTTACATTTTCAATTGTAGAGCCTACTATGTTGGAATGTGAGATGCAAGCATTTCAGCTTTTTTTCTATTTACTTTAAACCTAGACACTATGATAATATTACTGGATTTTTATATAAAATGTTTTGGTTATCGTAAGGTAAAAGCCATCCGTTTTTATGTGTGGTGTGGTCTTATGAGATACCCTTTGTTTGAAAATTTTCAGATGTAGAAATCAATTTGGTTGTTACTTGTTATCGAGTTTTACTCACGCTAGTTTACCAGACTGACCCGGGCGTCATTCCATGTAATGATGGGGTCAGACCGAGCATGTTTTCCCAGGTTTAGCTAGATACTTTGGAGTTGGAGAGGAGCTGGATTGTCAAGATGTATTCACGTATATTTTTCTTCCGCTGTATTATAGAGTCTATATGTTTGTCAATGAAAGGACAGGTTTCTATAACTACCCAAATTAGGATAAGTCTAACGTACCCTGATGTTGTATATATGAATAAAGATGTTTCCTTTTTGTAAAGATCATTGTTGTATTTTATATTATTCGCTGCACTGTGAGATTCTGTGTTGTTTATTTTTCTTCTATCTTCTACCTTCTTCTTTCACCCTAACAAATCGGTATTTCTGGTACTTGAATGTTCAACATGTGATACAGTGGACGTATTAGTGTCGATTTTTGAGGGTCGAAAATTCGGTTCGTTACACAATAGCAAAGAGAGGAGCCAAATACACTATCATTGCAATTTACTACTTTATAAAATGGGCTAAAGTGGAACCACTTGCCACTTTCACTACTAAAAATGTGATTAAATTGGTAACAAAAACATATTATATAGAGGTTTGGAGTACCGCAGAAAATCATCATAGATAATGTAACTCAATTCGAGAGTACAGAGTTCAAGGACTTATGCAAGCGCTACTGGATAGAGAAAATCTTTTCTATGGTAGCGCATCCGCAGGTAAACGGGCAAGTGAAAGCAGTGGACAAGATCATCAAATCTACCATAAAGAAGTTTTTGACCAAAGCTAAAGGAAATTGGGTTGATGAGCTTCCACTAGCACTATGGGCTTATAGAATGAGGCATAAATCTACGACCGAATGCTCACTATTCATTTTGGTATATGGTTTGGAAGCTATGATCCCAGTAAAACTGGAAGTCCCCTCTCGTCGCAGAAGACATTTCAATCAGTGGGAAAACGAGTAGCTCCTGCTTGAATCACTTGACCATAATGATGATAAGCGGGAGGAAGCCGAATTGAGGACTGTTGCTCACCAAAAGAGAGTGGCACGACACTTCAATGCCAAGGTTCGCAATCGTACCTTTAAAGTGGGAGATCCCATTTTGAAATGGATCTTCCTGGGTATGGAAGCACTTAGCCCGAACTGGGAAGGACCCTATGTTATAAACCAAAAACTTGGAGATAGAACATTTAAGTTAGCGAGTATCGATGGAATTCCGATTCCATGTGCTTGGAATAATAACTCGTTGTAGCACTACTACATTTGACACCTATTTATATATTTCCTATTTTCGCAAATAAGCCATCCAGGGACACTAGGGGCATTGTAAATAAGTAGGACTTGCCTTTTTCCTTCTACTTCTCCAATAAAGCTAGCTTCTTGAACTAATGGAACCGCGTTCTTATAAGAAAACTGCCGAGTCGACAGGGAAAATCAACTCAAACCACCGGATCGATGGGGAAAATTGATCCAAATCTTTTGAGAACCGACATTGCTCCGGCAATGTCAAGAAGGTTCAAAACTGCCAAATTGACGGGGAAAATCGACTCAAACCACTGGAATGATGGGGAAAATTGATCCACACCTTCTGAGAACTGGCATTGCTCCAACAACATTGGGAATGCCTATCTCCCTGTGCGCCACATAATAAGCCGCACATTGCTTCTTAAACCGATGGAATTGCATTCTTGTAAGTAATACTCATCAATGCCACACAATAAGCCATACGACCAAGAAAATAATTCTTAATCTCCGGATAAGAAGTATAGGCTCCCAAATCCGCTGGGTTGACGGGAAAATTAACTCAAACCACCGGATCAATGGGGAAAATCGATCCCAAATTCCTAAGTACCAGTATTGCCCCGGATACGCTAAGAAACTCTTCTATTTTCTAGTTATCGATGCTGCCCTGGCAACACCGAGGGACTATCAAACTTCCTAAGTACCGACGTTGCCCCGAAGCACTGGGATAGTTTTCAATTGCAAGATTGTTGGAAAATCAATTCCCGCTTTCCAAGGACCAACATTACTCCGGCAAAACAAGCAAACTACAAATCGCCAATTTGATTGAGAAATCAAGTCATAACTATCGAAACTTGACATTGCTCGAAGGTAGACGACGTTGAAGGAAAATCTAAGGACTTGAGCTGTTCGTGCATAAGTTTCGGGAGGTAGAAGTTAATGCACGAATAGGATCTCAACACTATACTTCGAAAAAGTTGATCATGGTCAAGGAACTAAACACTCGAAACTAGGTGACTAAACCACAAGTTCTATGAGATAGGAGCTACAGCGTAACTCAGACCAGGGCCAACCAAATGAGTTGCCCAGAATACTTGGTCTCTTATCAAGTGCTTAAATCTAGCATTCGCAGTAACTAGCCCTATGGAGTGGGGGGCACATATACTCATACATGGTCGAGATGAGCTCGACTGAGCTTAAGTGAGAAACGGCCACGGAGTTGGCTAAGACAAGACACACCATAACTCTATTATGCTGAATGGAGCATTTTGGCAATCCCAACAGAACAAAGTAATATAGTTGCTAAATAACTGTAGGAATGTTATTTACAGATACAAAGCTATGGTAAATAAACAAGTTAAACTATATACATGCATAGGGCTATGATAAATAAACATGTCATACATGCACAGGCAATCGCATTATATATACATGCAGTGATACACAAACAGGCATAGTACATAGAATGCAGGAAAAGTTCATAAGAGAGATTACAACAAAAAAGAAATCTTTCATTACTAATATCTTTTTATGTACACAAGCAAATAGCGGAGGCAGTTCCAGCACAATCTTGGCTTGTTTCAGACAACAAAAGAAACAAATGTACAAACTTGGTAGACACACTGACCCAAAATGCAAAATGCTCAGCTCAGCTAACACACATGGTACCAAGTCTTCCCTTTCTTCCCACTCTGTCTACCTTTCCTAGCCTCTCTTGGACGGGTAACCGACTTTGACTTCCTCTTGCTTTCCTTGCCAAGGGTAATATCACCGTCCAAGTGAGCAGACCCTCCTCCTATGGCAGGACCAGATCCCTCAGATCCTCCAACAATTGAGCCTCTTTCCTTCGACTTACGAACCTTGATTGTAGTTGGAGTCTTTTACTTGATCTCTTCCTTCTCTTGCATCCTCCTCCATCTTCTTCTTAAGTCTCTCTTCCATTGTCTCCTTGTCGGTCAGGTCCAACCCGCCTATAATCATTGCATTGGATTCTTAAGACATGGTGAGATTCTCCAGGCTCTGAGATGCTCCTATCTGCTCAGAGTTCGGTCCAGGGTCGGAGATCGAAACTGGAATTGAACTTGAAACCGCTATGGAGATAGTGGTGGAACCAAACAAGATAGTAGCGGTTCCCGAGCCTTGGGTAACCGGAGACAGAAATGAGAGAGACAACCGACCTACAAGTTGGAAAATGCAGTTGTATAGTTTGGTGAAAGACTCCGGAGTGAACTGAAGCTTTTGAAGCACTTGAGAAATGAGAGAAATACCTAAGCCCGGAGTATGATCATGAACTTAAACTTCGAAGTCCCTTTGCCAGGTTCTATGTCAGTGGGTTGCTTGATAACCAGGGATAAGTACGGCTCGTGCAAAGCTTCAAAACCTAGAAGAGTGCAAGCGGTTATAGAAATGACCCCTATAGACACAGGAATGGTCGATGCTGGCTCTTGAGATTTAGGAGCAGATGTCTCACCCTGACCCGAAGAGCTCGGACCAGCGAAAGCCTCGGAAGTGGCCTCAGCAGCATTCTCCTTTTCTTCTTTTCAAATCTCTCTACTAGCTGTAAGAAAATCTGTCCTCAGAACTGAGATAGGCAGCCATGAGTTCTTCTTTGAAGTGCATGTCCCCGGCTCGCTCTGACCTGATCAACACTTCTTTCCAAATGATGGCGAGAGTTTGGGGGTAGTTATCTCCTAGCCACTTTAAGCTTCCCTTGTTCATGACAGTGCAAGCATAAGTGTAGCATAGTAGCATCCATCTACGTCGTTATTTCATCGTGTTATTTCTGAAGATCCAAAAGTGTTGATTGAGTGACCAATTGATCGATTTCAATTGACAACTTTTCAAATTCAATCTTTTCTTTCTCCTTGGCTAGTTTTTCATTCTCCTCGTGAAGTCGAGTAAGTTCTACGGCTTGTTCGGTGATAGTCTGATCTCGGGCTTTGATGACATTTTCTCCCTCATCGATTCGCTCTTTCAATTTGAATGACTCCTCATGAGCGTCTTTTAACTGATCTTTAATTACAAGGAGTTTTCTTTCATGTGCCTGAGTCGCTTCCTTCAGCAGTGTCACTTGCATTCTTTCCCTTCAAGCCCATGTCACTCAGTCAGTCTTCAACTGAGCTATATCATTATCATGATCTTTGAGCAATATGTCTTAATCATCCCTTTCTTCCTCAAAAGAAAGAATTTGCTGGTAGTTAGGTCGATTCACATCAGAAATAGCTCGGACTAGACGTTACCACTCAAACCCAGCTTCCAAGTCCTCATGGACTACCTTAAGATTTCGAAGTGAGTCAACTTTATTCATGGGCTTTATATTCTGATCAAACTTAACCCCATGCTAGAATAAATGTCGGTAAGCAGCCTGAAGCTGAGATGGACCCGGCAGAAGTGTGTATTTCTCGCCACGTTTAGAAGAAGTAGGAGCAGCAATAGTAGTTATGGCTTGGGAGGGTGGGATTTCTTGTATTGCAATAGTTTGAACCTTGCTGCGAGGGTAGCGATGGATGATGTAGTCGCACGACGATTATGGGAGTCCTTGTGGTGCTTGTGAGTATCATCGAGGGCATCACCTTCACCGTCATGTCTTCTCTTCTCCTTCCTCTCTCGAAATCTCTCCATACGATGGGCTTCATCCTCTGCTTCTCTATCTTTTCTTTTCCTTCACTCCTCTTCGGTTTCACAATAAGGGCACAGAGGTAGATTCGAAGTCCGACCTCTGTAAGAGCTAAAATGTTGATATAACTAATTGAACAGTCAATGGCCCATGGAACCAAAAACAAGAAAAAGAACGGAGTTAGCATTGGAACTTTGAATCTTTATCCAATGCAAAAATGCATGTCTGTGATACTAAAGTGGAATGTGTAGTGTCGTTAACCCCCTATATAATGTACCAACCATAGTGGCATGGTTTCAAAGTCGAAGTCTCTCCACCTACGCTTACAAAACCACCCGGAGATAGGGAGATTTTTGAACCAATCTCGCCTGTCATCTCACTAATTGTGAAGCCCCCGAATTCGCTCAAATTAGTGAAGGCATTTCTTAGAGGGTGTGAGCGTGTAGTGCCTCCAATGGGAATTTCCATGACTTGATCTCCGGTTGATTGAGAAGTCTTAATAATTAGTTGTTCTGCAGGAGGTGAGTGAGGGAGATCAGGGCTCATTTCCGACGATTCACCGTAGGACTCATCCCCTTCCTCGGTAGCGTGAAAATCATTATCATTGTCATTGTATGGAGCCTCTTCCCCCTCTACTATCATTGGTTGTTTCCCTTTTCCCCTCTAGATCGGCTCGTCTTCCCCCAAGATTGAGTTCATCCTACTTGTTTCTTCCCTATCCCTCGGATTATCTTCTTGGCAGGCAAATCGGCCTCAACTTCAAGAACTTCTCCAGGCTGTACTTCACCCAATGGACCATCTACATCCCCCTGAGCGTTCTTGTCGAAGCTATGAGATGGGGCAGAGGAACGGGTTTGCATTCTAGAGTCACTCGGGCCGGAGACTCTACGGATCTCTTTGAGAGAAGTATATTAAATGCCCGTAGATTTTCATTAGTCGAAAAGAAGTCCATTAAGTGCTGGGAAGCACTTACTGCTTTTAAGATATTTAGTGTCGCATCATGCTCGTTGCTTTTTTATAAGCCGAAATGTCTGCAATGAAATGTGAAACAAGTTAGAGACTTGGAACTCCTAGAGTGACGAATGCCGAGAGATATATGCTTACTTCCTGATAGCTAGAGACAATTGAACCCCTTCGGACATCGAATGAAAAAGTATTTGTTCTTAAAAGCCAAGCGTTTATTATAAAGTTTTTCTATCATCTTGCATCCCTTCCATGCCTCAATAATCATGTAGGAGGGACAATCTATTCTTCTTTTGAAATGAAGGAGATAAGTTAACTCTTTGAGTCATAGAGGCTGATTAAGCCTGTTCATAGAAAGACATACAAAGAATTTAAGAGTGCATGACTGTTCAGATGTACTTGAAACGACGCCGGTCCAAGTTCTTGTTGCACTACCATCAGGAATCAGTTGAACGGTTGCATGGCACCACCTAAGCATATATAACGGTTGCAAGTAGTAAAGCCTGACGGAGGGTTATGTGCAAGTTTAGCTCTTGTCGACAAGAGAAAATCATATTTCGGAATGTCGTGCTGAAGACATATGTTGTAGAGTGATCTAGCAGAAAGGACCGTAGGCGTCTGCTTCGACGGGTCATGCAAAATTCTAAATTCGGGAGGCAACTGACCAATTATGGGACCTGGTAGGACTAGCGGGCCATAATATTCTAAAGTGACTAGTTGTCTTGGTTCGACAGGAGAAGATGGTAATATCGGGACTGTCGGGGATCCGGCCTCTAAAGTTGTAGATGCTCCCTCACCGGGCTTAAGACGAGGTAACTGGGGTATCATTCTATATAATAAAACTCGGAGTTCAAAACGGTTAGGTATGTTTTATTTTGAATAAAATCCCCGTGTGACCAATGCCCGGAATCCGAAGGAAGTCGATGTGTGTTGACCAAACGGATTCTGAGCATTGATCGAGGCAAGTGTAGTGTGTTATCTATGCAAAGTGAGTCCAATGTCTTGAGCACCATGAACGGACCATCCTATGTAGATAGCTCATTCGTACTTGAAAAACGAATCGTGTCATAATTTAAAATTATTTCTTTGGGAACTTACCCGTTATCCATTGGAAATCGAAAATGGATCTGTTGTCCGGAGAGATGTAGAAAGCTTTTCTTTTCAGGATTACTGGAAGTGCAGAAATGAAAAAGTGGTTCGACGGGCTTATTTGGAATGTCCGTTTTCTGGAAATAAAAACTTATATTAGAATCCGCTTGGCGATCAACAGTTAGTCAAATTCTCAAAGAAAGATTGTTGGAAATAGAAAATAAAAATTACTCCCGAAATGGTATGCAGTCGGCTAGGGTAGAAGTTTAATTGTACCACCAATCAAACACACTCAAAATCCAACTATCTCTGTCAAAGTGAAAACTGACCCAATCCTAATCATCACCACCACTACCATGATAGGCACTATAAAAAAATTTGTTGCCAACCTTCAAATTGACTCGGGCACTAGGGTTTTAGGTTAATTAGGGTCCGAAATGGTTGAGGTTCGAAGTATAGCAGCGGTGGTGTTGCTAGGAAGCGATGGCGGTGGCACTGGAGTTGGTCGAGGGCGGTGTTGGATGGTTCGAGTCGAGGAAAAGTTGTGTCGGATGTGAGCAAGGAGTTGATTCGACATAAATAGCTTGGTAGGAAGTTAAAACAAATGGAAGTGAAAAACCAAAGTTTCACTAAGTCCAAAATTTATAGGAAGAACACAGTTTAACTCGGTATCGGGTTAAATGACTCGGTACCAGGTTAAATGACTAGGTACCGGGTCGTTTTTCCTCGCCTATTCCTACACAACATCACTACAGAGGGTATCTACATTAATCTAAATCACAACGTGGCCTCTGGAATGTAGATTAGATCGTGGATGCAAAGAAAATGAAATTCCAATTAAAGCTAAGACAAATGAATAATGAGAAATTGAATAAGTGAAAGAAACGTCTTGAATCGATATTCAAATAACCAACTGAAATTCACGAGATAACAATACAGGGCTTATCTCATTCCAGATCACACTTTGTTTCCAATGACAAGATACTATAGGGGCAAATGTTAACTATTTTTTAACCAAGCATAGATCAAAAGGAGTTAGAACATCAAGACGAAGACGGGACGACTTGAAACTTAGCAGGCATACTTGGAAGAGGGAAAGAGGAGATCTGGAAAGTTTCAACCCCAGATTGCCTAAGGAAATCACTCGGTGCCGAAACATTTCACTCAGTGCCAATTTATTTTTTGACCTCCGATTGACTCACCAAATTTATATAACCTATTTTCTACTTCCCCAGAATGTGCCCAAGTGATTTCACAAGGTTTTGACAACCTATCATCAAGATTAAAGAAAGAAAAACTTAGATAGCAAAGCAATCCAAGTGATGAAGGAACTATCACCAAAGTCAACCAAATCACTAGAGAAAGGCATGTAATGCATACACTCGAAGATAGAAAGGAGATGAAAATGGGAAGGAGTCATTTGAAATGACTCAGTACCAAGTCGTTTGACTTGGTACCGAGTGATTTACTTCAAGTTTTCTTGTACAATCCTGGATTGATATCTAGACTCAGCTCCAACTGAACTTCTGTCCCAATATGACTGTTTCCCCTATAAATACAAACCATAGAGCAATCAAAAGGCAAATGGGTTTTTGCCATCACTACGCGGAAGCTCTGCCTTTTCATCATCATCTACTCCACATAATTGTCACCAAGGAAGCTACTTTGGGCAATTCTAGGACTTAGAATCTGTCTAACTCATGTACTTGTGACTTATTCTCTTTCAAATCTCTTGTAATCTTAAACAAACTACATCAAATCTATAGGCAGCAAAGATATAAAATGAACGTAGACCATAGATTGTCGAACCACTGTAAAATTCTGTATCTCTTAACTATATTTCAGTTACTTTCCTTTATTTTCATTACTATCCGCTAGATCTAGGTCATACAGTTTCCTACAGGTTTCCTACAACCCTGTTCTTGAGCGTTGACCCATTTTTGGCGTCACCGGTAGGTATCTGGGGACTTATTCACTATACACACACACGCGCGCACGTATAAAATGTAACAAGCCGCATATTTCACGATTATATATTTAAATGTTTTATTTAAATATAGCATCGTTAATCGGATTAAAGTCTGAAATGTTACTTTTTGTAAACAGTCGAATTGGGACTCGAGACCACTTCCATTGAGTCCAAAATGGCGTTAACAACTTTTTTGACTATAAACATCGATATGTTTGGAGTTGAGTAGAATTTTGCTATTTTTCTATTGGGCTTTAGGTTTGGGTTTCAGCCCACTAACCCAACTTAACTTAATACCCTAACTCCTCTACTCTTCATTCATTCTACTCCTCACTTCCTAACACTCTCAAGCTAAAGTAAAAATGGGGGGAAAGATAGGAAATTAAAATTCCTAAACCCTAGTTTGATTAGGAAATACAATTCAAGTCCAAAATCAAAGAGAAGCTTAGGTAAGCATCCTCTTCTTCTTCTCCATCTCGGTCTCTCTCCAATTTCAAAAATTTACTATAACCTAACTTAGGAAATATTTGCTTATGATCTTAGATTGGAGCTTCTAGAGTTGAAGTTGAAGAGTAGTTGATCTTTCCTTTGTTTTTGAGCTTCTCACTTGTTGTTTTGGGTTTAAAGGTGAGTTCTTTAACTCACATCTATGTCTATAACTTTTATTGTTGCGAGGTATGAATTCCGAACATCTATTCATGTTAATTTGCTTTTGATTTGAATTGATTTGGTGAATTTTCCAAATTTTGGTGTTTTGAAGTCAAAATCTTTAAAGATCCTATTTTGGATATTTGAACGTGTTATTTGGGGTGTATCGAAGAGCCTTAAAGGCTGAGTTATTGCTTGGCATAAATCCCTGTTCTTCATTGCTCGTCTGATCGCTCCCGAATCGTTTTGGCCATCATGGCCTAGGAAAATTGTTGCCCAGACCAGGTGACCAGACGTCTGGTTATCAAGTCCAGACGTCTGGTTATAGTCCTGGAGGAAAAAAAATAAGAACGTAGAAAGAAAAATTGCAGAAACTCGGACCAAACGTCTGGTCCAAACCAACCAGACGTCTGGGAAGTCTATCAGACATCTGGGAAAGTCTATCAAACGTCTGGAAGGTTTCTAAAAATTTCCTTAACCTAAATCCGTACGTCTGGATTCTAAACCAGACGTTAAGAACTGTTCATTTTGCCTATTTTGGCTGTTTTTTGAGTGGATTTCCAACTTTAATCAATTTTTGTTGATCCGGTTAGTTGTTATCACTTATTATCGACTTTGATGACTTCTTTCTTTGGATTTTTGGGAATTTCCATTTGATGGATTTGATATTGATTTTTATGGATTTAATTCACATTGTCGTATGTGAATTTTTGGTAATTGATTGTTTTTTCAATCATTTTTGTGATTTGTCACTTTAAAATACAAAGGTTTCTATACTAGTAGTAAATACTCAAACTCTTTCACAAAAACGATTTCAACACTACTTTTAAATACAAAGCTCGTTTTTAAAACCGTTTTCCAATTTATTAGTATATACAAACTTTTACCTCATTCGTATGTCTAATTAAACGGCTTAGCAAAACAAGTGGTATGAAACACTTGCGTTTACTTCGTCGGTTAATTCTTGGAGTGTTCGATTGAACTCTCGGGACAATTTTCGAGTGGAAATCTACAATTTGTTCGTAAATATTTAAGTTAAGCTAGTGGTTATGGGACATGAAGCTAAACTCATTTATTTACTAGCTTAGTGTAATTGACACTTTTTATTGATCAATGATGATCATTTTATGGTTTAAACTAGCGATATGCGATGTCTCTTTGTCCTCGTGGGGGACTGTACCCCGTTCTATTGAGCTTCGTCTCATTTTTATAGGCTAGTGACCTACGGGCTTTATGGAGTTCGGTTCATCAGGCGTACCGTTATTGCACTACGTCGTTGTTCCGAATTATTTGATTTTCGGGTTCATCGGACGTACCGTTATTGCACTACGTCGTTGTTTCGAAATATTTGAGTTTTAGGTTCATCGGGCGTACCGTTATTGCACTACGTCGTTGTTCCAACTCATTTGAGTTTCAGGTTCCTCAGGCATACCGTTATTGCACTACGATGTTGCACCGACTCTATGGTTAGCGACCATGGGATAGCGACCCGTTTGTGACACACGTGTTGGTGAGTTTTCATGCTCCCGTTTGTGATAGGCCTTCCCCTTTTTGTGATTTTTGGATTTCTAGTTGATGATTTCTAGAATTTGTGTTTCACCGATTTTTGCGATTGGCATTGATATGTTTGTCAATATTTGTGTTTTGGTGAATATTTTAAAGAATATGACATTCTTTTTGGTGTTTGAGAATATTTGAGATATTGTATGATTTTTGTTGTTACCTGATGTATACTTGTCACATTATGGCATTATTGCTATCATACGTTTTTGTCATATCTCTTATCCTATCTCATTTTATATGATATTTATAGCTAGACCGATCCATTTATTATTTTCTTCTTAAATAATACTCGGGTCAGACTAAGGTATTTCAGGTGCTTCTACTTGACTTCTTATCTAGGACCATCATCTGATTTTTGGCTAACTAATTTAGATTAGTAGTTTTTGCTTTTATACATTCGAGATAGAGACTCCTTGATGTATACTTATTCTTTTGTCTAGCACTTGTACCTATTCTTTTGTGATGTAGTGGATCGTGTATGACCACTATTTTGATGTACACCTTTATGTGTTATATTCATATCTGTTTCTGCCTTTGTGATATGAATATCTGTGACTGGTTTGTGTTATGTTTATTTCTATATTTGTTTCTGAAGCCCAAATAGCCACTGTGTGGTAGCTTTGAGTTTGTATTTGATATGTCAGATTTCCTCTTGAAATGAAATGTAAGTTATATTATCTGACATATCGGTACTCGCACAAAGTAATTACACAGATGGTCGCTCCTCAACAGCCTTATTCTTCGTGCTAGTCGACGGCATTACCCCGTAGTGTCCTTGGCTAGTGTGAGTATAGAGGTGGGGCATCACAGCTTGGTATCAGAGCCAAACTTCGGAACAATGTAGAATAATCTAGCAAGGATCATTGTCCTAAGTCTCTCGTAGGAATCGTGCCTTAGGATTAATTCGAGTCATTGGACCCGTTCTATCCTATTTTCTTTTGTGATGCCTTGTTTTATCAATCAAGTTTGTTTGATATTAATTTTGAGAATAACCTTTTTCCTCTTCTTTCTTTCTTAAAGAAGAGAAATGGTTAGATCTGGCAGTCCCAGTGCTGGTCAATCTAGTGCTACTCCTCAGGATGGCGTATTCATGTCTGCCCTTGAAGCCATTATTTTGTTTCATGATTATCCTATTCGAATTATTTTGATACGGGTGCATCTCATTCTTTTATATCAAAAGAACTTGTTGATTCTTTTTCTTTAAATATTATGGGCTTGATGACTTCATTGAGAATTGTGAATTCGATTGATGGATCCGCAACACTCAGTTTGCTTTGTAAAGATGTTGAGATTATTTTATGTGATTATTCTTTTCGAGCCGATTTGCATGTTATGCGTTACTTAGGCTTCGAAATTGATTTTTTGGGAAAGGATTGGCTTAATCATTATGAAGCCCATATCCTATGTCCCGAGAGGACTATCCATCTTTGACATTCTTAATCTGTTAAGCAGGTTTTTAATTTTTCTTAATGATTTTGATTCCAATTCGGTGGCATCATTTTATTCTTTAAACCTACATGATGAGGAAAATGTTATCTCTCTCATTCAAGTAGTTTGTGAATTTTCCGGTATTTTTGAGCTTGTCTTAGGATTACCACCTAAGTAATCTATTGAGTGGTGCTAAGGTCTTTTCAGCTCGACCTTGCCACCGGTTTTCATCAGCTACGAGTTGTGGAGGGTAGCGTTCCCTTTACCGCATTCCGCACTCGTTACGATTCTTATGAGTGGTTCGTTATGTCATTCGGTTTGACGAACCCTCCAGCTTATTTCATGCATCCATCTTATGAATCGAGTATTCTACGAATATCTCGATGAGACCATCCTTGTATTTATTGATTATGGATGAAAACAACAATTTAAAATTTTCAAATCTTTTTAATAAGATATTTATAAGTATGATTGGATTCTGTTCTTAAAACGAGCAAAGAATATTCGTAAATTTTTTAAGAGACATGTTCATCATATAGAAGATGATTTTGTGTTGTTTTGCCCATTGAGTGCTTTAAGAATTTTGGTCGATGCGCTTGATCAACGTTATCGATAGGAATCTCCTAAACGCTATGATGAGACAGTCAGACATAGTAAATTGACTTGTAATAAGTAAATTTTTCTAAAAAGATGATTACATAAAGTTAATTATAATTTTGAATGTCTTAGCTTTTCGGGAAAGAGGATCATTTAAAAGAACTCCTTTTCGATGCTCCTATTCTTGTGATTCCCGAAGGGAACCAAGACTTTATTGTTTGTACCGATGCTAGTCGTATTGGTTTGGGTGTCATTATCTTGCAAAGGGAATGTGTTATCACATATGCTTCTTGACAATTAAAGCCTGCCGAGACTAGATATGGCACTCATGATTTAGGGCTCGTAGCTATTGTTTTCGCCTTTAGAATTTGGCGTCATTATCTTTTGGGAGAGAAAATTGTTCTCTACACCGAACATAAATCTTTGAAGTATTTATTTTCTCAAAAGGAACTTAATTTGCGTCAACAACGTTGGCTTGAGTTCCTTGCATCTTATGATCTTGATATTCTCTATACTCCCGGAAAGGGTAATCGAGTTGTCGATGCCCTTAGTCGTAAGCAACAAGCGGTTGTTTCAATGATGATATCTAAATGGAATGATCTCGAGACTTTGTCCACTTGTGAGATTCGAGATCGTGAATCCAATTCATGTTCATCTTTTGTTTTGTGTAGCCTTGAGGCTCGTCCTTCTCTTTTAGACCGCATCCTTGAAGCTCAAAAGCAAGATACCGAATTGGCTTCTCTTAGCCAAAGTTGTAGGGATCAAAATAAGGTTGATGGTTTGAAAGATTTTGAAATCGATGCTTGTGGTGGCATTCGAAAGTTTGGTATACTTATTGTGCCAAACATTTGTGATCTTCGTAAAGACATTTTAGAAGATTCTCGTCGTTCTAAATTTACCATTCATCCCGGTAGTAGTAGCGACTTTATTATTGGGATGGAATGAAATCTGATATTGCTAACTTCATTAAGCGTTGCATGACTTTCCAATTCATAAAGGTCGAGCATCAAAGGCCCGGTGGGTTATTGCAACCTTTAGACATTCCCGTTTGGAAGTGGGATCGAATTTCCACAGACTTTATTGACGGTCTTCCCCGTTCTCGTTCGGGTCATGACAATTTATGGGTGATTGTAGATAGACTTACAAAATCCACCCATTTTATTCCCATTCGGTCCAATCGGACCGTACCTCTTTTGGATAAACTCTATGTCAAAGAAATTGTTAATTTGCATGGAGTTCCTACTTCTATTGTTAGCGATCGTGATCCATTATTTACTAGTGGATTTTGGAAAGGTCTTCAAAAAGCTTTGGGAACAAAGCTTAATTTTAGCACCGCTTATCATCCTCAGTCCGATGGACAAACGGAGCATGTGAATCAAACTCTTGAAGATCTCTTTCGTGCTTGTGTTCTTGATTTTGGTGGAAGTTGGGAAGATCATATTTCCCTTGTTGAGTTTTCTTACAACAATAGCTTCCAATCTAGTATTGGTATGGCTCCTTTCGAGGCACTATACAGAAGGCCATGCCGATCTCCTTCATGTTGGCTTGAAGCCGGTGAGAAGTTGGTTTGAGGTCCAGATTTTATTCGTGATGCCACAGAAAAGATTGACCTTATTCGTCATAGGATGAAAGAAGCTCAGAGTAGACAAAAATCCTATGTCGATAATCGAAGATGGAAATTAGAATTTTATGTGGGAGATTTGGTATTTATTCGTGCTTCACCTATGAAGGGTGTTGTGCGTTTCAGTCGATCAGGAAAGTTAGCACCTCGATATATTGGCCCTTTTCCCATCACCGAACGCATTGGTTCCGTGGCTTATCGCCTTTATTACCGGCTCAGTTTTCTGCTATTCATGACGTATTCCACGTCTCTCAACTACGGAAATGCCTTAGGGATTTCGATTCTATTCTTGAGCCCGGTGTTATTGAAGAAATTGAGGTTTCACCTAATTTGAGTTATGAGCAACATCCTATTCGTATCATTGCTTCGGAGGTTAAACGTCTTCGAAATAAAGATGTTCCGCTTGTGAAAGTTCAATGGTCCTCAAATCCTAAGGATTGCTCTTGGGAATCCAGAGAATTCATCGAGCGAACACATCCGGACTTACTCTCTCTTGCTCCTTAAGGTGAACTTCTCATTTAAAAATTTCTTCTTTTGTGTTGTTATGCCTTAGTATGGTTGTTACTTTTTATCTTCCTCTTAATTATTGCGAGGATGCGATTTCTTTAAGGAGGGGAGTCTGTAACAACCCGCATATTTCACAATTATATATTTAAATGTTTTATTTAAATATAGCATCGTTAATCGGATTAAAGTCCAAAATGTTACTTTTGTAAACAGTCGAATTGGGACTCGAGACCATTGCATTGGGTCCAAAATGGCGTTTACAACTTTTTTGAGTATAAACATCGATATGTTTGGAGTTGAGTAGAATTTTGCTATTTTTCTATTGGGCTTTGGGTTTGGGTTTCAGCCCACTAACCCAACTTAATACCCTAACTCCTCTACTCTTCATTCATTCTACTCCTCACTTCCTAACACTCTCAAGCTAAAGTAAAAATGGGAGAAAAGATAGGAAATTAAAATTCCTAAACCCTAGTTTGATTAGGAAATACAAATTCAAGTCCAAAATCAAAGAGAAGCTTAGGTAAGCATCCTCTTCTTCTTCTTCTCCATCTCAATCTCTCCAATTTCAAAAATTTCCTATAACCTAACTTAGGAAATATTTGCTTATGATCTTAGATTGGAGCTTATAGAGTTGAAGTTGAAGAGTAGTTGATCTTTCCTTTGTTTTTGAGCTTCTCACTTGTTGTTTTGGGTTTAAAGGTGAGTTCTTTAACTAACATCTATGTCTATAACTTTCATTGCTGTTAGGTATGAATTCTTAACATCTATTCATGTTCATTAGCTTTTGATTTGAATTAATTTGGTGAATTTTCCAAGTTTTGGTGTTTTGAAGTCAAAATCTTTAAAGATCCTATTTTGGATATTTGGACGTGTTATTTGGGGTGTATCGAAGAGCCTTAAAGGCTGGGTTGTCGCTTGGCATAAAACCCTAGTCTTCATTGCTCGTCCGATCGCTCCTGAATCGTTTTGGCCATCATGGCCTAGGAAAATTGTTTCCCAAACCAGGTGACCAGACGTCTGGTTATTAAGTCCAGTCGTCTGGTTATAGTCCTAGAGGAAAAAAAAATAAGAATGCAGAAAGAAAAATGGCAGAAACTCGTACCAAACGTCTGGTCCAAACCAACCAGACGTGTGGGAAGTCTATCAAACGTCTGGGAAAGTTTACCAGACGTTTGGAAGGTTTCTGAAAATTTCCATAACCTAAATCCATACGTCTGGATTCTAAACTAGACGTTTGGAACTGTTCATTTTGCCTATTTTGGCTGTTTTTTGAGTGGATTTCCAACTTTAATCAATTTTTGTTGATCCGGTTAGTTGTTATCACTTATTATCGACTTTGATGACTTCTTTCTATGGATTTTTGGGAATTTCCATTTGATGGATTTGATATCGATTTTTATGGATTTAATTCACATTGTCGTATGTGAATTTATGGTCATTGATTATTTTTACAATCATTTTTGTGATTTGTCACTTTAAAATACAAAGGTTTCTATACTAGTAGTAAATACTCAAACTCTTTCACAAAAACGATTTCAACACTACTTTTAAATACGAAGCTCATTTTTAAAATGTTTTCCAATCTATTAGTATATACAAACCTTTACCTCATTCGTATGAGAAATCTAATTAAACGGCTTAGCAAAACAAGTGGTATGAAACGCTTGCGTTTACTTCGTCGGTTAATTCTTGGACTTGTTCGATTGAACTCTCGTGACAATTTTCAAGTGGAAATCTACAATTTGTTCGTAAATATTTAAGTTAAGCTAGTGGTTATAGGACATGAAGCTAAACTCATTTATTTACTAGCTTAGTTTAATTGACACTTCTTATTGATCAATGATGATCATTTTATGGTTTAGACTAGCGATATGCGATGTCTCTTTGTCCGTGTGGGGGACTGTACCCCGTTCTATTGAGCTTCGTCTGATTTTTATAGGCTAACGACCTACGGGCTTTACGGAGTTCGGTTCATCGGGCGTACCGTTATTTCACTACGTCGTTGTTCCAAATTATTTGAGTTTCGGGTTCATCGGGCGTACCGTTATTGCACTACATCGTTGTTCCGAAATATTTGAATTTTAGGTTCATTGGGAGTACCGTTATTGTACTACATCGTTGTTCCAACTCATTTGAGTTTCAGGTTCCTCGGGCGTACCGTTATTGCACTACGCTATTGCACCGGCTCTATGGTTAGCGACCATGGGATAGCGACCCGTTTATGACACACGTGTTGGTGAGTTTTCATGCTCCCGTTTGTGATAGGCCTTCCCCTTTTTGTGATTTCTGGATTTCTAGTTGATGATTCCTAGAATTTGTGTTTCACCGATTTTTGCTATTGGCATTGATATGTTTTGTCAATATTTGTGTTTTGGTGAATAATTTAAAGAATATGACATTCTTTTTGGTGTTTGAGAATATTTGAGATATTGTATGATTTTTGTTGTTACCTTATGTATACTTGTCACATTATGGCATTATTGTTATCATACGTTTTTGTCATATCTCTTATCCTATCTCATTTTATATGATATTTATAGCTAGACTGATCCGTTTATTATTTTCTTCTTAAATAATACTCGGGGTCAGACCGAGGTATTTTAGGTGCTTCTACTTGACTTCTTATCTGGGACCATCATCTAATTTTTGGCTAACTACTTTAGATTAGTAGTTTTTGCTTTTATACATTCGAGATAGAGACTCCTTGATGTATACTTATTCTTTTGTCTAGCACTTGTACCTATTCTTTTGTGATGTAGTGGATCTTGTATGACCACTATTTTGATGTACACCTTTATGTGTTATATTCATATATGTTTCCACCTTTATGATATGAATATCTATGACTGATTTGTGTTATGTTTATTTTTATATTTGTTTCCAAAGCCCACATAGCCACTATGTGGTAGCTTTGAGTATGTATTTGATATGTTGAATTTCCTCTTGAAATGAAATGTAAGTTATATTATCTGACATATCGGTACATGCACAAAGCAATTACATAGATGGTCGCTCCTCAACAGCCTTATTCTTCGTGTTAATCGACGGCATTACCCCGTAGTGTCCTTGGCTGGTGTGAGTATAGAGGTGGGGCGTCACATAAAATATCTTTACTTCCAACTCTTTTGGAAATGCATTTATTTATGAAATACAGAATAGTTGAGTATGTAAATATGGTAGAGTTGAACTGATCAGTAGTGTTGTTGTTAGTGTTTAATATTAGACCTCTAGGTGACTTGTTAAATAATTGTTGAACCTTGATCCGTAAGTGATCAGAGTAGCACAGTGGAAGCTGATGGATTGCTTTCTACTGAGCGCATTGATTAGTTTGTTTCTAGTGTATGCTTGTTTGGTTGTATTGAATTTGAAATAATTGATTAAGAATAATATTGGGTAGGAATATCATTTGAAAGTTAGAAACTACTCAAATATTGATAACAGAATATGGCAGTGTCTTCAGTAGTGAAGTTCTTGCCATAAACATTAAAAATTGTATCATATGAATATGTGTGTGTGTATAAACACCATTAATTAAAAAAATTTAAGATGACTTTAAACTAAATGCTTGCTTGATGTATGCATGTATGAATGGATGTGATGATCGGATGATTTTAAGTGAATTATTGGTATGTAGATATAAAGTTTAATTAGAAATAATTTTTATAAAAAATGCAAATGTTTTTATTAGAAATCTTCTGATAAAGTATATGTATAAAAATATGATATTTGATTAAGTTCGAACATAAGAAAATAAATATTTTTTGCAAGCCACATTATTAAAGGATTTACGTATATGATATCTATAGAAAATTTTAAAATAGATTTGTGTTAATTTGTCTATTAAGTGCTTTAAAGATTCTAGTCAATGTGTCTAGCCAATGTTGTCGATGGGGATTCCTAAACTCAAGGATGAGACATATGGACACAACATTTTAAAAAATTAAAATGTAATGAAAGGATTATATATTTTGTGCAATATTAAAATTCATATATTGAGTAATAATATAAAGTTTTGGAAAATATTAGAAATAATTTTTGAAAAGATGTTTTGAAGATAAAGTTCAATTTTCAAGAAGTATTTTGAGTTATATTTTGAAGATAATTGAGGTGTTCGTTATTTGTAAATATAAAAATGTTTTTTTTCAGAATGTATGTTATAAATTTATTTTGTGTTATGGTTTGTTGGTATATGCTTCGTGCCATAGAGATTACTCTGAGGTTTCTCGAAAGTTTCAATTAGTAAAAATATTTTGATTGGTTATGCAAATATTGAGATCTTCCAAATGAGTTTGTTTTAACTCATGGTCCATCATTGTAGACAATAGGTGAGGAAGGAAAATCTAAGTCTTGTAATAAATCACGAACAAAAGGTCTAATCATTGAATTTGAATCGCTCTACTTAATACTCAAAGATTCGATGCAGATCACTCTACGTGCTAAACCCGAGATAGTAAAGGTAGAGCATTGTATGATATGTTCGGTTGGTTGATTGTTTGCATTTAAGTGTAAATGGTAGATGGTGTAGTTGAGCAAGAAGTGATTAGCTTAGTTATAGATTTTTCCTAAGGAGAAATTGTAAGGACGCAATTTTCTTAAAAGAGGAGTTTGTAACAACCTAGTGTTGAGAAACAATTAATTAAAAGTAATAATAGTGATTTAAATAATTAATTTTTTTAAAGATTAAAATGATAATAATATTCAATTTATTTGGAAATATTGGAATTTGATGATAGAGTATTTGTTGATGAAATCTAATTATTTTGGAAACAATAATTTGTTAAAATATGGAATGAATTATTTTGAGAATTAAATATTTTGAAATTGCAAATTATTAATAAATGATGAATTAAATTATTTTGGAGGAATATTAGTGATAAATAAGATTAGAAGTTTATTTCAAAAAAAAAGATATTTTATTATATTTAAATAAGGAGTTTTGGAATTTATTTAATAAGTGGGTTAAATATGCTGGTTTTGAGGCAATTAATTAAAGTAAAAGAATTTGTGGAAAATAAATTCTATAAAATTTCACAATGTTGAATAAAGACTTGATTGATGTAAATATAATTTTTATTTGAAATTTGATAGAGATTTGTGTTGAGTAGAAAATAGTTTTGTAAAAGAATAGAAGGGATATAAAATAGAAATGGGATTAGTAATAATGTAAGGTTCAATTAACAAAGCCCAAACTACATACATCACGAACCTGGACATTTCATAGTTTATAGTTTTCTCTACTTCATGGATAGGAATCAATTCATTTATGATATTTTCTCCACTTTGAAGCTTCCAACTTCAAGATTTTTTTTAGTAAAAAGCCCTCATCGTTTTCTAAGAATTAAAATAAAATGAAATAAAATCCTATAAATTTCCAAATCAAAATATGAGAATCTCACCACTATATTACACCACTAGTCATGAAGAAGTTTTCATTTTAATCAAGACATGAATGCTTGGAAAAATTTTAAAGAGTAGAAAAGGTAGAGAATGATGGAGTAAATGAAGAATTGGAAGTTCAAGCTATCTATGCTGAGTATATATACTCACAAAGTCTATGTCTAACATTTATTAGTATACACGCATCATGCATGGATGTGTGCATTAGTGGATTTATTTTTCAAATCCAAATATAGTAAATGTGAACTTTTATCTTCACTTTAAAATTTTGCATATATTAATGATTAACGAAGAAATTTGGTTGTATATTGATTGCTATAGTATGTGAATGAAAACATATGTATAATAAAAGTAAGAAGTAATCAAGAAATCAATAAGGGGGAGGATATTTCAAGTTACATGTGAAGTTTTGGCTTCAAAATTTTTTTAACACCGATGCACCGATGCATAGCACATCGGTCTATCGATGATGCTATTTTCTGTAGCCAATAGCCTGTTTTTAAGAAAAAAATAAAAAAATATTTATAAATATGTAAGTATAAATTTTTTAAGTATATTATTAAAAAATTGACTTTATGTTTTTACTTTAGGAAAAGTTTGATTAATCTTTGAATATTATATTGTTAAAGAGATTAATTTATTAAACAGAAACTAATTTTTTGATTTAAACAATTGTTTAAAAATCTTATTTAATTTTAAAAATATATGAAAAGTTCTTCCATTAATATTTTAAATGTTTTAAAGAGTATTTCATGATGTATGAGATATACAAGGTTTTAAAATTATATTCCATGCATATTTAATAAAAGGAAATTTAAATTTAAATTCTGTAAATTCATTTAGATATTCTATTTAATGTTTTATAAATTTAAAAAATGATTTCTAAACACTATTAAGTGATATCTAATATCAGATATCAATGATTTTGAGTATAAAGTGAAAAATTTTGAATTATATCTTATGGGTTAAAATAAAAAGAAGTCATTTTGAAATCTATAAATTTATTTTAAAATAGTATTTAATTATAGAAAATTTTATATTTTATTTCAAACGAGATTTTGAAGGTTTTGAATATGAAAAGGAGATTTTGGAAGTGTGTTATAAGCATTTAAATCTTTAGGACTGAATAAACAAGACAGAATGATATATTTGATAAATATAATTATTTTAAGAAATTTTATTATATGGATATAGAACAAATCTCTTTTATAAATTTAATTGAATTCTATGTTTGATTATAATTTCGTGTAACGAGAAATATGAATAAATGGAGTTATAATACCATTTGTTACAGGACTTTCGATAATATTTCTCCGGTTATTCTTTGGATTCGTTATATAGAATAATATTGTGTGGAAATTCTAGATTGTGAGGAATTTGAGTAAACGGATTAGTAATACCATTTGGTATGAGACACTTGGTAATATTTTTGGGTTACTATTATGACTCATGATATAGAATATTGTGGAGATTAAGTGTTGTTTGTGAGCATTGAATAAACGAATGAGTAACACATGGTGGTGTAGGACATCGTTGTGATATTTATTCGGCTGTGCATAGTAAGTAGATGACACTCATATGATGGGAATAATGATGTTGGTATAGCACTTATGTAAGGTGATGTTCACAGTGGTAAGCAAGGTTAGTGCTTATATATGTATATGTATGTGTGTGTAGATACTATATGTATGTCTATCAAGAGATACTCCTATTATAAGCATTGGAGTGAACCAGACTAGGCTAGTATCCATCCTAGCGGCTTGATCTCGGGGTCGCGCCCTAGATTCATGGCACACTTTTAGCATAGCAAAGTAGGTGCCCTTTAGCCCATGTGTCATATAGGTCAGTAGCCTATTACCTATAAGAGCACTTGCAGGGTGGTGGCTGAGGCTTCGTGTAGATGAGGAACCGATGGATATGTGTCACAATGACCATCAACGCAACAAAGACTATAGGGTCAGGTTAGGGACCCATGTGTGTGACTCTAGAGCTAACAAAGGCATCAGTCTCTCGTTTGGCTCTACGTTGAGTGACTGATAGACATATACTATCAATACACCTCATCTAGGTATAGAGATTTTGAGATATGACTCTACTTAGGACCTTGTACCTGTAGTATAGTCAATTCCCGTCACCACCAATTATGAGTTATATATGATTGCTTGGCGAATGCCTTATACTTTACAAGAAGACGACATATTCTTTATCGATTGATGCATGAATGTTATTTGTATTATAATTATGCGTATGACAGACCTAGGAACGTCTACCTTATTATTATCTGAGAGATATAGTTGGGCATTACTGTGTGCTAGCCCAACTATAGTTGATGATTTCTCATGCATTAATGATGTATATATTTTTAGATATTTTACCCTCTTGACTCTATACTACATGACACATAGTTTAATGTGTTTTTATTTGGATGATAATATGTGCATGGTATTAGATATGATGCCATATATATACATTGAGTTACTTACATGACACTTTGAGATATGTTTGTTATATAATATTAGTTTTTACTATATTTTGACGTCATCATTTTAGACATAGTCTAACTTGCGTGTTATTCATATAATATTATGCTCAGTCCGAGACATTTCAAGTTTAGGGACGAAGAGACCAACTTGTGTTTTTCTAAGCATAATGGAGGTTAATTATTTAGTATTGTTGTATATCATTTTGTATTATGTAGCTTTATGTATGTATGACATTGTGATGCTTATTGGACTCATACATTGTATTATATATATTAAGATAGTGGGAATTTACTCATTTGTATCCCACATGATTATGTACATTTCTATTATATATTTTCATTGCGTTAATGGCGTTATGTTCTCTCTATTATTTATTATATATTATGTGTTGTTCTATCCAGAAAACACACGTGTTTCTTACTTTGTCAAGATTCTAAGTAAGTGTAGGTTAGTATTATTTGATTTCTGTAATATGTACCAGTTTTTATCCCAAAGGAATATTCACATGTGACAACCCAATATCGCCTCATTCTCCAATATATCAGACAATATTATCTAGTATTTTTCTTTGACAGCATGGGTACAGAGGTAGGATGTTTTATTTGGTACCAGACCATGTTCAAAACAATACATTATATATATATATAAGACACAAGTCATGACCTTAGATGAGACTTGGAATCTCTGTCCCTTGGATTTCTTTGGTTCTTACCCTATAATAAGGGATGGTAGGTGTATGTGATGGTTATTGGGGTAATCATCTAGGGATGTACTTGTTATATATATACACATATACATACATACACACACATATACATATGATATCCTTACTTCTAACTCTTTTGAAAACACATTTTTATATGAAACACAGAATAGTTAAGGTGGTAAAGATGGAAAAGTTGAACCGACCAGTAGCGTCGATATTAGAGTTGAATATTGGACCTCTAGGTGCTTGGTATATAATCAGTATACCCTAATCCGTAAGTGATCAGAGTAGAAGCTGATGGATTGCTTTCTATTAAGTGCATTGTTTGCTTTTATTGAATTTGAAATAATTGATTAAGAATAATATTAGGTTGGATTCATCATTTGGAAGTTAGAAATCTACTCAAATATTGATAAGGTGTCTTCGGTAGTGAAGTTACTGCTAGGAATATATTAAAAATTGTAACTTATGTAAAATAATGTATTATTTGTAAACACACCATTAATTAAAAAAAATAAGATGACTTTAAATTATACGCTTGCTTGATAAGCATGTATGAATGGTTGCCCTGTTCGGATGATTTTAAGTGAATTATTGGTATGTAGATAGAAAGTTTAACTAGAAATAATTTTATAAAAGCACGCAAATGTTTTATTAGAAATCTTCTGATAAAGTATATGTATAAACGTGGTATTTGATTAAGTTCTAATATAAGCAAATAAATATTTTGAGAAAGAAAGATTATTAAAGGATTTATGTATACAATATTTATAGCAAATTTTGAAATCGATTTGTGTTAATTTGTCTATTGAGTGCTTTAAGGATTCTAGTCAATGCATCTGATGAACAATATCGATAGGGATTCCTAAACACCAAAATGAGACATATGGATACAGCGTTTTGAAAAGATTAAAATGTTTTGAAAGGATTAAATATTTTGTATAATATTAAAATTAATATGTGGAGTAATAATATAATGTTTTGGAAAGTATTATTTATAATTTTTGTAAAGATATTTTGAAGATAAAGTAGAATTTTCAAGTAGTATTTTGAAGGTAATTGAGGTGTTCGGTATTTGTAAATAAAAAAATGTCTGTTTTGAGAATGTATGTTATAAATTTATTTTATGTTATGGGTTTTCGGGATATGCTTCATGCCATATAGATTATTCCGAGGTTTCTCGAAAATTTCAATAGGTAAAAATATTCTGATTGATTATGCAAATATTGAAATCTTCCAAATGATTTTGTTTTAACTCATAGTCCCTGATTGTAGACAATGAGAGAGGAAGGAAAATCCGAGTCTTGTCATAAGCCATTAACGAAAGGTTTAATAATTGATTTTGAGCTGTTATAATTAATATTTGATGGGTCGAGGTAGATCACTATATGTGCTAAACTGAAATAGTAAAGGTATAACATTGTGTGATATGTTTGGTTTGTTGATTGTTTGCATTTGAGTGTAAATAGTAGATGGTGTACTTGAGCAAGAAGTGATTGGCTTAGTTGTAGATTTTCCCTAAGTAGAAATTACGAGGATGCAATTTTCTTAAGGAGGGAATCTTTAACAACTCGGTGTTGAGAAGTAATTAATTGAAATTAATAATAATGATTTAATTAATTAAAATGGATTTTGAAGATTAAAATGAGAATGATATTGGATTTAGTTGGAAATATTGGAATTTGATGGTAAAAAAAATTTATTGATGAAATATAATTGTTTTGGAAACAATAATTTGTTAAAAGATCATGGAATAATTATTTTGGGATTATATATTTTGAAGTTGAAAATTATTAATAATGATGAATTAAATTATTCTGGAGTAATATTGATAATAAACAAGATTATAAGTTTATTTCAAAAGAAAAGAAATTTATTTTATTTTTAATAAGGAGTTTTGGAATTTATTTAATAAGTGGGTTAAATATGTTAGTTTTGAGACAATTGATTAATATAAAATAAAAATGAGATTAGCAATAATGTAAGGCCCAATTAACAAAGTCCAAACTACATACATCATGAATCTAGACATTTCTTAATTCATAGTTTTCTCTCCTTCATGAATAGGATTCAATTCACGTATGATATTTTCTCCACTTTGAAGCTTCAAAGTTCATGAATTTTTTATAGTTAAAAAGCCCCTCCTCGCCCTCTAAAAATTAAATTAAAAACCTATAAATCCCTCAATCAAAATATGAGAATCTCAAAACTATACTACACCTCTAGTCATGGAGAAGTATTCATTTTGATCAAGACTTGAGTGCTTGGAAAATTTGTAAATAGGAGAAGAAGTAGAGAATGATGGAGTAAATGAAGAATTGGAAGTTCAAGCTATCTAAGCTGAGTAAATATACTCACTAAATCTATGTCTAACAGGTTTTAGTACACATGCATCATGTATGGATGTATGCATTGGTGAATTTAGTTTTCTAATCCAAATATGGTAGATGTGAATTTTTATCTTCACATTGAAAGTTTGCATATACTAAAGATTAACGATGAAATTTGGTTGTATATTGATTACTATAGTATGCAAATGAAAATATTTGTATGATAAAAGTAAGAAGTAATCAAGAGAAGTAATAAGGGGGAGGAGATTCTAGTTACAAGTGAAGTTTTGGCTTCATAAAAAGACCAACACCAGTGCACGGTGCATAACATAGGGGTCCATCGGTGAGGTTATTTTTGTAGCCTATAACCTACCTTTAAGAAAGAAAATAAAATATATATTTATATAATATGTAAGTATAAAATTATAAATTTAAGTATATTATTAAAGAATGGAATTTATGTTTTTACTTCAAAAAAAAAGTTTGATTGAATATATTATTAAAGTGATTAATTTATTAAAGGGAAATTATTATTTGATTTAAACAATTATATAAAAATCTTATTTATTTCGAAAATATGAAAAGTTCTCTAATTAATATTTTTAATGTTTTGAAGAGTATTTCATGATGTATGAGATATACAAAGGTTTTGAAATTAAATTCTATGCATTTTTAATAAAATAAATTTTGAATTTAATATTTATAAATTCTTCAAAATATTATATTTAATTTTTTAGGAAATTATGAGATGATTTCTATACACTATTAAGTGATTTTTAATATCAACTATCAATGATTTTGAGTATAAAGTGAAAATTTTAAATTATATCTTATGGGTTGAAATAAAAAGAAATTCTATTGAAATTTATGAATTTATTTTTAATAGTATTTAGTTATAGAAAATTAGGGAAATGGCTTTTATAAACTGTATTTAAATTTAAATGAGATTTTGAAGGTTTTGAATATGAGAGAGAGATTTTGGAAGTGTGTTATAAATCTTTATTTTAGTATTGAATAAATAAGATAGAATGATATATTTGATATATATATATATATAAAGAAGTTTTATTATATGGATATAGAACAAATCTCTTTTATAAATTTAATTGAATGATATGTTTGATTATAATTTTGTGTAACGAGAAATCTGAATAAACGGAGTTATAATATCGTATGATATGGGACTTTCAGTAATATTTCTCCAGTTATTCTTTGGACTTGTTATATAGAATAATATTATATGGAAATTCTAGATTGTGAGGAATTTGAGTAAACGGATTAGTAATACCACTTTGTGTTGAACACTTGGTAATAATTTTCTGGTTACTCTTAAGACTCATGATATAGAATATTGTGGAGATTAAGTGTAGTTTATGAGCATTGAATAATTTTCTGGTTACTCTTAAGACTCATGACAGGAATAGTGATGTTAGGATAGTACTTACATGAGTTGATGCTCAAAGTAGTGAGCAAGGTTGGTGCTTCTATATATGTAGGTATTATATGTATGTTTATCATGAGATACTCCTGTTATATTTGTTGAAGTGAAACAGACTAAGACTAGTATCCATCCCAGCGACCTGATTTCAAGGTCGCACCCCAGATCCGTGACACACTTTTAACATAGCAGGGTAGGTGCTCTTTAGCCCCTATGTCACATAGGCCAGTAGTCTGTTGCCTATAGCGGCAATTGTAGGGTCGTGATTGTGGATTTATGTAGATGTGCAATTGATGGACATGCATCATAATGGCCATCGAGGTAACTAAGACTATAGAGTCGGGTTAAGTGACCCATGTGTATGACTCTGGAGCAAGCAGACGGCCATCGGTCTTCCGTCTGGTTCAACGCCAGGTGATAGATAGACATATAGTATTTATACACCTCACCTGAGATTAGAGATGTTGAGATATGACTCTACTTGGAACCTTGTGCCTATAGTAAGTCAGTTCCCATTACCACCTATTGTGAGTTGTATGTGATAGATTGGCGGATGGCCTATGGTCTATTCTTTATTGATTGATGCGTGGTTGTTATTTGTGTTATCATTATGTGTACGATGGACCTAGGAATGTCTACCTTATCATTATCTGAGAGATATACTTGGGAATTGCTATGTGCGAGCTCAATTATGCTTGATGATTTCTAATGCATTGATGATGTATATATGTTTGGATGTTTTACCCATTTGACTCTATACTACATGACACAAGTTTGATGTGTTTTTACTTGGATGATAATATGTGCATGGTATTAGATATAATGTTATATATATACATTGAGTTACCTATATGACACTTTGAGGTGTGTCTGTTTTACCATGCCCGTCATTACTATATTTTGACATCTATGTTTGAGATACAGCCTGACTCGTGTGTTATTTATATAATACTTGGGTCAGTCTAAAACATTTCAAATTCAGGGACGAAGAGATCATCTTTTTATTCTAGGCATAGTGGTGGTTAATTATTTAGTACTGTTGTATTTCATTTTGTATTATGTAGCCTCATGTATGACATTATTATGTTTAAGGGACTCATGCATTGTATTATATATATTAAGATAGTGGGAATTTACTCATTTTGTATCCCATATGTTTTTGTATATTTCTATTATACATTTTCACCATGCTAATGACTTTGTGTTCTCTCTATCATTTATTATACATTACATACTGTTCTATCCTAGAAATGCACGTGTTTATTGCTTTGTGCCAATAATGAGTATTTATAGGTGAGTATTATTCAATTCGCGTAATATGTACCAGTGTTAGCCTAAAGAAATATTCACATGTGACAACCCAATATTGAATCATTCTCCGTATTATCAAACAGTATTACCTAGCAATACTCTTTGATAGCATGGGCATAGAGGTAAGGTGTTTCAAGGGACGAGTACATTGCCCTCAACGATACAGGTATGCAAGTGGTCTAGATGCACAAATTTATGAGTGGGCTAAGGTTGATTCCCAACATCGTGAATCCAACGACATTGTTTTGTAACAATAATGCGACGATGCAGATCACAAAGAAACCTAGAGCATACAAGAAAATGAGACACATTCTTCGTTCCACCTCATTATTGAATTTTCCAAGAAGAAAGAAGCTGTGATACAGAGTGTAGATACAAAGGATAATATAGCATATCCATTCACGAAGGGTCTAGCTCAGTCAATTCTTAGCAAACTATTATGTGCTTGTCATAAAGGGTCCTATTATATACTATCATAATGTGTTATGTTAATTATTTTTTTAAGTATATTTAATAGAAAACCCATAAATGATATGTTTTGTGATAGTAACTACAATATGTTTTAATCATGAGAAATTTATCACAATGAATAATGTATTATTTTAAATATTCCTAATCAAGATGTATCGAGATAGGATATCGATACATCTGTCGAGACTAAAGTGCGTAACGCTCTTCAAATGTTAGACGGTATATTACTCTTGGCTGCTGCGGGCACCAAGGGGTTACATATTGATAGTTATTAGATAACAATGGAATAATTCACTCGGTAGTTTTCTGTTGGTTAATATAACTAGGTCAAATAAAGAATATCCAACTGAGAGTATTGCATAGTTTTCTCGACTGAGTTAAAGCATTGGAAGTAAAACACAATTCAATAGAGAATTTGTCTCCTAAGTTATATGAGGTTAGTATCACAGACAACTATAGTCAACTCAAAGTCAAAGTCTTTGGCTAAAGCATTTCGATTAATAATAATTATTACTATTAAACCAAGGATTTTATGTGTGGATTATACAAGTTGAAGGTGGAAGATATTAGAACTTTGACCAAAACCAAATTCCATAAGTCCCGATGTGATATAGTTTCGACAAAGAGAATTGCTATAAATAATCCTCACTACCAAGGACCGCTTAAAATAATAAAATTGGATTTCATCAAAAATGTGTAAGTGATCAATTCAGCCAAATTGTCCCACTACTAGCTAAGGTGACGTGTAAACGTTAATATTCGAATTGTTCGATATTAATCGCCGACTGAATTTACGTCATGAGTTGCACAACTGCAATGTTGAATAGTCTGAAATACCATATGATTTAATTAAATTATAATTTTATAAATTAATTAATTTTTATGAAATAATAGTTATTCAATTGTGTTTGATTTATTTGAATCGATATTTAATATAATGCGTATATAAAGGTTATATATGTACGTATCGATATACGACATCGGTAAACATTTAAATTAGATTTAAAGTAGCTAAATATTGATTGATTTTGGAAAATAATATTGGACCATTAGGCTTAAAATATGGTCGGAAAAAAAGGTGAGGGAGGGTGATTTTTATTTGAAAATTCAGGTTTTTGAATTGGCAAAGAGAAGAGGTAAATTAGCAGATCCAGATCTACTCTTTTTACTCCATTCTTTTGCCTATATAAACCATCCATTCCCTCTCCTTTTTAATTTACTTTTAGAGCCTCCACCCCCACCTTTAGCCAAAAATAAAAAGGTAATTTTTCCATTTCATTTCTAAATAAAATTAAAAAAAATCAATCGTTACAGTGTGGTATTCCTCTCTTCCTTGATGCAAATTCAAGGGCATTCTCGATATGATCTAAAGAATTTAGGATTCCACATTCAGCGATCACATTCAAGGTTCCGGTATTGGTAACTTTTGATATATTTCATGTTATATATAAATTTATCTATATCAATATACATGTATAGATTATATCCTAGTTTTATCTCGAATTTACATATTTATTTGCTATTCGATTTACACACATATATGTACACACTTTTAAATTAATTATTTCTAGAAAAAACATGTATATACGTTGTATGTATATATAATTTTCGACCATAAAAAATTATAAATTTTGGAAGTTAAAAATAATTCAAAAATATTTTTAAATTAAAATTTAAATCTTATAATTATATATATACACAGATACAAAATTAATTCATTAATTATTATATATATATTAAATAATATATATAATTAAATCCAAAATAAAATTTATAACCTAAAAATGCATTTAAACCTTTAATTTTTTATTATATATTTCTTTTAAATATAAATTATTATGGATTTATAATAAAAAATAAGATTGTTTATATTATTTAAAAAAAATCTTTATAAATCAGCATGGATCTATAAAATTAAAAAATAAAAAGAAATTATTTTTAATAGAAAGGTTTTGGTCGACAATTAAAAAACTTAATTTTTTAACATATGTTTATTTTAAAATAATAAATAAAATTTTATAAATAATTTTAAAATTATATATATATATAATGTTTTCGAGTGTTTATATAATTTTTTTATATATATCTATAATTAAATATATTAAGGAATTTGAATTTAAATTTTAAATCAATTTTTATTCTAGATCTAGATCTGTTTTCAATTCAAATATATCTTAAGATATTTTAAATATTGATTTGAATTATTTGAATTGGTCAAAATATTCAAATTTAATATATATGTATATATATGTTATATATATATATTTGTATGTGTGTGTGTATATATAAATGTATGTGATAATAAATTAATTATGGACAGCAAATATATATAAAGCAGCCAATGTGTCCGTTGTTGTGTAAATCTCAGCACTTATATACGGACATATTAAACCATGTGTTTGGATCAAAAATGGCACAAATACTGAATCAAGCAGCAAATGAAAACTATAAAAGAAAAAAGATTAAAGAGAGAAAAGAACAAACAATGTTTATGGTGGTTTGGCAAATGTTTCCGCCTACTTCCACTTAATCATTTTTAATTGATCGTACTTTGCTCCTATAAAGTGTATTTTACAACTTGTAATTCACAACTCCGGTGTGAATATTATCCAGCTCAGAACTGAATCTTTCAACTCATCATGATTTAGAGTAGTAAGAAAAGGGTCCTCTTTAAAGTGCATCTCCTCCGCTATTTATAAACAAAAATCACCATTGAAATCGCCTAAAAACTCTCGGCTATGTTCTCCACGTCATGCATGTTCATCTCCCAGAAAATCATGGCTAATCCCGCACTACCCTTTTAAACATAATACCAAGTTGAGGAGCTTAACTTGGCACCAAGTTAACATGACTTGGCCACTTTGCCTCTTTCTTTTCTTGCCTTTTCCATCTTCAAGTTGTCGTGAAAGCTCGTCCAAAGTTGCACCTCAACTCGGTCCGACTTGAGGGGGAATGGGACCGACTTGAGAAACTTATCCAATTTTGGGATATCTATTTCTAACTTCCTTACTTTGTATTTTTGGTGATGTTATCCAAGTGTTAGTATCCATTTCTCTATCATTCTTTAGTTTGATTCAATTGTTCAAATCTATTCGGAGACCGTGAAAAATTTCCTAATAACACTTAGCCATCCAAAGTACGCCTTGTGAATATAAGGTGCGCTTTGCCTAAGAACAAATATGGGTAGTTAGTGAATTATCAACAGTTACGCTCTCCGGCTATCCATTAAATTAGTCGTGGTGAATCATCAAGTTCCATTGGATTCACCTGCAAGTGAAAGGTCATTCTAGACCCATCATAGCTAAGGACTCAAGTCCTTCCATAAGCGTTAGTCATAAATCACAATTGTCCCGTGTTCTTTTAGGATTATCATACATCGATATCAATATCGCCCTGAGTTTCTAGGGATAAAAAATCTGGGTTATCCTGCTCTCATTCGGGATTGGATTATCATATATCAATGTTAATATCGTCCCATGTTCGCCCGGGATTCAGCTATTATATATCATGTGATCAGGCATCATCTCCCATTGTCATACACTGTCACCGATTAGAATATCACTTATAAACCATCTAGTATCACCCAGCATCCCATTACAAGTAAGTCCAACCGAATCGAGGCAGTGACATAATCCAGTATCTAATATCGAGTCATTTCTAAGGCATTCAAATCCTTTTGGTTCAGTATCAGATCTCTTCGGATTACATAATTGATGTCTAGTTTAATTTCTAATCTCTTTGGATCTCATAATCATATATCCAATCCAATTTCTGATCTCTCTAGATCACATAATCATATGTTCAATCCAAATTTTGATCCCTTTAGATCACATAACCATGTATCCAGATTGAGCCCAATTCGCTTGCTCTCCAACGGAGAGACCCAATATTTGAGTGAGTCCATGGCTCAATCTTGGGTGAAGGGACCAACTATCCGGGCGAGTCTATCCGCTCACTCTCCGTTGAAGGGACTCACTGTTTGGGTGAGTCTATTCGCTCACTCTCCGATGAGGAGACCCACTATCCGAGCCAGTCCATTCACCCACTATCTGGTAAGGGGACTTGCTATCCGAGCGAGTCCATTAGCTCACTCTCTGTGAGGGGACTCGTTATATGTTACAAGTCCATCCACTCGCTTTCCAGCAAGGGAAACTACCTTTCATGGTTTATTGCATTGTCTTTCTGGTTTGGGGAACCATGTCCTACCAATTTGTATATCCGTTTTTTATGGAATAACCAAACTCTGATGGCATCCCGTAATAATATCAATATCAATCATCATGTTCAAATGATTTTTAAGTCCAAATATCCATCAGTTAACCGCTAAATTCAAATTAGATGCACCAAGCAAAGTCAAAAGATTTAACCTAGTCGAGGATTACACTAGAACCTTAACCTTAGAGCATGCTTATAGGACCGTTCAAGATCTCATCCAAGAGTACGTGGCTTGGTCATAATCCTTCCTGTGTTATTCCTAAAAAGCAAAGTACGGAAATCAAACCGGCCTTCAATCCATCCCGATCATAGGGTAACCAATCTCAACCTAGATCTATAGTTGTATCTAGACACATCTACCATAGATGGAAGTTGCTCCTGTGGAACTACCGCAGTTTGTGCTATCGTAATCTGACTTTTGACATATTATTGCAAGCGATTACTCCGAACCTACTCCTCTGTCAAATAATGCAAGTATCCGCATTCACTCATTTCGTGCCCATCCAGCTAATGGAATAGGCAGTACTTTTCCGACCTTTTCTCCTAGTTTGTGGGCTCTCTCTTCACAGGGTTTTGGTAAGGATATTGTAGTGTACAAATAAATCCTCTCCGCGGTCATCGTTAATTTAGTATAAGAGGAAAATTTTGATTCCCTCTTCGTCCAATTTGAAACTCCAAGGCTATCATCAGTTTTTCGCTTTCCTTTATTCTTCCTATACCCAGTTTTAGATGGTTCTCCATCACTCACAACATTTACTTCAACACTCTCAGCCTCTGCATCCTCCTGGCCCAAATATTTCTTCGCTTGGTAATAAAATTTTACGATATTCATTGGTGGACCTCTCTCTAAAGCTATTTTGAAATTACTCATGACCTTGGAAACCACGACCATTAGAATTATCGATGGGTCCGATTTCTGCACTGCAGCGGCCGCTGCATTAAATATATTACGTAACTCCATAAGGTTTCGCCAACCCTCTGTTTCACACTAAAAAGCATCATCAAATTCTTTGGTCATGCTATAGGAACTATGAATTTTTTTATAAACTTGTCCACTAATTCGGTCCACGTGCTAATGGACCCATTCTCCAACTGTCGAAACCACATCACTGCCAAATCTATCGAATACAATAGGAAACACCAACCCATCACTTCCTCCGAAGCACCCAACACCATGGGTTGGATATATCTCATCAAATAAATAGTTAGACCGGTCCTTCCATTATACATCTCTTATGTTGGTAGTTGAAAATTAAGCAGGTTCCCAGCGTAACAGTTGTTTAGGGTAAATGGGCTTCTATTCACATCCTCCAAACTTCAATTCGAGGTCCACCTCTTAACATTTGTCTTATCATCTCAGCAATTCTATCACTATTGTTCAATGGTAATCCTTGAGGTTCTACATGTTCCCGATCCAAAATTTCATTACGTCCTTCGTTCCTATGGGGAGCATTCGACTCCAATCATTATGGTAGTACATCTGCATTTTGACCCCTACTCAATGGCTCAACGTCATTTCTCAAACGTGCGCTATCTCTTCCCAAGTTCAAGTCAACCATGCCCCTTAGGACCCTTGACTTGGTAGCGAGTTGTCTTAACTCAATAGGGAGTTGTGGTGCCTCCGAGACTATGCTAACTTCTTACTGTATCTCCCGGTAATCCAATTTTGCCTTTTGGGCTTTGATTTTGATCTCCAGCCACTTCAATTGTCCTTTTTTGTTCCATTCTCCTGAAGAAACCGTTCATCATCTCTTCTTGTCGAGCCACTAGTTTATCTTGCATCTCTATCATCATTCTTTCCATCTCTTCTTTAGTCACATAGATTGATGGATTCGAATTTTAGGACACCTCATGGCTGCACTTGTGCCCTTGTTAACTTCCTTCAATAATAGCGCTTCTTGTTGACGGTCTCTTCATTTCTCCAAATCAAGTTTCAAGTTCTCAAACTTGCGTTTTCTCAGTGAAATCACCAAAATGTTTGGACCAAAATGGCACAAACACCTAATCAGGCAGCAGATGAAAATTATAAAAGAAAAGAATTAAAAGAGAGAAAAGAACATACGATTTTTATAATTGTTCGGCAAATACTCCGACCTACATTTACTTAATAGTTTTCTATTGATTGCACTTTTCTCCTACAATGTATATTTTACGACTCGTAGTTACAACTCAATGTGAATAATATCTAGTTTAGAATTAAATCTCCTAACTCATTGTAATTCTAAGTAGTTAGAAAATGGTCCTCTTTAATGTGCATCTCCTCCTCTATTTGATAAAAGTCGCTATCAAAATCACCTGAAAAATTTTAGCCACGTTCTCCATATCATGGACATTCATCTCCAAGAAAATTATAGACAATACCCCACTACCCTTTTCAACTCGGTACCAAGCTGAGGAGCTCAACTCGACACCAAATAGACATACCTTGGCCACTTTTGGCTTCGTTCTTTTTTCCCCTTTTTCATCTTTAATTTGTCTTGAAAGCTCATCCAAGGTTGCACCTTAACTCAGTGCCGACTTGGGGGCGACTTGAGAAAATTTTCCAATTTTGGCTATCTATTTCACAATTCATTACTTTGTTATTTGGTGATATTCTCCAAGTGTTCGTATCCATTCTCTACCATTCTTTAGTTCAGTTCAATCGTTCAAGTCTGTTCGAAGACTATGGAAAATTTGTCAATAACACCATGTATAGGTCTATATATTGCACGATACTTTACACATATGTGTGTATTTGATACACATATATGTTACGTACTACACGTATATAAAATCATATCTTTATATAAATTAATTAAATAAAATAAAGATTTTATTTAAAATTATTTAGATTGGATCTAAATTAATTTAGACTTCATAGGCCTAATAAGATCTAAACATGGATTTTTTTAAATTCAATCATTTTAGCCGTTGCATGTTGGCTCGGTTCCATCATGAGGTACCATAGTTGGCTCAAAGTGCACATGGGAGATTGGTAGAGTTTAGGTGTCCCTTATGGTAAATTATGTAATTTGATTATGTAGCCTAACTCTTGTAATAAAATCTTGTTTGAAATATAATTATGTCTTCTGAAATAAAAGTATGTATTTTGGTTTCCTTCAATATGTGTATTAACATAAACTCACACAATATATATATATATATGTGTGTGTGTGTGTGTGTGTGTGCATGCATGTATGTACATGTATGTATATGTATATGTATATGTCTGTATATACAATGTTAGGAGCACATCATAACATATAAATAGTAATCCTTGGAACAATGTATATAAATGACTGTAATTATGAAATATTCCTAGTATTTGGTTTTTTAGGAATGTGATATTAATATACTGAGAAGACTAGTATATGTAATGCTATCTATATGCTAAATAATGAATTAATCATGACTATTTAGAGCATCATTAGTTTACGTACGTGTAGTTTTTTGGAACAGTTACACGATGACACATTAAGAGTCTTTTATGGGTTAATGTAATTAAGTCAAATAGAATATCTCACATGATGATATGTCATAGTCTTTTGACTTAAGGGTATTGTGGATTTTATGTGTGGAAAGCTTACTAATTATGCTCGATTACATGATATAGATTTTGGATCAGATGCATTAATAACAGGGGAAAAGGTTAATGTCAAAATAAACTCCTTTTATTAATTTTGTATTGGATCTTGTTTTATCGTTACATAAATAATTTATTTTCACTAAGTTATATTTAGTGATTATGTAGTAAAAAGGAGTTTGATATTTTAATTTAGTTCTATTTAATTTTATCTTTATAGCTTCAATATATGTGTATGTTATGATTTGAATCTATTTATATTTTATAATTTTAATTTAATTTAATGTAAGTTTATTATATTTATAGAAACAAACATTCACCATGTATATATCATATGTTATAAACTAATGTAGGACATTTATGTGAAAATCAATACAGAATATATATGTGCGCACGCGCGTGCATGCGTATGTGTAACCATCATGGTTTATGGCTATAAGTGGGAACATAATATCAAGAATATCTTCTTAATATATTTAAATAGTTTAATAAATATAGATAAATATATATATAAGAATTTATTTTTAGCAATCAATGTATTTATAAATATATATAAAAACTCGACAATGTCAAAAACTTTATTTTTATATTCGGCTATGAACATGTATATAAATTTTATATATCTTTCAAATACATAGATATATATACCAGTATCCATGTACGTCCGGTGGACGAATGCTTAGAAAAGCATGATCAAAGTTGGAAATGAGTTTTAGGTTAGCCCATCAATACCTCACCTTTAGTCTGTTGTGAAAATTTAACGTTATTTAATTTAGTTTAAAGCACATAATTTGATTGGTTTTGGGTAGGTACCTACAAAATATAGTATTGGTTTTATTACCATGAGATGTTATGAGAGAGTTATGAATTTAATTAACTAGCTTTTGAACATTATAAATTTCATGAAGCTTAGTTAGAACTCCGCTGGTATTTCATCTGATCGCTTCATTGCTAGGAATAATATATCCATATTTATTTGAGTCACATAGCATAAACTTCATATTTTTTCCATAAGATAATCCATCTAAGACTTGGAGTTTGACATAGAATGATAAACCTTTTTCTGTGTAATTGATTCAAATTTTGTTTTCATGAATCCAAAGAATGTACTGAAATTTACATGTTAATTACAGAAATTAACTTCTTACGGCTAGAAAACTTTCATCTCCATATGAATAGTACTTCAATAGACATGCTTATTAGGAATAGTTACCACAATACCGACTCTCATTAGTTCTGTATAGGATTTAAATGTTTGTAAATTCTAATGTTCTTTGAATAGCTTCTATAATATTTATGCTAATAATAATTATTATATGCAGTAGATAACTTATGCAGATGATGGTAAAAGTACCAAATTGTTAAGCATAGGGAATTATGGTCTTCACTCGTATTCGACAATGAAGAGAATTTTTTCAGAGATTATAACAGAATCATTTCCTATAAGTTTTGAGAAATGAAATTATTAAAAGAAACTTATAAGAAATATATGTACAAAGTACGAGCGCATAGTTTGGGTTATGTTTTGCATGTGCATCAAAAATTATAAAATTGAGTACTGAATATAATAGTATGATTAGGAGTTCATGTTAAGAATGACTACAATTCATGCATCAAAAAAAATTATGTATATTAGGTACAACATTTATTTGACTAAAATCAAATTTTTCAATGACCTTTCTATCATCTGAAAACACACGAAGAGATTGATGATGGAGAACAATAGATGAAGGGATGGATAATGGAGAACTCTATGAAATCATGAAAGCACCATAATTTTTGTCTCTAATCCATGAAATGAAAGGGAAGGTGGTTCTCTATAAAAAAATACTTTGATGCAAAAACAGATTACTGAATATTTGGGAAAGTGGCAGAAGGTGGGAATGAAAAGAGAAACCATTGTGAGTTAAATTGAATTCCTATATATTTTACTAAAAATCCCAAGCAATTTCAAACATTTCCATGGGTTATTCCATATATTTGTTTTCTAGTAGATCAGGTGCAGCATCAGCAAAATTTATTTAATAAAAAAAAGAACATATGCAAATTGGAAGATATCGGATGAATTCTTTTTCTTAGGATTTTGTAAAAGATGTAATTTAGAAACCATATATAATGGTACATAGTGGGATATGTTAAATTCATTAAATACATAGTAGTAAAAATTTAGCCAAAATGGTACGCATGGACGTTTATGACAATCCTAAAAAGGCTACAATTTTGAGGTATTGCCATTATTTGTAGTCAATATTAGTGTAAATACTACAGTCAAAACAAAATAAATGATCCATGCATATCTTTAGTTATATAAAACATTGATAAAACCAATCTTTTTGATAGGCAAGAACCCATGAAACTACTCCTCTATATATTATACGTATTTACATGCGCTCATAGTATATATTTTCTTAATAAATCTAATATATAGACTGCAAAAATTATATAAGAAAACAAAAGGTATTTTCACTTAGTAGATAAGTTGCAAACCTTTATACTGTTTCCTTTTCTATCAATAATATGTATAATTCATAAACTTATTCACATAGCAAATCATGCACATAGTAATTTTACACATAATATGATTGCAAATCATCATGTCAATAGTAATACCACATATGACCAAAGAATTGAAGTATGGGAAGAATTAACATGTACAAATTTGTTCAGGTATAAATAAATTTTTGTATCTTGATTCACGCGGCCATCCCAACGATCTTCTTAAGAAAAGTGTTTTTTTAGCTTTGAACTTGTATGAGTGATCTTAAGTTTGACTTTGCTTTTCACTGTAGACTCAAGGAAGCTTCAAAGCTCTTTATTCTAAGAAAAAAAGAATGCGGTAAGATGCAAATGGGAACAGACGGTGAGAAAATAGCTTTTATGCTAATAAATTGAAGAAACCGTTTAAGCTATATGGTACTATCAAATATTCACATGTAGATACCTTTATCACAATTTTCTTTATCAAATAGTCTAAATATAAAGCTGCTTACAATGTTAACATGACAAAAAGAAGTTCTCATTTGACAACTGACCTAATGCTACTTCTTGAGTTCTTTGTTATGAAAAGTGAGGTGCAAAATTGAATAGAATATGAAGAGAGAAAAATTTGCAGCGAACAAAAAATAATGAAGTTTACAGGTGCACGGTACAGTATCAAACTCTTACCCTATGATTTAATTACAAAGTCTCAAATATCTCTATTTGACTATTCAAGTACAAAAGTCATTGATTTCTTAACACTGCAGAAAAACAAACAAATTACATTTGGAAACCAAAATTATAAACATCCATGCAAAACTTCTCTTCTTTCTTTATTATTATTCCAAAATGGATGGATTAAGCGTTACTTAATTCTGGATATAACAAAAAGTAAACTATTATCTCAAAAAAATTAATAAAAATTATACCTACAACTATAGAGTGATGCAAACAGTAAGATGAAAAAAAACCCCGACAACTCACCTTATGAAATGACAGATAATCGATCTTCTTCACAAAATTAGCTCAAAAATCGAAATATGAAAATTAGCATTGATATTTAGGAAAGGAGGTGGCGAAGCTTTGTAACATTGGTTGATGGTTTAATGCTCCAGCTTTGATTTTTCAACTTTTCGAAACTTTTGTTTTATAATTGAAGAGAAGAAGAATCAATTATGAGCAGAGTGAAATGAAAGTTACTGATAAGGTGGGAAGTTGGGTATAGTTGTAGACAGGTTGGATGAAATAGAGACTTGGGGGTAAAAAATGACAAAAAGTGCCTATGTTACCGTAAAGTTATGAGTACTATGCAAAGGGTATTTTCGAATATATCTAAAAGGCTTCACTTTGACCGTTTCACCTAAGGTTTTGCTTTATATTATAAGAGAGATATATATATATATATTATGTATATATTATGTAATAGCCAAATTGTATTTGCGTGCATGTGCATATGTACACACATAGAATTATATATATAAGTTTATAATGTATATATATTTATATGTATGTATTGAAATATATTTAATGTTTGAAATTTAAATCTTAAACTTAACTAATTCAAATATACTAACATATATCAAAAGCTAAATTTAAATTAAAAAATTAAAAGGAAAAAACTAACGTAAAAAAATCCTGTTTTTAAACCCGAAAACAATATAATCCTTTCGTTTATATATGTAACGACCCGACTTTTCGACCATCGAATGTCAACACTAATACATCCACAGTATTCGCGTGTCGAGCATCCAAGTATCGGAAAGACAAAAAATTAAGGTAAAAAAAAGATAGAACAAGGAAGAAGAACACAACATCAGAATCTCACAATGAAACAATAATATATAACATCAAAGGAACAGTACAAAGGGTTATTCTGAATATAGAAAATTTCAGAGTTATCAAAACCTAAGTACTATCATTGGCCTGGATAGTTATAACTGTTTGTCCTCATAATGCTGATACATACAATACAGTAATGCAGCAGAGATAACAATACTATGGTAGATAATAGTCTAGCTCTTCTTCATAAGCTCCACAACGTCCATAGCTAAATATGAAAACATGCACGGGGATGACCAGTACATTATAAGAAATAACATTCGGATTAGTCTGGAAAACCAGCATGAGAAACTCAAAAAACATGAATCCATATAACAGTAACAGATGAGATCATACAGATTACCATAATAGTTTTCCCCTTAAATGAAACCAACCATTCATTAAGTTTATATATTGGTAAGATAGATAATGTGTAGAGTGTAGAGTATACATCATATCAAATAGTTATTGTGTGAATGCCACAAAAATAATAAGTATACAATCAATACCACTAAGGCGTGTTTGCATAATTATATAGGTCTTCCATGGAGATCTCCTCGGATCAAGCCGAATCCGAACTCCATCACAAGGATCAAAAACTACCATCGAAGCATCATATATTTCTAAATGGGATATACTCTAAGGTAAACATAACTGGACCATCCTCAGTGTGTGGTCCGAGTCATATCAACTCCCACTAGCAATAATCGATAAGCTTCTCTAGATGTGGAGTTAATATACACTTCAGGTCAGTTAAACCCCCTGTTCATGCTTCTTCTCTGTTTTTAGTCAATTTTTCGATGTCGAGGTTATGTTCGGCATCACTCACACGAGTCTTCACCACTCGAATAGAACACGAACCACTACATAGATTCGAGCATCTCAAAAATATCTCGAACCTCCACATAGGCTCCCCGCATAAGTCCTCGGAAGAATGTTAATGTTTTCCGCTCTCTTGGAATACTCCTCAAGATAGACAATACCCACGATAGCATCGTTCAAAATATTAATGCTGAACTTTCCCTTGGACTTAAACTTAGGATAGACAATTCAACTCTGTAACATTCCACTTCACAACCGCTTTGAGAACATAGATCGTATATATGGTTTTGAAGTGGTTACGTGTTCAAGTCATCTCATATAAGTACACTTTCCCCACTTACCGGATGCTCCAAAATCAATCAATGAATCTTTGATTAACTCAATTTCGGCCCTCTCAAAAGTAAACTAAATCTAGAGATGTTTCATACTAATACTCCTCCCTGGGTGTTCTTATTGGTATGAAATCACGAAGCCTTCCGATACTTCCTAAGTTAATATTAGGTCAAGTTCGACAGTCAACTAATTGACTACCTAGTCAAAGACAATTGCTTACTCAATTCAATATTCATATACTTAACTCATTTCCAACATATCCAACTTAACTATTCCTCGCCCAAGAGTGAAGCCAGGTAAGTTAAAGCACCGGTTGCATCAAAGCCTTGCATGGACACTTCATTCTTGAATCTTACAAATGGATAAGTCTACCTCGTTGGCTTTTAGTGTTATGTATAGTATTAATGATTTCTATAAAAAAGTAAGAAATCAACATGATTAATACATTTCAACATTTTTTGAACTAACTATACCTCGATCAAGAGGGAAGCTGGTAGGTTGGATCACTATTGCTCATATCCCTACTCGATCATCAATCTTAACTTCCATAAATAAATAAGCCTACTTCGTCGGCTTTTACTGTTAAGCATAGTTAACTACTTTTGAATCAGTTCATTAAACAATTAACCATTTGGCCATTAAGAAATTATAACCCATTTATAAACCTTTTATTTATACCTTTAAAACCATTTTTAAAATGATATATGTATAGTTATTTATTTACCAAAACTTGATATATAAATAAACAAGTCAAAAGATATTTTATTACATAAGATATAAAGTAGTCAACATAGTTTCTAAAAACTATATATACTTAAAAATGATTTTAAAATACTTTATAAATCTTATAATAGGTTTTAAAACATTTACTCAAAATATTACTTGAAAGTAAAAAATTTATAATTTTCTTAAAAACATGGAGAAACAATTTTTTTATTATAAAATCATCTTCGTTAAAAATGCACAACTAATTCTTAAAAATTCATGAATATCTCAAACAACTTTTGAAATACTCTATTATGAGTTACTAAACACTCGTAAAAAGAATGAAACAAAATACTTAAATTTAAATATCTATTTAAACCTTTAAAGTCCAAAAATTAGGGGTAAATGGGGCAGTTTTGCACAAGTGAAGTTTTGGCCTCTTTTCGAGATGTTACTTAACGTTTTACTATCCAAAATTTTTTATGGAAACAAACATACATATAAAAAATTGTAATATGGTGAGAAAACCCTAAGGATGTCTCTACAAAGTTCCATAGAAATCTCCAAAACATGACAATTCACAAGCGCATCCATAGCGACTATCGCTATAACTACACTTTCAAATCCGAGTCCGGTTTAAACAAAAGTCCATCTATAACCTATGTGCTTTGTTCCAAGGTCTTGTCGCAAGTCATACAGATCCATTCAAGTCCATTCCAAGTCCATAGACATGGATCACATATGCTTCTTGTTTTCAAAACAAACCAATATTTTCAACAATGTCAACTACAATTCAACAACTTAACACAATTCAAATGCAACATATATATGTTTTCTTTTCCATTCAAAGAGGTGTGTTAACTCACCTTTTATCCGACAAACAACCAAGTCCAAGAAACCCAAGTCCAACCTCTTCCTTGCAACCAACTTTCCTTCCTCCTTCTCCTTGCTTTCACTTGTCTTTTGCCTCCTACCCTCACTTGTTGCTCATGGCCATTCAAGATAGGATGAGTGTGGCTTTGTTTCTTTAACTTTTAACTTGATGGAAGATGTTATAATATTGCCCCAAAGCTTCACTCCAAATTTGAGTTGAATATGACTTGATTTGCAATTATTTTGCTTTGGGAATTTAGAGAGGAGGAAGAAGAAGAAATGGATTTATGATAACTTTTGCTTTGTGAATTTGTGAACATAAACTAAGGGAATGCCTCTCCTTTTATAAGCTCAAGATGTTGTTGCATAAGCTTGTTCTCAACCCCTTTTCATGTCATGCAAGCCTTATCTCCCATCACTTCTCCTTTACATCACTTCTTCTTTGTCCAAATTACAGTTATACCCTTAACATGATAAATGGAAGCTTCTAGAATGTTCCATGCTTTATGAAGAAATGTGTGTATTAATTAGTTGCTAATGTGTTTATTTGATCATTAGACAAGTGCACAAGAGTTTGAATAACTTATATCGATTGAAAAACTGTTTACCGATAAACCGATTTTCGGTCACATTATCAATTTTTCTTTGAAGAATATATTTGTGTAAACAATTTTCAAAAAAGTTTCTTATCATTATTCATTAATCAAATGATGTCTAACATGGTTATAAAATTGTATTTATAACACTTAATTTTATTTCAAAACGTTTTGATATTCAAAGATGAAATGTTCGAATTTCCAGGTTGCTACATTCTCCCCCACTTAGAACATTTCGTTCTCGAAATTCAAATAAGAACGATAATCAAAGGAGATAAAAGAAACAAATATATATAGAGTTTTCATGACACTATATACAAGCTAAACTGCAAACCAAAACGCATACTAGGTAACTCCATCTCAAGCGGTGAGTATACGACAAAAGATGTACAATACTAAGATAAGAAGGAAACCCTAGTCTATAAGCAACACTGGATTGAATTCCTCAAATTTTCCTCCGTCTTCTTGGCACTACCCCGAGCATCCTTACTGCATGGAACTTTTAACATTAACAATTAAACAAGAACATAAATACTTAAATAGCATTCACAATGACTAGCAAGCAGAGCTCATGGTTTGTTTAGGTTCAAAAACTCTCCCATCGTACAAGGACGATAAACAATTTACTAAGCATATCGTATGCTCAATAGCCTTAGGTTATTACTTAGATGATTATTCATGTTACCTCATAACAAATCAAAGAGTCATTACCAAAACTCTTCATAAGCCAACAAACATAGTATACAAATGTACTAAAGCCTGTATGATGTACATGAACCATCCGTACGCAATATCCGATCTGATCATTTACTCGATCGCATAAATTTCACATCCAAACTAGTATAGATAACCTAACCTCTCTACTACGGACTCCGATTTGGTTCCTTGATTAGAAACCTCTGTTCTCCTTGCATAGCCATATGCTATAATAGAAAACATCGAGATCGTATCACGAACCCATATCAAGTGTTCGCCATCAAGAATCGAGTGAAAAATCCTTGTTTGGACCGGTGTAAACCACCTCGAAAACATGTGCTCGAATACTGAATTAAGAACAGTCATGACAATAAAATAATCTACATACAACTTACATATTTATCCTATTTCTTAACTATACCAATTCCTTTTTAATCACATTCATTTATCCAAATAGTATGTCATTCAATGCTAAAACCATTTATGAATCGTTTCATAAAACATAACTTCAAATTTATCCAGATTTTATAACTTAAGTTTATATTCGTATAATACTCCATTACATCCTAAGAGTATATACAAACATCAAATTTGTTTTACTTAACAAGTATGACCTACAATTTAAATTTGTTTTAACTTACTACCTTTACAAATTTAAGTGTTATATAACTCAATTTTATATTTTCAAAAACACTTGGTTTCAAGTTCTATAACAATCTGGAAGCTCCCCGTTATCCAAAACTGTCAAAAAAAATTCATTTCATTTTAACAATTGAAAACTATCAAATAACATATCATAATGCACATACCATACTTTCCCAACACATAGGCTACATGTGTCCATGAAATAACTTAACAAGAGAATTTTAGAACTAAACACCAGTTTTCATTTCAATTCATTTTGAAATAACATATACATATAACTTTTGTATATCAAATCCTACTTTGGGATTAAATCAAAATCCATTTTACCAAAACAACTTTGTAGTATCCCATACTTAGAAACCCGAAAATAAACACCGATGATGCTGCTTTCATTACTGAAATTATTTTAAAGCGACAAAAGTGAGTTCGGTATATCTAAACCATACTTTTCGTACCAAAATCATTTTAAAGTGGTATCAAATACTTTGTATAATAATACCAAGTATCATGACCTTAATTTCCTAAACCAATTTCCTAAATATTTAGTTTCAAATAATACTATTATTATTTTCGTTAAAACCTTGAAAAATGCTTTCTAAAACACCGGGATTTAAGTTTTCAAATTCTTTGTTTAAATCCTTTTCATTTATAAACCACATTTTATAAACCATACTTATATAAAATTACTTTCTAATATAAATATTTTCACAAATATTTATCTCCTAAAATATTCTATCTTTCCTTTTGATTGTAATAAACATCTTTTACTAAATTTCTAACTTTTAACCCAGTATTATCGTCGATCGTCTTATAATCAAACCTTGAAACTTAATTCACAAGGTGTTCATTTCAATGTGCTTACAATTACTGTCTACCCAACCCATGATGTAGAAAGGTAAAATTACTCATAAACGGGTTGATACAAATCAACAACAAAGAATAGTCAATGTTCCTAAACTGGTTGAGCATGATTTAAACAATCATCAAGGTTATGGGATATGAAACTATGCAAAGCACTAGAGTCAAACAAACATGAATAGGAAAGCCATAAACAGATAGTATACCCTCAAGAATCCGCTTTTCCTTTTGATGCCTTTACCATCTACCCTCCTTCACCCTTCTTACAGTTTTTAGCAAAGTGGTTCTTCTGCTCACAACAATGGAAAACGAGGTTGGACATACACTTTGATTGCTAAAACTTTCGCTTATTGCTCCCAACTAGTATAGAAGCAAGATACATTGGTGAAAAAACAACAAGCTTCGGTGCCAAACTCTCGAAACTCAAACCCATATTCACCAAATTCACAAAAGATCTCAAAGGGTGATTAGTCATATCCTACTGGAACTCAGGATGCTTACTCACAATGAACATCTCGTTCTTCTTTAGCGGCATGCCAATTAATCCTAACTCAAGCCGAGACAATGCAATGAACTGATTCTCATACTCCGCCATAATCATGGCCCTCGCTTCAGATTCAAAAGGCTCCTAAATAACAAAGTCTTTCCGGCTTTTGGAACAAACTTCATCTCAAACTCATCTTTAAATTGGGCCCAAGAGAAGTTGTTCTCTTAGACATTAGCTATAATATAACTCCATTAATCTATGGCTGCATTTATCAGATATCGTGATGCCAATCTACGCTTCATTGTGTCATCTAGCTCTATATCTCCAAATATCTGGTTTGTAACGACCCAGAATTTTGAACAAATTGAATTGGAAATATTTAATTAATTTTAAATATTTGAACGGTAATTTAATTTGAATCCCCGATCGTACCTTGAATTTGGTGATTAAATTTTATAATTTAATCTATATAGTGTTGAATAAAAATTTGAAACTTCAATTCTGAGCTGAAGAAAAATATTTCAAAAGCTTTTAAAATTTATATTGATAATACTAGAGGTAATAGAACTTTCAGAATTGAATTTGAAACTGTTCTGTTCAGTTTTGAATTTTAAACGTTTGAATCGATATTTAAAAATAGCCGTCTGAGGCGCAGTCTCGGAATTCGACGAAACCAGTTCCATTGGGTCCGAAATATTGAATTATTGTCGAATTTCAAATTTCGTATTTTTCGGTGTTAATACGTAAGCACACGGTGAGAGAACGCATTGGATTTTGAATCAAATTCAATTTAAAATTTAAAATTTAAATTATCGGTCAACACACCACGTTATTTTCCTTTAATCACGCCCCGTTGTCTTTGCCTAAAATCACGCCATCGATCACGGCAGCCCTCCTCTACACGTTAATGTCGTATTTTGTCTCCCCTTCCTCCTCTGTTCAATTTCAACTCCTTCTCCTTTATAAAAGCAAGCATCGCAGTTAAATCTCGAACGAAGAAATAATCAATGGCCGCTCTGTTTACAGAAAAAAAATACATATCAACAAACGAAATTCTCGTTCCTCTCCTCTCCTCCTTAAAATTTTCTTTCTGTCTCAATAAAAAGGAAAGGGAACAAAACTATCTCGTTCTTTCCCCTTCTTCTGTTTCCTTTCAAAAAATTGAAATCGATCGCGTGAGCAAAGAGGGGAGGATTCGCGAATCCAGAAATCGCGAGGGCAGGCAACATACTCGGCGAATCGAAGTTATGGGTTTCGCGACTGGGAGGCGATGAGGGTGGAACAGCTAGGGTTGCAGGCGAAGTCGCGAAGTCAAGATTTGATGGGGATGCACGCGCGAGAGAGGGAAGTCGCTGCTGTGACGTTGGGATTGGTTTCGGCGACGTCGCGGCGATCTGGAGCAGGCGTAGGGGGTCGCGATGGCTGGACGATAGCGAGGCAGTGGGGTCGAGCTGGTCTTTGATGGCGTCGCGTCAGGGCATTACTGCGTAAGCATGGTCGCAAGTTCTCCAATGAGGTATTCGAATTCGTTTATCAATTTGAATTGGTTTAATGAAAATCTGTATATGTAGATTTAAGATAAAATAGATTTTTGAAAATCTGTAACTCATTTTATTAGTGAATATGTATTTTTACAGGGAGAAAAACAATAATAAGTTTTAAAAGTAAACTTTATAATTTTATTTACCCAATGGATTGAAATTTAAATTGAGGGTATTATAGGTTTGTTTATTTAAACTTATTCAATTATTTTAATTACTAAGAGATATTTTAAGGAAAAATTGGTTTAAACTAATTATTATTTGAAATTAAGAAATAAAATTTAACTGTTCGATTCATTTCGAATATGAACGAATTGTATAATTTTTTATACCAGGTTAAAATCGAGAAAACAAAACTGAAATGGAAAATGGATTGCGAAATAAAATCTAAGGTGAGATTTTTCTCACTCAAAATAAATTTGGATTGCAGTTATTGATTTGGTTGCTATTGGATGTGATATTAGATATAGTAGGATATATCTATATATATGTAGCAATATATACATATTGGCATATGTATATATTGGATTGATTGATTTCCCGCCTCGTATAGTGGATGAGACCCTATTGCGCCGTTAGTAAGCGGATGATATTTTATAAAACCCATATACCGCGATATTCCACCTCGAAGTGGAATTGGTATTGTGCTAACGTCTGTGGATGCAGGGAAACAGGTTGGAGGGATCCAACTGGATTCCTCACCAGTATTTATTTATTTACAGATATTGATGTATATTCTGTTATCATATGTTGATATATGATGTTTGATGTTGTGATTGACTAATTGGTGCTGTTGCATCATCGGATTCAAGTTTTAAAAATAATGACTTTTAATTTAAAAGGATTTTTAAAGTGATCTTTGAAATTATACGTTTTTATTAAATTTTTGAAGTGACTTATTTTAAATAAATAAACGTTCAAATTTTAAAGTTATAAAAGTTAAGATTTTTGTGAAATATAATCAAATTTTGATTTTTGAAATAAAAGTTGATTTATTTATAAAATAGTTTAAATTGAGATTTTCACAGTATTACAAACGGTTTATTTAAAAGATTCAAAAAGTTGACATTTATAAATTTAAAACACTGGAATTTTAAAACGAGTTTGTAAGTGTTAGAATGAGGTGAAATAAAAAATCATAAGTGAACAAGATTCATAGATTTATAAATTGTGAAGTATAAAATGAATAGTTGTTGTAAAATAAAAGATTTATAAGTAGTTTACTTATAAATTAGATTTTTGCACTTAGATGAGATTTGAACAGAATTTGCTAATAAAATGATTTTATAAGTTGAAATTGTTATGAAGTATAAATGTGATTTATAAACGTTGTTTATAAATCCGAAATCGCTTATTTTGATAAGTAATTTTAGAAGTTAATAAAAGGAGAATTTTATAAATCGAAGTTGTTAGAAAATATAAAGGTGAATTTATAAACGTTGTTTTATAAATTCGAAATCAATCAAATTTGATGAATTTAATATAGAAGTTATTAAGGGAATTTTATCCACGATTTTGGATAGTGGATAATTCTTGAAATATAAATGTGTAGAAAAGATTGAAATTTGGTTAGTGAAGTATATTCACGATTTTGGACAGTGAATATATTATTAAGTAAAATGGATCTGTTTTGGGAAATTGTTACTGGAATAAGATGAAAACGATTTAACAATTGTTTTAAAATGTGTTAAATATCGAAACCATAGATTTCAACATTCATTGTTGAAATAGACGTTTTCGAGGAAGAAGGAAATGATGGACTATAACACTGTTGTTATAGTAAATGATTTTCGAAAGGAAATGTTTTATATAGCATTGGGATTTATACATCTATCTTAATTCCGAATCCCTATACTAGTGATTTTGAGTCGTCGTAACGATGTTTTACGTAACATTCGTTTTGACTCAAATAGATGTTAAAAAAATGATTTCCTTAAAGAATGAATATATACTTAATTTTGATTTAAGTATATTGAATATTTTCAAATGTTGAAAATAAATAGATTTGTGAATTTCTTATTATTAAATAAGTATGGAAATGTTTTCCAAAACAAAATGAAACGTTTTTGAGAATTTATCCTTTAAAGATAAATTGAAAAATGAATATTTGAAATTTGTTTTCAAACGGTTAAGTGTGGAAATTATATATCTAGTAAAGATATTTTGAAAAATAAAATAATTGGAAAATTATTTGGAATCTAATGATGTTGCGCATCTTTATTGATAGTTAAATAACCGACTATCAATAATTACCTTGAATGGTATTTGTTGTGAATTGGATGAATTTGAATGCCACACTTATTTTTGAATAAGCGCTCACTATTCGGGTTAGCCGGGAAAGGACCATGGAGTCGTATAACCCATTCCGAATATGTGATACGTCGTTATGAATTGCATTCGAAGACCGGTGTTGAAGACCGGATATTTTTGAAAACGGAAGGATTACCATCGAGTTACTCTACATCGGCTGATCTCCGATTTAGAGGTTTTATCACCCTTAGTGACGGGAAGTCTGGACGTGATTAGAAAATTATCTGGATGTGCAAGGGCTTCGTGAGAAGTGCCTTCGGTTCTGTTCGATCCCGGAACAGACTTGTATGGATTGTGTGTCTGACGTTACAAATTGAGATATAAAGCTGATTTCTTTCAAATACATTTCTGTTGGTGGCGGAGAATTTATTCTCTTAGCTTTACACCCTTCTCTGGGACGTACGAGCTCAGAGGTTATGTAGTTGAAATTTATCAGCGATATATTCCCAATTTGGTAACGTGGCATACTGAGTGTAGCTGTAAAATGATCAGTGTTTGATCATTTGCGATATGATCATTTGTTTGATCTTATATCTTTGTGATCATAGGTTGATCATTTGTTTGACCCGAAGCATGGCTTTGTAGAAAGCGTAGCTTTGTGGACGAGACTTCGTCGAGCCTCACACCCCGGAAATGGTCAAAACAGGAAGGATGCAGCAAGGTTCTAGGGAGTAGCGCCCCTTAGTGTATGTCATTCCTTCTGGATAGAGGTGGTATCATGGTATGGAGCCCAAATACTTAACCTATGTTGATACTGCTTATTATGTGGTTTGTTGCGAATCAGGGATCCTCGGGAAGATCGGTTACGATCGGGGGATGGCATACGCATGTCAGTAGTTACCTATTTTTGCAGAGGTAACCCGGCCTTGTGTTGGCAGAGATCCGGTTAGGTTCTCGGAACGTCATTCCAGAGGCGTTCTATTCGTGGAATAGGAAGTTCCTTGGCCTGACCATTTGTTGGAAATCCAAAGAAACAATACGTGACGTGTACGGTTTTAGTTGTATTACCTGCTATGGAATGTGGCGGTAACCTGCTATTGAACATAGTAGCTATAGTAGGCATACGATACTGGTCGTATGTTGGCTAAGATTAATATTATACTTTCGAAATGTTTTCTACACTATGCACTAATAATAATATCCAAAGCATTTGATTTTGCGTATCAAGCATCTTTGACTATCATAAGGAGAAATCTCCTCTGATTCTGCGTTTGCATTGTGTGTGTGTGCGGGAGGCCTTATGGTAGTCTCATTTTCCAAAAAACATTGCGAAATTTATTTTAAAATTATCTTGTCGTTGTTTTAAAGATAAACTGTTTTACGATCTCACACCAGTCACCATGACTGACTCAGAGTTTATTGTTTCCCTTCTAAACTCTGGGTGCCCTCCAATTTCCACACGGGCAGCCTAGAGTTATGTTATCAGGATATTCTGGATATTCTAGAGCTTTGGAAGCAAGCTGGATGGCGTAACGTATCATTCGTACTTATTTATTTATTCCGCTATGTATTCTGTATGAGGACAAGTTTATATAACTGTCCATTGTTGTATATCGACTCTGATTGATGTATGAATAAACTGATATAGTTCTTTGTTTTAAAAGACTAGTGATTATCTATTATATATTGTTCCGCTGCGATGTGTAAGATTCTGATATTATTTTCTGTTCTGATGTTGTTCTGTTCTTCTTCTTCTCTCTTTCTTCTATCTTTTCTTCTACCTCTTCTTTTAAAACCCTAAGTATTCGGTTTTCCGGCATTCGTTTGCTCGGCAGTTGATACAGTGGACGTATCGATGTCAATTTTCGAAAGTCGAAGAATCGGGTCCTTACAACGTGGTATCAGAGCATATGGTTAAGCGACAACCCTTCTCTGTTGGGTGTTACTCATTAGAGATAGAGTCAGTAGTACTCTAGAATGAGTGTGAGTGTAATAATATATATGAGTGCGTATTTGTTAGTGAATATGAAATTGTTTTGTATTGTGTTGACTTATCGGTTGATTGTTTATGGATTCTGGTCGGTGCAGTCTAGCTAACTGTAATTGATAGGGGTTTCTAAACTCTTAAAAAAGATAAACCGACACAGTATTGTTTTAAAATAGGGTGAATGAAATAATTTTGCCCAAAACTATTTTTGTATAGAAAATAAATAATTTTCTGTAAATTATTACAGTATATGGTTGCATGGTTGTTAGGAAGTAATAATATTGAAATGTTATCATTATTATATGAAATTGAATAAGAAATTGAAATCGTAACTCCAAAGTTAAAAAATAAATCCATATACAAATGAAATTTAAGAATGTAAATTATAAATGTGACTTATAATTGGAAGTAGAATTCCAGAGAAGTTTTTGGAAATGTTTTGAAAAGAATTTGAAAATTTTGGAGATTTGGAAAGTTTAAATCTTTTTGGAGTTGAAAATGAATTTCAAAGGTTTTGAAAAGTATTCTGAAGGAATGAAAAGCTCTAAACTCTTTTCGGTCGCTGGAAAATAACTTCGGTAATGACTGCAGCATCATCGATGTTCATTTTTGGGTTTCCAAAAGAGGAATTGCTGCAAATTATTTTAAATGGAAGTTGTTTTGAAAATTTGGATTTGGTTTTAGAAAATTCAAAGGGTAATTTGAATTGTTTTCAACATGATTTTTGAAGGTTGGTAAAACTCTGGAATACTATATAAAAATATTTATGAAATATTATTAAGTTGATAACTTATACAATTTGAATTCTGATAGAATAAATTCAATTTAAAAGATAGAGTTAAATTAAAGAAGTATAAGTGAATAAATTTGAATAAATGAAGGTGAAATTGAAAGTTTAGATTCATTTTGAAATTGTAAGCAATAGTATTGAATTGAATAAAAACAAATGTGAATTGAAAGAGAAATTAAAATTCATATGGAATTTGAAATCCAGTTTAAATGTTAGTAGATTTAACCGAAGTGGTAAATTGAAAATATAATGTGTATATGGAATATTTATATTGAACCTAAGAAATGAAGAGTGAAATTCTTAAGTAAAATTTGATATTGAAATTATTCTAAGTTGAGGATTGAATAAAAAAATAAAACTGGAATTGAAACTGAATGTTGAAAACAAATTTGAGTAAGTGGATTAGAATTTGTAATGAAATAGTAATTGGAACTAATTTAAAATAAGGAGTTGTAGATGAAAGTTAATTGATTAAATGCAATATTCAGAAGTTAAATTGAATTGAATTCAAATGAAATTGAAATGAAAAATTGAACGAAATTGAATATGTAACTTTAATAGTGAATTTAAAGAGGATATAAGAAGTATATATTGAAATTTTGTAATAGAATTTGCAAAATAATTTGAATGTTGTAATTAGATGTTATGGCTAGTAGGATATACAGGTGTATAAAGGAATTGGAATTTGGTTTCAAAGATAAATTTGAATTGCTCGACAAAAGGTAAGTATTTCAATTTCAATATGAGATTTGATGATTTCTTGTTTAGCCGCTTGGCTTTTTCTTTTTCTTTTTGTAATCTGAGAGTCCGTAGGGACGTTTTGTAGTCGTGCCGTATTAGCCGCGCAAAGGAGACGCTGGCGAAATTTTTCGAAAATTTCGAGTGTTAGAAAATTTTTGAGAAAATTTGGAAGTTTAAATTTGAATTTAAACTTAAAATTGAATTGTTAAGAAAACAATGTTGTTTGAAAATTATGAAAATGTTTGGAAATTTAGTTGAAGTAATAACGAATCTTTAGTAGAAAGGTTTGTTTTGAGAATTTGACAAAACTATTAGATTGTGTAAAATAGTAGACGAGTTAAGGACATTTTTTCCTAACTTGTAATTTCGGGACGAAATTCTTTTAAGGAGGGAAGTTTGTAACGACCCAGAATTTTGAATAAATTCAATTGGAAATATTTAATTAATTTTAAATATTTGAACGGTAATTTAATTTGAATCCCCGATCGTACCTTGAATTTGGTGATTAAATTTTATAATTTAATCTATATAGTGTTGAATAAAAATTTGAAACTTCAATTCTGAGCTGAAGAAAAATATTTCAAAAGCTTTTAAAATTTATATTGATAATACTGGAGGTAATAGAACTTTCAGAATTGAATTTGAAACTGTTCTGTTCAGTTTTGAATTTTAAACGTTTGAATCGATATTTAAAAATAGCCGTCCGAGGCGCGGTCTCGGAATTCGACGAAACCAGTTCCATTGGGTCCGAAATATTGAATTATTGTCGAATTTCAAATTTCGTATTTTTCGGTGTTAATACGTAAGCACACGGTGAGAGAACGCATTGGATTTTGAATCAAATTCAATTTAAAATTTAAATTTTAAAATTTAAATTATCGGTCAACACACCACGTTATTTTCCTTTAATCACGCCCCGTTGTCTTTGCCTAAAATCACGCCATCGATCACGGCAGCCCTCCTCTACACGTTAATGTCGTATTTTGTCTCCCCTTCCTCCTCTGTTCAATTTCAACTCCTTCTCCTTTATAAAAGCAAGCATCGCAGTTAAATCTCGAATGAAGAAATAATCAATGGCCGCTCTGTTTACAGAAAAAAAATACATATCAACAAACGAAATTCTCGTTCCTCTCCTCTCCTCCTTAAAATTTTCTTTCTGTCTCAATAAAAAGGAAAGGGAACAAAACTATCTCGTTCTTTCCCCTTCTTCTGTTTCCTTTCAAAAAAATTGAAATCGATCGCGTGAGCAAAGAGGGGAGGATTCGCGAATCCAGAAATCGCGAGGGCAGGCAACGTACTCGGCGAATCGAAGTTATGGGTTTCGCGACTGGGAGGCGATGAGGGTGGAACAGCTAGGGTTGCAGGCGAAGTCGCGAAGTCAAGATTTGATGGGGATGCACGCGCGAGAGAGGAAAGTCGCTGCTGTGACGTTGGGATTGGTTTCGGCGACGTCGCGGCGATCTGGAGCAGGCGTAGGGGGTTGCGATGGCTGGACGATAGCGAGGCAGTGGGGTCGAGCTGGTCTTTGATGGCGTCGCGTCAGGGCATTACTGCGTAAGCATGGTCGCGAGTTCTCCAATGAGGTATTCGAATTCGTTTATCAATTTGAATTGGTTTAATGAAAATCTGTATATGTAGATTTAAGATAAAATAGATTTTTGAAAATCTGTAACTCATTTTATTAGTGAATATGTATTTTTACAGGGAGAAAAACAATAATAAGTTTTAAAAGTAAACTTTATAATTTTATTTACCCAATGGATTGAAATTTAAATTGAGGGTATTATAGGTTTGTTTATTTAAACTTATTCAATTATTTTAATTACTAAGAGATATTTTAAGGAAAAATTGGTTTAAAACTAATTATTATTTGAAATTAAGAAATAAAATTTAACTGTTCGATTCATTTCGAATATGAACGAATTGTATAATTTTTTATACCAGGTTAAAATCGAGAAAACAAAACTGAAATGGAAAATGGATTGCGAAATAAAATCTAAGGTGAGATTTTTCTCACTCAAAATAAATTTGGATTGCAGTTATTGATTTGATTGCTATTGGATGTGATATTGGATATAGTAGGATATATCTATATATATGTAGCAATATATACATATTGGCATATGTATATATTGGATTGATTGATTTCCCGCCTCGTATAGCGGATGAGACCCTATTGCGCCGTTAGTAAGCGGATGATATTTTATAAAACCCATATACCGCGATATTCCACCTCGAAGTGGAATTGGTATTGTGCTAACGTCAGTGGATGTAGGGAAACAGGTTGGAGGGATCCAACTGGATTCCTCACCAGTATTTATTTATTTACAGATATTGATGTATATTCTGTTATCATATGTTGATATATGATGTTTGATGTTGTGATTGACTAATTGGTGCTGTTGCATCATCGGATTCAAGTTTTAAAAATAACGACTTTTAATTTAAAAGGATTTTTAAAGTGATCTTTGAAATTATACGTTTTTATTAAATTTTTGAAGTGACTTATTTTAAATAAATAAACGTTCAAATTTTAAAGTTATAAAAGTTAAGATTTTTGTGAAATATAACCAAATTTTGATTTTTGAAATAAAAGTTGATTTATTTATAAAATAGTTTAAATTGAGATTTTCACAGTATTACAAACGGTTTATTTAAAAGATTTTAAAAGTTGACATTTATAAATTTAAAACATTGGAATTTTAAAACGAGTTTGTAAGTGTTAGAATGAGGTGAAATAAAAAATCCTAAGTGAACGAGATTCATAGATTTATAAATTGTGAAGTATAAAATGAATAGTTGTTGTAAAATAAAAGATTTATAAGTAGTTTACTTATAAATTAGATTTTTGCACTTAGATGAGATTTGAACAGAATTTGCTAATAAAATGATTTTATAAGTTGAAATTGTTATGAAGTATAAATGTGATTTATAAACGTTGTTTATAAATCCGAAATCACTTATTTTGATAAGTAATTTTAGAAGTTAATAAAAGGAGAATTTTATAAATCGAAGTTGTTAGAAAATATAAAGGTGAATTTATAAACGTTGTTTTATAAATTCGAAATCAATCAAATTTGATGAATTTAATATAGAAGTTATTAAGGGAATTTTATCCACGATTTTGGATAGTGGATAATTCTTGAAATATAAATGTGTAGAAAAGATTGAAATTTGGTTAGTGAAGTATATTCACGATTTTGGACAGTGAATATATTATTAAGTAAAATGGATCTGTTTTGGGAAATTGTTACTGGAATAAGATGAAAACGATTTAACAATTGTTTTAAAATGTGTTAAATATCGAAACCATAGATTTCAACATTCATTGTTGAAATAGACGTTTTCGAGGAAGAAGGAAATGATGGACTATAACACTGTTGTTATAGTAAATGATTTTCGAAAGGAAATGTTTTATATAGCATTGGGATTTATACATCTATCTTAATTCCGAATCCCTATACTAGTGATTTTGAGTCGTCGTAACGATGTTTTACGTAACATTCGTTTTGACTCAAATAGATGTTAAAAAAAATGATTTCCTTAAAGAATGAATATATACTTAATTTTGATTTAAGTATATTGAATATTTTCAAATGTTGAAAATAAATAGATTTGTGAATTTCTTATTATTAAATAAGTATGGAAATGTTTTCCAAAACGAAATGAAACGTTTTTGAGAATTTATCCTTTAAAGATAAATTGAAAAATGAATATTTGAAATTTGTTTTCAAACGGTTAAGTGTGGAAATTATATATCTAGTAAAGATATTTTGAAAAATAAAATAATTGGAAAATTATTTGGAATCTGATGATGTTGCGCATCTTTATTGATAGTTAAATAACCGACTATCAATAATTACCTTGAATGGTATTTGTTGTGAATTGGATGAATTTGAATGCCACACTTATTTTTGAATAAGCTCTCACTATTCGGGTTAGCCGGGAAAGGACCATGGGGTCGTATAACCCATTCCGAATATGTGATACGTCATTATGAATTGCATTCAAAGACCGGTGTTGAAGACGGATATTTTTGAAAACGGAAGGATTACCGCCGAGTTACTCTACATCGGCTGATCTCCGATTTAGAGGTTTTATCACCCTTAGTGACGGTAAGTCTGGACGTGATTAGAAAATTATCCGGATGTGCAAGGGCTTCGTGAGAAGTGCCTTCGGTTCTGTTCGATCCCAGAACAGACTTGTATGGATTGTGTGTCTGACGTTACAAATTGAGATATAAAGCTGATTTCTTTCAAATACATTTCTGTTGGTGGCGGAGAATTTATTCTCTTAGCTTAACACCCTTCTCTGGGACGTACGAGCTCAGAGGTTATGTAGTTGAAATTTATCAGCGATATATTCCCAATTTGGTAACGTGGCATACTGAGTGTAGCTGTAAAATGATCAGTGTTTGATCATTTGCGATATGATCATTTGTTTGATCTTATATCTTTGTGATCATAGGTTGATCATTTGTTTGACTCGAAGCATGGCTTTGTAGAAAGCGTAGCTTTGTGAACGAGACTTCGTCGAGCCTCACACCCCGGAAATGGTCAAAACAGGAAGGATGCAGCAAGGTTCTAGGGAGTAGCGCCCCTTAGTGTATGTCATTCCTTCTGGATAGAGGTGGTATCATGGTATGGAGCCCAAATACTTAACCTATGTTGATACTGCTTATTATGTGGTTTGTTGCGAATCGGGGATCCTCGGGAAGATCGGTTACGATCGGGGGATGGCATACGCGTGTCAGTAGTTACCTATTTTTGCAGAGGTAACCCGGCCTTGTGTTGGCAGAGATCCGGTTAGGTTCTCGGAACGTCATTCCAGAGGCGTTCTATTCGTGGAATAGGAAGTTCCTTGGCCTGACCATTTGTTGGAAATCCAAAGAAACAATACGTGACGTGTACGGTTTTAGTTGTATTACCTGCTATGGAATGTGGCGGTAACCTGCTATTGAACATAGTAGCTATAGTAGGCATACGATACTGGTCGTATGTTGGCTAAGATTAATATTATACTTTCGAAATGTTTTCTACACTATGCACTAATAATAATATCCAAAGCATTTGATTTTGCGTATCAAGCATCTTTGACTATCATAAGGAGAAATCTCCTCCGATTCTGCGTTTGCATTGTGTGTGTGTGCGGGAGGCCTTATGGTAGTCTCATTTTCCAAAAAACATTGCGAAATTTATTTTAAAATTATCTTGTCGTTGTTTTAAAGATAAACTGTTTTACGATCTCACACCAGTCACCATGACTGACTCGGAGTTTATTGTTTCCCTTCTAAACTCTGGGTGCCCACCAATTTCCACACGGGCAGCCTAGAGTTATGTTATCAGGATATTCTGGATATTCTGGAGCTTTGGAAGCAAGCTGGATGGCGTAACGTATCATCCATACTTATTTATTTATTCCGCTATGTATTCTGTATGAGGACAAGTTTATATAACTATCCATTGTTGTATATCGACTCTGATTGATGTATGAATAAACTGATATAGTTCTTTGTTTTAAAAGACTAGTGATTATCTATTATATATTGTTCCGCTGCGATGTGTAAGATTCTGATATTGTTTTCTGTTCTGATGTTGTTCTGTTGTTCTTCTTCTCTCTTTCTTCTATCATTTCTTCTATCTCTTCTTTTAAAACCCTAAGTATTCGGTTTTCCGGCATTCGTTTGCTCGGCAGTTGATACAGTGGACGTATCGATGTCGATTTTCGAAAGTCGAAGAATCGGGTCCTTACAATCTGGTCGCATAGTCTGAGCTAAGGCTGAACTTTTATAATTATCTCTGTACCACCAAACCTCTTACCCCCAACCTCTCATAATCATGGCAATGCAAAGCAAAACTCATCTTTGGTCTGATTTGAAGGACCTCTCCTATGACATTCTCCCTTGATTCCTCAATTGGAGCAACATTCCTCGGTGATTGATCCCCGCCATTCGTGATAGTTCTACCCCGACCACCTCTAGCATTTGCAGCTCTAGTACTCATGGTTCTTACTACTTAATCAAAGCAAAACAGCTTTAGGAAACTAAAGGATAGAATTACTTTAAAGAGAGGGTTTCAAAGAAAGAGATATTATTAACGAATAATTTAAAAGTCTAGTTTTCAAAATACAAATATGCTCTCATATGTATAATACACTTGACTCATTCTTAGGTGTCACTTACCTTATCTCTAATGAGCCATAGCCAACCAAAGCCAAGATGTTCGCTTAACTGGCTCTAATACAAAATATAACAACTTGACTTTTTGACCCTCGAATGTCGACACTAATACATCCACGTATTCACGTGTCAAGCATCCAAGTGGTAGAAAGACATAAAGTTAGGTTAAAAGAAAAGAAAAGAAAAGGAAGATAGAGCTCTGTGTGGTCCCACTGTCAAACCTTTTATCACACAGCAGTTCTACACGTAGCCCTTCGCCACTTACAAACCGGGACGATCTTCTTCTTCTCTAATATCTATGGCCCACAAAATACTCAAGATCGAAGCGATCTATGGTCGAATTGTCTCACCTTCGCCTCACACATTAATGGTCCTTGGGTGGTTGGAGGAGATTTCAACACCACCAGATCCTCAGCAGAAAGAAATTCGGGCAATCTTTCCCAAGACTCCGACTCCTTCAACCACTTCATCAATCTCTGCTCCCTGATAGATCCACCCATCTGTAACCGTCTATTCACCTGGTCTAACCGTAGATCAGAACCTTCATTAGCCAAACTGGACCGTTTCCTTTTCAACCCGGCCTGGGATGACTTATACCTACTTACCTTGGTCTCGGGCCTAGCCACAATCATCTCCGACCATTGCCCTCTCCTACTCAACACTGGTTCCCTCACTTATCCTATCCGACCCTTTCGTTTCGAGCGCCTCTGGCTCCTTGAACCATCATTTGACAACTTCATCAAAGAAATCTGGTCACAGCCCTCCCACACCACCTCAGCCACCGCCAGAGTTGTCTCCAAACTCCGATCTCTCCGTAAGATCATCAAACCATGGGCCAAGTCAGTTTGGGGCTCTATTTGGTCGCGTATTTCAGCAATTCAAGATGAGATTTTGGACCTAAACATACTCGAAGAATCTAACCCTCTTATCGAATCAGATCGATCTCGCTTGCGCGAACTGGAAGCGGAACTGGACAGATTATCATTACAAGAGGAAATAGGCTAGAAACAATGATCCAAAGCGAAATGGATTGAGGATGGAGATAAGAATACTGCCTATTTCCACCGCCTTGCAAACGGCAAGCGTAGATCCACTTTCATCCTCGAAATCACTCACAACAGTACCACTATCTCTGATCAGTCCGCCATCCTAAAACTGTTCTCCGACTACTATCGAAACACCTTGGGTAAACACCACCCCCTCTACCACATATTGACTGGAACCTTCTCTATCCAGAGTGCTCACCCATCCCTCTAGACCAACCCTTCTCAGAGGCGGAAATTTGGGCTGCGCTGAATGGCATGTCTGATGACAAAGATCCTGGCCCAGATGGTTTCGGCCCACTATTCCTCAAGCATTATTGGGAAACTATTAAATATGACATTATCGAGATGTGTTCTGAATTCCAAGCCGATCCCTCATCTGTTGCTCGCCTTAACTATGCTAATATCATCCTCCTCCCCAAAACCACAGGAGCCACTTCCCTTCCATCCTTCCGGCCCATTAGCCTCCTGAACACCACCTTCAAAATCATAACCAAAGTTCTAGCCAATCGCCTTCAAGCTGTCATCGCCCCCCTCATTGGTATTGAGCAATCCACATTCATCCTCGGCCGCAACATAATGGACTGCGTGGCGACTACTCAAGAAGTCTTCTCCTTCTGCCACCAAACTTCAACGCCAGGTATGCTCCTCAAATTAGACTTCTCGAAAGCTTTTGACACAGTTAATTGGCAATTCATTTTGGAGCTTATGAAGCATAGAGGTTCCCATCAAAATGGTGCAATTGGATCCATTGTATTCTTAGTTCTAGCTTGTCCTCTATAGCGACCAATGGTGCTACAGAGGGACTAATCAAGTCTGCTCATGGCCTGCGACAAGGAGACCCACTGTCTCCCTTGCTCTTCGTCCTCGTTGCTGACGTGTTCAACCGTATGATCAAGTTAGCTATATCGAACAACATCTTTGAAGGCATCAAGCTCCCTAACTCAAATCTGGTCATATCCAACCTCCAATTCGTCGACGACACTATCCTTTTTGCATCACCCACAGTCAACCACATCCACTGCCTTAAAGTAGCACTGTACACTTTTGAACTCATATCAGGCCTATCCATCAACTTCAGTAAGAGCTCCATCATCATGCTTGGTAACTCCGATCACCTTGGGCCAACATTTTCCAATTTGCTCAACTGCAGCATCGCGCACTTCCCTATCTCATACCTCGGTATCCCCCTCCGTCCAACCAAATTACTCAGAGCGGATTGGCTCCCCTTCATTACCAAAATCGAAAACAGACTTCTTTCTTGGAAAGCACATTCCCTTTCTTCAGTGGGGCGCCTCATCGTTGTTAAATCAGTCTTATCAGCAATCCCTTCATACTGGATGTCTCTTTACAAGCTTCCAATCTGGGTAATCAAAAGGATTGACTCGACCAGAAGCTCCTTTCTTTGGAATGGAGGAAGAATAAAGAAGCTCGTAAACTGGCGGACAGCTTGTCTACACACTGACAACGGTGGTCTTGGAATTGTTAACCTATACTACTTCAACCTCGCGCTTCTCACAAAATGGCTATGGCGGTTTCTCACCCCTGGAACCTTCCTCTGGAAAACATGGATTACCTCTCTTCATTACCACCCCAACCCGCACCTTGTCCTCCACTCCTCCACCAGCCTTAAACCATCCCCATTCTGGTCTGGGGTCCTCGCCACCCTCCCCCATGTTAAACCACTCTTCCAAGTCAACCTGGGTAATGGGGCAAACTGCCTCGTCTGGTTGGATATCTGGCACGGCCAGCTGCCTCTCTCTTCTATCCTCCCTAACCTTTTTTCCCACTCAGCCACGGTCATTGCTACCACATCTGATTCTTCGAGCTCAGGCCCTGACCACCTCTTTCCACCATCCTACTTCGACCTCGCCACCTTAACCGAGCTTCACCAAGCTGCCTCCATCCTCCGAAACATTCGATTCCACCCCCGTCCAGATGAGTTCATCTGGGCCCCGAAGCCCACAGCTGGCTTCTCCGTCGCCTCCTGCTATGCTCACCTGAACAATCCTGGACGCCTTTTCAACTTCCCAAACTTTGGAAATGCCAGCTCCAACCTCGCATCGCTTTCTTCCAATGGTGCCTTATCCACGGGCGCATCAACACCAGAGACAGGCACTTTCGTAACAACATCGTGGTGGACCCAAGCTGTGCCTTATGCTCCATCGCAACCGAAAGCATACAACATCTTTTCATAGAATGCGACTTTTCCTTTAGGGCTTGGGTCGCATCGTCTGTACACATACTCGGCTACATCCCAACAATCAGCTCATTTTTCGAACACTGGCAGAATAACCCCCCAACAAGCACTTAGATCTCTTTGTGGCTATATTCAGTAGGTGCATTTGGGCCGAGCGAAATGCACATGTGTTCAGTAGGCCCAAATCTAACTTCGAGGGAACTTGCAGGCGTATTATTTACTATTTCTCATCTTTATCAGGACACAGCTTCTCAGCTCCATTCAGGCTGAGACTACCATTCTCCAGTTCATCGCCGGCTGAATCAGCAGGCAGCATAAGCACAGCTCCTTCTAGATGGCAACCTGGACACCGCTGCTGACCATTCCGTAGTACTTATCTATTTTATTTCCTGACATATGTACTAAGCTGTTTTGTATATAAGACTCCGCCACGTAGTGACTATTTTGTAGTATTCTCCTATTTGGGCCAGCGATCAGGCTTGTTGATCGCGCTAATTACATAATATTATGCTATCTAACCGGCTGTGTAGTGCCACGCTACACATCCGTCTTGCTCCAAAAAAAAGGAAGAAGAACACAACATCATAATCTCACAACGAGACAATAATAGATAATATCAAAGGAATAATACAAAGGGTTATTCCAAATACAAAAAAATTTAGAGTTACCAAAACCTAAGTACTATCATCAGACTAGACAGTTATGACTGTCTGTCCTCACAGAGATGATACATACAATACAGTAATGCAGCGGAAATAAGAATACTACGGTAGATAATCGTCTAGCTCTTCTCCATAAGCTCCATAGATAAATCTGGAAACATGTACCAGGCTGACCCGAGCATTATAAGAAAATGACACCCGGATCAGTCTAGTAAATCAGCGTGAGAAACTCAAGAAACATGAATCCATGCAACAGTAACTGATAAGACCATAAATATTACCGTAACAGTTTTCCCCTAAAATGAAACCAACCATTTATTAAATTTATATAGTGATATGATAGATAGTGTCTAGAATGTAGAATATAATCATATCAAATAGTTGTTGTGTGAACGCCACAACAATAATAGGTATACAATCAATACCGCTAAGGCGCGTTTGCATAATTGTATAGGTCTTCCATAGAGATCTCCTCGGATCAAACTGAATTCGAACTCCATGACAAGAATCAAAAACTACCTTCCGAGCATCACATATCTTTAGATATGATATACTCTAAGGTATACATAACTAGACCACCCTCGGTGCATGGTCTGAGTCATATCAACTCCCACTAGCAACAATCGATAAGCATCTCTAGATATGGAGTTGATATACTCTTGAGGTTAACTAAACCTCCTGGCCATGCCCCTTCTCTATTTTCTATCATTTTCCAAATTTTGAAGCTACGTTCGGCATCACTCACATGAGTTTTCACCACTCGAACAGAACAAGAATCACTACATGGATTCGATCATCTCAAATAGATCTCAAACCTCCATATAGGCTTCCTGCATAAGTCATATGACGAATGCTAATGTTATCCTCTCTCTTAGAATACTCCACAAGATAGACAATCCCCCATAATAGCATTGTTAGAAACGTTAACGTTGACCATTCCCTTAGACTTAACCTTAGGAAAGACATTTCAATTCTACAACATTCCACTTCACAACTGCTTCAAGAACATAGATCGCGTATATGGTATGGGTTTGAGTCATCTCATATAAGTACACTTTCCCCGCTTACCAGGCACTCCAAAATCAATCGATGAATTTTCGGTTAACTCAATTCTGCTTATCTCAGAAGTAAGCCAAAGTTAGAGACATTTTATACCGATACTCCTCCTTAGGGTCTCTTATTGGTATGAAATCGCAAAGCCTTTCAATACTTCCTAAGCTAATATCAGGTCAAGTTCGATAGTCCACTAATCGACTACCTAGTCAAAGGCAATTGCTTATATAAATCAATATTTGTACACTCAACTCGTCTTTGACATTCTAACTTAAGTATTCCTCGCCTAGGAGTGAAGCTAGGTAAGTTAGTATACTGGTTGCATCAAAGCCTTGCCTAGGCACTTCATTCTTGGATCTCACAAATAGATACGTCTACCTCGTTGGCTTTTAGTGTTAAGTATAGTATTAACGATTTCCATAAACAAGTAAGAAATCAACACTTTAACATGTTGCCAACATTTTTCGACCAAACTATTCCTCGATCAAGAGGGAAGCTAGTAGGTAGGGGCTTTATTGTTCATATCCCCACTCGAACATCAATCTTAACTCCCATAAATAGTTAATCTTACTTTGCCGGCTTTTGGTGTTAAGCATGGTTAATTACTTTTTAGATAAGTAATTAACAATTAACCATTTGGCCATTAAGCAATTCTAACCCCCTTCTAAACCTTTTGTTTATACCTTTAAAACCCTTTTTAAAATGATATATATATATATATACAGTAATTTATTTACTAAAACTTAATATGTAAATAAACAAGTCAAGAGATATTTTATTATATAAGATATAAAATAGTCAACATATTTTCTAACAAATTATATGTACATAAAAATGATTTTAAAATAATTTATAATACTTCTAATAGGTTTTAAACATTTACTCAAAATGTTACTTGAAAATAACAACTTTATAATTTACTTAAAAAACTTGGAAAGATAAGTTTTTTATATAAAATCCTCTTCTTCAAAAATTCACAACTAATTCTTAAAAAATTCATAAATATTTCAAACCACTTTTGAAATACTCTAGTATGAGTTACAAATACTTGTAAAACGTATGAAACAAAATACTTAAATTTAAATACTTTTCAAACCTTTAAAGTCCAAAAATCAGGGGTAAATAGGGCAGTTTTGCACAAGTGAAGTTTTGGCCACTTTTTGAGATGTTACTTAACCTTTTACTATCCAAAATTTTTATGGCAACAAAAGTACATATGAGAAATTATAAACACGGTAAGAAACCCCTTAGGATCTCCCTACAAAGTTTTATAGAAATTTCCATAAAACAAGGCAATTCACAAGTGCATTCGTAGCGACTATCGATGTAAGTGCACTTTCAAATCCGAGTCCGATCTAAACCAAAATCCATCTATAACCTATGTGCTTTGTTTAAAGGTATTGTCATAAGTCATACATGTCCATTCCAAGTCAATAGACACGGATCAAATATGCTTCTTATTTTCAAACAAGAATCAAACCAATGTTGTCAACAATGTCAATAACAATTCAAACAATTTAACACAATCAAAGCACAACATGTGTATGTTATATTTTCCATTCAAAGAGGTGTGTTAACTCACCTTTTATCCAACAAACAAGTAATTCCAAGCAACCAAAGCCCAACCTCTTTCTTGCAACCAATTTTCCTTCCTCCTTCTCCTTGCTTTCACTTGTTTTTTGCCTCCTCCCCTCACTTTTTGCCCACGACCATTCAAGATAGGGTGAGTGTGGCTTTGTTTCTTCAACTTCTGACTTTATAAAAGGTGCTATAATATTGCCTCAAAGCTTCACTCCAAATTTGAGTTGATTTATATTTGATTTGCAATTATTTTTCTTTAGGAATTTAGAGAGGAAGAAGAAGAAGACATGGATTTATGATAATTTTTGCTTTGTGAATTTGTGAATATAAACTAAAGGCAAGTGTAACGACCCAGAATTTCACCATTTTGATTTTCGAATGTTTAATTAATTTTAAATATTCAAATAATATATTTTATAATTAAAATAAAACTCTTTTATATAGTAGATAATGACGTTCAAATAGTTTTCCAAATTTGTTTAAAAATATATTTAGTTCAAAGAAAAATAAAAAATATGACGAAATTCATTTTCCGAATCTTCGACTTTTCATCGACTAAAAGTTGTCTGAAATGTTGTATACACTATTGTATAATTGTATACTTACATTTAAAAAATAGTTAAGATATGTTTTACATATACACACACAGTTAAATATATTAAAGTTTGATGTGACTTTATATGGGAAAGATGTTTAAAATGAAAAGATGTCTTAGGAAACATAAGTACAATATGTATTAAATGCATGTTGGATTAATGTAGTGAAGGGGGGCATGATTTTCATATGAAACATGAGGTGGAGAGGGAAGCATGATGAGGTGGCATTCAAAGAGTGGAAGGTAGTGTACATAAGGCTATTTTGGTAATTTATTAAATGCATTTTGTATAAAACCAAATTTCTTATTTTCTCTTCCCATTTTCCATTCTTTTCTCATTTCATTTAGTTTGTTCCTTCTCTAAAAGCTTTCTTAAGAAAATCCATGGCTTCTATGAATTTTAAAGTTTAAAAATATTAGCTTTTATCACTTTTAAACTCTTAAACCTTATTTAAACATCCTCCTTCCTTTCTACACCTTCCTCCTCTTAAAATAAACCCACACTACCCTCAAACTAGCCATGGCCGAGACATACCCTTCATGGCCGAACCACTTTGGCATTTTAAAGCCTCCAAAAGTCTATTTTTAGTAAAGCTAATTCAACATCTAGGATCGATCTAAAGTTTAAAGGAGGCTCGCTTGATTTGGTTAAGTTTTGGTAAGTAAGCTTACACTTATATTTAAAGCTTTTAAAGCTTTAATTTTTTTCTTACTTGGTTGTTAAATATGTTGGTTGTTGGGTGCATGATATTGGTTTGTTTGGATATATATGTATTTGAATGTAATGGTTGTTAAAAACTTGGAAAAGTAAAGTTAAGGTTAGCAAAGTTATTCAAGTTAGGACCTTTGCTTACATTATGATATTATGTCCTATATATATATATATATATATTTGTAATCATACATACAATGTTGTATGCTAAAGAAAAGTTAGAATTTAAAGTTGCTTGATTTGCGACATTGAAATCCCTTGTTTAAATCTTGTTTTTTACTTACTTTATTTTTTAGAAAGGTTTATAAAAAAATTTAAAACTTTACTTGTATTTTTCAACACTTTATTCAAAGTTCATAAAAGTAAATTAAAATATAAAAATAGAGTTTTGAAAGCTATTTAGAGTATAAAACAAGTTTTGAAATTACGGGTCATACAGCGATAGTCGTTATGGGTGCAGTTCATAAAAAACGAACTCTTTTTGAAATTTAAAGGTGTTTTTCACTTAAGTATATCTTAGAAAAGTATTTCAAACTTATTCTAAGTATGGAAAAGTAATTAATTAATTAATTAACGACTATTAAATTAATTAAGTACGGTAGTTAATAAAGGAAATTAGTACTTAATTATAAATTATGTAAGTAAATTATAATTAATTAGTTAATTAAAAATTAATTATTAATTAATGGTTTGTTTAAGGATTAATTTTATTTAATAATTAATTAAGGGTTAATTATTATTTAAGAAAGGGTTTTAATATTTATTAAATTACTAATTAAGTTAAGATTTAATTAGACTAAATTAAGATTTAAATTATTATTAAATGAAGGTTTAATTTATTATTTAATTAGTAATTGAAGATTAATTATTGTTTAATTATGTATTTAAAGGTAAATTATTATTTAATTATTTATTTAAATGTCAATTGGGATTTAATATTTATTTAAAGGTTAAATTATTATTTAAATAAAGAGTTTAAATGTTATTTAATTATTAAATAAAGCTTTTAAAGTTTTAAACCACTTTATTTCTAAAGATCGGTTTGTTTTTTTAAAGCAACTCTCTTTTAAAGAATATTTTCAATCCAAGGAATTTCTTTATCGATTACTCTTAAGTAACCTCAAATGAATATGAAACCCAATGACATCTGTTTAGCAGAATAAAACATTATTCTGCTAACTAAATTATAGTTGACATCTGTTGGCAGAATAAACCACAGTTCTGCCATTATTCACCGAATAGATTATGTTGACATTTATTAGGCAAAATAAAACCCATTCTGCTATTATATTAACTTGGACATGTGTTTAGTAGAACAAATCCCAATTCTGCTATTTTGGTCACCTAGACATTTACTTATATGTTGATTGGTTGTTATTTGTTGATCCATTTTACATATTTGCTTGTTATATAAATACTCATGTTATAACTTGGAAAGTTAAATTAATTAAACGAGAACCATTGTGGTCAATAAGCCTTTTTCTGAACTTGTGAAGTCAAATATTTAAATTTTATCCTTTTAGAAAATGGTTTAAAGTTTATTATAATTTTAAATATGATATTTAAAGGATAATTAAGCAATTATTTTATATACAAAAGTTTGAAGTTAATTTAATACTATTTAAATGATTGTTTAAAATCATTATTTTGTTAATGTGGTTTAAAGATAATTAAATGAAGAATGTTTAAATAATAACTTGTTTACTTAAGAGTATTTTAAATAATTGATTGTTTTTCAAAGGAACTTTATCGATTAAAGTTTATTAAAGAAGTTTTGTTTTAAATAAGGAAAGTCTATAAAATGAGTTTTTATAGATTGGAAAGAGATCTTGAAATTTGGGAGGAAGTTTTATAAATGATTTTGGATATTTATAAAAGAGTTCTATAAATGATTTTGAATATTTATAAAGTGTTTTATAAATGTACTTGGAATTTAAATAAAGAAGATATCATAAATGAAAGCGATTTATTAAACGGATTTATTGGAGAAATTCATAAAAGAAAATCTAGATTGGATTTCCTTAACCGACCTTATTAATTATGGTAGTATGGAACCTTCGTTCCATGCTTCACACCGAAAGAATAGTGTTTGGGGTTATCTTTATCTCTATTTTTAAACAACATTTGTTTTAATCCTTTTGATATAATTTTAAAATAAGAAATCTTTCATAATGTTTTGTAAATATACTTATACCGGTGGGAAAAGTATATGAATATATTAAATAAATATTTAGAAAAGAGATTTAAATAAATGAAAGATTTATTTTGAGGTTTAGTGGTTTCTATGGGAAAAATTAAGGTTGCATTTAGTTTAAAATGAATTTTGTGTTTTGAGTTTTCAACATTAATTACAAAATATGAGAGGAGTGGTGGGATAATGGATATGATGGAAGGAAGATGGTAGGGACCATGGAGGGGATTGAGGAATGATGGAAGGATGAATTGTTTCTCGTGCTTCTCTTATTTCTCAAAACATGAAAAATAAAAATAAAAGTTGTTTTCTATTTTGTATGTTAACTTTGTTTTCTAAATTGATCATTTTCCACAATATGCATGAGTCGTGTGCATTTTTGTATGGACGAAAACCAAAAACTAAAAAGGGTAAACCAAACAGTACCGAAATCTCTGATTATTGTTCAATTATGTATTTTATATTTAAATAATCGACTATCAAATTCTTGGGCAGTTTTGATTTAGGAAGTAAATAAGAGCTTCGCGTGTTCATACGGTTTGAGTTTCCTTAGGAGAACTTATTCAGGTAAAATGGCTCTAGCTTTAAGGGATATATAATATATTCCTTTGGGACTCTGGTATAGTCCACTTACTTCTGAAAGAATCAGGAATGAGGCAACCGGAAATTATCAGTTGTTGGTTCGGAGAGACCGGGATCAGATATGTTATCCGAAAACCACTTCGAACCAACATCTACGTTCGAATGGAAGACATCTTGAGGATGATCCAAGATGGAGTTCTTTGAAGTGCAAGGGCTACATTGTTCTAATCCCAAGGGTGATTCCAAAATGGATGTAGTAGAAGTAGTGCCTTCGGTTTCGTTCAGACCCAAAACGAACTTGAATGGATGAATGCTGGCATTGCATCTGCCTGGAGGGCAGTGTTAGCATTCCAAGGGGGAATTGCTAGGAGGAATAAGGTAATCATTACCTCACAAGCCTCACACCCAGTAAAATGATTAAAGTAGAGACGTGCAACAGGGCTATGTGGGTCGCTCTCATTAAGGTATGATCATCCCTTATCTAGAGTCGATATCTAGGTATGCTTCGAGGCCCGTTATGGTTGTTGATCAACCAATGGGTGACCATATTCAGTACTATCCAGTAAGGGGTAGACCTGTCCTGAGTAACCGAAGTGCAAATTAAGGCAGCTTCCGGTACATTTTATCTAGAGGTGTACTGATTCGGTGGGTAGACCCTTACCCTTTCATAGTTGGAATCCATTTTCCATACGAGCCTTCGGACTTGATTGTATACCTATTATGCTGGAATTTAAGTAATGTAATAATTTTGACTATGATTCCATATTTATTTTCAACCCTAGATATTATTATAATATCACTGGATTTTCTATAGAAATGTTTTAGTTATCGTAAGGTAAAACACATCTGTGTTTATGTGCGGTGTGGTCTTACGAGATACCTTTTATAAAGGTTTTATAAATGTAGAAATCAATATAATTTGATTGTGTCTCACGCTGGTTTACAAGACTGATCAAGGCGTTACTTTTTGATAATGCTCGGGTCAGCCTGAGCATATTTTCCAGATTAAGCTGGATGCTTTGGAGCTTTCAGGTGACAAGCTGGATTCTCTAAAATTAATTCACGTATCTTATATTCTTCCACGGTTTTCTGTTTTGTTCTTGTCTGTATTATGAGCAATTGTAAAGACAGGCTGTTATAACTTTCCAGGCTGATAATATGTTAATGTACTCTGATGTTGTATATATAATAAGGTTCCTTTCTTTTTGAAAAGATCATGTGTATATTATATATATTTCTCGTCATGAATACCGAGGATGTATTAAGTATCGTCTTTAGGTGTAAGAAAGGCAGATCGTTATAGTATGCCTCCCCATTCATAGGCTTAAGATGGTGTTGCCAAAGCTTGTTCTCACCCACCTTTCATGTCATGGAAGCCTTACCTTCCATCACTTCTCCTTTACATCACTTCTCCTTTATGCAAATTACATCTATACTCTTAACATGATAATATCTCTTATCCTAATGGAAGCTTCTAGAATGTTCCATGATTTATGAAGAGGTGTATGTGTTAATTAGTTACTTATGTGTTAATTTGATCATTAGACAAGTGCACAAGAGTTCGAACAACTTATATTGATTGAAAAGCTATTTACTATTAAAAATATTTTCAGTCACATTATCGATTTTTCTTCGAAGAATATATTTTTGTAAACAATTTTCAAAAACAAATTTCTTATCATTATTCATTAATTAGGTGATGTCTAACATGTTTATAAAATCATATTTATAACACTTAATTACATTTCAAAACATTTCGATTTTCAAAGACGAAGTGTTCGAATTTTCGGGTTGCTACAATATATGTGTGTATTTATAGTATATTTATACATATGCCATGAACAATTATATATATATATATATATTATATGTATAATTCAATATAAATATATGCAAATTTATATAGTTCATTTCTGAAAATTAGTTTTTTGTTGAAATTAAAAGGTACAACACACATGTGTATTTGTATGATATTTACAAATGAAAATGTACCTTATATTTTCCGTTTGTCAACACGTGTATTATCTCTACCTCATCGAACTACTGTTCCTTTCTCCTTTTCAATCTTAGTATGAAAATCCTAGATTCAAGGCATCAGCTAACTTTTAATGAAGGCTAGGTTGTATGTTTTTTTGTATATTTTGAATAAGAGAAGGTGAGTCTATTTATAGCTATCAAAATACATAGTATCTTGACATCATCCTCTCTTTTAAGTCTAGATCTCATCAAGAACAAAAGAACTAATAATGATAGAGAGGAACATTATTTTTAATTCATAATTTAAAATAGAAGTAATTGAGTATCGACATTTTAAGAGAGATGAATATAATATCTAATGGCATAATATGTCTCTACATCTTATGTATGCTCCCTTAAATCTATATGGGTTTGTATTCATTTAACCTCTTTTTCTAATACTTATGTCACACACACACACATATATATACACATGCATACACACACACATACATACATATATATATATATATTAATTTATATTTATAATTCACTAAGTTATATGTGTGTGTATTCATATGTAATTCTTTATTAATTAAACCTTTTAATTAATTCAAATATAACATTTATACTTATGTTAAATTTAAAATAATTTTAATCTTTTACAAAAATGTATAATAATTTATTGAAATTCCAAAAAAAATTAAAATTTCTAATATTCAAATACGTATATTTGAATCGATCTAAGGCACAAAATAGTTTTGGGCATTCCACTAAGGGCAAACCATTGAAATAGACCACTTCGATGAGCTAGAAAAGGACGAGGAGATAGGAGGTTCTTCATTCATAACAATATTCTTTAATTAGAGTATCCCTTTCCTTAGTTAAACATTTTTTCCTTAGACACCTATTTAATTGGATTTTTCAATTGATTGCCCTACGTGTTGGTCAATTATTCATGTTAATACAATATGGTCTATAATACTATTGTTGAATCAGATGCATTGGCAACAGGGAAAAAAGGGAAAATTTCAAAAATATTCCTTTTATTTACTTTGCGCTAGGTCTTATTTTTTGTTTACATGAACAATTTACTTACACTAAATCATATTTAGTGAATATTACTAAAAAGGAGTCTGTTATGTTAATGTAATTATGTTTTATTATATCTTTAAAGCTTCTATATATGTATTTTATGATTTAAATCTATTCATGTATTATTATTTCATTTTATTTTATTTTAATTTATTTGATAAAAACCAACATTCACTATGTGAATATCATAAGTGTAATAAACTAACCTAGGACATCTGTGTGAATATCAATATAAAATATGCGTGTGTTTTACCATTATGATTTATGGTTATAAGTGGGAGCACAGTATCAAGAATTTCTCCTTAATATTTTTTAATAGTTGCATATATATATATGAATTTATTTTCGTTCATTAGTGTACTTACAATTTTTCCCGATAATGTAAAAAAATTGTTTTGTTATTATTTTTGGCTATGAATATTTAAATAAATATTCATATGTCTTTTAAAATTATGTGTATATATATATCATGTAATAGGCGAAATGTATTTGTGTATATATTTATTTATTTTAAGTTCATAAAATTTATACATATTGATATATATTTAAAGTTTGAAATTTAAATCTTAAATACGAATAATTCAAATATATTGACATATATCAAAAATTAAACTTAACAGCTTAAAAAAATGAAAAGAATTTTTTTTAAATACGAAAGATAATTTTTTTAAACCCGAAAATAATATCACCCTTTTTTCTATATATATGTATAGTATGTTTATATATAGACCTTGAGCAAATTTTTTTTAATATATAGGTATATATATTATGTGTATAATTAAATTTTTATATTTATAAGTATTGGTTTATTTTTGAAAATTATTATTTTTTGGCTGAAAACAAAGACACAATATAAATACATGTATTTGTATGATATTTAAAACTGAAAATGTACCTTAAATCCGTTGCTTGTCGACACGTTGTGTGTTAGCTCTTCCTCCTCAAATCGTTATTCCTTTCTCTTTTCAACCTTGGTGTGCAAATCCTAGCTTCAAGGCTTCAACTAATTTTTAATGGAGGCTAGGGTTATATATATTTTTTGTATATTTTGAATAAGAGAAGGTGATGCTATTTATAACCATCAAGAAATATAGCATCTCCACATTTTCTTCTCTTTTAAATTCCAGATATAATCTAGATCAAAAGACTCATTCAAACCCCTTCATCTCCATGCTATGTCAACCTTTCTTTCATGGACTCTTCACGATGTTGGGCATAATTAATATACTATATATATATATTATTTAGTTAATTAATTAATCCCATATATTTAATGAAATTAATATATATATATATATATATCAATTATATATCACTTTAATTAATTTTAAGGCCATAAAATAAATAATTAAATGCCATAAAAAAGTAACACAACATTTGTGTTAATTTTTATTATTAATTTATAACATTTATAAATTAATCTAAAATAGTTGAACTTGGAAAATAACTAACAACACTGCTATGTTGACTCCTTGGTATGAACTCGATCCTTAGTAATATTTAAAGAACTTAAGTACTAAACATTTACAGACTTTACAGATGTACAGTATCGAGAATAAGTTAACTTGTTGATAGATCACTTAGATAAAATCCAACTTCTAATCTTTATTAAGCTACAGGTTTGTAAAGATGTTTAGTGTGACGCCCCACCCTGAGACCCATATTAACAAAGAGTATTACTAGTTAATACTGTATGTTAATGCAGAGAATAGGGCTGGTTAGGAGTGACCATCTATAGTCTTGTCTTAAATATCTATTGAATACGTCGATTAGTGCTCTATTTTTTTTTCTTTGATATCTCAAGTGGATCGACATATCCAATAAATGATTAATACAAAACTACAGGTGGCTATAAGATCTATCAGAACAAAATACAACAACTCAAATGCATAACACATCATAGAACAGCAAACAGATATAAGTAAATCTATACTGATACATCCCAATACAATACAAATAATACATCATAAGTGGTATGATGACCACAATATACACACGAGTCAAAACAATATACATATCAGAGTAGCGACAAAAAGACTACAACAAAAAGGGCTAGCAAATAAGTCCATGTGGAAGCAGAATATGCTAAGTCCATAAGGGTACCTAACCTGAAACACCTCGGTCTGGCCCGAGTATAAAATACACGGGTCAGTCTAGCTAAACAAATCAGTTTGTAAGGATACGTGATAATATGAGCATAAGGTAAAGGTTAAGATATCCTCTCGAATGAGAAGAAACAATAATAAGAGCATGCCACTACTTCAAATAAGGTAATTACACTAAGTGTATGTCCTCGAAATAGGTAAACTCACCAAATAACACTAAGTATAATAAACGCCTCATATCATCGGCGAAATCCCAAAAGCCACTAAAAATGGTTTCTATTGTCCATATCTCCAAAATAGGAGAATCCCAAATCTCAAACTCAAAACTCGCCATAAATGGAAATCACAGAATATTCTCTAAATAGAGAAGTCTCAAACACAAAATACGCCAAAAATGGCAATCTTATATATCTCCAAATAGGAGAGTATAAATCTCAAATAAATGCCAAGTGTTGGCAAAACGAAATCTCAAATATAGAACTTGATAAGGAGTTCAATTTCCAAAGATGTAATTGCCATATATAATATCTCGAACGGCTCAAATGGCCAATAATTTAAAAAGGCGATACACTTGGAAAATCACAAAGAAATCAATGAAATCATCTCAAAAATATAGCACGTACTTATGGCCAAAGCCTGCCAAGTACTGTTCTCACAAAATAAGGCGCCACGTATCTTAGACAAACGTCCCGAAGGACAAATAAATACGTCTCTTAGACAAACATCCCGAAGGACAAATGACCTGAAGGTCCAGTACTGGCAAATACGTCTCTTAGACAAATGTGTCACAAACTTTCGGATAGGAACCCGAACAGTGTTAACGTGTGTCCTATACCACACGTTCACACTAAATGGTTTACTAACTGCTAGTAAATTTCACACTCAAAGTAGTAAAAAGTTTACCTCATCTCATCGGTAAACTCAACCCGAAGGTCAAAACGATCAAACGGACAAGTTGGGAATTAACCGATAAGATAAACGCACGTGCCCATACCACATGTTTTACCAAATCGTTTAATTCTCCTTCTCATTCGCTCAAATAGTGCAAAAACGTGTATTTTATATATAAAATAATTTACTTGAGAAAACAAGCTTTTAAAACCAATTTTCGAAATCAACTTAGAAAACCGTATTTGAAAATTCTCTTATTATAGAGAATAAATTGATTTTCTATTTGAAAATTCTTTAAAAGTATCATATAATAATAATTTTAAATGCTCATTAATTTTAAAATTTATTCCAAAGAAGTTTGGAAAAATCTGTGCTCGAAAACGAATAAAAACAAGGAAAATCACTCAACCCGATATTCGAATTTAAATCAATTTTCAAATTCCACCAAATCTTGGCTAGTCCATTAATAGACATCATAGCCTTCCAATACATTCAAAATCATCTCAATTGCAAGAGAGATGGTGTCAAAAGGCCTTGGAATCGAAGGAAAAAGTAGAAGAAAACTCGGGAAAAAACAAATATATAAGGACCAAACGCAGGTCGACCTAAGGGTCGACCATGCATCTCCTCAGGTCGACCGCTAGGTCGACCGTATGGTCGACCTGGGTATGTGTATGGTCGACTTCCCGGTCGACCATGCATACACGAATTCGTTTTCTTCCTCCAGGTCGTTTTCTCTTACGCGATTCAAACTTTGAGCTCAGTTTTGACATAGCAAATAAAGATAAAATGCTATGAAATTTGTCATGCATGAAATACAACATCCAAACTATGATCTAGAAAAGGTTTGGCAACAATTCATCAAGATATCAAGGAGTTATCACTACCCAAAGATGCAACAGAAACAAGATTATATACTGTAAATAAAACTTGACAGAATTTGCTACAGTAAGCTATTTTCTTCTAGATCTTTACATTAGCAAGCAAGATTCAGCTAGATTTGTGAGTTAACGAACTCACCTTGCTGTACTTGAGTAAAAACCTGAATTATTAGCTGAAAAGATCAAGCTTTGAGGAGAAGAAAACTTCCAATACCCTGTAGAATTCCTTAAACAGACATACAAAAGAAGTTTTACAGTAAATTAGAAAAACTACTTCTAAAATTAGGAGTTTGATGAAATTGTAAGGTTTTGGAGTGAGATTACCTTTTAATTATACTATAATTTGCAAAATATTTCAACTTGCTTGAATTTAATTGAAGAAATAGCTTGAATTGCAATTTAGAGGAGTGGGTTTCTATTTCTTAGGCTAAGGAAGAAGGAAGTGAATAACAAAATGAACGTACTAGTAAGTTCTCATCTCTTTTCTTATTAACAGATAATTCTAGAAAGGGTTAATGGATTTAAACCCTACCCAATTGGCCCAAGGAAATTTCACTTAGAGAAATTACAAAGAGATGTGTAATTTAACCTATATTATCAATTTATACACTAGTTTTTTTTCTCATTTTTAACCAAACAAAAATTTGTAAATTTACATACACAAGAAATAATTTATTTTACACTATATAAAAGAATTAATTTTTATTTTTAAAACATTATTATTATTATTAAAATCCTTTATTTCACAATAATACACAATTTTCACCAAATAAATGTAAAAGTCTACATTTTAACTTCTAAAATTCAACAAAAATCATTTTCTCACTTAGAAAAATATTAAAAACCATTTTAAACTCGAATTTACAATTAAAACACATTTTTAAACCAATTTCCATCTTTTTATTTAAATAAACAACTTTTAAAAATCACATGCTTCTTTTTAAAAATTATTAAAAGAAGTAATTGGCAATAATGAATACAATTATTGCATTTTCTCTAAATAAAACCCATTTTCCAATCATTATTAACCCAAATAAATAGAATAAAGTTCCAAACTTTATTTTTCTCATTTATTTTTAAAATTTATTGTTTATTCCAAATAAACATTTTAAAAATCTTATATTTATTTTAATTCACAACATCAAATTATAACTACCATTATAATTTAATATTAACAGGTAATCTCCAAAACCAGGGTTGTTACATTTAGTGCACAATTTCTTTCATCGTTACCATCACAACCACCCTACACCTTCGACATCCAATATACATGTAAAGTGCGTTATAATGATGTCTAACCGATGAAGCATGGTTGTCAAGTGGTAAAGTATTAAACTCTAATAGATGACCTGTCATATATCTCACAACACAAATATAAAATATAATATCAATCATAAATATAAAACGGGCAAGAAAGAAATATAACTAAATGAACCATCACAGGTCAGTGCATAGGATCAATATGGTTATACAAAATAGTAGTAGAGTTTATATAGCTGATAAATAAACTCAAAATCTTAGTCTCTAATAGAAGTCAAACACTGTCAAAGCTCTTTAGTTTTGCACAACGAAAGTAGTGAAAGACCCAAAAATATATAGTATACATGAAAACATGGCCCCATGCTACTCCATCAGTATAATTCTACATGCAATCCCACACATGCTATCTAGTCTACTCATTTAAGAGTACCAAAGATAACAAGAAGTAAAGCATGAATCTCAAGTTAAACAATAGTCTGGTGTGAGCGATAAACAATCTCAAAATACTATAAAAGTCGATATAGAATATAGGACGTAAGGTATGGAGAATCATACCTAACATATCCCTACATCTAAAGAGTTAGCACATAACAATATATGCTAATCTATTATCATCATAATTACATGGGTGTCCTACAAGTCTAAGTACAATGTTGGGAGTCAGGAATCCAAGTAAACAATGTGATAAACAAACATGATAATCATAGCAACCATCAAACAATCCTCACATCGCTCGGGTGCGTTGGATATAAGATAACTCCTATGGCACCATCATAAGTCGGCGAGCAATGTAAAATTCTTAGTATCTTTGTGCTCGAATCCACGCCACTTTGTATGTCTGGGAACTAGACTTACAATCCTTAAGTCAAGGGTAATCAACCATCATAAGATCTGGACAACATCATAATCCAGGCGGACGTCCCCATATACCCTATCTATACAAGCACTCTAGAAACTTTCGATTATCAACGATCCCACTGCACACATCTCCAAAGTCGAACCAATCATCATTCCATTCCATGCCATTTACCTCCATAGTAGAACACCTCATCGTTCTACCCATGAGCTCCCTTATCAAACTCACCCAAATGGACCATCATCACAACTCCCATCATCGAGTCGTCATCGTCTAAACATCTCTAGACATCCCTCGTAAGTCATAAAATCATCACATTAATGTTTTGAAGTCATCATTTCGAAGCGTCACATCATCGCTTCATTGTTGAAGTCATCCTCCATCATGATATATCATCAAAATCGAACGTTAAACTAATGAACAAATGCGCTTTGCCTACATCACGAAGTCCACACCTTGATCTTTTAGACCCCCATGGGCCATTCCTAATACTAATCATGTCGGTACCAACATATATCGGTGCCGACATAATTACTTAATAAAAAACTGGACCAAGTTCTTTATAGTTCAACCTCGAAGCTTCACTTCCACCACCATGAAGTAGCTAACCAAAATCCTCGGGGCCAATCATGTCGATATCGACATGATTCCTTGGCCAAATTATTCAAAGTCCAAATGCCAAAACTTCTAGTTGAATTCCCTTTCCCTAAAGCCAAGTTCCCACACATCAAAAGTTTTTGCATCACTTCCCCAAAGCAAGTCATCAAATCCATGAAGTCATCCAACACCTAATCATTTGCGCATCACTAGCAACATGTTTTGCCCACCCTTACCAACATAACTTTTTCACCTCAAAACTCCACTAATTTCATGCGACTTATTTTGTAGCTCCTCTAGAACTCTAAGGGCAACATACTTTAGAAGCATCACGTTTTGAACAATTTTGTCATCAATTTGTATAAAATGATGACAACTCTCTAAGTATACTATATAGACTTACAAACACATCAAACAATCATATACAAACATCACATAGCATTTAACCATCATATACAAGCAATCCAAATGCAATTCAAACACATATATTGTCATATATTCGACAATGCACAAAATGATGACTTTAATTGCAAAATGGTGAAACCAAATCTTACGGTTTATCTTTTTAAACTCGGTTTAAAGATGTTATTAAAGTTAGATCTAGATTTAAAAATGATTTAACATAAAAAGTCATCTTAAAAACTATCATTTTACTATATCAACATGCATAGAATAGTGAGAGATTCAAAATCACTCATTTTAGTACCAAATGTATGAAAATCAATGCAAAACAGTTGTGAACAACAACATTCACGAATCCAACGATGCCTAAACAACAATGATGTGTTTAGAATAATTAATGTAAGGAAAATGGTGTTTTTAGATGAAAATGAATTAATGGGGGTTTGGTTTAGTTTTGGAAAGTGAACAAAACTATTAGGAACTATCCCATCTCCCTAATTAGAAACCAATCCCAAAGAAGTGGGATCGGCATCGATCCCTACTTTGGTGGAATTTCGGGGTGCAATCCCTATGGTAGCTCCTTCAAGATAAAATATTCTTAGCCTTTAAATTTCATGCTAATTGAACCATTATAACTCGAGTTATTGCTTGATCTTTGCTTCAATATGGGTTGATTGTTGGTTCCTGCCAATCCCTTCCAAGGGAAGAATGTCGATCCCTTTAACTTCATCTTCTTGAGTTGTGATCTCTAGAGTAGGCTCCCTAGGGCCCCCATATCTCATTCACAAAATTTCATGAGCATTGGACTTGTAGATCTTGAGATATTGCTTTTTTCTATTGAAATGTTCATATTCCCTAAAACATACTGATCCCTATGAAGGAACCCAATTTATATCGATCCCTTCTATATGTTAATCCATATTTCATAATTCGACCATTCTGTCAGGCATATCCATCGATTCCATTCAACTTCAACTTTGTGTTATCATCTGTACTTCACCTCTGGGCCCCTGTAACAGCCCGAATTCCAGTGGGTTCGGATTTTTCGCAAAAAATGCTAAAATCCAAGCCCACCAAAGCCCGAGTTGGGTATCTGGTATCCTGCAAATAGGCAAAGACAAATATATCAGAGCTCAAATAATATCTCACAGCGGAATTGACTAAAATATAATATTAAGTAAATACTCACCAAGATAATAACACTTTCTAAACAAGTGTCTCAAAGCTGGAAAGTCTATGTGTAACAGCCTGAAATTTTCTACCATTCGCATCCATACATGTCGGACTTGAATTTCTCAAAATATCATATTGTTAATTTAAATTTGGCAAAAATCAGCATATACAGTAAATAAATAATCACAGAATCACAGACACAGAGTAATATAAAAATAATGCAGCGGAAACAAAAGAATAGTAGTTCATGAAGCTACTATATATATAACAGAGTTAAATAAGATACAACAGAGGTCTCGAATACATAGATGTCTCAATGCAATAGTCAAATACAAAGTCAGAATACATCACTGAAATCAACTGAACAACTGAAAGCAGAATCGATATAGCTGGATCTCCAAGCGAAGCTCCAAGTCCAAAGGTGAGTCTCAAATGCTGTATCACTCAATCTGACCCGAGCGTAAAGCAAAACACAAAACACTCGATTCAGGATTAACATTCTTATATCAGTAAATCCGACTCAAGTGAAATATCAACTGAAATACAAGTAACTTAAAGGATGTTCGAGATAACCATCCTCTAAGGATCCGTTAAACTATCTACTATATAGTAATACATGCTATTATAATAATGTCTACAGTAAAGTATACTATTTAAAAATAGCGTTAAGGCTTTACATTTTCTACCTTAACACATTTTTAGGTGTGCCAATAGTCTATACAGTACCGTAATACCCCGTAAACTGGAGCTACCAGAGGATACTCCATAGGTACGACACAAATCAAACTCGTAGTAAAGCACGCTATGGTAGGTGACACGGCACAACAAGGCAATGCCAGGGTAGATATACTAATTACGCATCCGGACTGGTGGTGACGCAGAGCCACAGCAATCGCCCACCTCGAGCCACGCTCCCGAATCAAAGGTGCGCACCAAATCAATCACAAAGTAATATAATGGCATACGATGGAGTGTGTTCGATAAGAGGAGCTACCTCATTGGCCCAAAATCGCTCCTGTTTTAGCCACCTTATGCTAACTCACGGGAGTTAGGTCCACATAAATATACCTTAGGATCGTCGCCACCATCCTACTTCATTCTGGAATCTCCACCGCGTACACAGTTGTTAAAGTGGTTTTCGGTATCGACAGAGAGTATGCCCATATCCGATCCCGGTCCCTTTAACAACCAATCATTATTATAACACCGCGGTCATTTCAAAATAGTTTATACTTCAAAACCAAAATATCATTTCCATTTCAAAAACCAAATCAATACGATATCATTTTCACTTCAAATTTATCCATTTCCAAAAATCATATCACTTTCAAAGTTATAATACTTTCGAAACCAACAATTTGAAATAATAATACTTTGGAAATCATAATCCTTTGAAATTCATAACTTTGGAAATCATAACACTTTCCTTCAAACAGTTTAGATATTAATAATACTATATAAAATAAAATAGTTTATAAAACAAAATACTTTATATAAAATAATTATAAGTTAAAAAAATTATATTAAAATAATTAGTATATTTAGAATAATTTATATTAAAAATAGTTTATAAAATAATATAAAATAGTTTAAATATAATTTAAAATAATTTATATAAAAAATAGTTTCCATAAATTTCATAAATCAATTCAAATCAACTCGAATTCCAAAATTTAAATTTAATCAAATCTCAAATCATCAATTTCAATTCGATTCAGTTTCTCAATAAACCATTTCAAATTATCGATTTCAAATACATATTTGAACCATAAAATAAGCCATTTCAATTTCAATATATTTCAAAGCTTTAAATATTCAACATTTCGAAACTAAATTCGATAATTTCATATATATATCAAATTCACTTTACTATTATTTAGTTTTGTAATATTTACTTAATCATTTCAATAACATCTAAATACAACTTCAATTTACAAATTTAAATAAACAAAATATCCCATTTAAATTTATATAAGTTTGAAATATTCATTTAAAACGCTTTTAATCAAATTCAAGTTATAAAACATATCTTTTAAAATTTCAAATTTAATAAATTTCAAATCAAACTTATTTAAGTAAAATTCTTAAATAAATATAATTTCAAATCAATTTCAAATTTATCTTTCCAACCTGAATCATTCTAAACTCTATATTTGAAAAAATATATATATTAAATAAATACTTAAGCATATTATATATCAACTTTATTAAATCAAATTTAATAAATCTTTAAAATCAATATTTATCAAAACCATATATTTCTTTTCAAAACCATAGAATTCATTTTCAAAATATTTATATATAGACCAACGGTGTCTGTATATAATTTTCTACCCTATGGTCAAGTGATACGAATATTTATCATTTCAATCCGTAATTTAAATATATACGGGTATATATCTTTTCAACTCGCAATCCCAAATTCATTCAATGAAAATCGCTTGGGTTTATCATTTCAACCCATAACGATTTTCTCCTATTCTACAGATCATTCTCGTATGTATCATTTCAACCCATAGGGAATTCTATACTAACAGGGAACTTGCAGAGTGATAACAGATATGACAATAATATAACAATCAGTAATAGGCATATATCATCAGTGATAAATAACAGATAATGGTGTCAGATGTCACAGGTGAACAGATACAGATAATGACATATATAGCAATGTAAATAACTAACAGCAGCATATTTCAATTGTCGTTTCAATTGAAATCAGATTTAATAAATATAAGAACGTAAATCGTGAGTGATTGCTCACCTTTCGAGGCTAGAGAAATTTGAAAATGAACAGAGCTATGGATCCAAGCACGAATTCCGAAACAAAGCTGAATTGGTACGAATTCGACGGACAAGCTGATAAATAAGAATTGATGAAATAAATCAAAATCTGTTTGATATAGACTAAAACAAAAATATTTACATATTATTATTATTTTTCTTAAAACCCAATATCAATCTAAAATACATATTTAAAATTTCTATATATACCTATACGTATTTTAAACTAGTGGTCCAAATAAAACCATTGCATCTATATTCAGATTAGTATATTTAACTTTCATACCCAAAAATAAAAAAATCGATATGTATACAGCTTAACATATGATCACATATCAAACAAGGCATAAAACTGAAATATATATACACTTTAGCACTCAAAATAAGATTAAAAGCTTCAGCCACTATATAGACTTACATATTATACAAATATATATATATATATATATATAACTGAAATGTATGACAACATATATAACTAATATGTACATATATAGCTTGTACATAAACTGCAAACCTGGAACTGCAACATGAAAAGATATATATATATATATATATATATGTTGTAAACTAATAGATATACCACCAGAGCCATTTAAAACAATATTTCAATGCAAATATATATATAAATTTACTTTCGGCGCATCTTATATATATATATATATATCTGTACATAAAAAAACCATACAGTTTCATATAAACACTTAAACATCTTTAAACAAATACGGTCCTAGATATATATATATATATGTATATGTATATAAATAGCATATATAAGATACTATAATACTGTAAGCCAGACCCATTATAACTTGGTTGAATAGAAATGAAGCAGCAAGCTACAGCAACCTAAATATAAAATAAACTATTATATACTTTTACATTAAAACATAACTGACTAATATATATATATTTAACAATATTTATTATAAAACAATACAACTTACTTTATATGATATCTATAAACTAACACATGAACAGACCAAATATAAGTATGTGTTACAAAATCTATTTCAAATTTATTAATATAAACTTAAAATAACTAAGCATATTATACATATACTCTAAACCCAACTCACTAGGATGCTTGAAATCTTGAAAAGAAAAAAACAATTATATATATATATACATATATATACATATAAATCTATGCTTTAACCAACTTTACACATTAAAGCAAACGTAACACATAAAACATAACTTACTTGCATATATATAAATATGTGGACAGAGTGTAATATATATATCCACCCAAATATTCAAGGACGAGGAGGAGGATGTTCTGGCTTGCGTACATGAGCTCAGCCACGCAACAACCATGATGGCTTCGGCAAGGCTTGGAGAGGTGAGGGAATGCACGAGCATAGGGTTTGAGTAGCGGAGCTGTAGACGTGGAGATCGGTGCCTCGGCTAGAGGGTGGGTCAAAAGGCACTGGATGGCAGGAAGGGGTTGGACTGCATGGTAGGGCTCGTGAGAGGGGCTTCGGTGGTTGGAGGTTGCTGGCAACAAGCAAGCGGATCTCGAGGCAAGCAGGCTTCAAAGGAAAATGCAAATGGAAGAAGGAATCAAGCTTTCGGCAAAAATATATAAGCTTTGATTTTTCACAGAGCAATTTGTGTTTGGGAGAAAAATGGAGGATGACAGCTGGAAATATGCAAGGAGGAGAGGAAAGGTTGAAATGAAAAGAAGAGAAGTGGTTCCACAATAATATACCTTATGTACGTTTATAAATATATTTTCTCAAAAGAAATGAGCAGACCCATATAACAACTTGTGGAATACCAAAAATCAAAATGCTGAATTGATGAGAACGGTGAAGGTCACGCTTTGAATTTCAGAAAATAATAATTGCTAAAGGCTATAGGAATTATACGGTTGATAAATGAAAGGTCATATAACCAAAAGCCCGAATACGAAACCGATACGGAAGTCTTTTTACTGATTTCGCGGCGTACCGAACCGTGAAACACACATATGAATATACTGCGGAGATCATCATGACAAGACGATCGAAACGGTATACAAATATCAGTGGTACAATCATCCTATCAAAAATCGATATCGGTACCGCAAATGCTGCTAAAACGCCGAAAATAAGATAAACGGAGCAATAGCAGTCCAAATTTGAAGAAACGAAATATGACGTCTCACTCAGAAGATGATTTACAAATTTATTGTGTAAAAATATTTAAGTTTGGAAAACATTTTATTATCATCAATTTTAACTGATTTAAATTTAAATAAAATTACACAATAAAATAGATATCCATATTATCTGATGAAAATTTACCATTTTCTATGTTTAAATAGACGTATTACAAATATCAAATTTTTATTTCAAAATTCAAATATTTAAAATTTCACAAAAATTCAGTTTAATTACGTTATTAAAACAGTTAAAATTTACGGGTCGTTACACTCTGTCATCTACCTAACCTGTGGGATGTTATGAGTAGGGGGTCAGAACTAAAGTTCTGGTGAATGGACAAATTATACACTTTTAAGCTTAATTCTACATATACCGTTTTATTTCCATTTTCTGTTATATTAGATTTATTGGGTTTATAATACTCTCGCCTCTGTGCGTGAATCGCTCTCATCTACTCCCTAGTAGATTAAAACCTAATAACTAATATATATGTAGCTATATGCCCAATGACCACATCGGTCCTAGGTACTAACCTTAGTACCTTCCATATCCTCCTCGAAAAGGACTCCATCGTCTTGCTCCTAGAGCACTCTATAACTACATTTGTAAAGGACAGCTTCGTGAGGGCTACAATACAGATGTTCCATCGTCTACTATGAAAACGTAAAAATGCATCTGCACTAGCTTATACTAGTGCTCGGACATCCACAATGTACCACCCAGTGCGTACCTTGAGAACTATACATAATCATTCTGTCTACTCCCTGAATCCCCCAACAAGGTCTACCTTGTACGGAACTCAGTCGAGGATTTTCTATATCTGTAAAGGACAGCTTCGTTAGGCCTACAATACAAATATTCTACTTGGTCTGTCTCTTTTCTCATTATGGCTATGGCCCCATGCAGCCACCCCTCAACTAATCGAAAGACCTCTAAAGAGCTAAATGGTTGTGCCCTACTGCAAACAATCTAAACATCCAATTGGTTGCGCTCCTCATCCAATGTCTCAATAGTGAAAGAATCATTGGCCTGTCAGTTTAGCTCTAGTATTTCCCGAACTCGTTCTTGGTTGATGATGGCTTGATCTCCGCATGTGACTATCCTTTTAGGTCATGCCCACTAAAACCTACTCGCAAGTCAGAGTACGGTGTCATACGAATATCCTACTCCATTCATCAACCTTTTGACTGCCTACAAAGGTCCGCTTCGTTAGGCCTGCAATGCAAAAGCAATCAAGGCATACTCTCTTGATGGAACAACTACAAACCAGCCTCCGGGGGTGCAGCTTCGTTAGGCCTACCCCAGAGGGCCATCCTAGAGTACCCTCGCGTCCCGTTGAAGTCTCGTACTTCCTTCTAGCCCAAATTAACTAAGTTGGACGTGCTATTTCTGTACTGAAATCTGTGATGAACTGCTTCGTTAGGCTCTTCATCCTTTGGGCTGCTCCAAACGCATCTTACCATTTTATTATACCCTACGTCTAATCTTTTATTATGCGTTTAGTTTACTTTTCTAATTCTGTTGGCTACTTATTTACCCTAATCAGCATAAGCATGTCCCAGCCTCGCCTAACTATTGTGAGACCATCAGTTCCTGACTGAAAGGGAATGTTGTTGGTATGGGCCTTTGTTCTATGTTTGCTTATTAACTTAATGTAAGTTTTAAAATAAGTCTTTTATGTTATCTCTAATTATAACCTATGTTGTAATTATATTTGCAATTGTTACTTCTATATTCTTTTATAATCTACATGTTACAAATATAATTGCGAGTGTCTTTTTTCTATTCTAGTTTGTCTTCTTTTATTATGATATTGAATTCTCTTTAGTTCTCTTATATTATATGACAAATCTTGGCTTGGGACTATGTCCGATTGTCACAAATTTACTTATCATAATAAATTCATTGTTTTATTCTACTATCTGCGCAGTAAATGCAGATCTAGGTACATTTCTATTTATTGTTTCTAGTCTTGTCAAATAATTAACTTGATTTCTTCTTTAATTTCTTTAACTCTTCACTTTTATTATCTTTTGTTCTAGGAAGTAGTTCTATTCTATTTGGTTGGTTACAAAAACTGTGCTAAAAATCCAATCCCATATTTTAATACTAAATAATGCTGTAAAAAATAACTCGTAATTGCAAGATATCTCTTTTATTGTTTCTTTAATTATTGGGTAATGCAAAATACAGAAATGTCCTTGTTTTACACTAATTCCCTTTTCCTTTCTTTTTTATTTTTGCAATTACGTTTATCGTTATTCTTACTATATTAAACTATGGAAATGTATTCTCTTTTCTAAACCAACCAATTAATCTATCACTAACTTCCCAATCAAGTTATTAAATTTTTTGTCACATCCCGAAATTTTCGACTTTCGAAAATTCGACATCGATACTCACTTTATCGACTGTCGAGCAATCGAGTGCCGGAAACTCCAATAGTGAGGGTTTAAGAAAGAAGAAAAAGGCAGAAGAAGAAGAAAAGAGTAGAAGAAAGAAGAAAAACAACAGAACACATCAGAACAGAAAACAATATCAGAATCTTACACATCGCAGCGGAACAATATATAATAAATAAACACTAGTCTTTTAAAACAAAGAACTATATCAGTTTTATACATACATCAACAGAGTCAATATACAACTCAATACAACAATGGACAGTTATATAAACTTGTCCTCATACAGAATACACAGCGGAATAAATATATCAGATACAAATACTACGTCTCGCCATCCAGCTTATCTCCAAAGCTCCAGAATATCCAGAATATCCTGATAATATAACTCTAGGCTGCCCGTGTGGAAATTGGTGGGCACCCAGAGTTTAGAAGGGAAACAATAAACTCCGAGTCAGTCATGGTGACTGGTGTGAGATCGTAAAACAGTTATTCTTTAAAATAACAACAGTATAATTTTTAAAGTCAATTCGAAATGCTTTTGGAAAATGAAACTACCATAAGACCTCCCACCACACACACAATGCAAACGCAGAATTGGAGGAGATTTCTTCTTATGATAGTCAAAGATGCTTACTACGCAAAAATCAAATCATTTTGATATTATTATTAGTGCATAGTGTAGAAAACATTTCGAAAGTATAATATTAATCTTAGCCAACATACGACCAGTATCGTATGCCTACTATAGCTACCATCTAAACAGTGGTGACCACCGTACGTAAATGGCAGGTTCTACAACTAATACCGTACAAATCACGTATTGGAGTTTGGATTTCCAACAAATGGTCAGGCTAAGGAACTTCCTATCCACGATGGGTACGTCCCTGGAGTAGATGACCCGAGAACCTAACCGGATCTCTGCCAACACAAGGCCGGGTTACCTCTGCAAAAATAGGTAACTACTGACACGCGTATGCCATCCCCCGATCGTCACCGATCTTCCCGAGGATCCCCGATTTCCAACAACCACAAAGAAATAAATTTTGCAGCAACCACAGAGGTTAAGTATCTGGGCTCCATACCATGATACCACCTTTATCCAGAAGGAATGACATACACTAAGGGGCGCTACTCCCTAGAACCTTGCTGCATTCGTCCTGTATCGACCATTTCCGGGGTGTGAGGCTCGATGAAGTCTCGTCCACAAAGCTACGCTTTCTCAAAAAGCCCTGCTTCGGGTCAAACAAAATGATCAACCTATGATCACAAAGATATAAGATCAAACAAATGATCATATCACAAATGATCAAACACTGATCATTTCACAGCAACACTCAGTATGCCACGTTACCAAATTGGGATATATCGCTGATAAATTTCAACTACATAACCTCTGAGCTCGTACGTCTCAGAGAAGGGTGTTAAGCTAAGAGAATAAATTCTCCGCCACCAACAGATATGTATTTGAAAGAAATCAGCTTTATATCTCAAATTGTAACGTCAGACACACAATCCATACAAGTCTGTTCCGGGATCGAACAGAACCGAAGGCACTTCTCACGAAGCCCTTGCATATCCGGATAATTTTCAATCACGTCAGGACTTCCCGTCACTAAGGGTGATAAAACCTCTAAATCGAAGATCAGTCGATGTAGAGTAACTCGACGGTAATCCTTCCGTTTTCAAAAATATCCGGTCTTCAACACCGGTCTTCAAATGCGATTCATAACGACGTATCACATATTCGGAATGGGTTATACGACCCCATGGTCCTTTCCCGGTTAACCCGAATAGTGAGCGATTATTCAAAAATAAGTGTGGCATTCAATTTCATCCAATTCACAACAAATACCTACTCAAGGTAATTATTGATAGTCGGTTATTTAACTATCAATAAAGATGCGCAACATCATCAGATTCCAAATAATTTTCCAAATTATTTCATCTTCCAAAATATTTTTTTACTAGATATAAAATTTCCACACTTCTAAAATAAATCGATATTTATTTTTCTAAACAGTTTCCCTTTCTTTTATAAATTCCATAGTGAATTTATATTTCAAAAATATCTACTGATATACGATTTTCAATCGTTTTCAAATATTCATTTTCGATTTATCTTTAAGAAGATAAAATCTCAAAACGTTTCATTTCATTTTGGAAATGCATTTCCCTACTTATTTAATAAGTATTTCACAAATCATTTATTTTCAACACTTAGAAAATATTCGATATACTTAAATCAAATTAAGTATATATTTCATTCTTTAAGGAAATCTATTTTCTATAACAACATCAATTTGAGTCAAAACGAATGTTACGTAAAACATCGTCACGACGACTCGAAATCACTAGTATAAGGATTCGGAATTAAGATAGATATATAAATCCCAATACTACATAAAACATTTCCTTTTGGAAATCATTTACTATAACAACAGTGTTATAGTCCACCATTTCCTTAAATTTCTCGAAAACGTCTATTTCAACAAGAACTGTTGAAATCTATGTTTTCAATCCATAATATAATTTAAAACATCTTTTAAAACAATTAACTTCATTTTACAATATCGCTTTTCCAAAACTATCCATTTTACTTAACAATATATTCACTGTCCAAAATCGTGAATATAATCACTATCCAATTTTTTTAACAATTTCTACACATTTAACTTAAAGGATAATTCGCTGTCCAGAATCACGAATATATCTCCTTTAATAACTTCAATGTTAAATTTATCAAATTCTATTGATTTCGAATTTATAAAACCATGTTTTATAAATCCCATTTCTATTTATAAAACTTCGATTTCTAAATTATCCAATTCAACTTATATAACTCAATTATATACCGGAAGTTTATATTATAAGTTAAGAACTTATAATCCATTTATTTACAACATCTATTCATTTCTCATCTAAATGTCAAAATCCCATTTATAAGATAATTGCTTATAAATCTTTTTGTTTTACAAAATCTATCCATTTAATAACTTCACCATTTATGAATCAATAAATTTCAATTCACTTATGGAACCCATTTTTATTTGACTTTAACACTTAATAAAACTCATTTCAAAATTCCAACATTTTTAATTTATAAAAATATCAATTTTTTATAAATCTTTTTATATGAATTGTTTAAAATACTTCAACAATTCCAATTTAAACTATTTCATAATCTTTATCAATTTTTTTTATTTCAAAAATAACATTTTTTTGTGTATTTCACAAAAATCACAATTTTACTAACATTAAAATTTTAACATTTATTTACTTAAAATAAACCAATTCAAAAATTTCAATAAAACGTATAATTCTACAAATCACTTTACAAATCCTTTTAAAATCCAAAATCGTTATTTTTAGACTTTAAAATTGAACCCGATGATGCAACGCATCAATTAGTCCATCACAACATCAAACATCATATATCATCATATGATGACAGAATATATATCAACATCTGTAAATAAATAAATACAGTTGAGGAATCCAGTTGGATCCCTCCAACCTGTTTCCCTGCATCCAAAGACGTCAGCACAATACCAATTCCGCTCCAGTACGGAATTATCGCGGTATATAGGTTTTTTATAAATCCGCTTACTAACGGCGCAATAGGGTCTCATCCGCTATACGAGGCGGGGAAATCATCAATCCAATATATACATATGCCAATATGTATATATTGCTATATATAGATATATATCCTATCATATCTAATATCACATCAACATAGCAATCATATCATCAATCAATAACTGTAAAACACAATTTTCCTTCGAGTGAGAAAATCTCACCTTAGCTTTTTAATTTGCCATCCAATTTCCATTTTGACCATTTCTTCACGGTTTTGACCTTATATAAACAATTTATACATTTCGTTAATATTCGAAATAAATCGAACAACCAATTACCATTTAATAGTTTTAATCCAACTAGTAGGTATTTTTAAAATTCCCTTTCAACCTTATATATTTTTCAAAGTCCTTTCCATATACAAAATTTTCTATTTGAAAATTTTAAATTAACAAGTGATTTTATCTTAAACCACTATTCTTTATATTTTATTTTAAGATAACTTCCTTTTTAGAAATTATATAAGTATTTATAAAGACGACCCATATACTAAAATAAAATCTATGTGTATTTTAAAATATTCTATACAGATTTTTATAAATCTGGTTTTATCCAAAAGTTTCTCAACTTTTAAAATTTCTATTTCTTTTAATTCTAAACCTATTACCTTAAACCAATTTCCTTTTAATAAATTGATTTAATTAAAAGTTAAATTTAAAACTAAATCCCATTTTAACCAAATAATTTCTTTTCTGTTTATAACTGTCTGTTTATATAAAAATATATTTTTTCTATCTGTCCAATATTGGCTCAATAAAATCTAAACTACTATATTGTTAACTTTCAGGTAAAAGAATAGAAATTAACAAATTAATTTTAAGGGTTTTAAACTTGAAGTACTATAAACTTAAAAATGCTTAAAATTTAAATTACCTCAAATCGATAGAAACAAAATCAACGGCGACCCTCACTGACCAATTTCGAGCGAGCACGTCGTCACTTGCCTAATTGCCCACCCTCGTCATCGAGAAACCCTAGGAGACATGCTCGATCACGCCTCGACCTCCAGTACATCGCGACAATTGCCAAGGCGCGCGCCACCCAAATTGATCGCCATTCCCAAAAACTCGATCACGACTCGAGTTGATCATCGCCTCATCGTTCGCCTTCCGGGAACCACGCTGCCTCGAGAATCGCGTGCCGCTGTCGAACAAATCGTTGCCAGAGACCCATCGCGAACGCCTCGCTGATGCCGCCGCGTTCGCCTCCAGATCGAACGCCATCGATTTGCCTGCTCGCCTTCAAGCCTAAGCCCACGCGCGCCTTCCAATGATCGCGGAAACGAGTCGCGACCCAGACCTTGATTTCATTTCGAACGAGAGTATGGTTTTGAATTCGTGAAGAATATTGAAGGGGGAGAGCGGCCATTAATTTGTTCGTTCGATTTGCTGTAATATTTGAAAGGAGGAGATGTAAGTATATGACAGGAGGTAGCGTGCTTGCACGATTTTTTTTCTTTTTCCCCGTGATCTTAGGCACAATTTTCTCCATGATTAAAGGAACGAGACGTGGTTGTAAAGACGTTGGCAAGTTTAAATTTAAATTTTAAAATTAAATTCCTTTTTGTTTTAACGCGTTTTCATGTCGTACGGTTACACGGCAACTCCGTTAAATACGAAATTGGAAATCCGACAATAATTCAATATCACGGACCCAATGGAACTGGTTTCGTCGAATTCCGAGACTGTTTGAAAAATGACTATTTTATAAATATCGGTTCGAACGATCTAATTTCAAACTGAACACTTTACTCCTAAATTCGATTCTGAAGCTTCTGTTATCTTCAGTGTTATCAATATAATTTTTACAAGCGTTCGAAATATTTTTCTTTAGCTTTAAATTGAAGATACAAATTTTTATTCAACTTCAATCGATTAAATTTTATAATTTAATCGCCGATTTCATAATTATATCGGAAATTCAAATTAAATCGTCGTTCAAATATTTAAAATTAATTAAATATTCCCAATTTAATTTATTCGAAATTCAGGGTCGTTACATTTTTCCCTTTTTATTTATTTCTCCCGTTTTAGCATAATTTACTGTAAATTTCTTACTTTTAGTCTTATGCCTTTCTCTATAACTGTTAAGCCTAATATTATTCCTTTAATTGGACTTCTATCTTTCTTTTCCATATAAATAATAAATAAATATAAGCTCTCTTATAAAATTTACAGTTTTCAACATAACTAATTAACAGAACTAATTACTGAAAATAAATGCCGAATTAAATATTTAACGGGAATCTAACGATAATATATCATAAATGTAAAAGATATATAATTTAAATCCACTCACATGTCATCCTTAGCTTTGCTCCATGGCCTTCCTGGATCCCCTTCTAAGGCGTCTAATATTTTTATTAAGAAGATCTTCTCTCCAGAAATATTTTCTGTTTAGGGTTCAGCCTCAGGTAATGAACCCAATTGGGAGGAAATCTGATTGTGAGAAAATAGCTAGGCCTAGGGTCTTATTTATAGTGGAGTTTAGGGATCTCAGACCGTTGGATTTTTGGATTGAATCTGGAGCCACCACGTCGCAAGGTCGTTTGGAGCCATCAGATCCATCAACGTATGGCTCTGATTGAATAAAAATCAAATCTATTTGGTTCGGCACGTCCCTAGATGATTTAACGTCTAGGGGCAAATGCGAGTTGACCTATAGGTCGACCTATGTTCTCTTTGGGTCGATCTTAGGGTCGACCTGTGGCTTTGTGGGTCGACCTATGGGTCGACCCATATATATTTATTTATTCTGCTTTCTTGTTCTTTTTGTAACTTCTTCGTATTAACTCGGATTTCGATAAGTTATATATGGAAATTGATCAAAAAATCACCATGGACACAATGGTATAAGTTTCAAGGCCATATTTTGACAATTCCAAAAATGTTTATTTTCGCTGTTCATCGTTATTTGATTATTTAATTATCTAAAAATGCGGGGTGTTACAGCCACACAACCATCACTCTGGACTCATCGACCTTGATAGCAGTCAAATCTAACTTGTACAATCAGTTCAATATATCCAGTAAAAATGTCGGATAACAATTATCCACTAATCTGGCTAGTGTTAATACCTTAGTTATTGGATTTGATGATAACAACCTTGTACAATCATATAAAATATAGATACTAATGTTTTAATAAGTTATATAGTATATAGTGCAGAATATTACACAGGTGTTAAATCGAAGACTGTACAGTATAAAGACTCAAGAGATAGACATGAAGACTCATGAGTTCAAAAACCAAGATATGAAGGTTTCAAGATTATAATTTAGTGTATAGAGTCATATCATATATTGTGAAAGTCCTTGATAGCAACCTTTGATCTCTATCTCTAATTTTCTAATATTTTATAGTTTTAACTAAAATAAATTTCAAAATATTTTATAGAGGTTTTTCAAAGTTCAAAATGTTTATAAACTATGTTCAAATTATTTAACAAAGTATAAGATTTTCAAAACATTTTAAAACAAATAAGTTTTCAAAATACACTAGCATATGTCGACATATAGGAATAGGGTATGTCGACATACATGCCGCCAAATGGTTTTTCAAATTTTGAGAGGAAATGTCTATTTATTGCAACTCTTCACGAATGGACACAACTGTTAATTTACTATACAAAGGGGAGTGTAAAAGAATATTTTTATAACTAATTACTTTCTTCCCTTCTCTTACTCTCTTGAAAATTCCATTGAAAAATATACTTTATTCTCTTCAAAATCATAGAGAATCAATTCATACTTCTTTGTATTGATTCAATACTACTTTCTACTATCTTGGAAATATCTCTCTCTCAGTTCAAAGAACATGTGATGTCCAAGAGGCTATAGGATCCATTGTATCCAAAGTTCAAGAAATTGTCTTTGGAAAAACTATCAACTCTATTTGTATTTGCTTGGGTGTCTTAGTAGCTCGGAAATCTAGTGGGTGTGCTTGTAGTCTGGTCAAATCAAGTGAGTCTACCCTAAGCTCAGAAATTCAGGATGGTTTGTCTCATAGTCTTGAAATCGAGATTGTATTTGAATTTACCTTCTGTCAGATTAAAGATTGGCATTTGAATATAAATCTTTACAAGCGACTATACAAGACTGGATGCAAGAGAAATTAAAACTAGTATAAAATCCCTAGTGTCATCTCTCTGACTCTCTACTTTACTCTTTTTTTTGTTTTTTATCAGTGATTGCATCTGTGATTGATTGCTAGTATATTTCTGTGTTGATAATCTATGATTTAATATTAATCTTGAAAGAAATTTAAAAAGATTTACATAAGTTAGAAAACACCATTCGCCCCTCCTCTAGTGTTTGATAGCCTTAAATCCATAATTCTGTAACCTACATTTAGTATCAGAGCACTAGGTTTCTAAAAACTTGTAATTTGATTTTTAAAAAGTTTAAATGCTAGCAACATTGTTAGTACACTTGTCAACACTTTTGTCGAAGGACAATCTACTGCTAGACCCCCACTTTTTAATGGTAGTGATTACACTTATTGGTCACGTAGGATGAAGAATTATTTATAGTCTAATAGTTTAAACATTTGGAATATTACATAGAATGAGTACACAGAACCCCAGAACAACTTTGCACAATGGACCGCTGACCAAAAGGCACTTGCAAAGAATAATTCTAAAGCCATGTATATTTTATTTTTCTCACTAGATAAAAATGAATTTAATAGAGTCTCTATTTGTAAGTCTGCATATGAAATTTGAACAACACTGTAAGTTACACATTAGGGCACTAGTAAAGTTAAACAGACCAAAATTTCCATGTTTACTAATCGGTTTCAGTTGTTTAAAATGAATCCAAATGAGTATTTCTGACATGTATTGTAGATTTCAAGATATAATGCATTTCTTAGTAGTATTAAATAAAAACCTTTCTAAAGAGGACCAAGTTAGAAAAATCATCAATTCACTCTCTTCAGAGTTGGATCAAAAGAAACTAAGAATAAAAGAGGCTAATGACATTAGTACTCTAAAAATTGAAGACTTAATAGGCAATTTAATATCCTATGAAATACAATTGCAGGGTAGAAGAGAAAGCAAGGCAACAGAAAAGAAATCCATCGCTTTCAATGCAATAACTGACGATCAGGATTCAGACGATGACAATAATAATGAAATTGCTTTCATGACCAGAAATTTTAGAAATTTCTTAAAGTATAGAAAGATGAACAACTTTCGAAGACTTGAAAACAAGACTCCTGGAACTGGAAATGCAATTAGATGTTTCAACTGCGATGAACCCGGTTGTCTGCAAAGAGACTATCCGTATCAGAATAAATCAAGGATCTCACAAGTTACCGATTCATCCAAGAAAGAAAGAGGGCTTATACAGCAACAATAGATGATTTAGATACTACTTCAGGTGATAATGAACCAGATACTGATGATGCAAACATGTGTTTCACGGCAATAGTAGATTAATCAGAACATATCAAAGGAAATGAGCAAAAAGTGGTACATTCTACATTTAATTTTTTATTTCATTTGAATTTAGGAATAAAATATAGATTAATAATAATATTGGTTGTATATAAGTGTGTGTGTGTGTGTATGAATATTTGGATCACATACTTGGTTATATAGCATATAGTGTAGAATATTACATAATTGTTGAATCGAAGACTGTACAGTATAAAGACTGAAGGGATAGACATGAAGACTCATGAATTCAAAGACCAAGATGTAAAGATTTCAAGATTATAATTTAATGTATAAATTCATAGCATATATTGTTAAAGTCTTTGATAGCAATCTTTGATCTATATCTCCAATTTTCTAATCTTTTATATTTTAACCAAAACAAACTTCAAAATATTTTATAAAAAAATTTCAAAGTTTAAAATGTTTATAAACTATGTTCAAATACATTACAAAGTATCAAATTATTTTACAAAGTATATGATTTTCAAAACATTTAAAAACAAATAAGTTTTAAAAATACACTATCATATGTTGATATATAGGAATAGGGTATGTCAACATACATCCCGCCAAATGGTTTTCCAAATTTTGAAAGAAAGTGTCTATTCGTCGCAACTATTCACGAATAGACACAACTATTAATTTCCTATATAAAGGGGAGTGCAAAAGAATTTTTGGATAACTAATTGCTTACTTTCTTCTTTCCTCTTACTCTTTTGAAAATTCCATTGAAAATTATACTATATTCTCTTTAAAATCACATAGAATCAAATCATACTTCTTTGTATTGATTCAATACTACTTTCTTACCGTATTGGAAACATCCCTCTTTCAATTCAAAGATCAAAGTAATGTCTAGAAGGCTGATCCATTGTATCCAAAGTTCAATAAATTGTCTTTGGAAAAAACTATTAACTCTATTTGTATTTTCTTGGTTGTGATTGTAGCCCATGCAAATCAAGTTGGTGTGCTTAGTAGCCTGGAAATCTAGTGTATGTACTTGTAGCCCGGTCAAATCAAGTGAGTCTACCCTAAGTTTGGAAATTCCGAAGGGTGTGTCTTGTAGCCTCGAAGTTGATATTGTATTTGGGTTTGCCTTCTGCCCGATTAAAGATTGGCATTTGAAAAGAAATATGTACAAGTGATTGTACGAGATTGGGTGTAGGAGAAATCCAAACCAGCATAAAATCTCAGGTGTCATTTCTCTAACTCTCTACTTTACTTTATTATTTTATTTTTATCTGTGATTGGGTGTTGGTATATTTCTGTGTTGATAATCTATGATTTAATATTAAACTTGAAAGAAATTTAAAAAGATTTATATGAATTAGAAAACACTATTCATCCCCCTCTAGTGTTTAATTAGCCTTGAGATCCATAACTCCGCAACCTACAGCTAAAAACTGTCCAAACTTCAAATGATTATATTTACTAAACGATTAGTCCATAAAGTTATTACGGCCACTCTTTGGAGAGGGAAAAAGTCGTATCTTTCCAATGGAAGTGGTCTCGACTCCTAATTTGTCTCCTATCAAAAGTTATAAGCCTTACAAGATTTTAGGGTCTAAATCATCCACTAAAATTAGTTAGGGTCAAACTATCACTATTTAACATAACCCAAAGTTATAGACAAATCCAACCCAATAAAGATTTCAAAAAATAATATTGTACGATTATCCAATACATAAAATACAAGTCGTTACGATTACCATATCACAAAGACATATAGAGTTTTTTCAATGGTCAAAAACTCCAATAATATCTATTGCTAATTGCATTGTGCACTTTAAAGTTCTTGGTTTAATCCGATAACATTTATCAATTAACCATTTTATGCCAACTAGAAATTTTGATTTTAAGTTGTCTACTGATTACGGTGATTTTTACCTTCTATAATGAAGGAGATGAATCCTCTATTGAGTAGTGTTTCCCTTCAAGTAGCTTAACATGTACCCAATTATGATCGTAACACGATCATGATTCCATGCAATTGATCATAATCATAGTACAGTTTAGCTGCCTAAGATCAATAGCACTCTTAGGTCTGAAAACTACCGCACGCCATTACAGGACTGTTTTCACTTAGTTATATTAAAGTATAGAAGACTCTCATTTAATCAGTTTGTGATTGTTCTAAACAACCATAAGTAAGTAATCTTATGGTGCCTTGAGCGGTCATGAGTAATTCACCATCCATCGTATGGAGAGTATACATACACTAGTCTCAATAGATGTATCAATATCATTTCTCAATACATATTAACTAAGAATAATGGAAGGATAAGTATTTTGAGTGTTCAATTCAAAACTCATGACTACGAACATATTCGTAACTACAATCGATAATATACTTTTCCTAAGGATTTTCTACTTATATATTTTTAGCGTATTTATATCTTTACTTATATCATAATATAACGATATATATAATGGAAAACAAAACCAAAACATACTTTATTTCGAACAAGATTCTTACAAAAAAGTTAAGTTATATAATAAATTACATAATTACCCCTATGGAATACCCTTAACTCCATCAATAAGTTCATATTATGTCCATAACTGAGTATATGTCAAGAAACATGAAGTGAAACACTACTCAAAAGAAAATTCATCCCCTTAGATACAGAAAGTTAGTGAACTTGAAAGTCGACTAAAAGTCTCCGACTAGAGCTATTCAGTTAATCGATTACTGTTATCAGACAAAATCAAGTGACTTTGAAGGGTAAACTTCATAATTAAATACGAACTTTATCATATAGTTTTATCATTTGACCAAGCTTTAGATGTCTAAATGACATAGTGATGACGAAGAGATGTAACATACATAACATGTTGTTGCTTAAAGGAGTTGTTTAAAATGATTAGAAGTATGATTTCACCTACTATAAGAGGTACTTTCGATCCAATATATTGTGTATGACATGATATATAAAACGAAAATCTATTAGATGTTAGCCAAGAACATATAGAATGTAATGGAGAAAGATTCATCGAACTCCGAGTTACAATGATGCAGAAATTGGCATTTAAACAGTAACTAGGTAAGTTGAACTATTACTAAACCAGCTCATCCCACTCAGAGAATACAAGATTATAGAGTGAGGAAAATGTCAATATTCGAAGAGATGATTGAGAAAGGTGTATTAGAGGTACTGAAAGTAATGCAAAAGATAGGAAGTAACAAAACGAAGGAGATACAAATATCTGAATAGACGACTAAGCAATCTGGAGCTGCCCAACATATTGTCTCAACTAAGGGGATCATCCCTTGCCGACCTAAAATATGGGTTGGCCAAGGGTAGCTGACTACCACATGCCATGCCATGCATGTTATCAACTCAACTTAGGTAGTTGAGCCTTCCATGCACCATAGTCGGTCCTCCTACGTATACCACTTGCTAAGTCACTCCGCTTCACTTGCCAAGCCACTCCATTTATCTAGCAGAGCCACAACATATATAAGAAAAATCAATCAAAGAAGACGGGTTCTTACTATTTTCATGGATTTGACCCCACAACAAATAAAGATATATTCCTCTCGAATTTTAGCTCCTAGGCATCTCAACCACACTTGTAAATAACATAACCTACAACAGAAAATGGATCAATTCAAATATTTATAAAACTCTATTGAATTTGAAACTTACTATTTTTCCATTGTATTTGAGGATATGATATTGTAATCAATCCGAATGTAGTGGAATCAACAATGATAAATATAAAATGAAGGCACGGACTACCATAAAAATTCCTATGTTATTTATCTTTCTCTTGTTTCTCCAATTTTCACATTATATTATGTTATGTTATACGAAAATCATTTGTTTTTCGATCCGGACACAACCAAAGATCGACGATCAAGTCTGCCAGTCCTTCCAACAATCAATTCTTCATGTCTTCAAATTCGTGATCATCTATTGAATTTCAAGTTCTATAAATTGTTTTTCATGTGTCTGCCCATTTTGATCCAAACAATATTTAGAATATAAATAGCGGTCACGGAAAAATTGCCAATGAAATGACTACTTTTCTAAAGCGGTAAAGCTTCTATTTTGATCAAAGTTATTGCTAAAGATCCTTGGTTTGAGCCCTACAAGTGCATCAAGAACCAATATTAAAATAATAATAAAAGGGAAATAAAATAAAATAAGGAGCATATGCTTACTTTTACACTGGCCAATTGCAGTGGAATAAGAATTTCGTCAGGACAATTCTCTATTGGTTGGAAAATAAATAAATTTCACGATAATTAGGGATTCAGTTGTTCTGATGGGCCTGATGAAAAAGTGGTTTAGATGAAATCCCATCTACAACTAATAGTACTGGGCCCACAGCAAAATCAACCCAATATCCTCCAAAGCTCCGAAACTAGAATTTCTTATCCTGCTCCCCACTCTTCTAATGAACAATCCTTCAGAATTTTGAAGTAAAAAATTGTAAACAAGACCTACAGATCATCTATCATGGCGGTTTCATTGCCCTGCTTCGGCTCTAGTCAACGGTACACGTACTTATTGTGTAAAATATAATTATGTTGGGTGTAAAATGTGGTCAGAGCGCGAATTTCGCAAAACGATATAAACTTGGTTTAGAATATGCCCTATGCCTTATTTTTTGAAGAATCGAAGCTACTGTTAGCAACAAACAAAATGAAGAAATTTATGGCTGTAAGATTTGGTGTTGATTTGGGTTAAATATAAAGATAAATATGTGCATTTACTGTTCTTGATTTACTGCACTTATGAATTATTATGCTAGCCTTTATAAATGGTTATACTTAGCTAGTTACTTGTTCTAACTGTGATACACTATCTAAATATGTGATACAGGGATAGAGCACAATTTGAAAATGGTCACATTGACAATACTACAACAGATTCAATGCAAGTATGGGCGTATTTTGTTAAACATGAAATCATATTTCAATATTCCAGAAAATTATATTTTTTCCAGTAGCTTTTAAAAACTGTAAAAAGGTATAGAAATATGGTTAACTTGATTAGCATTTGTGTTATTTTGCTTCCCTAATTGTGTTTTGAATCAAAGTGGATGTAACAATGCAATTACTGATTCTTGACAGTATGATTAATCTAGGTGGATGTATGAGGGTGCAAAAGTAAAACAGGCCACTACAGGATTACGTTCTTCATCGAATCACAGTTATATATTTAATGGGAATGGAGCTTTTGGGCATTTTAGAGCCGTAAGTTGATTATTTTGGTATGACCTATTTTAATTAGCTAAACCTATTGAACTTTGATGTATATATTATGACATATAAAATTATACTGTTAAAACTTTGTGTGAATCACATGGTAACCTTAGTCCAAAGTACTCAGAATTTGTGTTCTTTGAAAACCAAAATGATAATATTTTCCCTTCTTTGCTATTTAATCTTTGTCATTAGATAACATCAGAAGCATCAGTACAATCAATGGGTCATCTTTATCGTCTTCACTCCATTGGCTCAGAAAGCTCCATAACATCATCCTCCTCCCAAGAATTTCTTACAATGGAAAATAACGATAGTAGCGTCGATGATGAATTATTAGACGATGATCCAACAAAGGAGGTTTGTTACCTTGATCCAGATTTGGATGTAGATAAAGAATTGAGAAACAGTATCACAGAATGGGAGCTTGATTTTTGTTCAAGGCCTATACTTGATATAAGAGGCAAAAAAGTTTGGGAACTGGTTGTATGTGACACCACCCTTTCTCTGCAATATACTAAGTACTTCCCGAACAATGTCATCAACAGTATAACTCTTAGAGATGCAATTGCTAACATCACCCAAACATTGGGAATTCCATTACCTGAAAAGATTCGATTCTTCAGGTCTCAGATGCAGACCATTATAACAAAGGCATGTAATGAACTTGGCATTAAACCGGTTCCAAGTAAAAGGGTGAGTACATATTTATATTCTATAAGCTACAGTCAGCCGATGTTCGTTGTTATCTTTTTGCTTAGTATTATTTTTTCATGTACGTATGTAGTGTATATCTTTAATTCTCTGGCTGGAAGAGCGGTATGAAACAGTGTACACTCGTCATCCTGGTTTCCAGAAAGGATCGAAGCCTCTTCTGGCATTGGATAATCCATTTCCAATGGGACTTCCTGAAAACCTTGTTGGGGAAAAATGGGCTTTTGTTCAACTGCCTTTCTCAGGTACGATCGCATGTTATTCTTTCTCATATTCCTTAATATCTACATGCTCGAAATAGTACACCTTTTGTTGATCTATTGAAAACGTGGACTACTTTGTCGTTTAGATGATTCCATTCCTGCTTTAGCAAGGACTTGTGTACTATGTTGCATGCTTGAATGGATAGATTGTCAACTCATTTCTTCATGTATTAGATGTAATATTGTTAGACAAAGGTATCGATTCATTTTCGAAGCCTATTAAGGTTATGTTGAACTTAAATGTACTGTAAATACACACAGGAGTATGCTAGTGTGGATAATATTAGTAAAGTATTTTGGATGAAAGAACTAAATGTTTTTATTTCTTAATAACATTTGTAAATAAAACATAATTTAATCAACGTTAATTGTGTCAGCAAACTTTTTTGTTTGAAAAATATCTTAATTCACCCTGAAGATGCTTGTGAGATAATGCAATAATAAGTAAAATTTTCAAAATGCATATTTCGTATAAAAAGTCTAAGCAAGTATATGTGCTATTACTATTAAATTAAACATACCATAATTTTTCAATATCATTCATTATGTATATGTAAAATTGAATAAAAGTTGTGCATAGTTCAGTCTTTGTTTATATTTACAGAATCTAAGCACACACAGTGCACTTAGATTTTTTTTTTCTAGTTCAAAAGCAGAGAAGGATTTCACCCTTGAGTAGGGACATGGATCATTTTGTGGAATCATTCATCCTTACATGTTTGTGTGTATTAGTTGAAAAGCAGAGAAGGATTTCACCCTTGAGTAGGGACCGTTGGATCATTTTGTGGAATCATTCATCCTTACACACACATAGAGAGAGAGGACCGTTCAACAGCACCCCAAATGCCTTTCTGATTTCCAGCACAAGCTCCGAATTAATTAATAGCACTAGTGGGAGAGAGAGTGTGCTATTATTTAATTCGGAACTTGGGGCGTTTGGGTTGTTGCACTGTTTGGAGTGTCGTTGAACGCTGACACACATTTGGTCCATTTACAATTTTTATATTATATAGAAACGTTATTTTAATATGAATCATTGGATACTATGACCCAATGACTTCTTTAATGCTGAACCCCGTTTATAGTTTAAAACTAGAGAAAGGAACCTAATTCTGTGCATAACCGGTGGCGATTAATGCACCTATAGGGTATACCAATGAGTTGTGGCCATGCTTTCAGTTTACTACATTACATCCAACCTGGTTTATTATCTATTTAATCTATGAAATCGGGTCCCTTTGTTATAGAAGATGATTGATGTTTTACGTTGTGGCACATGCACTGAAGTTGAATTCCAATATTCCGATCTTTTATCAAATACCTCTTTGTTTATAATTGTAGTTGGAAGATGTTGATTAAAGCATTGACTCGCTAGAGGACATTAATACAAACAAAGTTTTCCAAAGTCGTAAAATTTGTCTTAAAAGTCAAATGTATGAAATAAATACTAAATAGTGAAACGATCCCAAACATTACTTATATAGTGATGGGAAGAGCAGTATTTATGGCAAATTGTGAATCTGATTTATGATTTAGTTGGTTTTTTCCTTTATGAATCAAAATTTTAGAGTTGTTTCTTGGATTTATACTGTGCATATATCCTAAACATATCATACTGTGCATAACTTACTCTTGTTTATATTTCTTTTTGAAATACATGTTGTAATTGAGTTCAACTTATTGTTATATCAAGTTTTCAGACTAAGGAATCTTCGAAACTAAAACTATTAATCATCACTTATCACTATCATTATTTCTCCATTTTATAAAAAAGGTTAAAAAATTGTGATGGGTTTTATGAAAAAAATATCAGCTCGACGTATTTGTTCCGTTGTGTTATAGAGTTAACTAAATATAAAAATTAACGAGGAGTGGTGATTTTTCTATTGTTTGCCTTGCTTTTCGTTAGTTGATTTTTTGATGCAGCCCAAACTGACCAAGTCTTAGATCGCGAACGACCTAACGTACAGATAAGTCGCGCGCGACCTAACATGGAAGATAAGTCGTTGGAACGACCTAACAAGGGGAATAAGTCGCTGGAACGATCTAGTGAAATTTTAGGTCGCTCACGACCTAGTGAAGGTTGCTCGCGAGTTACTGGGGCATCCAAACGACCTAAGGAGATGAACAAACCAGCGCATATTTTATTAGGTCGCTCGACCTCATGTTGCGGAAAGAAAGACGAGTTACGACCTAAGTTAGGTCGCTGGAAGATAGGTCGCGTGAAGTTAGGTCGCGAGAATGAATTACGACCTATGATAGGTCGCGGAGAGGAGTTACGACCTATGTTAGGTCGCGGAAGCGGGTTACGACCTAAGTGTTGTGATGTTGTATTGTAAATGTTGTATTGTAAGCCTATAAATAGGCGACCTTCTTCTTTGACCTTGGTTCATGTCCATCATCAATTTCTCTAATCTCCCAATACATTCATCTAACTTCTCATTGAATTTGTTACTAATGCGTTGTTCCATTTGTTCGGCGTCTTCTCTCTTGTACAAATCTTCAACATTTTGATGACGATTAGCTCTTCTTGGCGGCATGGTTGATTCTTCTAACAAAGTTAACTCTCAGCTTGAACTTTAAAGATGATACACGGCCTTCACTTGCTCGGATCTACACTTCAAACTCTCGGCCTCGAACAACAAAGTGATACACGACTTGAACTCTTCGATAAAATATTGGCTTCAAGACTCGGCTTAGCTATGATTGGCTAAGTCTAGCTCCGATACCAAATGATGCAGCAGCGGATAACGAAAATGATGAAACGGTGAAAGTAGCAATCGGTGGATTGAAAGATACCAAAGGCCCAAATCCGTTGATCCAAAGATACCGGATTTTAGCTATCTCAAACACATTGATCGCGCACGATACCTTGTTTAAAGATCTACGATTCTTCGTACGTTGATCTAGCGCACTAGATACCGTGAATCGGCTTCAACAGTCGTTGATTCGAGCGCACTCGAATATCGAAAGTGGAGATAGGAGATCACACTCAACTACCAATTTGAGAAGTGGCACAAAGCACACAAACAAGTTTTTATTCAAAATCAACTAAAATTACAAATGACACAACTCGCCTATTTATAGGCTTACAATACAACATTTACATCACAACACTTAGGTCGTAAACGACCTATCACCCTGCGACCTAAAAACAGACGACCTACGACTTATATATAAGCGATATAAGAAAACAACATAACGACCTAAAATACAACACACACGACCTACGACTTACATATTACAACACATAAACGACTCAACATATCAACACATCAGCCTCCATCAGCGACCTAGCATAGGTCGTTAACGACTTAGAGAAGAACGCGACAACGACCTAAAATCTGAGCAACCTAAAATAGAGCGACCTAACTTCAGATGGCTTCAGTGATCTTGCAGCATACACATCAGCGACCTAACATAGGTCGTAACCCGCTTCCGCGACCTAACATAGGTCGTAACCCGCTTCCGCGACCTAACATAGGTCGTAACTCCTCTCTGCGACCTAACATAGGTCGTAACTCCTCTCTGCGACCTATCATAGGTCGTAATTCATTCTCGCGACCTAACTTCACGCGACCTATCTTCCAGCGACCTAACTTAGGTCGTATCTCGTCTTTCTTTCCGCAACATGAGGTCGAGCGACCTAATAAAATGCGCGCTGGTTTGTTCATCTCCATAGGTCGTTTGCATGCCCCAGTAACTCACGAGCAACCTTCACTAGGTCGTGAGCGACCTAAAATTTCACTAGATCGTTCCAGCGACTTATTCCCCTTGTTAGGTCGTTCCAACGACTTATCTTCCATGTTAGGTCGCGCGCGACTTATCTGTACGTTAGGTCGTGCGACCTAAGACTTGGTCAGATTGGGCTGCATCATCCTCCCCTGGTTGAAAAAAATTCGTGCTCGAATTTGCGCTTTCCTCTTCCACAACAGATTCATCTCCATAATAAGGAATAAGATGTTTAACATTAAACACGTCAGAAGTGTACACATCCTCCGGCAGCTTCAACCTATAAGCGTTTTCATTGATCCGTTTTACAATCTTTACAGGACCAATCTTTCGAGCTTTAAGTTTATTGTATGCTCCCATTGGAAAACGATCCTTCGTTAGTACAGCATATACTAAATCACCTTCATTAAATTCAACACTTCTTCGCTTCAGATCCGCAGATCGTTTATACTTTTCATTCGCCTTCTCCAATCGTTCCTGAACGACTTTATGACATTCTGTCAATCCGTCAACAAAATCAACAGCCCGCTTAACTGTTCCCTTCGGTTGTGGCACTGTCGTCAAATCCAACGGCCCCTTTGGCAAGCTTGAATATACAATCTGAAATGGACTGAAACCCGTACTACGATTGACAGCATGATTATGTGCAAATTCCGCCTGACACAACTTCATATCCCAACTCTTCAAATTATCTCTCACAAGACATCTCAGCAGGTTTCCCAATGATCTATTCACCACTTCTGTTTGCCCATCTGTCTGCAGATGATAGGCGCTACTAAAATTCAGCTTCGTTTCAACCATCTTCCACAAACTTAATCAAAAATGACTTAGAAATCTAGTATCCCGATCAGAAACAATGGATTCAGGTAGCCCATGCAATCGATACACCTCTTTAAAGAATAACTGAGTAACACAGACGGCATCAGCTGTCTTTTTACAAGCTATGAAATGTGTCATCTTCGAAAACCTGTCCACTACAACATATATTGAATCATTCCCCCTCTGAGTTCTAGGTAACCCCAAAACAAAATCCATACTGATATCAACCTATGGTCTAGTCGGCACGGATAAGGGCATATACAATCCCGCATTTGTTTACGACCTAAGTGTTGTGATGTAAATGCCTATAAATAGGCGAGTTGTGTCATTTGTAATTTTAGTTGATTTTGAATAAAAACTTGTTTGTGTGCTTTGTGCCACTTCTCAAATTGGTAGTTGAGTGTGATCTCCTATCTCCACTTTCGATATTCGAGTGCGCTCGAATCAACGACTGTTGAAGCCGATTCACGGTATCTAGTGCGCTAGATCAACGTACGAAGAATCGTAGACCTTTAAACACGGTATCGTGCGCGATCAACGTGTTTGAGATAGCTAGAATCCGGTATCTTTGGATCAACGGATTTGGGCCTTTGGTATCTTTCAATCCACCGATTGCTACTTTCACCGTTTCATCATTTTCGTTATCCGCTGCTGCATCATTTGGTATCGGAGCTAGACTTAGCCAATCATAGCTAAGCCGAGTCTTGGAGCCAATATTTTATCGAAGAGTTCAAGTCGTGTATCACTTTGTTGTTCGAGGCCGAGAGTTTGAAGTGTAGATCCGAGCAAGTGAAGGCCGTGTATCATCTTTAAAGTTCAAGCTGAGAGTTAACTTTGTTAGAAGAATCAACCATGCCACCGAGAAGAGCTAATCGTCATCAAAATGTTGAAGATTTGTACAAGAGAGAAGACGCCGAACAAATGGAACAACGCATTAGTAACAAATTCAATGAGAAGTTAGATGAATGTATTGGGAGGTTAGAGAAATTGATGATGGACATGAACCAAAGTCAAAGAAGAAGGTCGCCAATCTCGAACCATGGAGGAAACAGAGTTTCACCATCGGTTACGGAAGCGAGGAGGGTGTCGCCACAATCTGATCGAGGAAGAAGAGAATCATCAGTTTCATTAAGAAGAGAACATCATGAGTATAGAAATGAAGAGAGAAGAACTCCACGTGAGTTTGCACATGAACCATATCATGATGATGAAAGACAAAATATAAGAGATATGCGTGATCATAGAGATGTGGGTGGTCGAGATCGATATCGAAGTACATCTGTTTTTGATGAAGATGGTGGTAGATGTAGTGTTCATTCTCGAGATCGAGACCAAGTACGGAATGCATATCGGGATGTTGAGGATGATCGACGATGGGAGTCGGGGATGAAAACTGAAATTCCAGAATTCAAGGGTGGAATGGTAGCGGAGGAATTTTTGGATTCGTTGTCTAATGTGGAAGAAATTTTTGACTTTAAGGAGGTTCCTGAGCATCGAAGAGTGAAGTTGGTTGCTACTCGTTTGAAAGGGAGAGCTATGACATGGTGGCAGCAAACTAAACTTACGTGGAAAAGGATGTGAAAGTCAAAGATTGAATCATGGGATAAGATGAAGAAGTTGATGAAAACTACTTTCTTACCTTACAATTATCAATCTCTTATGTATCAACGATTGCAGAATCTGAGACAGGGAACAAAGTCTGTGAACGATTATGCGGATGAGTTCTATCAGCTGATTGCGAGGAATGACATCATGGAGACAGAAGAGCAGTTGACAGCTAGATTTGTTGGAGGGTTGAGAATGCAGATTCAAGATATGGTGAATATGTTTGATCCCAAATCTGTCGCTGAAGCACATCAAAAAGCTCTAGCTTGGGAGAAGCAAGGCAGAAGAGGTGGTGGTGTGTTTACAAATTCCAACAATCCAATGAAAGGGGCTAGTGACAATGCGAATGTTTCGAAGGCTGTTGCAAAACCGGTTGTTAATGAAGTTGCTAAGACCAGGATCAATAGTGGTATCAAATGTTTCAATTGTCAGGAGTTTGGTCACAAGAGTAATGAATGTACAAAGCCAAAGAAGCGAGCGATGATTGCTGAGGTAGAGGAAGATGAGGATGTAGAAGCTGAATGTTATAATTCACCACATACTGAGGAGGAAGAAAATGTGTCGGGAGATGAAGGGTATACTTTAATGATGAAGAGATCTTGTTTGACACCAAAACAGGAGGAGGAAACTAGCTGGTTGAGGAATAACATCTTTCAATCAACATGCACTATCTTGGGAAGGGTTTGCAAGTTTGTCATCGATGCGGAAAGTTGTGATAATATCATCTCCACAGAAGCTGTGAAGAAGTTAGCATTGAAGACAGAGAAGCATCCGAAACCTTACAAGTTAGCTTGGTTGAGGAAAGGTGGGGAGGTGAAAGTTGGACGAAGGGCTTGTGTTAAATTTTCAATTGGAAAGAAATACAAAGATGAAATTTGATGTGATGTCGTGGACATGGACGTATGTCATCTGTTGCTGGGGAGACCGTGGCAGTATGATAGAGCGGTGCAACATGATGGACGTACTAACAGTTATAGTTTCATGTTTGAGGGTACTAAAATCATTTTAATTCCTAAGAAGCGACAACAAGAAGAAAGCAAGTTGGAGGAGATTGAAGAGCTGAAAACTTTGTTATCATTGAAGGAGTTTGTTAAGGAAGTAGAAGAGGAGCCTGAAGTATTTTTGTTGATTGGACGTGAGAGTAATGAAGTGGTTGAGATTCCTGAAGAAGTGAAACCAGTGCTGGAAGAATTTGACGATGTATTTTCTGAAGAGCTGCCAACAGAGTTACCACCATTGAGGGACATACAACACCAAATAGATCTTGTTCCAGGAGCTGTGCTACCGCATAGACCGCATTACAGAATGAGTCCAAAGGAACACGAGGAGTTGAGGAGACAAGTGGAAGAATTGCTTGAACAGGGACGTGTACAAGAAAGTTTAAATCCTTGTGCCGTGTCAGCTTTGTTAGTACCAAAGAAAGATGGGACGTGGAGGATGTGCACAGATAGTAGAGCACTGAACAAGATTACAGTGAGATATAGATTTCCTATGCCTAGACTGGATGACTTGTTGGATCAACTTAGCGGGGCTACTATCTTTTCGAAGATCGATTTGAAGAGTGGTTATCATCAAATTCGTATAAGACCAGGGGATGAATGGAAAACAGCGTTCAAGACACGAGAGGGGCTGCACGAATGGCTGGTTATGCCATTTGGTCTTTCGAATGCACCTAGTACATTTATGCGGGTGATGAATCAGATCTTTAGACCTTTTATTGGGAAGTTCGTGGTGGTGTATTTTGATGATATATTGATATATAGTAGAAGCACAAAAGAACATTTACATCATCTGAGAGAAGTGTTGATATTGCGACAGGAACAATTTTATGCTGCAACGAAGAAATGCGTGTTCATGACGCATAGTGTTTTATTTTTGGGATATGTTATTTTCGAAGGAGGTATACAGGTGGATCAGAATAAAGTTGAAGCAATCAGAAATTAGCCACAACCCAGTACGATAACAGAAGTTAGAAGTTTTCATGGTTTAGCATCATTCTACCGAAGATTTATTCCACACGTCAGTAGCGTGATGACACCAGTTACTGATTGTATGAAGGGGAAGCAATTTTCATGGTCGGAGGAAGCAGGACTTGCTTTTGAGCGAATCAAGGAACTTTTGACGATCGCACCAATTCTAGTATTACCAGATTTTCAGTTGGTGTTTGAATTACATACTGATGCATCGAAGGTTGGAATTGGAGGGGTGTTAAGTCAGAAAGGTCGTCCTATTGCATATTTCAGTGAGAAGCTATCGGGAGCCAAGATGAGATATAATACTTATGATGTGGAATTCTATGCTATTGTTCAAGCTATCAAACATTGGAGACACTATTTGTTCCATAAAGAATTTGTTTTGTATACTGATCATGAAGCACTGAAACATTTGCAGGGACAGGACAAAATTGCAGCCTGACATGCTTCGTGGATTGCATACTTACAACAATTTACATTTGTGGTAAAACATAAATCGGGAGTTACGAATCGAGTGGCAGATGCATTGAGTCGAAGGAATCATTTGTTGACTACAATGAAGGTTGAAGTGACGGGGTTTGATGTGTTGCCAGAATTATTTGTTGATGATCCTTACTTTGCGAAATTTGTAGATGAAGTCAAGAAGGGAAAGACGGATTGGTTTGTGTTGATGGATGGTTTTCTTTTTAAGGGGAATCGATTATGCATACCAGAGAGCAGCTTACGAATGAAGATTGTGAAGGAGTTACATGAGGAAGGTCATGTGGGCAGAGATCGTACTTTGCAATTGATTTCTCAATCTTATTATTGGCCTTCGTTGAAACGGGAAGTTGAAAAGTTTGTGGAGAGAAGTCATATTTGTCAAGTCTCCAAAAGGACAGCGACAAATGCGGGATTGTATATGCCCTTACCCGTGCCGACTAGACCATGGGTTGATATCAGTATGGATTTTGTTTTGGGGTTACCTAGAACTCAGAGGGGGAATGATTCAATATATGTTGTAGTGGACAGGTTTTCGAAGATGACACATTTCATAGCTTGTAAAAAGACAGCTGATGCCGTCTGTGTTGCTCAGTTATTCTTTAAAGAGATGTATCGATTGCATGGGCTACCTGAATCCATTGTTTCTGATCGGGATACTAGATTTCTAAGCCATTTTTGGTTAAGTTTGTGGAAGATGGTTGGAACGAAGCTGAATTTTAGTAGCGCCTATCATCCGCAGACAGATGGGCAAACGGAAGTGGTGAATAGATCATTGGAAAACCTGCTGAGATGTCTTGTGAGAGATAATTTGAAGAGTTGGGATATGAAGTTGTGTCAGACGGAATTTGCACATAATCATGCTGTCAATCGTAGTATGAGTTTCAGTCCATTTCAGATTGTATATTCAAGCTTGCCAAAGGGGCCGTTGGATTTGACGACAGTGCCACAACCGAAGGGAACAGTTAAGCGGGCTGTTGATTTTGTTGACGGATTGACAGAATGTCATAAAGTCGTTCAGGAACGATTGGAGAAGGCGAATGAAAAGTATAAACGATCTGCGGATCTGAAGCGAAGAAATGTTGAATTTAATGAAGGTGATTTAGTATATGCTGTACTAACGAAGGATCGTTTTCCAATGGGAGCATACAATAAACTTAAAGCTCGAAAGATTGGTCCTGTAAAGATTGTAAAACGGATCAATGAAAACGCTTATAGGTTGAAGCTGCCGGAGGATGTGTACACTTCTGACGTGTTTAATGTTAAACATCTTATTCCTTATTATGGAGATGAATCTGTTGTGGAAGAGGAAAGCGCAAATTCGAGCACGAATTTTTTTCAACCAGGGGAGGATGATGCAGTCCAATCTGACCAAGTCTTAGGTCGCACGACCTAACGTACAGATAAGTCGCGCGCGACCTAACATGGAAGATAAGTCGTTGGAACGACCTAACAAGGGGAATAAGTCGCTGGAACGATCTAGTGAAATTTTAGGTCGCTCACGACCTAGTGAAGGTCGCTCACGACCTAGTGAAGGTTGCTCGTGAGTTACTGGGGCATGCAAACGACCTAAGGAGATGAACAAACCAGCGCGCATTTTATTAGGTCGCTCGACCTCATGTTGCGGAAAGAAAGACGAGTTACGACCTAAGTTAGGTCGCTGGAAGATAGGTCGTGTGAAGTTAGGTCGCGAGAATGAATTACGACCTATGATAGGTCGCAGATAGGAGTTACGACCTATGTTAGGTCGTGGAGAGGAGTTACGACCTATGTTAGGTCGCGGAAGCGGGTTACGACCTATGTTAGGTCGCTGATGTGTATGCTGCAAGATCACTGAAGCCATCTGAAGTTAGGTCGCTCTATTTTAGGTCGCTCAGATTTTAGGTCGCTGCCGCGTTCTGCTCTAAGTCGTTAACGACCTATGCTAGGTCGCTGATAGAGGCTGATGTGTTGATATGTTGAGTCGCTTATGTGTTGTAATATGTAAGTCGTAGGTCGTGTGCGTTGTATTTTAGGTCGTTATGTTGGTTTCTTATGTCGCTTATATATAAGTCGTAGGTCGTCTGTTTTTAGGTCGCAGGGTGATAGGTCGTTTACGACCTAAGTGTTGTGATGTAAATGTTGTATTGTAAGTCTATAAATAGGCGAGTTGTGTCATTTGTAATTTTAGTTGATTTTGAATAAAAACTTGTTTGTGTGCTTTGTGCCACTTCTCAAATTGGTAGTTGAGCGTGATCTCCTATCTCCACTTTCGGTATTTGAGTGCGCTCGAATCAACGACTACTGAAGCCGATTCACGGTATCTAGTGCGCTAGATCAACGTACGAATAATCGTAGATCTTTAAACACGGTATCGTGCGCGATCAACGTGTTTGAGATAGCTAGAATCCGGTATCTTTGGATCAATGGATTTGGGCCTTTGGTATCTTTCAATCCACCGATTGCTACTTTCATCGTTTCATCATTTTCGTTATCCGCTGCTGCATCATTTTTAGAAGCTACATGTGCTTTTATTTGTTCAATTAAGAAAATGCTAAAAAAAGTAATGCTTTTATCTGTAATACGAACTCGAACTAGTATAAAGATACCTGCTTTCATTGAGCATGCAAACCAAAATTTGGTTAGCAGAGGAAACTTCTGCAAATTCACACGTAATCAACTACAAATTTGTTGTACTTTCTAACTTAACCACCCAGTCATATACCAAGGCAAATAAAGTTTTTCCTTCAACTTAAATGATTGAAATGACAGTCATTTACCAAAAGTACTGAACTTTCATCAACAACTTCATTCATGTTCTTATTACCTCCTTCTATCTGTTAACATATTCCAACGTAATAGTATCATCCTAGCACATTACAGCTGTTCAAGAGGAGATATCGTCCTTCAACACAAGATATGCCTTTGGTGGTAGCTTGGATTTAGATCTTTTAGGTATTGAAATTGAAGATGACACTTTAATCCCTGGCCTTTCAGTCGCATCGTCTCGTGCAAAACCTTTGGCAGGTACTACTTTACCAAAAGAAAGAAAAGAAAAAAAGTCATCTCGTCCCATCTTTATAACAATAAAAATAAAATCATTGAATATTCATAGCTTGCTATTTTGCATGGGTATTTTACCAGCTTGGATGAATGGATTGGAAGTTTCTTCACTTGAAGTAGATGTAAACCGAGCTTCCTTGGTACTATCAGTTGGCGTCTCAACCAGATATGTTTATGCTACTTACAAGAAGAGTGAAGCTACAACGCTTGAGGCAGAAGCCTGGGAAGCAGCTAAAAAGTCCTGTGGAGGTTTGCATTTTCTTGCTATTCAAGAAACTTTAGATTCAGATGACTGTGTTGGTTTTTGGCTTCTACTGGATTTGCCTCCACCACCAGTATAATAACATTTTGTACCTTTAAGTTAACTAGGGATGAATAGTAACTTTCGAATGATCTATTCAAGATTCTCAGTATTCTTGCTTTCATGGCATAACGATACTGGTTCTACAGTCAGTATAAAGTTTTCTACACCCACATTGTTCAGATCGTCGGAATTATTTAAGTGACTTGTATGATATATTTTACAGAGTTTATGGTTAAGATTGTGTATCCTTATTGTAAGTATCAACCATTTCAGTGTAAAAACGAATATCAGCAATAGATTTATCGTTTTGTGATAGCAAATTACATGCATTTGTAATTGAGCCCCTTCCACTTCCAGTATAGATATCAATCAAATACATGATCACTGTGAAACTGAATATATATAATTATGATTGTATTACATATATTGATAAAGATACAATTGGGCATTTTATATGACACTATAGTGAAGATACTATAAAGATATTCAAATGATAAACAGTATCACAAAAACCAACAAATTTTCTACAAAATTTGAGCAAATATCCAGTCTAACCCATATACACAAAATGGAAACTTATATTATAATATACACCACATTTGAGCATTAGAAAATGCTGTGGAAGCTAGTTTATTCATCATCTTCCTTTTTAAACCTAGAAGGCTTGTTGATGTTGTTGTTCCTGTTGTTTTCATCACCACTTACATCGCTTGCTTCACTCATCGGCTTTTCAATTGATCTTGCTTTATCTACTGGAGTTTCTCGATATGTTCTACCCTGCTCTCTACCAACCCTTCGTTCCTAAAATAAATTCATACAAATCATTAAGGATTTTATGACTACGATGGCATTCTACATACATCACGAAGAGATAATACAAACATATTTTTACAAGAAATCTTGTTGAATGCATAGAAAATATGTCCGTAAACTTCTTGAATCTACAATATACATTATGTAATTGAGGAATGAATTAAAATTCTTGCACATTTGCAATGTTTTAACCAAATGTGCTATTTTTTCAGAGTTATATATAAGGGTCTTAATGATAGCTGTGAACTTATTTCAAAAATATGACCTCAAACTTTAACTTACATCTCTATAGGGAAAATCATCGACTTCGAGCATATGAATAACATGTCCCATTTTGGGTCTTTTCTGTGAATCCGGGTCAACACATCTCAACGACACCAGAAGAGCTCTTTTCAGTGCTCTGGAAGTCGGTTTTTCTGGAATTTTCGGATCCAGAACCCCTTCTGAGTTTCGATTACTCACCATATTCTTCAGCCAGTCTACCAGATTGACCTGAAATTTCATGATTGCATTTTTTTTAGATACAATCTGAAATTTTATGAATTTTATTAGCATTTTAAACTGAATTGATTTCAAACCTCTCCAGGTGGTCTGCTGTAGTCCACAGGGTTTCGACCCGTTATTACTTCCATTATAAGTATTCCAAAGCTATATACATCGCTCCTTTCATTCAACATGCCAGTGCTCGCATATTCTGGCGCAACATAGCTAACAAAATACAAATCATTAGACCATTTGAATTCCAACAACCTTCATGTCCAAATAGAGTATTTTCAAATTGTTTATATATTCAGGTAAAAGTATGACATAATGGTTATGAGAAGTATTACGAACCCAAATGTGCCCATGACACGTGTAGTAACATAGCTTCTTTCCGAGCCCAAAAGCTTGGCCAGCCCAAAATCCGAGACCTTAGAATTCCATTGCTTGTCAAGTAGTATATTGCTAGACTTCACATCGCGATGAACTACTTTGGGCTCAAGGCCTTCATGTAAGTACATCAATCTGACAGAAGATTATATTAAAATGTTCAGAAACCATAATATACCTAAGCAATATATGAAGACGTCGTTACCATACCCTTTTGCTGTCCCTAAAATAATGTTCATTCGAATTTCCCAAGTAAGAGGACTGACTGGTCCAACATCACCATGAAGCCATTGTTCCAAATTCCCATTATCTACGTACTCGTATACGAGCATCCTACACGGTTACATTTTGGAATAGTATTAGTCTAGCAGATAGATATACACGATCAAAATGTATGAAATGCAATGGTCTTATGGTCAAATATAGTATAGTATGGATCAACACTACGTGCTTCATGATGGTTATACCATACTGTAGAATAATCTGCTTCATTTACATACACACATACGTATGCGTGCGTACACATACGTACACACACACGTACACACACACACGTACATACACACATACGTACATACAGACGTACGCGTGCATGCGTGCATATGTACACACATACATACATATTGAAAAATTGCAGGTCAATACCTATGTGCACCTTCAGCACAATATCCAAGTAATCTAACTAAGTTCTTATGTCGAACTCTTCCGATTGCTTCTACTTCAACTTTGAATTCCCGCTCTGCCTGTCCCCTACAAATTCATTGAGAGAGAAAAAAAACAGATATTTATCAGGTGCAGATAGTATGTTTAAGTGAATCTCAATAAAATTATGCTCCTGATTATCATTGTTTTCTTCGGTTTTTTTATATGCTACTGACTAGTTTTCTTATCGTGGATTATAAGTAAATGAAATGAATGAGCATACAGTTCTTAATCAGCTATAGATTCTAAAGTAGGAACTTTAGGCCCATATGAAGAATTCCACCTAAAAATATGTGGTTTTCCATAGGCTACACAAACAAAGATAAGATTTTGATGCCAAGGTCCTACTATCCATTATGAAGCACACAATAATCCTGAAACAAAATCATATTAAACATACCTACTCTTAGACATGCCCTTATTAAGTAATATTAACATCATAGACTCGTTTCTTTTTGATACCGTAACCACAGTTGACAACTAATTAAATTACCTATTATTAAGCAAATTCTTGACAGCAATCTGAGTATTATCAGCCAAAACACCATGATAAACAATGCCATAACCACCTTCACCAATCACATTATCATCACTAAACATATCAGTAGCTGCTTCCAGCTCTCTCAGAGTGTACCAATGTCCCCAGCCCAAATGAGAAACTTCTGGAACGTTCACCACAGCCGATTGCTCCGCTGCTCTGCTCTCCCCACTGGAATGATTATTCTCATGTTTCGGGTACGTTATCCTATGATCCTTCCCGATCTCTATATCGATTCTATTTTCATTTGAATGATTAGAAAGACTGCTGCTTTCTTGCAGCAGTAATTTGGGTTCACTTGGAATTTCTTGAATTTCCTTAGAATGGCTAGGTATGATTGTGCTTTGATTGGTATTTTTGGATTTGGGTTTCCTTGAAGCTATGTATATTGAAATGATGAAGAGAAGAAGGACAAAGGCAACACCTACGCAAATTCCTATTACCACTCCCATGTGAAGGCCGAATATTGAAGTTCCTTTTGAGAGCTCATCGCTCACTGTGGGAGAAGTTGACATTTTTTTTTTACACTATTTTTTTGGAATTTTTAATGGGTTTTTTGTGGGAAAGAGGGTGAATTTTGGAAGGTGGATTAGAGATTGAAATTTGGGGCTGTTGATTTCATTGTGAATTGTGAATGTGATTGAAGATAAAAGTGGTAGAGAGTTCAGAAGGACATTAATGAGTTTGGAGGTGAAGGGTAGTTTCTGAACTAAAGTAGGAAAGATGATGCAGCTGTTTTGATATGGACCTATTGGCGATTATTGTACAGGGAATAATTGAGTGTACTAATGTTAAGGATGATAGCGATCATTTCTTTATTCACCTAATTAATCTCTGCTAGTAATAGCTACGCTGTTTTAATTATATAAGACGTGTTTGACTAAATTGACTATAGTATCACTTTCATGTAGCTCTATTTTTCATATTTATGTATTAGAATCCGTTGTTTCTCTTTTTTCATGGTTGGGTAATTTCTTTACCGATCAAATTTTCAAGTTTTAATGTTGATTTGAAATTTGGGTACGCATCTAAGTAGTCAATTTTGTGCATCCTACTATTATTATATATATAAAAAAAAGGTATGAATGGCAATTAGACAAGACCGATCGTGATTGGATTTAATTCGATGGGGATCAACTGTAGTCGAATTAGAAATTGTCATATTTTGTGGATTGATTTAGTATTGTTTTTCGCATGTCTTACGAAAGTCGGAATAAGTGCAAATTCTTTCAATTTGTGACATACCATACGATCAGTTATATAAATAAGTAAATGTCCCTTTCCATTGTGAATAACAATTGTATGATCAATCATTTTGGATGTAATGGTAGAGCATTTTAAATTTGAACCGAACCCAACTCTAGATTCGATTCAGATCAGTTCGAGGCAAGGTTGTAAAAATCGCTAGGTTGTCGTCAAGCGGTAGGTATGTACCAAGGATTAGTCGAGGAATAACCAGAGTTAGACATTTTTGATAACTCATGTATTTTGGATATAATTTTAGCGTTTAATTTAGTGTTAACTAATATAAATTGGAATTTGTGTTAGTATTAACTAATGTAAATTGGAATTTGTGTTAGTATTAACTAATGTAAATTGGAATTTGTGATTTTGTAAGGGTTTAAGAGTGGAGGCAAGTTCACTTAAAACTAGCACATGATGCTTATTTGTGACAATGAATCTTAAATAATGCCTAAATAGTGCTTAATGCGTATTTAAATTCTTACATGAGACGGTAAAATTTGTCTAAGTGGACCTAGGTGAATTGTTAGGTGGTAAGCCTTGCTTGGTGCCTAAGCGGGAGCTAAAAGGATTTTTACAACAATGGTTCGAAGTGGTCTATCCATTGACATATGGTCGACAATTCGACACCATATTGTTCTGATTTTAAAATCTCCTTAGAACTTCTGCAAAACAAATCTGAAAAATATTTGAGAATGTTTTTGTAGTGAAATGGAGTATGGTGGAGATTACTTGAGTGGTTTTATAATGTTATTCTAGATTTTAACTCTTTATTAAAAATATTAGTGTACTTACATTTCTTTCTCTTGTCTAATCGCTTTTTTATCACCGCAGACTATCTTTGTGTTGCATTGTCTTTCTTTAGTGTCTCTAATATTATATTATAGTCATTTATACTTATTTAGATAAATGGATGTGTGTTATGTTGTCTTCATCAAAATACGAGGTTCTAACATTCTCTCACTTTTTAATGATGACAACTACTTAAAGATGATATCGAAAATAAATACGCACCATATCTATAATACTATCCTTAAGTATAGTACTCCCACAGTCAGAATATTTCATCCCCTTTGTCATAAAAAAAGAGATAGTCATCTTGTTAAAAGAATGCAGTAAACAATGAACACAACATAGAATGTAAAGCCACAGAAAGAAACATCACCACTACAGAATGCCGATATGTAATGCGAACAAAAATATCAAATGCAACATACAACACAAAATGTCTGATTATGCAATAAACAACTAGAGTGATAGGTGCTAAAATGAAATGCATAAAAACTATGACGACCGTCCTACTACTCCGGCACCCAATACCTGTATAGTGTACTGTAACGGCGCTTGACCGATGTAGGACAATTGTTAAAGTTGTAAAGTAACTAAAACAATTACAGAATCTGTTAAATATCTCACAGTCATCGAATAAAATATAATGATCATCTTAAAAATAAAACCTGCGAGATAGTAATAACAAAATGAACCACATAATTAGAGTGTAATACATTTATACAAAATAGTAATAAAGTTTATACAATTAATAAATAGACTCAAATGATAAACTATCTCTAAATAAAATAAACGAACACGTCTAGGCTCCACAGTGTTGCACGGCGGAATAAGCAATAATAAGCCCAAAAATATAAGTATGAGAAAGCATCGCCTCCAACTAGTCTATCTGTACAGTTCCACATGTGCCCTACACTTGTTATTTAGTATACTCATTTAAGAGTATTCGAGATAATAAAAAGCACAACATAAAATCTCGAGTCAAACAACAGTCTGGTATGAGCAATAAACAATCACAAAATACTATGAAAACCGATATAGTAAGAAACATATGGTACGTCGAATCATACCTCATCCGTCTCTGCGTCCAAATAGTTTACACATAATAATATATGCTAGTCTACTATCATCATAAAGGTGGACAACATCCTAAGTACAATATCGGGTGACTAGTTATTTGCCTGCCCGTTTTTTGACATCCTTAGAGCGACAAACAACATGGCGAACATAGCGTCCATTAAACAATCCTCACATCACTCAAATGCGTTTTGGATATAAGATAATTCTTACAGCAAGATCATAAGCCAGAGACATAATCAAATCTCGATTTCATGGTGCTTTATTGTAACAACCTATATTTTACGTATTGAAGGATCGTAAAATATTTTTATGTTATTCGTATGAGGTCATATGATTCTATAATTTTGAGATATGACTCGTAGGGACATTTTACATACCTATGATTTTTTCTGAATTTCTATGTGACCATTTTGACCCTAGAACCTTGTTTGGGCTATAATTTTGATAGGAGTTGAATTAGGGTTTCAAAGTAGTTCCATTGCTTCAGGATGATAGTTTCTCATTCCGAAGAGTGGGCATAATAGAAAAACGGAAGAAAGTTATGCATGTTTTAAGTTTTTAAAGCTGTTGACCAAGATAAATGTGTAATTAATTAAGTCCATTAGTGAGTCCATTAGTCTAATTAGAGAATACAATAAATAGTGGGTTGAAGAGTCAAGTTAAAACTTTTTCCTCTCATTCTAAATCAGGTCTAAATCCTATTAGCCCTAGATCCATCCTAAGTTCATTCAAAATCATCCAAATTGCTCTCTAAATCGAACTAGATTACGGGTTCGAGATTAGATCATCAACTAGAAGATATAGTCATCGATTTGCTTGATTTGAAGTGCATTCCATTGCTGTTCAGATTGGATCTACATTCATATTGGTTGAATTTGGCAATTGATGAGTAGTTTATGCCTTCTCACTATATTATACATGTTTATGTGGTAGAATCATAGAATTTAACATGTTTTAAATTGATTTTTGGCCATAAAACCTTTTTTAACTTTAATTACGTGTTAAACTATGTATATTGTCCAGATTGATTAGAAATCACTCTTGCTTATGCTCATATATTTATGCTATATTGGTTTATTTGAACCTTGACGGTCGTCCTATATCTACCGGGCATGGACAATGCATATTATATATATATATATATATATTATTGGTGTCGGTGGTATAGAACGGTCGTCACATTTGGTATTAGACCTTTGGTTACACGATTAATTGGAGTTGATACCATGATCCAGTAGAGTTAGGAAAGGTGTTATCGCCTTAAACTGGATCGAGAGCGTGTGTGTGTGTATACGAGAGAGTGCATACTTGTTATAAGTTTAGTTTTCAAAACTATATAGTAATGTATTATATAGTATAAGTCACATACACATGAGCACTATAGACACGGTTTTCTTTATGAGAGACTGATCATTCTTGTTGCGGATAAGAATGAGCCGGCATACAAGGAACGCTATGAGAAATTCTACTTTAGGAGTAGAGGAAGGAGCGGGATCAGGAGCTGGTACGCCTGATATACAAGCCAAGTTAAGTACTATGATGGCTAATATGATGAGGAATGCTCCTGGAGTGGTGATAGATGGAGGTACTCCGATACAAGCGCCTAGGGATGATTTTGCCAAGCTAAGCAAAGATTATTCTACTGTTGGAGGGAAACCCTTTCATGGGATGTAGTCAGCCATATAAGTGCAAGATTGGTTAGATACTTGTGAGCACATCTTTAATGGTATGGAGGTGGAAGATGCTATAAAGAGGAAGTTGGCTTCGAGACAGCTTCAGGGTCGAGCCATGAATTAGTGGAATGTTGTTACTATTGCTACTCCAGAGGATCGGTTTAGTTGGGATCAGTTCAAGGCAAGGTTCGAGAGGAAGTTTATTCCAACTGGTTAGAAGTCGGTTTTATTCAGAAAGTTTGCCGATCTCAAGCAGGGAGAGATGACAGTTTCTGAATATGTGACAGAATTTGATGCTTTTTCTAAGTAAGGGATGTCGTTCATCGACACTCCCTTGAGGAAGAATGAGAAATTCATCATTGGTTTGGATGACTACTTGGTGGAAAAGCTAGTGGACCATATAGGTCAGCCGTACGAGAAGTTGGTAGAGAAGGCACTACGCCATAAGAGCTTGTACCATAAGGTCAAGGCCGATATTGTTGTTTCCGCTGAGAAAGAGGAGCCAAAGCCATAATAAGGCGGTGAAGGCAAGAAGAATTGGAATGGGAAGAGGAAGCAGCCTCAGGGTAAGGGTGGCAAGAAGAAGGATAAATGGGAACCTATTTGCTTCGGATACAATGAGAAGGGTCGTCTAATTAAGTACTACAAGATGAGTGAGAAGAAGAAATATTACAATTGCGACAAGCATGGGCATTTGAAGAGGAATTGTCCAGAACTGGTGAAGGATAAGTAGGTGGTGAAGGCATATGCTTTGGACACAGTCCCAACTTCGTCGAGTGCTCCCTCGGCGAAGAAGAAGTGAAAAAGAGTCGTCGTTGAACATATGCTTTCTATTGGTGATGTTCCTACTCGAGTTTTGTTTGATACCGGTGCTTCTCATTTATTCATCTATAGCGACCTAGTAGATAGATTGGGATTGGAACCTAAGATAGTAGACCGACCCCTAATCGTCACGAACCCCATTGGAGGCTCTACTAGTCTTTGCATAGTTTGTAGTGGGCGAGTTGTATCAAGTCATGGATGTTCTTTGGTTTGTGATTGCTTTGTTTTGAACTTTATTGGGTTCAGGATTATCTTGGGTATGGATTGCTTAGGAAGTATGCGGCCATAGTGGATTGAGAGAAGCTGTTGGTGACAGTCAGAGATGTGGATGGGAAAACGATAGCGATTAGCTGCCTACCAGAGGATGGGTGATGGTTAGCTTTCTATATTCGTTGGAGGTTCCACATGATGCATTATCATCTATGCCTAAGAGAGTATCCAGATGTTTTTGAGGAAGTGACTGGATTATGCCGCATAGATGGATCGAGTTTCAGATAGATTTGGTGAAGGAAGCCAAACAGATAGTTATGCCTTTGAGGCGTATGACACCCAGAGAGCAGAAAGAATTAGAGTGCAAGTGAATGACCTATTGAGGAAAGGGTTCATTTGGAGAAGCATATTTGAGTGGGGTGCACCTGTAGTATTCACAACGAAGGCGGATGGCTCTTTGAGGTAGTGTGTGGATTATCATGAGATGAATAAAGTGACGAGGAAGAACAAGTATCCACTCCCACACATTGATGACTTGTTCGATCAGCTGCACGGTACGAAGGTATTCCCCCAAATGGATTTGGCAATGAGATTTCACCAGTTGAGAGTAGCGAAGGAGAGTGTACCTATTACTGCATTTCGTACACCGTCGGGCTTCTATGAGTTGTTGGTGATGCCATTTGGATTGACCAACGCTCCGTCATACTTTATTGATCTCGTGAATCGGGTTTTCAAAGACCAGTTGAATAAGTTTGTGCTTGTGTTCGTGGATGATTTTCTGATCTACTCCAGAACTGAAAAGGGGCACAAAATGCACTTAAGGATTGTGCTGGAGATATTGAGAAAGCACAAGTTAAGAGCGAAGTTCTTTAAGTGTCACTTCTGGAGAAAAGAAGTGAGATTTTTAGGTCACGTCGTTTCGGCACAGGGTATAGCAATGGATCCTACGAAGGTGGTAGTGGTCCAAGATTGGAATTGGCCCAAGAATGCTATGGATTTAAGAATTTTCTTGTGATTAGTGGAATATTATAGACGCTTCATAAAGGACTTCTCAAAGGTAGCAGCACCGTTGACCAATTGGACGAAGAAGAATTAGACTTTTGTTTGGAATGTGAAGTGTGAGCATGCATTTGTGAGTCTGAAGGAGAGATTGACGAGTGCACTAGTGTTGACCATTCCAAGTGGAAATAAAGAGTTAATAGTATGCACCGATGCTTGTAGTACAAGACTGGATGCGGTGTTAATGCAGAAAGGGAGGGTTGTCGCTTATGCGAGTCGATAGCTAAAGCCGCATGAAAGGAATTAACCAACTTTTGATTTTGAATTGACGACAATTGTTTTTGCTTTGAAGATGTGGAGACCCTAATTGTTGGGAGAAATGTTTGAACTGTTCTTGAACCACAAATCCTTGAAGTACCTTTTCTCTCAGAAGGATCTCGTCCTTCGATAACAACGGTGGTTGGAGCTTTTGACCTCTTATGATTTTAGTATTTCCAACACTCTAGGAAAAGGGAATGCAGTCACCAATGCATTGAGTAGAAGACATGCAAGGATGGGAGCAATGTTCTTGGAATGTAAGTAAATAGAATATATTACTGGATTTGATTTCAGACCTCACTGCAAGTTAGAACCTGACATGTTGGCAAGCTTGTCGATTAGACGTACTCTAATTAAAAGGATTGGTATTAGTCAGAAGCGAGATGCTAGCCTAGTGGAGATTATAACAACAATAGAAGAAGGAGCAGAGTCTAACGACGTGAAGAAATACGAACTCAACCGAGAAGGTTGGCTTCGTAAGGATAGAAGATTATTTGTTCCCGATGTTGATGGATTGTGAGATGAATTTCTAAGAGAGTATCATCATTCTAGATTGATTATACATCCTGGTAGTAACAATTGTACCGTGATATGAAGCGAACTTACTACTGGGAAGGTATTAAGAGGGATGTTGGGACATTCATCTCGAACTGCATGAACTGCCAGTTAATAAAGGCAGAGCAAAATAAACCTAGTGGATTGTTGCAACCATTAGAGATTCCTGAATGGAAATAGGAACAAGTATCGATGAATTTTATTAATTGATTGCCGAGGACTCGAGCAGGGTACGATGGCATTTAGGTCATAGTAGATCGGTTGACCAAGAGTCAAGGTTTATACCCGTCATGTCAAGAAGAATGACATCTAAGCTGGAGGAGTTGTATGTAAAGTGGATAGTACGATTTCGCGGTGTGTCGAAGAGTATCGTGAGCGATCGAGACCCGTCGTTCACTAGTGGGTTTTGGAAGAGCTTACAAGAGGCATTAGGAATGGAGCTGCACCTTAGTACAGCCTATCACCCAGAAACGGTTGGGCAGACTGAAATAGTAAATCGTATATTGGAGGATCTCTTGCGAGCATGCATTATAGACTTTGGTGGATCATGGGATGATCATTTGCATTTGGTGGAGTTTGCATGCAACAATTGATATCGGTTGAGTATTGGTATGGCTTCGTAAGAAGCATTGTATGGCCGACCATGTAACTCTCCTTCATGTTGGTGGGAAGCGAGCAAGAAACTAATACTTGGGCCAGATATGATTAGAGAGAAGATTAAAGTCATTCGACAACGAATGAAAGCTACTCAGGATCAATAGAAAAGCTATGCGGATAAAAGACAAAGAGATTTGGAGTTTTCTGTCGAAGATATGGTATTTGTAAAGGTTTCTCCTCTAAAGATTGTAGTTCAATTCGGTAGAAAGGGGAAGTTGGTACCGAGGTTCGTAGGTCCTTTTTCGATAGTCGAGAGAATCGAAAAGCTAGCATATAGGGTCGACTTACCTTAGAAGATGGCGGGCGTGCACAACGTTTTTCATGTCTCTTACCTATAGAAGTTTGTGCACAACTCAGACTTGAAGATTAGACCAGATTAGCTAGAAGATGTTGAGGTAGAGCCAGAAACTTTTATATCTCGTAGGCTGCTTCGTATTGTTGGGTGGGATACGAAACAACTTAGGAGAAAAACGATAAAGCTAGTTAAGGCACATGGAGCGAAAGTGAGGACGATTGTACGTTGAAGACGAAAGAGAGCATGATGATTTCTTATTTGGAGCACTTTGAATGGTAAGGCGCATCATTTATCGTGTTTACTTCACCATTTTATACTATATTTGGTAGGTTAGTATTCTGCATGCTAGGATAGGTCACCTATACTATGGATTGCATGGCTGCTTGTTTGAGATGTTTGTTGGTTGCTTATGATTGATAAGCATGCGGGATGGCCATGGTTGCTTGTACTTTGGCTTGTTTGGGGATTTCGGGGGTGAAATTCCTTAAGGGGGGAGAATGTAATGACCTGTATTTTACATATCGAAGGATCATAAAATATTTTTATTTTATTCGTATGAGGAAGTATGATTCCACAATTTTGGAATATGATTCTTAGGGACATTTTACACATCTATGTTCTTTTCCGAATTTTTATGTGACTTTTTTTATTCTATAAACCTTATTTGGGCTATGACATTTGATAGGAGCTGAATTAGGGTCTCAAACTAGTTCCATTGCTTCAGGATGATGGTTTCCCATTCCGTAGAGTGGTCATATCATAAAAACAGACTTATGCTTAGAAATTTATGCTTATTTTAAGTTTTTAAAATTACTGACCAAGATTAATGTGTAATTAATTAATCCCATTAGTGAGCCAATTAGTCTAATTAGATAATACTATAAATAGAGGACTGAAGAGTCAAGTTAAAACTTTTCCCTCTCATTCTAAATCAGGTCTGAACCCTAATTAGTCCTAGATCTATCCTAGTTTCATCCAAAGTCATCCAAATTGCTCTCTAAATCAAACTAGGTTGCGGATTAGAGATTAGATCATCAACTAGAAGATAGAGATCATCGATTTGCTTGATTTGAATTGCATTCCATTGCTGTCTAGGTTGGATCTACATTCATATTGGTTGAATTTGGTAATTGGTGAGTGGTTTATGCCTTCTCACTAACTACACATGTTTATATGGTAGAATCATAGGATTAACATGTTTATATTGCTCAATTTCTAACACAGATCTACATATAACATGAATTGATTGGATGATATTGCTTGTTATTCTATGTTCGATGATATGATTTGATGTTGTTTGCTAGTGTTGTGATTGCATAGAAAGTTAGGTTGGGAAATTGAGAAAATCGGAGGCAAAGTTGGTCGGAATTGGACAAAACTTGAAAGGGAGGCTCTGGAGTATTGGAAGAGCTCATAGTTTAAGGTACGAGTTCCAATTCCTTAACCACACAAGTCAGCACCGAGTTGAGAAGCCAGCACTGACATCCGTGGTTTGATCCATGGTGGTGGTGGTTTTGGAGAGAGCAAAGATGTTGCTAATAGTGGTTGCCTAGGGTGATGGATAGGTGATTGGCTAATCGTTGGATGCTATGATGACTTGTTTCTAGGATATGAAGTAAGGTGCTTTGAAGAGAGAACTTGTTCTACGATGACTTGATTTGTGTTGAGAAGTCAAGGTCAAAGCATCTGGGCATGGAGTACTAGAGGCTAGGAACGAGTGAAAGAAAACTTAGCCATGGATTAGCTAAGTATAGAACTCGGGGCCGACATGAGAGGTCGGTATCAACTTCTAGGGTTAGGTCCAAATGGGATGAAACTTCTGGAAGGTGAAGTAGAGATCCTGTAGATTGTGCTGGAGGTGTTGGCTCGTTCGTATCAGGTTGAATGAAGATGTAACAACATGATGAAAAGCTATGGTCTACAAATGTTGGCTCGTGTTGGGAGTAGGTTCTGAAGATGGTGGATCGCAAAAAGGGGTAGGCCATGTGATCAGGGAATGTGGAAGGCTTCCTTATAGATAATGGAAATTGGATTGAGCATGAAGGGCTCGGTATCCAAATAGTGCAAAGAAAGGCTCGAGAGTATGTGCTAAGGAATCGTTGATGCTCGGAGTATTTTCAGTTGTACTCGAAGCAGGGATATTGTAAATCGAGACGCACATGGGTCCATGAAGGGACATGTATACCCTGGACCTGTAGATTTGGATCTAGTGTCCAGCTTTGGGCTGCGAGACACGTATCCAGCTTTGGGCTGTGAGATACGAGAGTACAACAGAGAACTGGGATTTCCATTAGTCTCTGGTAGAAAGGAGGCCATACGAGCTATCATATATTTCGAGCATATTGAGTGATAGTTAGGATTGTTTGATGGACGCTATGGATGCTATTGTTGCTTTGGCTGCTCTTTTTAGTATGCTATCACTTGTAGATATAAGGGGAAGTAGGTATTGGGGATAAGAATACCTGAAAAACTGATATCATTTATTTGGTTTGTGGTATATCTTTATGATATTGTAGAGTAGCATATTATAGTGTTGTATGCTAACTCTTTGGTTGCAGGGACAAGTCAGGTATGGTTTGTGTACTCTTGTTCCTTACCATATTTACCTGTTTAGTATTTTGAGACTCATTTACCGCTCATAACAGACTATCGTCTGACCCAAGATGTTATGTTTTGCCTCTTACTATCTTGGGTACTCTTAAATGAGTAGACTTGATAACAGGTATAGGTGGCGCAATAGCTATTCAAAGAATGAGTTGGATGAAGTTATCTCATATTATATACATATATGGAGTCTACGCTTATTCCACTGAGCAATGCTATGGAGCCCGTGACAGTGCTTGCTTATTACTATTTGTTGAGACAGTTTATTTGAGTTTGTTTTCATTGTATAAACTCTACTATTGATGTATAACTCTGTGGATATTATATTCTAATGATAATGGTCTGTTCACATTGTTATTATTGTCTCTTCTGTAATATCTGCGATATTATATTTTATCCCCGCGCTGTGAGATATGACAGGTTATATGCTATATTGGTTTATTTCAACTCTGACTATCATCCTATATCGATTGTGCATAAACAACGCACTATTTATATAATGTTGGTGCCGATGGTATACGGCGGTCATCACATTCATTCATGCCACTTCATAAAGCTAGGATATGGACCCATAGTCATAAGGTCTAAGGTATTCCATAGTCATAAGATCTAGACATAGTTCTAATTCAGGTGGACATCCCTACATACCCTCTCTACACGAACATGCTAGAAACCTCCAAGTATCCGCAATCCCCTTGCAAGCATCATCTTGATAGAACACATTCAATCGTTACATCCCATTCATATCCATAGTGAAATACAATCATAATCCCACTCATGAGTCTCCATCATTGAACCCGTCCATCGGATCATCATCTCGACTCTCATCATCAAGTCGTTATCAACGAAACACATATAGACATCTCACATCGGTCGTAGAATCCACATATCATAGTTTCAAAGCTATGACGTTTCACGAAGCCATTACGCTGAAGCGTCATAGCTTCGCCTCGCCATCAATCATCGTTCTTTATCACACCACAGTTGTCGAAATTGAGCGTGGAACGAACGCATGCGACGCGATAACCTAAGCATTGCTTACGGTTCCTAAAATTCATGCCTTGATTTCCCCAACCCCTGACATGGTCCGTACCCTTAACACCCTGTAAAATAAAAGGTTGTTAATTAAAAAAATTAATAAATAAATTATAAGGACCAAAAATGGAATTTGGGCAAATAGTAGGATTTAACCATGAAACTTACACCATTGCATTCGTGGCACTTTTCTGATCAACTTTTATATATAAATTTTTGATCGGAATTCAAACGAAGAAGCTATCAATGTTTGAAGTTTTTAGATCGAAAATAATTAAAAAGAATTCAAAATCGGTCTAAATAATATTATAAATAACATCTTTAAATTTTGAGACCTACCGGTCGATTGCTTGGAATAGCTAGTCAACCGCTATATATAGGTGGTCGACCGATTAGTTAGGGTTGGCGTAGGTTGAACCTCAGCCTAAACGGTCCAAATTTGATAAACAATAATCAACGGATATAATTTATTCCAACGTCTATAAATACAACCTAACACATCGCTTTTCTTCTCATATTTTCTGGATTAAGTAGTGGATCTGTGCCATTTTTTCTTCTCCACTACTTCTAAAAATTACAAAAATACTATATATATACATATATATGAGAAGATAGAAGAGAAGAAAGGAAGAAGTGAATCAATTCTGCGAAATGGGTAAGTTTAGAAATTTAAGATTTAGATTCTACTTAAGTTAAGTACCTATCAATCTGAAAATTTAATTGGAATGTATACATTTTTAAATACATATTTTGGTTGAAATTAAAAGGATTCAAGTAAGAAAAATGTATTTGGACCTAGGGATTTATAGCTAATAGATGAGTAGAATATTATGTGATTTATATAATATTAAATTTATCTCATTGAATTTCTAATTTGTTATTATGCCTATGTGAAAATCATTGAACTGTAGGGTTAAAGAATAAATCTAATTTGAAATCTTTGCCTATATATTCAATAAATTATTTAACTTTGATAATATGCATATACACCCTAGATTTGGAATTTAAGGAGAATAATCCTAAAATTTATGAAATATGATATTGATAGAATTAGGTAACTTATTTCCATATTTCTATTATATATGTTGTAAACTGTTAATCATTCATTTGGAAAGCTCTAATTTGATTTGGGATAAAAAAATTCTATATTTTAATTCATTGGGTCTATAGAATGTACAATTTAGCTGTATTGATTGCCATGTGAATTTCTAAAAACTATCTAACCTTACAATTATATATGAAAAGTGCGTCCTTTGAAATAACAAGAATATTGCGACGACCAAACTTTTTGACCCTTGAGAACGACAGTTAATACATTCTCGGTGTTCGTGTGTCATTGCCCAAGCATCCAAAAAACGAGTTGCCGTGGGGTAAAATGAAGAACAGAACAGAATAGAACATAAAATCTCATAACGGAACGGTTAAATATAATACAACAATAATATAGTACATAAGGTTACTCCTTAACATGGAGTTATCGGAGTTACCTAAAAGCACTACAACTATTAGCCTAGGTAGTTATATACCCTGCCTTTACACTTGCTGATCCAAAATACACATACATAGATACACATAACAGCGGAAATAAATAACAAAATAAATACGAAGCCTCCTGATCGTCCATCATCATCTTCAAAGAGCCCAAAGAAATCTGCTACTCACGGACTACTCAAATATAATTAAGTACACTAGAGTTTAGGGAAAACAAACAACACAAGTAAGATAATAAGCCTGGTATGAGTAAATCTCTAGATAAAGGGTGGAACTAAACAATAATGTGTGAGACCATGTCACCAAATGCGGAACGGGTTTCCCCTTACAATAACAACATCCAACCATAGGTAATGGGTATAGATAATTAAACATCGCGAAGTTTGCAAGACACCTCTCGATGCAATTAGGAATGGATTAAATTCAATGGTTTTGAATCAAAGGGAAGAAAAGGGAAATTTTCCAATAAATGACTAGGAGGGTGCACCTCCTTACCGAAAGTACACCTATAGAATATACTTGAGAACTATGATGGCCCTCGGACATGTCCAAGCCAAAACTCGCTAACCTTTACCGAGAATCCGAGTATTTCACATCTTAGTGCACATATAACCGAAACCAATCTAGAGTAGATGTGATAACACCCTAATGGGAGCAACCCCACATAGCTTGGCTTCCACTCGCTCTTTGGGTTTAGTCATTTCCGACAAAGGATGTCAACGCTCAAAATGAGTAACAAACCATCTTAAATTAACGATACACAAAAGAAAGCTGAATCGATAGTCAATAATTCGACTATCAGGAATATTTAAAATGATCATATATGAAAATTAAATCTCATATTCTTATCACTACTCATCGATTTCAAACTTATTTGGTGGAAAAAGAAGTCGGGCAAGTGAAGATAGTGCTACCTCTAGACATTGCCTTGATGACATTTTTAACTTTTGAGATAGGGGCGAGTTTCCATACCTTGACGTTTAGTGCTAAGAGTATGACTAAATTCTTTTCATATAAGCAATATCGTTTACAAAAATTAAATTTCTTATCCTTTCCGTAACTGAATCAAAATTTTAAACTGGACTAGTGTCTAGTGCTGGGATTTCACATTGCAGATATTAATTTTAAACAACATTGCAAAAATGATCAATTAATTTTAAAACATGATAAATTTCTTCAATATCATTATTTTTAAAATGATTTATCAACTTTAATCAATGATTAATTACTTTAACATCTTTACATTATTGAAATGATTAATTAGCTTTAAAACATTATTATTAAAATGATTAATCAATTTTAAAACATCATCATTAAAATGATTAATTAACCTTAAAACATCATTAGTAAAATAATTAATTAATTTTAAAACATCATTATTAAAAAGATTAATTAATTTTAAATCATCATTGTTTAAATAATTAATTAAACTTAATCATCATTGTTTAAATAATTAATTAATTTTAAAACATCATTGTTTAAATAATTTTAAAACATGTAGAGAGCATCACGTATATTATTTACTTAAACTTTTTCCCAACTAATTTCAAGTTATTTTACTAAACACCACGATGTCAACCTTTTAAAGTGGTCACCAAGCCAACAAAATCCAACACTTAACACATAAAAACATAAGGAAATAACAAAGATTTTTATCACAATAATAAATGTGAAAAACTTTAATTACAAAGGTGAGATTTTACTCACCAAAATATAACCAAACCAAGTCTAACTAATAACATGCCTTGTATTAACACCCAATCTTTGTTTTTTTCTTAAAGGCATCTGTGTGTGTGCCTGATTTGTTCTATCTATTTTTGTTATTGTTTTATATTTTCCAATTAAATAATAAAAATTGAATGAAATCTAAGTTTTAATTGATAATATAATTCTTTTATTGATTTAGATAGAAAACATATGCAATTTATTAATGTTTGTATATATATATGTTTTGTGTTTGTTATTTTTAATACAATCTTTTGGTTATTGCATACTTCAGTTTGAAAGTTCAAAAACAATAATTACAAACATAGCTGGACTTTTGTGCAAAATATCACAAACCCTTGGATTTTCTTTTAAATTAAAGTTAGACTTCAGTTTATTACTTTATTTTAAAGTATATGCAAATTTATAAATCTTATCTTATAGATGTCATTTTAAGTTTATAACATTATGTACAATGATTTGTATATGTGTATATACATACATACATACTTATATATATAAATTTTAACTTAAGATTTATGTAAAATCATGATTTTAATCTTAAACAAATCCTAACTTTGAAACTAGATTCAAAACTGTTGTTTTTAGTTTCAAACTTATAAAATAGCGAAACTTAATTTTAACACATTTATATGTCTATGTTGTTGGAACTGTGCCAGCTCGCAGTGGATTTAAAGGGTAAATTTAAAAAATTTCCTTTTTGGATCTATGGGGCCTATGAAGTCTAAAGAGATTTTAGATCCAATATAAAAGATTTTTAAATAAAATCCTTTATTTTATTTGATCAATTTGAAAGAGTTTGAATTTGATATAAAATAATGAATGAGTGTATCAAATACACTCATGTATGTAGCAGTTACTTAATAAAATTAATTTTAAGAAGGAAACCTTTTGTTTCCATCTCTAAACTTGTGCAATTAATTAAGGAAATAAATAACATTAATTGGAGAGAGATAAACCTTTCATTTCTCTCTCTCTCTGATTAGATTGATAGTTTGTTAAATAAAAATGTTGACATTTCAATTAAATGTTTTATTAGCAATGCACAACATACATTCAAATATATGACAACGTAAATGAACTAATAAAAACATGTATGTGTGTACATGTATATGTGTGTGTGTACATCTAGGTATTGGGATTTATATCATAGTGTTATACACACACATACACTTACATATACATGTTAAATTCTCGCATGCATATCAGAAATATAAATGCCTAAGTATATACATATCTTTCAGTATACTACAATATATGTATATGGTTTGTATACACATATTGACAGTACCACACATAAATAGTTTAAAGATATATATACATATATGTAATCTTTATTGTCACATATATTTTACATTTATATCGGGTATGGTGATAAGTGAGCAAGGGCATGGTCGCCACTCCCTTAGTGGCATGCCATATCGAGGCTCGGGTATGGTGATAAATATGCAAGGGATGGGTCGTCACTCCCTTAGTGGTGCGCTACATCGACGCCCCGATGTAGTGATAAATGAGCAAGGGTTTTCGCACTTTACTCGGCGGATGCGAGGGGCAAGGAAGCTAGTCGATGAAAGTAGGATTCAGTTAGGTAGTTGGAATGTAGGATCCTTAACAGGAAAGTTAAGAGAGATAGTTGATACTATAACTAGGAGACATGTAAATATCTTATGCATTCAGAAGACCAAATGGATGGGCCAAAAGGCGAAGGAAGTGGAGAACACAGGCTCCAAGTTATGGTACAGGGGAAAAGAATGTAACAAGAATGGGGTAGGCATCTTAATTGACAAGAACCTTAAAAACGGAGTGGTAGACGTTAGGAGACAAGAGGATATGATCATCCTAGTCAAGCTGGTAGTTGGTGATATGGTTCTGAATGTTATTAATGCCTATGCCCTGCAAGTAGGCCTAAGTGAAGCGGTTAATAGGAATTTCTGGGAAGAGTTAGATGTCATGGTTAGAGATGTGCCTAGTAGTGAGAAACTTTTCATAGGAGGAGATTTCAACGGCCATACTAGTACAACTAGTGGGGGGTTTGAGAGAGTGCATGATGGTTTTGGATATTGCGATAGGAACCAAGAAGGAGAAGAAATATTGAATTTCGCTATTGCTTATGACCTCATGATAGCTAATACCTACTTTAGAAAGAGACAATCGCAATTAGTTACTTTCAATAGTGGTCAACACTCTAGCCAGATTGACTTTGTCCTTACTAGAAGAGATGACAAATGAGCTTGTGTAGATTGCAAAGTCATACCTGGAGAATGTGTCGTCTCACAACATCAGCTTTTGATATCTGAGTTTCGTCTTCGAATACGTGTTCGACAGGATAAATGAGCCACGATTAGTCGGACGAAATAGTGAAAGCTCAAAGGAGACGCCTCACGGGTGTTTAAGGATAGAGTGATGGGAGAAGGGGCATGGAATATGGAAGGAGAAGCAAATGACATGTGGGATGAGATGGTAACGTGCATTCAAAAAGTGGCTACTGAGGTGTTTGGGACAACAAAAGGAAATAAACGCAAGGTGGAACAGTGATGTGCAAAAGGCTATCAGAGAAAAGAAGGAATGCTATAAGTGCTTACATCATCATAAGAGTTAGGACAACATGCAAAAGTACAAAGTAGCAAAGAAGAACGCAAAGAGAGAGGTGAGTGATGCAATGGGTCGGGCGTATGAAGATCATTGTCAAAAGCTAAGTACGAAGGAGGGTGAAAAAAATGTCTATAGGATAGCTAAGTTCCACGAGAGGAAGACATGAGACTTCAGTCAAGTTAAATGCATCAAGAATGACAATAATAGACTTTTGGTGAAGGACGACGAGATAAAAAATAGATGGAGAGATTACTTCAACAAGCTATTTAATGAAGAAGGTGGTAGCACTACAATCGAGCTTGAGGACTCTTTTGATGAAACAAGTAGACTTTTTTGGAGAATTCAAGAGTTTAAGGTAAAGGAGGCGCTAAAACGGATGAAAGCGGGCAAGGCATAGGGGCTGATGACATCCCCATTGAGGTGTGGAGATGCCTTGGAGATGCCGGAATAGCCTGGCTAACTAAGTTGTTCAATAATATTTTCAAATCAAACAAGATGCCAGATGAGTGGAGAAGAAGCATATTAGTTCCAATTTTTAAGAATAAAGGAGATATTCAAAGTTTCACAAACTACAGAAGAATTAAGCTTGTGATTCATATAATGAAGCTTTAGCTGAGAGTCATTGAACATCGATAAGAAGGATGACAAGCGTTTCAAATACCAATTTGGTTTCATGCTTGGAAGATCGACCACAAAGGTGATTTTCTTGATAAGACAACTTATGGAGAGGTTTAGAGGGCAAAAGAAGGATCTACACATAGTATTTGTCGATTTGGTGAAATCTTATGACAAAGTGCCGAGAAAGGTTATGTGGTAGGCTTTGGAAAAAAAGAGTCCCAACAAAGTACATTACCCTTATCAAGGATATGTACGATGATGCTATGACTAGTGTCAGGGCATGCGAGGGTGAAACCAGTGACTTTTCTATTAACATAGGATTACATCAAGGATCAGCTTTGAGCCCCTACTTTTTGGCCCTAGTGATGGATGGGTTACGAAAGGTATACAAGGTGAGATTCCATGGTGTATGCTCTTTGTTGATAATGTGGTGCTAATTGACGAAAGTAAGATTGAGGTTGATAGACAACTAGAGCTATAGAGACAGACTTTAGAATCAAAGGGTTTTTGGCTTAGTAGAACTAAAACAAAGTATATGAAGTGCGAGTTCAGCAGTGTAAGGTCAAAGGATGGAGATGCCACTCTGGCCGGACAAGTAGTGCCCAAGAAGGAATCCTTTAAATATCTAAGATCAATGTTGCAGTATAATGGTAAGATTGATGAAGATGTTGGTTTTAGAATTCGAGCGGGATGGGTGAAATGGCGACAAGCATTCTCTATGATAGGAAAGTCCCACAGAAGCTTAAAGGAAAGTTCTACATAACGTCAATCAGGGCTGCGATGTTGTATGGTGTAGAGTATAGGCCTACTAAAGGCCAACACATCCAGAAGATAAATGTAGCAGAGATGCGTATGCTATGATGGAGCTGCGGTCATACAAGAAGAAACCAAATTAGAAATGATGATATACGTGATAAACTTGGAGTAGCACCAATTGAGGGGAAGCTAGTCCAATACCTCTTAAGATGGTTTGGACATCTCTAACGGAGGCCTCCTGAGGCACCAATGCATGTTGGAATTATAGGCCGTATCGAATGCTCAAAGTGAGGTATAGGCCGACCAAGGTTGACATGGGAGGAAGTAGTAAAAAGGAACTTGAAGGATTGGAATGTATCCGAAGAGCTGGTGGCGAATAGAAGGGCGTGGAAGTTAGCAATCCACGTACCAGAACCACGACCTAGGAGTTTTTTTGGCTTAGGGTTGGTTTAGGAGGTAGTGTTATAGGTTTTAAATTATAGGACTAGTGAATAGGAGCCTAAGACGTCGTGTTTGATTTTCGGTCAATATTACTATCAGTACCATTATTACTATTAGTATTATTATTTTTGTCATCATGGTTTATTTTAATCTTTTTTTATTTTACTTAGTTATTATTATTATTTGTTTACTTATATGACTTTATTTATTATTATTATTATCATGGTTTTTATATTTGTTGTTGTTATTATGAATTTTAAATTAACTTGTCACTTAGTTTTGGGTTCCATCTCTATCCGACCCCAACTTGTTTAGGAATAATGGCATAGTTGTTTTTGTTGTTTTATATTTTACATTTACATATATATAAAGGTATAAAAAGAATTCACTTAAAGAGACAATTAATGTTAGTGTAAACTAAAAGAGTAAAGTTGGAAAGGTAATTTATGTTGCAACTAAATTTAAGCAAAAAAAGAAAATAATCAAGTTGTGTAATTATGACGAACATGATTTTCAACCCTCGGAAATTGACACTAATACATCCTCGGTATTCACGTGCCGCAAATTCAAGTACCAGAAAACCCGACCGTTAAGGGAAAGTGTAACGACCCCGGATTTTATATAAATTTAAATTGATAATTAATTTCATTTTTGAATAAAAATTTGTGAAATTAATGGATAAAGTGATGTGAGTTTCCCCGAATTCAAATAGATGCTGTATAAATCATTTAAAATTTAAAAATATTGTATATATGTGAATATATATATATATATATATTTGGGCATATATGAGTAAATTTGAAATTATATATATATAAGATATAAAAATAAATAATAAATACATAAATAAATTATAACAACATATTAAATATGGAAATACATTCAAAAAAATAATAAAAGAAAATTAAAATAAAATAGAATCTCACTTATATTACAAAGTGACAAAACAAATACATATTCATGAACCACTTGCCAAATGAAGAAACAAACATATACATTCAAAAAGAAATACAAATACATAAAGTGTGAAGCTTGCAAAGAAAGCCACCTCAAATTATCACCTATATATTTGTACAGCTGAAATGAAGAAAGAATTTTTTTTATAAATATGGTACAACACAATTAATGCACGCACAAATATATCTCATCAGCCTCCAAAAACAAGAAAAAATCTCCGGTTTCTATTGTACAAAATTATATCAACTTGTACAAATATCATCATCTCCTGTAAACCCATTTTTACATATATCAAGCTTTCCAATTCAGTTCGTTCATTCAAAGCTAAGTAAAACTGAAGTAAAAATCATTTTAAAACTTAAACAATAATTCAACATAAACATCAAAACAAATTTTATCAACCTGAGATCAAGTGAAGTTCCAGTAGCAAGTTCAAAACCAGATTTTTCAACTTTCAAATTCAAAAGGGCTTCAACTTTCAAACTGAAAACTTCAGGAATCAGAATGTTTAAGGTGAGTAACACTCAACCATTTAATCTTGAGTGTATATATATATAGAAGAATGCTCTGTGTATATGCATTAGTGATTGCTTTCTTCTTCTCTGTTTAGTTTCAGAGTATCAAAACAACCAAGAAAATTCCATGTCTTCCTTTCTAATCCATATCAGGCTTTGTTTTCAAAACAAAATAGTTGTGTTTAAGTATGGGTTATAATAGAAAAATGGTTTTGTGAAATATAAATGTATATAGAATGAAAAATCCAATTTTTACAGTGAAAAACTTTGTTTTCTAGAAAATTCGAGTATCACGAAATTTTGATTCAAGGATATAACTTGAATCCTTAATGGAAGTCCTGATTTTTAAATCTTGTTTGATGATTTTTAAGCAACTAGATTGAGAGCAGTTTGTTTTTGCTCGAAAATTGAATTTTAATCAATTTCCGGCGACACGTTGATCTGTGGGTGTCGGGGTTGCGCGTGGAGGTGGACGAGCCTACGGTGGTGGTAGGAAAAATAGTCGGAGGTGGCGAAGATGACGGTGGCGATAGCGGCGTAGGAATTTAGTCGGTAAACCTAGTTTTTGAGTGGATTGGAAATTCGTGCACTATGTTTTCGTTCGAGCATCGAGTCGCTTGCGCTTTTGGGTAATGGTGGCTGGGTGGTTGATGAAGTCGAGGCCGGAGTCTCGAGTCGTCTAGTGGTCGGAACTGTGGAGACATGCCGTTGACAGGTTTTGGTGGGGTGATGGCTGGTTGTTTCCAAGTGCTGGAAATTGTTCGAATTCGATTGATCGAGTCGATCATCGATCTGGGTGGTCAGAGCGTTAGTGTGGGTCGTTGGCGACCTGTAGGGGGTGTCGAAGTTGGTCAGATCGTCGTCGATCAGATGTGCATGTGCACGAGCCTTAGAGTGATAGCCTGGGCGTTGTTGCCTGGAAAGAACAGAGGGGATTCACGCGTGTCTACTCGAGTAACTCGAGTCGTTTACTCGAAGCATGGGACAGGAGAACTCGAAGCAAGAAACAAAGGGTCTCGGGTCAAGTTGTTCCAGGCTTTTCAACTTGAACCTGATCCTATTTTCTGAAATTTAAAACCAAATTTAAACTTATAAATCAAGGTTTTAAAACTGAATTAAATTAAAATGTAAATATAGGTTCTAGTTTGAATGGAAATTTAGTTTGAAGATAAATAAAGTTTTAAATTCAATTTGTTTCATTAATATAAAAGCAATCTAATGTATGGGAGAATTTGGATTTAAAATGGATGTGAAATTGTAAATGAAAATTTAAAACAAGTTGAAATTTAAAAGTTAAACCTGGGATTAATTTTAAAATCTGATTTCAAGATTTTGAGATTAATTAAGTTTTATAACTTTAGTGTTTAAAATAAGTTAAATAAATTGAAAAGAAAAAGAAATTAATTTTAAACTCTTTAAGATTTCCTTTATGACCAATTGTTATTTAACATGTAAATTTAAAGTGTTAAGAAAATTTGCTTTAAACTTTATTGAAAGTAAATAAGGATTTATTTCAAACTTTAAATCTAAATTGGAATTTAAAAGGAAATTTGAAACAACGTTTTCAACTATATGGTAAACAACAATTAAATCATAAATACGAATGAGTTTACTTTAAATAATGAAGATTAATGAGTTCTTAATGGTTAATCAAATTATAATCAATAATGATTAATATAAGAAATTTCTTTAGAAAAATGATTAAAGAAATTTTTAATGAAGGTCATTAACTAAGATTATTTAAATAATTAATTAATGTGATTAATTGTAACAATCAATTGGATTGACTTAATTAACGATAATCATTTATGAAATTGCGTAAGTGTAATTACTTTATGGAAGTAATTAAGAAATTAATTGTTCATTGAAATTAATTAAGAATAATTAATTAAGGATTAATTATCAATTAAGGATTAAATTATGATTAATTAAAGGATAATTCATTAAATGTTTTGTAATTAATCGATTATTGATTACCACAACTAGTAAATTTATTCATAGAAATAAATCTGATTTAAATTAATCGGTCGATTAATAAAAATTCACTTGTGAATGTTTGGACCTGACTAAATGATTGAATTGTTGATATTCCTTGATCTGTGATGCTGTGTGGTATATTCTGATTTGTATGTGATCTGTACTGTAGTTTATTTATCTGGGATGAATGCAATATATTATCTGTAATTTATATATTTGTGATATGAGAATGAAAAGATAAGCATTATAGTTATACCGCTTATCAACTATATTTCTGTATTTTGATCTGTGATGATTGAATGATGTTGCACTACTGTGTGAAACCCCTAGACTACACCATACACACACAAATATGGATTTCACGTGGAAATCAGCTAAGTCACAGTTGATTTAAATTTAATGTTTTTGAAATGGAAATTTTAATTTCAATTGATTTTGGAAATGGATTTGGGTTAAATGTTAAAGCTTTTGGAAAGAAGTTTTAGATAAAAGTTATTTTGAATAACTTGGTAAAGTTTCCAATTTGAATAATTTAATCTGAATTTGAATTCAAAATTTGGAATTGAATTCCATGTTGGAAATTATGGTTAAAAGATGTTATAAATGTGTTTATATGAATTTAAACCATTTTAAAGGTATGGTTTTGAGAATTTGAATTTAACCCAAGGACTTTAACTCGTATAAATGAATCAGATTTTCCGAAATGAAACTGTTTGTTTTCAAATGATAAAAGCTTTCATATAAGAAATGAAATTCCAATTTAAGTTAAAGTAATTTCAAGTTTGAATTGAAAAAAAATGGTTTTCCAAGTATAAGTGAATTCTTTTTGAAAGCTATGAGTTAAATCTTGATTTAAAGATTTAATGAGTTAATCCAATTGAAATGGAAATCGATTTGGAAATCTATGAATAGATCTTTGTGAAACTGGGTGAACTTTGTGAGATGAATCTTTTTGTAAAAGATTAAAATGGTGATGTGTTTTTACCATTTAAAAGAGAAATTTGGATAATAAGTTGTGACTTAATTGAAATCCCAATATCCATATGTTTTAAAATATTGCGCTCACTATTCGGTTTAGCCGGGAGAGGGCTTTGTGTCATATAACCCATTCCGAATAGTGATACGACGTTATGGATTGCAATTGAAGACCGGTGTTGAAGACCGGGTATTTGTGAGAATGATAGGATAACCTATCGATTGTCTCTGCACAGAGTCGCGCCCGATATAGAGATTCCCTAAGTGATGGGAAGTCCAATCGGGATTGTGAATACCCGGATTGCAAGGGCTTCTTTAGAAGTGTCTTCGGTTCTGTTCGAACCCGGAACAGACTTGTATGGTTGTATGTCTGACGCTACACTTTGAGATATAAAGCTGATTTCTTTCAAATACATTTCTGTTTGGTGGCGGAGAATTTATTCTCTTAGCTTAACACCCTTCTCTGAGACGTACGAGCTCAGAGGTTATGTAGTTGAAGGTTATCAGTGATATACTCCCAATTTGGTAGTGTGGCATGCTGAGTGTTGCTGTGTGTTGATGGTCATTTGCTGATCATTTGTTGATCAAAGCATGGTTTTGTGAAAAGCGTAGCTTTGTGGACGAGATCTCATCGAACCTCACAAACCGGAAATGGTCAAAACAGGAAAGATGCGGCAAGGTTATGAGGGTCGCTCCCTTTAGGGTATGTCATTTCCTTCTGGAAAAAGGTGGTATCATGGTATGGAGCCCAGATATTTACCTGTGTGGTTGCTCCAATCTCATTTACTGTGTGATTGTTGCTGTGTGATCGAGGCGCCTCGGATAAAGGTCCCAAAGGACCGGGGGGTGGCATATTCGTGTAGTAGTTACCTAGTGTAAGAGGTAACCCGGCCTTGTGTTGGCAGAGAGCTAGTTAGTTCTCGAGACGTCTATCCAGAGGCGTACCCATGTGGCAGTAGGAAGTTCCTTAGCCTGACCATTTGTTGGAAATCCAATTCCCAATACGAACCCTGTACGGTTTTAGTTGTAGAACCTGCCATTTACTTATGGTGGTCACCACTGTTTAGATGGTAGCTATAGTAGGCATAGTTCGAAATGTCTATGCTGGCTAAGATTAATATTATACTTTCGAAATGTTTTCCACTATGCACTAATAATAATATCCAATGATTTTGCATAGTAAGCATGTTTGACTATCATAAGAAGAAATCTCCTCCAATTCTGCGTTTGTATTGTGTGTGTGGCGGGAGGTCTTATGGTAGTTTCATTTTCCAAAAGCATTGCGGATTCCAATGTTCAAAATTCCTTTGTTGTTTGTTTAAAGATAAACTATTTTTGTTACTCACACCAGTCCCATGACTGACTCGGAGTTTATTGTTCCCTTCCTAAACTCTAGGTGCCCACAATTTTCCACACGGACAGTCTAGAGTTGGGTTTCTTTTTCAGATAGTCAGGTTTAGTAGACTAGTTGGAGCTAGTTCAATTTTTGGAGATCACGACCGATGTTACTTACCTTGGTGCAACGTGATGGTGGTTCGAGCTTGATGTTGGAGAAATTGGACTCATTCTCTTATGAGGATCATTTGGAGTTATTACTTCTGTTATTTCCGCTGTATCACTATTTGTCTCTGATATTGTTGTATCATATTGATATCATTGTTGTATATCATTCTGGATATTGTATTCATTGGAGTTGTATATGATATCATTGTTTTCTTTCTTCCGCTGTGTTGTTATACTTAATGGTGTTATAAGCTCTGGTGAGCCAGATTCGGCGTTTAAATCTGTGGCATTTTGAGTACAAGTGAAGTACGGGTGCCGATTTTCGAAGGCCGAGTTCAGGATCGCTACAGAAAGAAGAAAATAAAGATAGAACAGAATCTTACACGAATAGAATATCATATATTATTTCAACATATAATCTTTATAGCAAAAAATTTTAAAATACATTTATCAAAGTTTAACTTAACATTAATATGGACAGTTACAAATATCCATCCTTGCAAATGTGGAATACAATAGTACATGAGTGTGGTGGAAATGGATAACAATCTTCAAAAGAATCTTCTAACTCCATGCTCCAAGCTCTTCCAAAATGCTCCAAACAAAACCTAACTACTAGGCTGCTCGAAAAAATAAGGCACCCAGAGTTTAAGGTAAAAAATAAAAAAACTCCCGGTCAATCATGGGACTGGTGTAAGAAACTCAACATACGAGTTTTTAAAATCAAATGGTATCTCATAAGACCATGCGCACATAAACACGGAATGAGATTTTACATTATAATAACCAAATCATTCTACATAAAATCAAGTTATATTATTTTAATGACATTCTTTGAAAATCTTTCAAATAAACATATCTAAATAGCCGAAATTGTTATATTAGTTAAATTTGATGGCATAATAGGTTTACAACTAAGTCCGAAGGCACTTGTTGGAGATTTGAATTTCCAATAATAGCGAGGTGAGGGACTACCTCCCATACAATATATTTCTTGAGGAATGTATCGAGGATTGACATCTTCGAACCCTGTGTGAATTAATACCGGCCTACCCGAAACCAATAGATCGTACAAATAGCACCGAATATGATATCACCCCGGCCGTTCCCGATATCTAAGAGCTCTTATACCATACACCACATTTTTTGTACCCGACGTCATAGTAGGCGCAAAATAAATCTAAAAAGGTGATATCATACCCTAATGGTTGCGATCCACTTATCCTTAAAGCAACCCCAGTTTCACAATTCCCCGGATGTGAGGCTTGAGGTAACATTTACCTTTCTTAGAACATTTTCACTTAAAATGCCACATTCCCATTTCCAACAACACACTATTGATTTCAACAAAAGTACAACCTCTGAGCTTGTACGTCTCAAAGAAGGGTGTTAATTATAATAAGAGAGTTACCTTCTACACCACCAAACAGATGTACGTTTGTAGAGATCAATGCACTATGATCTTAGAAATGCAAGTCAGACATCTATCCATACAAGTTGTCCAAGAAAAGGACAAACTGAATGCACTCCGTTACCACATCATGTTGAGCATCTCCCTTAGGATTTGTAGTGAGTAGTCCTTGCATACGAGGATCCCAGAACGAAGGGACCACTGCTATTTATTTATCTCGAGAGCTACTCCAAAATTATCAACAAGCAGTCCTTCCATTATGAAGATCCCCACCTTCAACTTCATTGTCATTAACATGTCTTCACTTTCGAATTCGTAAATTGGTTTTGAAGTGCCCTGGCTTTTTCCAAATGTTATAAACCTTGTATTTATAATGCAATTGTCCAATAGAATTGTCAAATTTTAGTACACCAAGTCAAGCTTCAGATTTGAGAATATAGGAGAGAAAGATGGAGTATTTAGAGCCAAAAAATTATCTCGGTACCGACCTAGAGTGGTTGGTACCAATCTGATTTTATAAGGGAAGGTTGCTTTATCTTCCTTTCCTTGGTCTTTTATATTCGATCTATTACACTTCGAGCACTTTTTCTTAAAAGTCATTTTGTTTTCGAGAGGTTCCAACATCTCTAGTACTTGTCTTCTTTCCATTAGAGCTTCCTGGGAGTTGGTCATCTACTCCTTGAGAAATGGCTCCTTGATGATCACTTAAGCCAATAGTCCATGGGCCTTAACTCAAGACCCAAGTAGCTCGCACAAAAAGTGCTTAGTATTGATCAGAAAGGGATTGGTACCGACTGCTTTTCCTTACTCCATTCTTGCTCTGAGCCCTCCAAGTTTCTTCTATTATCCTTCCAAGCATGCCTTCAGGTCCTCGAATCATTTCACCTTCATTTTGACATCCAGATTTGTTTGAAAGCCGCTTGATTAAAATGTTGGATAACACTTGCCTCTTAGAGTATGTTTTCTTGGAAACAAAGCATGCTATAGAACAAGACAAACATATGCTATCATCCATATACGTATGTTGGTTATCCAAGAGTTGCTTTAAGGCATTGCCTCCATTCTATGGATATCTATTCGATTGCTTTGTATAGTAGAGATTCCATTCTTTATGATAATGACTAGATATTCACTCTGGATATTATTCCATACCGTAGTCAGGTACACACTATCTTCCTGTTGCTTTTCCTCTATTTCTCCTTTAGTTCCAGGTCCAAAATTCATCTCGGTACCGATATGTTCAATTCGGTATCGAGTTATTTTCCTTTTCAATTCGACATATGTATTAGCCTATTTCTCTCTTTACTCATTCACTTCTCTACTTCCTATTTGTTATCTCCTTGGTACCAACCTACCACAACTTCATTTCCTTCATCCAATTCGATCACCGTCGACTTGCTCGTGCCGCCATCTGATTTCCCTTCCAATTGATGCCGACTTCTTAGAATAGGTCGATCCCGACCTCTCAATCCTTAGATCTAAGATCTTGAATAGAAAAGGTGGGTTGCCACCATTGAGTGATGATGGATTTCGCTACCGGCAATGTCTTGGGATCACTGTCGTTGGTGGATGGTCGGGACTTTGGGGTAGTGGTCGACTCTTACACCATATTGATTGCTGCAAGCCCTAGGTTACTCCTTGGTTAAACACACGTTTGACTCAAAGTAGGAATATATGATCCTTAGCAATTTTCTCATCATAGCTCGAATTAAATGAGGATACCTCAAACAATTTTCTGCAATCAAATTGTTTTGTCGTCCAAAATGCGGGAACTGCTTCCTGCCAAAATTGGACAATCATTATCCATCGTTTCATGCTCCAATGCATCATTCGCTCGTGCATCTGATTGGCCATGGTCTCCATTTCGTCTCTAGTGATGTAGATCGAAGCTGGCTCCTCTCCAGCACCAGAGGATGCCTCTTGACTTCCTCCTTGTTGGCTTCTTTCAGCCCTTTGCCTTCTACTTGTTTGCCGAGTCATTGTCTTTCAAATCTTCAAGCTTTCAAATCTGAACTTCAAATCTTGCGTAGCGGGTCCTGAGTTTCAGTTCTGAGTGAAAGCACCAAAGTGTTTGCGCCAAAAATGGTCACAAACCCCAAGTGTTGTGAAAGCACCAGTGTATGAATACAAATCAGCAATATTCAAACACAAATATCAGATCTAAACAAGCAACAAACAACAATCCAGAAATAATGAACAATGACACGCAATTTATAATGGTTCGGCTATCTCCGGCCTACGTCCACTTCAAGGATTTTTATCTTTTATTGATGTTCTTCGCTGATTACAGATGATTACAGCAAATACAATGAATGAATCTGAATATGACAGCAATGGAAAGGAGTAGAGTTGAATCCGGTAGAGTCTGGACGTTGAATGGCCAAAAGATCCCTTTTATGTAGGCTTCAGGGGGCTATTTATAGGCGTAGGAGGCTGAGATCGCGCCCAAACTTCGGGAGATTCTTTCAGGCACGTGAGTGGGTCCACGCGCCCGGTCCCACCAAGTTTCAACTCCATCTGGGATCGATTCGAAACAACTTCGTATCGATCAGAAAATGCTCCAATCGAGCTGAAACTTGGCAGGATTGCTCTTTACCTTGTGTGGAAGCTACTGTGAAAATTTCGTTGCATTTGGACCAGCGGTTTGTGAGATATGATCGATACGAGTTGAAGTTTCTCGGTTGGCTGTTCGCTTCGAGTCCCTCACTTCGAATCCATGACTTCGAATCGATGGTTGCACGTGATAACGCGGCAACGCGGCGCGCACTCCTCGCATCGATCCGCCCTTTGCTCCGAGATGACCGTGTCGACTCCATGAATTTCGCCTTGCTCGTATCGAAGAATAACACGTCACCCAGGCTCGTTGACCTAATGGATACGAACAAGTCTCTGCTCATGGATTCGAGCATGGTCCCATGATGGATACGAAGCAGTGGCTCTCTGATGGATGCGAAGTTGACGTTAGGTGACTGTTACAAAGCGGATTACTTACCGATGGATTCGAACAAGGAGCCATGCCGATGGACTCGAATAAGTCTCTCCGGCCAAAGGTTGATCGACACGAAGTCCATCGATACGAAGTGCGGCCTACTGATGGATACGAACGGATGGATTCGAATGAGAGGCTGCTCTGATCGTTAAGATATTGATGGATACGAAATGAGGCCCATTGATGGATTCGAACAGGTCGACACTTTGGTTTTCTGATGGATACGAACAACACCTTGTATCCAACTTGTATTGATCATATCTCATTCATACGAACTCCGATTATCCTGAAATCTGAAACGTTGGCTTCCATGGCTTTGCTTGTCATGTCTTGTCAATTGCGGCCCGATCCGGACTCGGACAAAATTCATCGATATCCATGGTTACCCTGCAACGCATAGCTGAAAATTCATGACTAGTTATTATCGGTTTTTAGTCAGTTTTGGGTATCTCAGCTTTGCCAAAAAGTGGGATAACATATATATACATACATACTTATATATATATATATTTTTTAACTTAAGATTTATAGGAGGAGATTACTTCGATAAGCTATTTAATGAAGAAGGTGGTAGCACTACGATCGAGCTTGAGGACTCTTTTGATGACACCAGTAGACATTTTTTTGGAGAATTCAAGAGTTTAAGGTAAAGGAGGCGCTAAAACGGATGAAAGCGGGCAAGGCATGGGGCCTGATGGCATTCCCATTGAGGTGTGGAGATGCCTTGGAGATGCAGGAATAGCCTGGCTAACTAAGTTGTTCAATAATATTTTCAAATAAAAAAAGATGCCAGATGAGTGGAGAAGAAGCATATTAGTTCCAATTTTTAAGAATAAAGGAGATATTCAAAGTTTCACAAACTACAGAGGAATTAAGCTTGTGAGTCACACAATGAAGCTTTGGCTGAGAGTCATTGAACATCGATAAGAAGGATGACTAGCGTTTCAAAAACCAATTTGGTTTCATGCTTGGAAGATCGACCACAAAGGCGATTTTCTTGATAAGACAACTTATGGAAAGGTTTAGAGGGCAAAAGAAGGATCTACACATGGTATTTGTCGATTTGGAGAAAGCTTATGACAAAGTGCCAGGAAAGGTTATGTGGTAGGCTCTGGGAAAAAAAAGTCCCAAAAAGTACATTACCCTTATCAAGGATATGTACGATGATGCTGTGATTAGTGTCAGAGCATGTGAGGGTGAAATCAGTGACATTTCCATTAACATAGGATTACATTAAGGGTCAGATTTGAGCCCCTACTTTTTGCCCTAGTGATGGATGGGTTATGAAAGGTATACAAGGTGAGATTCCATGGTGTATGCTCTTTGCTAATAATGTGGTGCTAATTGACAAAAGTAAGATTGGGGTTGATTGACAACTGGAGTTATGGAGATAGACTTTAGAATCAAAGGGTTTTAGGCCTAGCAGGACTAAAACAAAGTATATGAAGTGCGAGTTCAGCAGTGTAAGGTCAAAGGATGGAGATGTCACTCTGGCCGGACAAGTAGTGCCCAAGAAGGAATCCTTTCGATATCTAAGATCAATGTTGCAGTATAATGGTAAGATTGATGAAGATGTTAGTTTTAGAATTTGAGTGGGATGGGTGAAAGGGCGACAAGCGTCTAGCATTCTCTATGACATGAAAGTCCCACAGAAGCTTAAAGGAAAGTTCTACATAACGGCAATCAGGGCTGCGATGTTGTATGGTGCAGAGTATTGGCCTACTAAAGGCCAACACATCCAGAAGATAAATGTAGCAGAGATGCGTATGCTACGATGGAGCTGCGGTCATATAAGAAGAGACCGAATTAGAAATGATGATATACGTAATAAACTTGGAGTAGCACCAATTGAGGGGAAGCTAGTCCAATTACTCTTAAGATGGTTTGGACATCTCTAACAGAGGCCTCCCGAGGCACATGTGCGTGTTGGAATTATAGGCCGCATCGAATGCTCAAAGATAGTAGAGGCCGACCAAGGTTGACATGGGAGTAGGAATGGCAATGGGGCGGGTTGGGGCGGGTTTCCTGTGCCCCAGACCCGCCCCGGGTTTTTTAGACCTCGCCCCGGACCCGCCCCGTAGACCCGGTGCGGGTCCGGAATTTTGCCCCAAACCCGAAACCCATACGGGTCAGGGTAGACCCGCCCCGCCCCGAGACCCGATGAGGTTTTTTTTATCGATTCAAAATTGTGCACTAATGTACATATATTTATATTTGTTGTTACTAAATGATACATTAAATACAAATAACAATGTATTTCCAATGATAAGGGAAGATAATAAAAATATGGTGTACGAAATAGTTCAAAAAAATATGCATATGTTATTGTATAATATCAATGATGCAGCTTAATACTATAAAATTTTATAGCTTATTGATTGGAACATTATAATATCCATGTCATAATCACACACACAAATACGCGTGTGTGTATTAACAAACCATCATTATAATACTAAATCGATTTTATGAGATCTCAGTAGTGCGGGTCGGGTTGGGGCGGGTCAGCCAAGCCCCGACCCGACCCTAGACCCGGAGCTCCCAAGAACGGGTCACGGGTCTACCCGCCCCAATGACCCAATGGGGCGGGTCTAGGCGGGCCAAAACAGGGGCGGGTCAACCGGGTTTGGACCCTAGACCCGCCCCATTGCCATCCCTACATGGGAGGAAGTAGTAAAAAGGGACTTGAAGGATTGGAATATATCTGAAGAGCTGGTGTTCGACAGAAGCGCTTGAAGGTTAGCAATCCACGTACCAGAACCACGAGCTAGGAGTTTTTTTGGCTTAGGGTTGGTTTAAGGGGTAGTGTTATAAGTTTTAGATTATAGGACTAGTGAATAGAAGCCTAAGACGTCGTGTTTGATCTTTGGTCAATATTACTATCAGTACCATTATTACTATTAGTATTATTATTTTTTCATCATGATTTTTTTAATCTTTATTTTTATTTTACTTAGTTATTATTATTATTTGTTTACTTATTTGACTTTATTTATTTATTATTATTATTATCATGGTTTTTATTATTGTTGTTGTTGTGGTTATGACTTTTAAATTGACTTTGTCACTTAGTTTTGGGTTCCATCTCTATCCGACCCCAACTTGTTTGGGAATAATGGCATAGTTGTTGTTGTTTTATATTTACATTTACATATATATAAAGGTATAAAAAGAATTCACTTAAAGAGACAATTAATGTAAGTGTAAACTAAAAGAGTGAAGTTGGAAAGGTAATTTATGTTGCAACCAAATTTAAGCAAAAAAGGAAAATAATCAAGTTGTGTAGTTGTGACGAACATGATTTTCAACCCTCGGAAATCGACACTAATTCATCCTCGGTATTCACGTGCCGCAAGTTCAAGTGCTGGAAAACCCGACCGTTAAAGGAAAGAAGAAAATAAAGACAGAACAGAATCTTACACGAATGGAATATCATATATTATTTCAACATATAATCTTTATAGCAAAAAATTTTAAAATATATTTATCAGAGTTTAACTTAACATTAACATGGACAGTTACAAATATCCGTCCCTGCAAATGCGGAATACAATAATATATGAGTGTGGTGGAAATGGATAACAATCTTCAGAAGAATCTTCTAACTCCATGCTCCGAGCTCTTCCAAAATGCTCTAAACAAAACCTAACTATTAGGCAGCCCGAAAAAATAGGGCACCCAGAGTTTAAGGGAAAAAATAAACAAACTCCCGATCAATCGTGGGACTAGTGTGAGAAACTCAACATACAAGTTTTTAAAATCAAAGGGTATCTCATAAGACAACGTCGCACATAAACACGGAACGAGATTTTGCCTTATGGTAACCAAATCATTCTACGTAAAATCAAGTTATATTATTTTTAATGACATTCTTTGAAAACCTTTGAAATAAACATATTTAAATAGCTGAAATTGTTACATTGGTTAAATTTGATGGCATAATAGGTTTACAACTAAGTCCGAAGGCACTTATTGGAGATTTGAATTTCCAATGAATAGCGAGATGAGAGACTACCTCCCATACAATACATTTCTTAAGGAATGTATCGAGGATCGACATCTTCGAACCCTCTGTGAATTAATACCGGCCTACCCGAAACCAACAGATGGTACAGATAGCACCGATTATGATATCACCCTGGTCATTCCTAATATCTAAGAGCTCTTATACCATACACCACTTTTTTTTACCCGACGTCATCACGGGCGCAAAATAAATCTAAAAAGGTGATATCATACCCTAATGGTTGCGATCCACTTATCCTTACAGCAACCCCAGTTTCACAATTCCCTGGATGTGAGGCTTGAGGTAACATTTACCTTTCTTAGAACATTTTCACTTAAAATGCCACAATCCCATTTCCAACAAAACACTATTAATTTCAACAAAAGTGCAACCTCCGAGCTTGTACGTCTCAGAGAAGGGTGTTAATTATAAGAGAGTTACCTCCTACACCACCAAACAGATGTACGTTTGTAGAGATCAATGCACTATGGTCTTAGAAATACTATGTCAGACATCTATCCATACAAGTTGTCTAGGAAAAGGACAAACCGAAGGCACTCCCTTACCACATCATGTTGAGAATTTCCCTTAGGATTTGTAGTGAGTAGTCCTTGCATTCAAGGATCTCAGAACGAAGGGACCACTGCTATTTATTTATCTTGGGAGCTACTCCAAAATTATCAACAAGCAGTCCTTCCGTTATGAAGATCCCCGCCTTCAACTTCATTGTCTTTAACATGTCTTCACTTTCGAACTCGTAAATTGGTTTCGAAGTGGTATTCGGATAAGAATCGCTCAAATCTGATCTCGGTTCCTTCAAACCAATCATCGATAAATTGATGTTAAGTAAATAGGTGCTTATCATTTGATTAATTACTTTCTCTTTATCTGAAATATATTCCAGAGATATAAATCTTTGAAACCTTTCTTTCCGGTATATACGGAATCACTAAACCTCCTTTATCAAATCTTTTTTTAATTAAAACCTTTTTTAATCTTGGAATAATTCCAAAACATTTCATCATTTACTTAAAAAGATATTTCCAAATCATTTATTTAAATCTTTGTAGAGATTTCCTATTTCAAAATCATAACTTTTAAACGAGTCAAAAACAATGTTATTTAAGACATCGTTTATTGTAAATCGAAAACAATAAATTTTAACTAAAAGGATATTAAAATAATTCCAAATCATTTGTTTAAATCTCGACAAAAGATTTCTTATTTCCAATACAAATCTTTTTAATAGGTTGAAACCATATTAACTAGGATGGTAAATCCAAATTAGTTAGCATTCAGGTAAAATGGATCCATAGAAATTATAGTAATTCTACTCAACATCAATTTCCGTATTCAACCTTTACTATCCGTTGAATAGCGTGAACTCACCTTTTAAATTCACACGGATAGTACGAGTTCCTTCTTTGGAATTTAATACCAAGAATAAGAAGATTATTTCTATACAACCCAAGTTATATTAAATTTGAAAAAATTAAATTTTTTGTACTTGCCTCGTTCTGACATTTCAACCTTATCTATTCCTCATCCAGGAAAGAGGCTCGGTGAGCCAGGGCACTGGTTGCTCCTGAACATCTACTCATCGGCTTCTAGTGCCAAGATTAAATCACTTGTTTATAACAACTTTTCTTTAAATTATTTATTTAAACTCTTTAAAATAAATTTTAAAACCTCCAAATCATCATTAAAATACTTAATTTTTTATTTGAAAGTATTCATAAAAGTTTTGTGAAAGAATACTTAGGCATAAAACCATATTTGAAAAGTTATTAAAAGTGCTGCAAAAAATGCTGTGAATAGTGCTTTTAAGCTTATTTGATTAAAACAACTTTTCTATCGTTTAGAAATCTATTTTTATAACTCAGACCTCTTTTAAAACATTTTAAAATATTTATAGGATTTATCCCATATTTTTAAGAATTAAAAATATCAATTTTAAAGAATTTATCGTTTTGGTTTCCAAACTGCCAAACCGCGACAATTTTGAAAACTTGATTTGCTCATATTTCAAAATCTACTAAACGAAATTTTAATCTTTTTCTTTTGATTGAAAATAATGATTATAAGAGTTTGGAAAATTCTTAATACAAAGAATTCCATCTCTGAATCCATCGTATAAATGGATTTAACTTTTTAGGCGCGAAATCGTGAACTGCTGTTACGCGACGTGCCTATTTTTAACTCAACTTTCATAACTTGTCCAAACTTCATCAAATTGGATTTTAGTGTTTACAAAACATTTATAAACCATTTTAAATCATTTCAAAGAGGTTTAACAATCTCATATACGCTATTTCATTTATTAAAGGAAGGTGATTTCCTTTGTGATATTCGACGTGTATTAAACATAAATCATTTTAACATCTAAATAAACATATAATCAATATCCAAACTTGATGATAAAACATAGTAAACATCCATAGCAATCATATCACATCATATATATATATATATATATATAAGGTTTTATAGAGTTTTCTCACCTTCATTGGTTTCTAACTTCACGAAAATTCTCTACACAGCTTCGCTACGATCGAATTAAAGCCTACGGAATCAAGCCTTGGACCTTTGAAAAGCCACGGCTTATGCTCGCAAATGGAAATGTGCTTGGCCTTTGTTGTAGGAGGTGGGGGCCGTGGGGTTTGAGTGAGGAAAAGAGTGATTTTCCTTGGTTTTGAAGTGGATTGCTTATGTATATATACTTATATAAATTTAATTCTTTTTGCAATATTTTTCTTCATAATTTCCTTAATGTAGGAAGCCATTGAAAAGCTTGAGAATGAGGAAGAAGATAAAGTAGAATAGTGTCTAAAATTATGAAGAGAATGGTGGGTATTTATAGGAAAACTATGAAAATAAATATCTAAATGTATAATTACTCTTTTACCCATTGCCTACACCCCCTCCATCCCCTCAAGACGTACAGCAAGGCCACCCCCTTTTGTGCTTCCATATGTGTGACGATGATGGTGCGTAAGTGAGTTGATGTTTGCTTTTTAGGGTAGAAAATATCCTGGATATTTATACTTTTTACTATATGTAAATTGTAATGAAAATGGTAAGTATATTTGTATGCATATATGTGTTCATGTATATGTTAGGGTGTGCATGTGTATGTTATATATGTTCACAAGTGATATAAACAAGGCTGCAACAACTTTAAACAACTTCTATTCATTAAACCGTTGAAATTCGGGAAGCCGATTCCCTGTCACATTTTCACTTATAAATTAACAAAATTTTAAAAATAATTTCCCATCATTATAAATTAATTAAAATGATCTTATTTTAATTATAAAACCATATAAATAAATATTAAATAATTGTTTACAAAAACTGTTGATATATCGACAAAGCGATACTAATTTTCTTATATTTTCAAATCAAGTATATGTCTTTATAAAATTATTATAAATGATTTACTACCACTATATAACTAATTAAAATTAATTATTATCATTTTAAAAACAATTATTTTAATAATTATAATAATTATTAAATCATTAAATCATAATTTAAATTCATAAATCAATTAGTAAATACGATGCCATTATTGATGATGTCATAAATGCATTTTATTGCCAAAAATAAAATAAATAATTTTATTTCATATTCTTGTTTAAATGGATAAATAAGTATGTATCCAGCTCCGGCGCAACATCTGATAATTACAGAGCTGTTTATTGATAAAACAGTTTTCGATTATTTTATCGATATTTTTCAAAGTATATATTTTTGTAAATACTTTTTCAAAATAAGATTACCATCATTATTTATTATTTAAGACAAAATAATCTATGTTGAAAAGCTTATATTTGAATATTTTCAAAAATAAACATAATTTATCAAAGTGATAAATTTGTGGGTTGTTACAGACTCCCCTCCTTAAAAGAATTTCGTCGTCGAAATTACAACGTAAAACTCAAAGGTGTTTGCCCAATATATTTACTTTTAAACTTACTCTCATATGATGTATATAGATCATCCGTACAAAATCTTTGATTCAATCTTACGATTTGAATCCACAACTTTACTTCCGAACTAGTAATAATCCTACTATTCTCTAGTGCGGACTTTGATCAGGCTCGAAAACTTCTATTTTCTTTGCATAGCTCTCAACTATGATAGAAAATGTGAGGATCCGACTACATATACTCATCAATGTTTGTAACAACCCTAGATTTTGTATAATATTTAAATTGGACTTTATTTTATTTTTAAATTATTTTTAATTTTTTTTATTTCAAACATTTCATTTTTAAATATAAATGATGATTATTAAGTGATTTATAGTTCAAATTAGTATAATTTGAATATTTTACTGTAAAGTGAATTTCTGGTCAAACCATTCAAACTTTGACTTTTAAACTTCAAATTTAAATTATTTTAAAATCTTAAATTTTATCTTTTATTATGAAAATAGATGTAATAACTTGAACACTGCTTTTCGTTTCGTTGAAAATGGAGTTAAACAGTGAAAGTTGTGTATATTTCAATATTGACTGCAATTTGTTTATTCTGCAATTTTGTTATTTTTAAAATTGTATAAATTATATTTTATTGTCATATTTCATTTTAATCTGGATCAATATGTTATTTTATGAATATTTTGACTTTCAAATATTTTTAAAATGATAATAGGATTTTTCCAAAATTTACTGTAATTATTCCCTATTTTTAAAAGGTTGTTTTCTATTCTTCTGCTAATTTCTTCATTTAAATTTTATTTAAATTAAAATTTATATATTTATTTGTGAATGCATTTTTACTTTTATGTTGTTATCTTTGTTATAAATATTTTTACAAGTCCATATAAATTTTCCAAAGTTCATTATGTTTATTTTCCATTTTTGTAGACTAGGTTTGCAATTTTGTGCTATTTTCTTATTTTAACCTTATATAATTAATAAATATTTATATATATTTTATATTTTGTTATATTTTCGAATTTGTAACTGAAATTATTATTATTTTCAGTAAGGTAAACTTATATGATTAAATTAAGGAAATTTGAAAGGTTTTAAAAGCTTTTGAAACGTAAAGTCGTTTCACCTCCTAAGTCGTTTCTTTTACCGTTTCCTCAATTACTCTTTGGCCGTTTTTTTCTCTATTGTATAGCCGTGTATTTTCCTTCCTATTCACGTGATAAACTTCTCACTTTCCATCATCAAACTCACGGCTAGAAGTATTGAAGGTAATGGCTTCCATTTCATCTTCTTCTTCCTTTGTTTTTCTACTTTTCTATTTGAATTTTGTACTTGTTCTCACCTTCATAGCTTGGCTCCTCCTCAATCAGATCTGACCTGACCTCCACCACCCCCTTCCTCTGACCATCACCCATCCTACTACCTCTCCATTTCAGGCCGAGACAATCCAAGGTGAAGACCACCACAAAATCCACCAAAAACCATCACAAACTATCACTTATGGCCTAGAATTGTCATCTCCTCCTTCTACCACCATTTGCCGCCACTACCACCACCACCTCTGACCTGACCTCCACCCTCTGCCACATCACCCAACACCATCTGGACCCACTGGCCATGCTCCATAGCTTCTGGCCCACTACACCACAAAGCTGTTTTAGCCACACCCCTATCCGCCTTATTTGATACGGCTCAAAGCCGTATCAAATTTGATACGGGTAAAAGCCGTATCTAAACGTTTAGATACCGTTTTTAGCCGTATCAAATTTGAGCCGTATCAAATTCGTTCCTTCCCCCATTTTTTTTCATTCCTTCCCTCGTTTTTTTTCGTTCTCCGCCAAATTCATTCCTTCGCTCGTTTTATTTCATTCTCCCCCAAATTCTTCCCCTAACTCACGACCACCCCAAATTCATTCCTTCCCTCATTTTATTTCATTCTCCCCCAAATTCTTCCCCCAAATTCTTCAGCTCAAACTTCTATCAGCCGCCTTTCTTTTTCCTTCACATAATCGGGGCTTTCAGGTATTCTGATGCTCTAAAACAGATATCATTTGGATGGTAATCGGGGCTTTCAGGTATGATTGTATGATTTTTATTTACCATTCATTTCCTTTATTTTTGTTATGATTTTTATTTTTTAACCATTTTATGTTAATTTTGAATACTTATCTCATATCACTTTTTGCAGATTTTTTGTGATTGGCAATGCTATAGCAACAGGGTTCTTGGTCCTCTCACTTCCATTCTCCATAATATTGATCATTTGCCCTAGCTTTGTTGGCCTTCGTCTCCTGCTCCTTGTATTTGATCTGGTTAGTTCATCTCTCGTTTCATTTTATGTTTTACATTCATTTTTGTCTGGTTTAACGTTTTTGGCATTTTGGCAGGCAATGGTAGTGTTGACGACAGCAGCAGCATCAATAGTGCAACTAGCCCACACTGGAAACTCGAAAGCTAATTGGGTTGCGATTTGCTTGAGATTTGATGGGTTTTGCCAACAGATAAGTGGAGCTGTTGTTGCTTCCTTTGTTGGTATGATCTTTATTCTCTTTTTGGTTCTCATGTCTGCTCTTGCTCTAAGGAAACATTGATTTGTAATCAAGATTCAAGTATCATTTATTTCTGCACTGTAATTTGATGAATATTCGTATTCAGCTTGGATTTATCATTGAGCCGTTTATTCAATGGAATTGTTTTTGTATGTTTATGAAATGAAATTCCATTTCCTTGTTTGACACTCTGATCAGAAAATCTACTTGAATTTTCCAAAAAAAACGATATATCCTTGCATCCAATAACAACACAAACAAAATACTAATTTTGAAGACAAGAAACACCATAGCAGCCAGCAGGGACATGTATAGTGGCTATCAAGCTTGAAAGACATTCCTTCACTCTAGCCCAATTAAACCAAAAGGTTGACGTCTCTTAAAACCATTACATTAACCAGTACCAACATTCATAAAAAAATGGAATCTTCATTGTCCGAAGCACATAAGCAGCTATATGTAAAAATTTGCCTAGCTTAAAAAAATAACTATAATAGAGGATAAAGTTCAAAGATACAAAATATTAGTCAAAATTTCCCTACTGAATACTACTCAGTAAATGAATGATCGGAGAAGAGGGGAAAAAAATAATCTTGCTCAGTGGAATAGTAAACAATCCACTTCAGTAGTAAAGGGCATGAACAATTAGAACATGCCGGATAATTCAGTTGAGGATGAGTATTTAAGCTCCCTTAACTTTACGTGGTGATGGTTGTCGAAACATATTGATTAGATCATCGAGTCCCTGTTTTAGATGCAAAATTTGGATACCTGAAAGCCCCGATTACATGAAGGAAAAATAATTCAAATATTTGGATGGTTCTGTGCTACGATTTTAAGCTTTTGTAGTGATCCTTTTGCACATCACTATTAGTGTAGAATGTTCAAATATTTTTCAAAATTAAAGATGCAAAGACATATATTCAAGGACATTTGACTGTTTTTGCACCAAATGTAGAGATTTTGTTTCATATTTCCATAAACGTTTATGAATAATTCGCAGTTGTGAGCAATACATATATTCTTTGACATGTGCATATATATGTTTCAGGGGAAGTATTTTTGAATTGGTTTGGTCTGCAGCCTAGAATCTGCATCACGGACATGGAGCTTGTTAAACAGATTCTCTCCGACAAATTTGGATCCTTTGTAAAATCGAAAACGGACCCACGTTTGCTGGCACTTTTAGGTAGGGGATTGTTTTTTACAGAAGGTGAGGAGTGGGATATGCATAGAAAAGTAATAAGCCCTGCTTTCACCATGAACAAGCTCAAGGTTCATTCTCTATTCATATTTTTTCTTTTCTTTCAAAGACATAGTTTAAATGTATAGGCAGGGAACCGAGTCTTGCATGTATTTTGGTTCGTTGATTCAACATGCGTTAAAAGATCATCTTTCAAAAAAAAACCATGGGTTAAAAGATTTTGACTTGTTCATTGGATCTATATTTGATCATTTGGTATTAGCTATAAATGTGAATGCATCTATTTCTATCTTCCTTAGGAGTTATAATACTATGTTGTTACTATTTGCAAAACTATTTTCACTTGAATATAAATTTGAACATTCGAAAGTCCGCATCCAAGACTATAGGGTAAGATGTTTTGTCCAAACAGAATTTGTTCTATTTTATCATGTAGAAATTTACATAACATATAGTAGCCTGATTACAACAATGTATTTGTGTTTTATTCTCCCTAACCTGATTAGAGCATGTTTCCAATTCTACCTTGGTACCAAATAAAATGTCAATATAGATAGTAGTAGATTGTGTTTTGCTCTAGGCCTAAACACTTCACTTGCACGCATAGACTCGTCTTTTCGTAATCAGGGTTACGCATGCTGTGCTTCTGGGTATGATCGAAAGGAAGAAGGGTGCTATTGTTAATATCGGGTCGGGTGCTGCAATTGTTATTCCTTCCAACCCGCTTTATGCGGTGTACGCTGCTACTAAAGCGTGAGTACCTTTGTCTTCCTGTTAATGTTTTCGTTGATATGCTTAGTCTGTTTTAGGTTGGTTGACTGGAGTTCCATAGAAATCAGTATACGAGTTAACATTGGCATGAAACAGTTTGAAATTAAATATGACTTTGATTAATCCGAACTAAAATTTTCATCCAGTAGGAAGTTCGGTTTTTATTGTGTGCTATTTTATTTTATTTTTTATTTTTTTCTATTTCTATTTCTTATTTAGTTTTTTTAAAATGAAGCAGACATATTTGACAGAGTTGGTTAATTATTGTATAAATAACTATCTGTTAGCAACTGATCCTTGACAGAGTTGGTTAATTATTCGAGAAGTTATGAATTGATCCTTGTCTATCTATTAGCTAGTAAAGATAATTCTTCATTTTTCTTCAAAATGATCAGCACCTCTACCTTACCATGCTGGTTTTAGTAAATAACAGAACAGCAAGTGCAAGCGAAATCGTAAGTATTGATGCTATTGTGACGGTCTCCTGATAACTGCTGAATAGGTGCTAACCAACGCCTAATTTATTTGTTAGGTCGCTACAGCTCTTCATGATAACTGCAAAGCTGTTCTTGTGGGAGAAAGGACATATGGCAAAGTCTAAAAGGGGTTGCCAAACTTTGATTCCACGGTTTATTTTTCTCAATATAAAGCTTGTTTTGTTAAGTATGGCAGTGATGAATATGGTTTGTGGGTAACTGTGGGGTATTTTAGGTGGCAAAAACTTGTTGAACAGTAGCAAGTATGTGGAGTTGGGGCTGTTGTGGTTGTTGAGTGGTGAAGTAAGTGGTCGTTTGGTGGTCAGGGAGGATGGCCAGAGAATGCATAGTGAACTGTTTGTGTGTTCACTGAAATGATATGGGGTTGAAATGTAGCAGTGATTTGTAGGCAGAGTAATGGTTGGCGACAGGCAGTTTAAGAATATGGATAAAGTGAGGAAGTGATTGTATGTTGAACTGCAGAGGTGATGAGGTGGGTGGAATCTTGACAGCAGGTGAATGGTTGTATGGGAAGAGATGTTTGAAAAAAAATTGATGTTGCAATAGTTGATAGTTGATGCTTGTTTGTTTAGTGTATGGGTGATAGTTGATAGCAGTGTATGGGAAGTGTAGTTTGTAAGTGGATGGTTTAAAGAGGAGATGGAGGGGGATATTAGAAATACAAGAGTTGTTGCAGATGACCGTATATGGGTTTGGGTGGCCAGTTGAAGAAGTTTGTCGGTGATATGTTGATTGTATGCACAAAACAGTGAGAAGTTGTTTGTTGAAGTGATGTATTGTCAAGCAAAGGATGAGGCAGTGGAGAGGTATGCTGGCGTAGGTGGTCAGATTTTGATGACTGGGAACAGCAATGAGCATAGAAGAAATTATAGCAGAGTGCAAGACCTTCTTCTTTGGTGGGCAAGAAATAACTGCTCAACTATTAACATGGATAATGTTTCTATTAAGCACGAACCAGGACTGGCAGGAGAAGTTGAGGAATGAAGTCTTCGCAGAATGCGGCATGGAAGTTTTTCTTGCATTTAGATTTGATCTGAGAAATTAGATCTAACCATAGTGGAATGTTGATTACATCTGCTGAAGCATTTGCTTTAAATTCAAAAGGATTTTCTTCAGTCCTCATTCTTCTCTTATTGAAGAGCTGATGCTAGTGCTCTCTGCATTAGAGGTTTGTCGTTCAAAAAATTACTTATATTATGTAACTGTTGTAATGTATCGTTACTACTTGTTGCAATGTATATGCAATCAGTTCTGATTTGATCATCACCATTATATGCGCTAAAATATTTTGTGTTTTTTGTAGATGCTTTACCACCTCCAGAGCCTATCACTACCTGGACTATTTCTATTTCTATATGGTTTTCATTTTTATCTTTATCGTCTGTGTCCGTAGTGTTGCACTTTAATTTTTGTACTACAATAATATTCTATTATTGTGAATCAGACTAGCCAGAACAGATGTCTTGTATTGTGCTTGTATTGATAAACTTGGACTACGTTTTAATATTTTATGTCTATTTTGCAGTGCTTTGTGTTTCTTTTTGTATCCTTTTGTTTGTATTCTCAGTTATATTTTTTTCCTCGGTTAGTTTGCTATGGAAATTAATCTTGCTGCACCTTATTTTCAATGGTATCACCACCACCACATTCCATTGTGTTACTTTGTGGTCTGTGTTTATGTTTATCACTTGCTTTGGCACCCATTGCTCACCAATGTTAATTCTCTAGTTAGATATATCTATTACTGCTTTAAATACTGAAATATTAATGCATTATTTTTTTACTTTAATACATTAATTTGATACGGCTCAAAGCCATATCAAATTCCTGAATTTGATACGGCCCAAAGCCGTATCAAATTCATGAATTAGGCAGTGCTTTGAGCCGTATCAAATTCATGAATTAGGCAGTGCTTTAAGCCGTATCAAATTCATCAATTTGATACGGCTTTGGGCCGTATCAAATTATTAACAACGCTAAAATTTGATACGGCCCAAAGCACTGCCTAATTCCATTTGATACGGCCAAAAGCACTGCCTAATTGGCATTTCTGGTGTAGTGGCCGAGCCAAACTTTAGCAAAGAAATGATGTACTTGCCTTGTTCTTGCCTTGTTGTTGAAGTTTTATGCACCTAGACCTATGCACCATCTCCAAACCCACCTAGGCCGACCTGTTTGGACCCAAACCTAGCCCTTAGTCCCTGCCTTAGCTGAGCTTATTCCATCACTAACTGAACCATGTGAAGTTGAGAACAAGTGCAAACCATTCGATATGGTTTTGGGTATAGATTTCTTATGTTATTTGACGATAAATTTGTGTTGTAACTTATGTTTTATTGTATTGTTTTGTGTAAATGTTTGAACAAGTCAAATTGCTTTGGCTCTCCACTCTCAAATCATATTCATGCTCTCGTGCCTTCGAAGATTCTGTGTTGTGTGTTTTGGTCGTCATCTCCAGCTTAAACATGTGAGTGATTCTCACCAGACGATGTGTATTTATATAACTAGTAAACTGACACCATTTGAATCTGTAAAATTATATCATCCTGTTATAACTGTTATATTATGATCATATAATGTTTACCCCTGTTATTACATATGTTATATGATGTTATTCTGTTCATTTTATCAGTTTATCACACTGCAAGTTCCCTGTAGATTAGGTTCACTATGGGTTGAAATGATACATACCCGAACAGACTTTAGAATAGGGAAAGATCGTTATGGGCTGAAATGATAAGCCTAAGCGACTTTTTATTTATTTTATTTAACTTGGGATTGCGGGTTTGAAATGATAGAACCCAGTTTTTCTTTGTAAACTGTGGATTGAAATGATACATATCCGTATCACTTGACCTAGGCTAGAAATTTTTTATACAGATCCGTGGTTTATATATTTTTCTGAAAATTTTAAAATATTTTAAAAATGTAAATATTATGATATTTTGATTTAAACTTTATTAAAATGATTTCTATAAAATATTTGTGATTTTCTATAAATTAAATAAGTGAATTAATTAAATGTGAAGTAGAATTTGCAATATAAGTTAATTTTGGAATTTATGATTTTGTTTATAAATGGAATTTATGTAAAGTAAGAAAATATGACAAATTTGATTTAAAAGATGAATTTATTGATTTTATTAAGTAATAATAATTTTAAAAGTGTTAATGATTTTGTATAAATTAAATATGAAATAAATGAGTATTTAAGTTGAATTGTGTTGCTTAAATTGGGAAATTGTGAATTTTGTTAAAAGTGAAATTTTAATTAAGTAAAATAAATGGAAATAAGTTATATTTTGGAAATTTAAACTTAGTTGTTAAGTTAAGAATTTAATTAAAGAAATGAAATTTAATTGTTATTTAATTTGATCTTTGTATGGAAATTTGACTTTATAAAATCATAGAAATAAAGGTATTTAAATGATTGTTTTTAAAATGTGAAAATATATGATTTTATAAGTTAAAATGATTTATATTAAAAGTTAATTGTTTGTGAAATCGTAATTAAAAATCTGAATTTGATTTGACAGCATCTTTGAAATGTAATGTAAAGATATTACAACATTGGAAAATGCTGTAGTTGTTTTAAATGAACCAAATAGCAAATTTGAACTAAGGATTATTATAGCACTTTGTTAGTGCTATAGTTGTTAAATTTAACAAAATTTTTAATTGAAACTAAATAAAGATATTACAGCATTTTAAATGCCGTCTTTTGTTAATGAACTGTTTTTAAGCATAACATTTCGTAGCATTTTCTAAGTGCTGCGAAAGTTGAATTTTCTTTGTTTAATAAATTCAAATGAATAAATGATTTTTGAAAAAGATTAAATTTTGGAAATTAAATCTTTAACTATTAAATATAATGAATTGACTTTAAATGATTTAAGAGGAATAGTTGATTTGGGAAATACAACTATTTTGAAATATGATTAAATGGTATTTAAATTTAAATTAAATAAATGATGTTTTGAAATGATATTTTGATATTTTGAAATGAATTTGAAATGATATTAAATCTTGGAATAAATAATTGAAGTTTATATTAGTATGAAAAATATTTGGTTTACTTGTAATTTGAATCTATTTAAAAGATATTGGACTTATGAAATATAGGATAATAAAGCTTTGGAATTTATTTTATAAATTTGAATAATTATTTTGTGGATTAAATCTATATTTGAAATTTATAAGCTTTGAAATGGTCTATGGAAATTTAATTGAAATAAATGATTGAATTGAATTGAAACTTTGGAAATTTTAATACTTGATTTGAAAGTATAATAATTACACTTTTAAATGGTTTAAATGAATTATTTTGATTGAAATATAAACTATTTAAAAAGGTGACTTGAAATGATAATAAATGAATTATATTTTTAAATTTAAAAGGTATTTAAAGTTGAATATTTAGATTTGACCTGAAATGATATTTTGGTATATTAAAATGATTTGAAATAAAGTTTGAAAGGATATGATATTTTGATATATTAAAATGATTTGGAATGAAGTTTTGGAAAGATTGATATTTTGATATATTAAAATGGTTTGAAATGAAGTTTTGGAAAGATATGATATTTTGATATATTAAAATGATTTGAAATGAAGTTTTGGAAAGATATGATATTTTGATATATTGAAATGATTTGAAATGAAGTTTTGAAATGATATGATATTTTAAATATATTAAAATGGTTTAGAATTGATTTAATCTTCATTTTTATAAAGATTTGGATTTGAAATGATATTCTATTTTGAAGTATAAACTGTTTTTAAATTATAACCACCGGTTATAATAACGATTGGTTGTTAAAGAGACCGGGATCGGATATGGACATACTCTCTATCGATACCGAAAACCACTTTGACAACTGTGTACGCGGTGAAGTTTCCTGAATGAAGTAGGATGGTGACGACGATCCTAAGGTATATATACGTGGACCCAACTCCCGTGAGTTGGCATAAGGTGGCTAAAACAGGAGCAATCTCGGACCAGTGAGGTAGCACCTCTTATCGGACACACTTCTTCGATACTATTCTATTACTTGTGATTGATTTGGTGCGCACCCTTGATTTGGGAGTGTTGTTCGAGGTGGAGTGGTAGTGGCTGCTATGCGTTCCATCAGTCCGTGTGCGTAATTGGTATATCTACCCTGGCATTGCCTTGTGTGCCGTGTCACCTACCATATCGAGCTTTACTACGATTTGTGATTTCTCCCGTAGCCTGTGGAGTATCGAGGGTAGCCCCCATTTTGGGAGTATGCTAATATTGGATAGACTACTGGGACTATTACGTGTTAAGGTGGAAAATGTAAAGCCTTAATGCTATTTAAAAGTATGTTTATTTTATACTAGACATTATTATAATAGCGAATATTACTACATAGTAGATTGTTTAACGGATCCTTAAAGAATGGGCGATCCCAAGCATTCTTTAAGTTACTTGTACTTTTATTACAATTCACTTGAGTTGGTTTACATTATATAAGTATATATTGTCCTGACTCGAGTGTTTTGTGTTTTGCTTTACGCCCGGGTCAGCCTGAGTTATTCACAGATTTGGATTTCCACTCTCTTGGAGATTTGAATCGCTGGAGATTATCTGCTTGTCTTATCCTATCTATTTCAGTTCTGTTGTTCTACTCAGCTTGTACTTGGTTATTTTATTGAGACTTCTGTTGTACTCTATTTCTTCCGTTATATCTTATGTAACTCTGATATATTTATATAGTAACTTCATGAACTCCTATTTCTTTTACTTCCGCTGCATTATTTTACTCTGTGTCTGTGATCCGTGATTATTTATTTACTGTATATTCTGAGATTTGCCAAATTTTATTTACAACGCGGTATTTTGAGCAATTCAAGTCCGACATGTGCGGATGCGAATGGTTGAAAATATTGGGTCGTTAAAATGTTTACCCTAAAGCATCGAGTGATAAGTCCTTTTCGGATATCAAAATCCTATGTTCAAATCTTTAGGCCAAATTTGTGTTTCAAAATAATTGTGTAAAATGCATGTACTTTTTATCTTTTCGAAATTATTTAGAAAATCTTGGTTTAAATTTTTAAAATTTTCATAAAGATATAGTTTTATTCTTATGAAATTTTCTTAAGTGGTTTGTGTATTCACATTTGAACAATTACATAATTATATTATACATGCTTATATTTTACATTCACACATCATTTCTCCTTACATAATTAAACCATTATTAAGTCCTTCTAAATCTACTTGGATTTTCATAATACATATACAAACATAACTACCTTACAAGCCATACTTATATATGCTACTATATAATACTAATACAAAATAGGTGTTTCCAAATCTCCCAATCTCACATCATAATCAGTCCACTGAGTTCGATGCTGACGGTGCACTTCCATATCCAAAATCAAACAAGACTTCTCCATCATCATCACTAACATCTTGTTCGTTATCGGCTTCGTTTCCATCCTTAATTTATGGTATCATGTCCACTTCATATGGCAGCCAAGGCTGGTTCCCTAGCACATGCCCGAGCCCGGCTGGTACATCTTTTATAACTTCTCCTTCTTCTAGTTCTTTTAAACCTTGCACTTCTTCATCCTCAGGATCCACCAATTCTTCCTCTTCGTCTTCCATGTTGTCCCAATAAATGGGGGAATCTAACGACTCCTTGCACCAAATAATATGGTCACCGTCCATCTCCCATATGATGTTACTGTCTCCACTGCTAATGTTTGATTCATGGGATATCATAGTGTTCGGGTCTTCTTTTGGTTCAGATTCTTCTTCCCTCGGATCCTCTTAAGAAATTTCTTCTTTCGGTTCAAGTTCTGAACTTACTGGGTCAATGATCCACATTCCTCCTTAGGCCTGAGGGGTCTCTTCGTCACTAGTCACTACAATAAGTTCTCGAGTCGGGGAAGATATAGGCATTTCGGCCATAGGGTAACCGTCTTTATCCAGTCGGGTATATGGATCTAATTCTCCTTTAATAATGGGCTTAATATTGCTAAGTAGCCGTTTCCCAAGTTCTTCCTCATCACTCAGAAGAATGATTAGATAATTCTTCTCACCTCAGTTTTTTTAGGTTTCCCCTTTCGAATACTTTCTCCCGTAGCTTGAGGGTTTCTACAATTATCAACAACAAACACTTAGATACTAAGCATTTTAATTGTCTTAACTAAATCTAATATTACATTATAAATCTAGGTTTATCCCAATATAAAACCATTTTAACTATACAATGTTAAGGGCGATAGTTTGTTAAGAACATGATATTGTTTCTCCCAACCAATACTTAGAATATCTCAAATAAAATCCTTTGAAAATTCTCTTTCCAAGAACCCTTTTTAGATAAAAGTTCTCATTATTCAAATCCTTTTCCAAAGTATCAGTCTTAATCTTCTCAATGTTATTTTTTAAACATCTTAAAGTCAAACTGTGAAATTCTAATCACAAGATGTTTATACTAGATTTTACCGATCTTGATTTCAAACTATCCTTCAAGTTATAACATATCTAACCATATATTTTTCAAAATATATTCTTTATATTCAAAATATAATCCAAGGTAAAATTATTTCATTCATTGTATTTTTCTAAAACAAAAATCATTTTTATATCATTAACAAATACGCGCTGTTATATAATATACTCTCAACTCATTCTAAGGTGTCACTAACCCTATCTCTAATGAGTTATTCATCCTAGGGTGTTACTAACCTTGTCTCTGATGATACTTTCCCCTATCAGGCTTAGGTGCTCACTCAACCTAAGCTCTGATACCAAATGTGACGAACGAGATTTTCGACCCTCGAAAATCGATACAAATTCATCCTTGGTATTCGCGTGCCGCAAATTCAAGTGCCGAAAAACCCATATGTTAAAGGAAAAAAGAAAACAAAGACAGAAAGAATCTTACACGAATGGAATAACAAATATTATTTCAACATATAATCTTTACAGTGGAAAATTTTAAAATACATTTATCAAAGTTTAACTTAACATGTAAATGGACAGTTATAAATATCTGTCCTTACAAATGCGGAAGACAATAGTACATGAGTACGGTGGAAATGGATAACAATCTTCAAAAGAATCTTCTAACTCCATGCTCCGATCTCTTCCATAATGCTCCAAACAAAACTTGACTACTGGGCTGCCTGAAAAAATAGGATACCCAAAGTTTAAGAAAATGAAAATAAACACAAGGTCAGTTATGGGACTAGTGTGAGAAACTCAACATACGAGATTTTGAAAACAAAGGGTATCTCATAAGACCACACCGCACATAAACACGGAATGGATTTTTACCTTATTATAACCAAATCATTTTACGTAAAATCCAGTGATATTATTTTTAATGACATTCTTTGAATTTTTTTCAAATAAACATATTCAAATAGCCGAAATTGTTATACTGGTTAAAACTGACGGCATAATAAGTTTACAACTAAATCCGAAGGCACTTATTGGAGATTTGGATTTCCAGTTAATAGCGAGGTAAGAGACTACCTCATATACAGTACATTTCTAGTGGAATGTACCGAGGATCGACATCTTCGAAACCTCTGCAAATTAAGACTGCCTAACCGAAACCAACTGACTGTACGGGTAGCACCAAATATGATATCACCTGGCCATTCCCGACCTATCCGAGAGCTCTCATACCATACACCACATATTTATTTATCCGACGTCATAGCGGGAGCAAAATAAATCTAGAAAGGTGATATCATACCCTAATGGCTGTGATCCACTTAGCCTTAAAGTAACCCCTGTTTCATAATTCCCCAAATGTGTGGCTTGAGGTAACGTTTACCTTTCTTAGAACATTTTTACTTAAAATGCCACATTGCCATTTCCAACAATACAATATTGTTTCTACAAAAGTACAACTTCTGAGCTCATACGTCTCAGAGAAGGGTGTTAAGTATAAGAGACTTACCTCCTACCCCACCAAACAGATGTACGATTGTAGAGATTAATACAATGTGATCTTAGAAATGCAATGTCAGACATCTATCCAAACAAGTTGTCCAAGAACATGACAAACTGAAGGCACTCTCCTACCACATCCTATCAGGCATTTTCCCTAGGATTAGCAGTGAGTAGTCCTTGCATATGAAGACCCTAGAATGAAGGGGCCATTGCTATTTATTTATCTTTAGAGCTACTCCAAAATTATCAACAAGCAGTCCTTCTGTTATGAAGATCCCCGCCTTCAACTTCATTGTATTTAACATGTATTCACTTTCAAGCTCGTAGATTGGTTCGAAGTGGTTTTCGGATAAGAATCACTCAAATCCGACCCCGGTTCCTTCGAATCAATCATCGATGAAAAGATGTTAAGTAAATAGGTGCTTATCATTTGGTTAATTACTTTCTCTTTATCAAAAATATCTTCTAGGGACATATATCTTTAAAACCTTTCTTTCCAGTATATACAGAATCAGTAAACCTCCTTTATCAAATCTTTGTTTAATTAACACTTTTTTTTATCTTGGAATAGTTACAAAACTCTTCATCCTTTACTTAGATAAATATTTCCAAATCATTTATTTAAATCTTTACAAAGACTTCCTATTTCCAAATCATAACTTTTAAACGGGTCAAAAACAATGCTATTTATGACATCTTTTACTGTAAACCCAATATAATAGATTTTAAGTAAAAGGATCCATTAAAATAATTCCAAATCATTTATTTAAATCTCAACAAAAGATTTCTTATATGATTTACTATCACTATATATGATTTATTAAAACTATTATAAATGATTTACTATCACTGTACAACTAATTAAAATGAATTATTATCATTTTAAAAACAATGTTTGAATAATTATAATAATTATTAATTCATTAAACCTTAATTTAAATTCATAAATCAATTACTAAATATGATGCCATTATTGTTGATGTCATAAATACATTTTATTCACTCCGTGCCATTATTGATGATGCCATTATTTCATATTCTTGTTTAAGTGGATAAATAAGTGTATGTATTCAGCTCAGTGTGTGACTTCTGATAATTATAGAGTTCTTTATAAATAAAATGGTTTTCGGTTATTTTATCGGTATTTTTCTAAAGTGTATATTTTTGTAAATACTTATTCAAAATAAGATTACCATCGTTATTTATTATTCAGGATAACATAATCTATATTGAAAAGCTTATATTTGAATATTTAAAAAATAAATATAATTTACCAAAGTGATATATTTGCGGGTCTTTACAGTAATTCTACGTTACTCTTTTTTTCTTTACAATCAGCAATTAAACAATTCATTTAAGACCATGTGAGATTTCAAACCTAATTAATTTATTGACTCTAACGGTATATTTAGATCTAAAACATAAGTTTATATTTAGGTATAAACATATATATAATGAATTAAAAATTAATTTTGAAACATGAAACTAAATTAATTGGAAACAAATCAAATAGGTGAAATTTAGTTTGACATTGGTTTACATAAATTTAAAGGTATGAAGAAGACTTAATTAATTTATACACACACACATATGTGATACACACACACACACACATAGTTTTATAATTCAATTTATTAAAATTTTATCCATGATTAAAAAGGAATGTGTATGATAACAAGAGTAATTTATTAAAACAAAGAAGTTATGCAACAACATTAATAGGATAACAAAACTATGATTTGTTTCAGATCTCAAATGAAATAAAACATAAATTATTTTGTTAGACAAATTATTCAACAATTATAAAAGGATTCAACAAATCAATTCTAAAACAATCAATTATTTTAGATCCAATTAAATCATCAACATTCAAAACCATACACAAATAGTACTTACAGTCAATCAAAATACATGGAATGATTTTAATATTGATTTTAATAAGTGGCTACAATTTACATATATTTGAAAGATTTATTTTAAACATTATGAATGAATTGTAAACTTACTCGATAAACCTTGCCCTTCATCACACCTTGATTTGTGGTTTCTCCTTATATTACAAATAAATTGGCATCCCACCTTATAAGAGAAGGATGAACCACCTTTCTTTAATTTAATTTGATGTTGATTTGAATTTGTTTTGATGTTTTTTTGGAAGAAGTTTCAGCCATGAATGAATGATAGAGAAAATGAAGAAAATTTATGTTATGTTAAAGAAATCAAAATGAGGAGATTTTGTTTTAATAGAATTAGAGGAACTTTTCCCATTCTCTTATTAAAATTTCCTTCTTTAATTTCTTTTTAAATTTTGATCAATTCATTTAATTGATTTCCTCCACTCACCATTATACGGCTGATCTAAGCACATTCTTAATGGGCAAAATTTCTAAATAAAAAGCTTTTACGTCATTATTTTATTATAAAATTCTACCGATATCGTATATTGATATATGCAAATATAACTTTTACATATGCATTTAAATAATTACCAACAACATTCAAAACATCCAATAAATTAACAGTAATTAATATTTCATAAATGTTAATTATTTAATCAATTGACAACATTTTACAAATTAATTAAATTGTTTGGTTTTTCGAAGAAATCACAAATGCGGTTGTGCGACTCAAAGATGTGAATTCAATCAGCGATTAATGGTGAACAATTCAAATATGAATGTTCACACATCACCTTATCTAATGGTGTGATAATTTGGCTAAATTCATTGCTTACAAGTCTTTTTGTAAAATCAAATTTCATAAACATTTAAGCGGTAACTTTTAGTGATAATTATTTACACCAGTTCTCTTTGTCAAAACTATATCACTTTGGACTTATGGAATTTGGCAATGGGCAAAATCCAATATCGTCCATATTCAACTTTATAATCCAAGCACAAAGTCCTTGGTTTAATAATAATAAATATTATTTACCGAAATGCGCTGCCAAAGGCTTTGACTTTGAGTTGACCGTGATACTAACCTTATATAACCCAGGGGTTGAACCCTATTTTGAATACTGTTTCACTTCCAATGCTTCCATTTGACCCACATATAGTCGTTCGATGAATGTCTTGCCACGATTTAACTATAACCAAAGCAGAGCTTCCGCATTGAAGATAAACATTATTATCGAGTCAAGAGAACTGTGTAAATTAGTCACATCGATATTTTCTGTCCGACCTTAGTTATATTAACCAACAGAAAACTATCGAGTGATTCATTCCATGGTTATCCAATAATTATCAGCACATAACCCCTTGGTGCCCCAATAGCCATGAGATTTACATTACCCAACATTTAGAGAGCGTTACGCGCTATAGTCTCAATATATATATCAATATCCAATCTCGATACATCTTGATTAGGAATATTTAAAATGGTATATTTATTTTCATTGTGATAAATTACTCACGGTTACAACACTTTGTAACTATTATCACAAAACATACAATTTATGGATTTTCTACTAAATGTACTTTTAATTAAATAAATTAGCACATAATACATATATCAAGTATATAATAGAAAGAAAATACCTTTTATTTCCAACAAGATTGGTTGTCGAGTTACACATATGCAATAAATTACATAATTGCCCCTAAGACATACCCCTAATTCTATCAATCTTCGACTTGCATTTAGGTTCGATTATGGAATCTTATTCAAATTTCTCCAATCGGTTTTCTCAAAATCAATCGGGTCGGTCCCTCAGTTAATGTGCATGCTATTTTGCTTCAATTTTTTGCTATGTTAATCAACGCTCTCTGATGCTGATAAACTACCTTTACCATGTGGAGTCATTCGGAGTATGTCTTTCGAATTCTAGTGAGCTCTAAGTTTTGTTATGAGCCGTATCGTGAAATTGTTATCATATAACAATATTATAGGATTCTCAATAGTTGGAATCACCCTCGGCTAATTTATAAATTCATGCATTTATATTTATATACATTGCTTTTATTACGGCGCTATTCAAGATAATGTACTTTGAAAGTCTGTGTGAATCGAGTAATATGAATATTTATCCAAGTGTTTAACTTGTGAAAAAATAGTAATACAAAAGTAAAGAAATAAAGTAAATAACACCAGATATTTTTATACTGGTTCGAACTCCCGATCTACGTATAGTCCTAGACTCCTTCTCGAATTAACAATCGACGCACTCATTTAACCAGGAGGAATAGGTATTACAATCGCCTGAGCTACCGAGCAGGACTTCATGCCTAAAAAACTCTAACAGGACTTCATCTACAAAATAAGTAGAATTGTTTGTGACTTCTTATGCCCTTGTATAGCACGGATGAGCCAATGAGTACAACCTTCCTATAATCTTCTTCTTTATGGTATATTGAGTCTATTTGTGAAGAATATGGAAGTAATATGATCACAAGGAAAATAGAATTGAATGTGCAAGTGATCAGTTTAAAAGCAATATAAGTATATGAAAGCGCTTAAGAATTAAAAAGGCAAGATAGAAGAATAAGAGAAAAGGAATTGGTTTTGTATTCACTAATGTGATTGCCTTATATATAAGATGTATGGTTGCAACCTTTAATGAAGAGAAATGATCAACGAAAATGGTTGCAGCCATTAATGAAGAGGAGTAACTCTTCATGGAAAAGAGCGTCTTTCAAAAATTTGAAAAATATAGCTGTTACACAGATTATGTCGACTGAATGAAGTTAGTCAGTTGACGAAATTTGAGTGAAAAACCACGTTTCAAACCAGAATGAAATTAGTTCAAAATAGCCCATTTTAAGTCGACTGGAATCATTGGTTTAGTCGACTAAACTAGTATTTAGTCAACTGAATCATGATTTTAGTTGACTTAAACTGTATCAATGTTTAATTATAAATGTGTACATATATTCAGTCAACTTCTATACCCTATTCATTCGACTGAATGTTGTGGTGTTTTTAGCTTTGAAATTGATTTGTGTCTAGTGTGTGTACCACGTAGAAGAGATTTTAACAACTTTATAACTCTAGACTAAGAGGCTATGACTGATATTACATCAGTTGTTTCATCCAGGTCTTCTTTTTATCGAGTACTTCTGCTTGTTTGATTGTTCTTTTCCTATGCAAGTGGTTAGTATGCACAATATGCTGTCGTATAGTTGTCACTGTCAAAATATGAGGTTCTAACATTCTCTTCCATTTTGATGATGACAATTATACATTTTAAGGTAATCGATAAATAGAAGTTCTCCTCCTAAGTTTATACTCCTTCTATCGATATGACATAGTTATTCTCCCCATTTGTCATCGACAAAAAAGAAATAGATATCAATAGGAGCAATAAAAATGTGTAAGGAAAGAGCTGTTTATATCAATGTCTTTTGTGAACAAAAGATATATACAATTGTATAAATACAGTAATTTCAACAAGTAAACTTAACATTAATATGAGAACATTATTCAAAACAAATTTTCATAACACAAAGAACAATTTTCTGACAACACAAACAAATATTTTCAAACATAGGCATATATTACTTGTAATAACCACAAAAATAATAGAAACATAAACAATAGATTTGTCACAACCAATAGAAACATAAACAATGCTTTTGGCATAAACACAAACATAACCATAACCAACATTTGTCACAAACATAAAAACATAAACAATAGTTATTCTGAGCATTAACTAAACATAGAAACATAACCATAGATTTTGAAATAAACAGAGATTACCTCACAACATAATATTCAAAAAAATGTAACTGCATAAGTAAAGATACATGATATCTTACCAAACATCAATTATCATGACTTCCACTTGTCTCACCAACCTCTTCGTCATCACTATCATCTTCTTCCTCGGTTGTTGTCCACTATAAATGCTTAGGATTTAGAGGAATTTCTTTAGAAGGCATATGTGTAGAAGTGGATGAAGCACATGACAATTGATCCCAAATTTTGTTCAAGAACCCTTTAATTCGATCAAGCTTGTTATCCATCTAGTGACTGTATGTTATACTTATGATAGACATCGATCAGGCTTGATTTGGTTGCAAGATATAATGGCGTAGGATTGTCTAGCTTGTGTGTCCATACCTATCTACTCTATGTTATCTGCATCATGATGGGTTTAAGGTGGTTGAGAAGTGGAGGCAATAGTTGACATGGTAGTTTGGCGATGATAGACTTCTTTATTTTCCTTCCATTGGTCAAAACATATAATATCATGACTCTCCACTCTATGAGGAAGACCCATGTGGCTAAGAGTTTTGGCATTAAGGGATTCAACGGTGGTAAATTCAGAATTTGGAATAGGGATGCTAAAAATTAACAAGATACGCACTATATAAGCGCCATAGTGAGTCATTTTCATTCGACCTTGGTTGAAAGCTAAAAATTAATTTAAAATGAATTTTTTAAAATTAACATTATGTTGATTCCATATGGCGTATAAGGCTTGAAAATCATGTTTATAAAGTTTCTCATAACTACCGGTTCTTGGTTGTATAGAGTGAGTAAGGGCTCGATGCATTATTCTTGCTTTGGGACAAAGGGATTTTGCTTTAAGTTCAACTAAGTCATTGGTAAAAAAACGACGACTTAATTCATCCCAAACATACATGTTGACATCAATGATGTCTAAATCTTCTCCTTCCTAGGGACATTTCAAAATATGACCTAATCTTTGTAAAGGAAGATAATTTTTACAGCACAAACTAGAGTCCAAATGCAATCCTCTTTGTTATGTGGATTCATATGATCTAAATTCAAGTTTGTGTAAAAGAGTTCTACCAATAACGAGTAGATTTTGACGTTGTCGGCGCTGAAGCTTAGAAGTGAGTTAATATGGTTGGCTTCGGCTATTTCGTGAATAGAATTACTATTAAAATCATTAAATTTTATGAATTAACCCTCAAAGATTTATGCACTCTTTATGCTATTGAACCTTTGTATGGTAGTGTCGATGTGAAGCCAAACCCTCATTTGGACGGCGGAGGGACCAGCGGAAGAAGTAGAAGGTCTCAATCTTTTTAGGGCCGTTTGTGGGTTTGTAGATTTAAGATTTTGGAAGATTTTGGGCGTTCGTTGAAGAAGATAGTAAAGTGAATGTAATTTTAATTTTCAAAAATATAAAGAAGTGAATAGATACTAGACCACAAAAAAGGTAGGTGCATGTAAAGATGTGCCCGTTTGAAAATTTTCTTTCCTTTGTTTTTGAAGAAAAAAAAAAGAAAATTGCTGAAATTAGGATAAGTCGACTGAATTGAGGATTCAGTCCACTGAAGCTGTAGGGGAAAATAATAATCGTGTTATGTTCAGTCGACTGGTATTATAGTTCAGTCGATTGTTTGTGAATAAATTGATGGTTTAAAGGAAATAGTGAAAAAATTATGCAGTTCAGTCGACTGAGTTGGTGCAGTCAGTCGACTGATAGTCGGGTTAAGTTTTTTAACTTTCCTCGTTCAGTGGACTGAACTTGTTGTATTTTTATGTTCTACATTTTTAAGATTTTTGAATAAGCTTTGTTCTTTTGTATACAATCATTTCAAGATGAAAAGCGATTTATTTTATAAATATATTATCAGAAATAACAAACATTATTATAACAATATATATAAGTGAAGAAATATATATATATATATATGTGTGTGTGTGTATACAAAAATTTAATTTTCTTCTCTTGGCTGCGACTCCCCCGAAGGACAGCGTTCCCATGAGTTTGGTTAATCTTAGTTTGCTCTTTTAAAGGCTTAAATGGAGGCCATATATTTGTTCGTACTGGAGTGTGATTCCAATCGTTGTTCGATGGTCTTGCTTCCCAAGAGTTTCTTGGAGTTATGTCGCATTTATTCACCGGAGTTTCCGTTGGTCGAGTAGAGTTTTTCTGTAAGCTATTTTTTATTGGTGAATAACCACATCTTTCCAGAAAATTTAGATGTGCCCCTTGTCTTCTTTGCTCGTAATACATCTCCTTTTGAACTCCCATTATCTCTTGTTGGTAGTGAAATATTTCATCAATTTTGGTATAAGAAGGTAATGACTCAAGATTGGTTGACCATTTGACTTTCTTACGCTTTGGAGTGTAACCAGTATGATAAGTTGGTCATGAAATGATATTAACTGGAGATGATTTATTCGATGGTGGAGTTGTTTTGGTTCGAGTTGAAGGAGAGCTTTTTGAAGAGGGTGAGCTGTAATCGATAGATGAATAAGTTGAACTGTCGTTTGAAGACATTTTGGAAATTTTTGTAGATATGATCTTGAAGACAAATTTTTGTTGTAAGTTTTTAATTACGATAGTCTGGATTTATATATGAGTAGAATACTATGAAAGTTAAGGCAAACTTTATTTTTGCCATTTGAATTTATTTTTATTTGTGGTGCTAAAAGGTTTACTATTATATATACTTTTTCTAAATATAGAAGGTTAATTCATGATATATGTTCTATGGTTAAAAGTTTTATTTTTACCAATTAAAAGTGTGACTAAAAGTATGACTATCATATATATTCATTCTAAATAAAGAAAAAACAATTCATGGTATGAATTTTTTATAGTATCCTATGGTTTCAAAAACAAGGTATTATTTTATGATTTGACTGTATGTTAAACAGATTTGTTTTCGTAATTGTTTTGTCTTTAAAACATATTTGTTAAAGGAAATTTTGTTAGTTATTTATATAACAAATAGTGTATATTAATTTAAATCCTGTAGAGATAATATCAAGTTCTCGACATAACTTGATAAAATTATTTTCATTTAAAGGTTTAGTAAATATGTCTGCTATTTGATTTTCTGTGGAAACGAATTCAAGAGATATCACATCCTTTTCTATATTGTCACATAAAAAATTGATGACGAATATCAATGTGTTTGGTACGAGAATGATTTATTGGATTCTTTGACAAGTTCATAGCACTTGTATTATCAAAATAAATTAGAGATTTATTTACGTATATCCCAAAGTCATGAAGAGTCTGTTGCATGGATATCACTTATGCACATGTCAAAGCAGCATATATATATTTTGCTTCAAGCATCGATAAACACAATTTTACTTTTTATTAAACCATGATACTAAAGACTGTCCAATGAAATGACAAGTACCACTGTAATCTTCCTGGTTATTCGACATCATCCGAAATCAACATCACTGTATTACACAGGTTCAAAAGGACATTCTTTTGGATAGAAGAGGCTGTAGTCTCTAAAACACCCTAAACCCCTTAGTTTACCCAAAAAGGGCACACTAAAGAATGTGGTGCGTTATAGGTATAGCTAAAACATCACAGAGACTAAGATTCCCAAGACAAATAGGTAAAAACAGCGAAAACATTTAAATACTAATACATTATTCAGAATTAAACTTCATTAATAAGCCATAAAAACAGAATATGTCTAAAAACCAAAATTCTCATGTCTTATGAAAAATATATCTCAGTCTCACATCATTAGAGTACATAAATATTAATAATCATTCCTCTGATAAGTACTAGTACATCAAAAGCCAAATGAAAAGAAAAATGAAAAGAAGAAGAATACATGAAGAACTCCGAGAATGTATCTCCAAGAAATCTGAATCTATTGTCCTCGACTCTACTGGCCTATGGGGGAGAAAAGGGGAATTAGAGGAGTGGGTCAGATAGTAAGTCTGGTGAGTGAAAGTGATTACTAGGATTTCTAAGCAAGATAAAGATAATAGAATAAGCAATAGTTCTAGTATGGAAAGAAATACTGAAAAGATAAAACTGAGGTAAACTACTGTTTCTGATTCTGTTTGACTGTTTGCTTTGATTGTTTTTCTTTAACTGTTGTGATTAGGCTGAAACCCTAATCCTATTTCAGTTGCTAATTTGATTAGGCTGAAATCCTAATTCTACTCATTGATCGGCCTTCTATCTCTGTTGTGCCACTGTGAACCAATCTTGTTGGTCACAACAAAATACACCTCTTAGCGCTTGGAACGCAGTAACAAATTATTTACCCTAATCGACGTCGCATGCTCGGTCATTGCCGATACACACTATCTGTCGCCCCTTGTTGTGACCTCTTATTTACCCTAATTAGCATAAGCGTGCCCAGCCTCACCTAACTATCGTGAGACCATCAGTCCTAGACCTGAAAGGGAATGCTGCCCAGCCTCACCTAGCTATTGTGAGACCACCAGTCCTAGTCCCGAAAGGGAATGCTGCTGGTACTGGTCCTAACAAACAAATTCTAGTCTGCGCCCCTTTCCCAAATCCCCATATTTGAGCTTCTATCTATTAGCCACTTATTTATCCTAATCAACATAAGCATGTCCTAGCCTCACCTGCTATTGTGAGACCATCAGTCCTAGATCTGAAAGGGAATGCTGCCGGTACAGACCACTACTTCTGTGTTTGCGTATTAACTTATTCTAAGTTTTAAAATAAACCTCTTCTATTATTTCTTTCTTATTAATTATAACATATGTGTTATAACTGTTCTTTTGCTTATTAACTTAATCCAAGATTTAAGTTATAAAATAAGCCTCTTCTGTTACTCTTCTATTTTCTCTTTTTTTTAGTTATAATCACCTGTTATAATTATGCTTGCAAATATCTCAAATTTGCCTATTTCAGTCTATCTCCATCTTATTACAGTTCTTCTTATTTTACATCTGATTTCTGTAAATTTAGTGTTTCTCTATTTTAATCCATATTTACGAATTCTTCTTCTTTTTAATATTTTATTCGTGTAAAAAGGAATAAAAAGAAATAAACATTTACAGGCTAAATTCCAACTTAAAACAGATGTAAATAAATGTAAATAATTGTAAATAACTATAAATAACTGAATAAAATAACCGAATAAGGATAGCTGAATAAAATAGACTTAAAAGAACTTCTGAAATTTACTTAAAAGTTAAATGTAAATAACATATATAAAAACCGTCTCAAAATTGTAGAAAAACTACAACTATTGAGAACCCTATTATTTTAAATTACTTAAAAATCTAAAATAACCAAAAAACACTCACATGTGGTCCTTAGCTCTAGTCCTTGGCCTTTCCGGATCCACTTCTAGGGCATAGAATATTTTTATCAAAAAGATCCCCTCCCTAGAAATTTTTTCTATTTAAGGTCCAGCCTCAGGCATTGAACCCAATTGGGAGAAAATCTAAATGAAAAAAATAGCTAGGCCTAGGGTCTTATTTATAATGTGGCTTAGGGATCTTAGACCGATAGATTTAAAGATTAAATCTGGTGCAACCACGTCATAGGCTCACTAGGGACCCTCGGATGGAAGCACAAACACATAGGATTGAACGAAAATGGGATTGTGACATGTTTGCTTCATATCCAGATGAATCTACGTCCAATAACATAGGCGGGTCAACCTAGGTTCTATGGGGGTCGACCCCTAGGTCGACCTGACCCAAGCTTGGGTCGACCTAGGCACCTTTTTATTTTTTTATTTTTTATTTTAGTTGATTTCTTGTTTCTTACGTAACTTCTTCATATTAACTCGGATTTTGACAAGTTATATATGGAAATTGACCAGAAAATTACCACAGATACAATGGTGCAACTTCCGTGGCTCAATTATGACAATTTCACAAACTTATTTAATTATTTAATTAATTCGTTAATTAATTATTATAGCTCAAATTTTGGGTTGTTACATTCTCCCCTCCTTAAAGGACTTCGTCCCTGAAATCTCCCAGGATAGAAGAATGAATTAAATATTTTCATCCAAATTCTACAACCAAATATTCAACCATCATTCATTACATCCATTGTCCTTAAGTTTTCTAATGCAATTTATGATATATGCAATTGTGTAGTGTCAACGTCCCTAACTAATGCAAAAGATTAGGCGGTCTACTGATTCAGTCGACCTCCTTTTTTTCAATCATGTCCGTGCAATATATCCAAATGAATGCAAATTCCTTAACGACAATTGATAGTTCTATATGCGTGCTACACTCATCATCCAAATGCAACAATCATATGACAATCACTCATTATAGCAACCATGGAAATAAAAAAAATAAAAATGCAAGTGCACGCACATCCATATGCATATGCTTTAGTGACCTAGTTAGGCCGATCCCTAAGAGAAAATAGTGCCTAGTGTGTGTATATGCGTCCATTAGCATCCACTAGCAAACAATTGCAACCACTAACGTCCAACATACATAACATGTTCTAGTAACATGTTTACATTCAGTCCTACCATCCATGGGTTAAATCCTAAGATCTACCCTCCCAAAGGATACTAAAGGAAAGAACCTATTCAAAGCTATAGATGGAAATAGAAAATTCAAAACGTACCATCGAAGAGATGCAGATACGAGATACGTATTTTCTCCTCAGCCTCCCACGTAGCGTCCTCAATACTATCTCCCCACTGCATCTTAACCAAAGGAACTTCCTTATTCCTAAGCTTCTTGATATCACATCCAACGATCTTGATAGGAATGCGATGAACCGATGCTTCTCTCTCCACTTCAACTTCCTCAAGTTGACTAGGTTCTACTACCTCTGTTGAATCGTGCAAGCACTTTCTCAAGTGCGTAACATGAAAAACGTCGTGAACTCCTGCGAGCCTCTCCGGTAGCTTTATCTGATACGCCATCTTCCCTACTCTTTCCACAATAAGGAACGGTCCTTCGAATCTGGGAGCAAGTTTCCCACTTGATCCAAACCTCACTACCTTTCTTAGCGGAGATACCTTAATGAAACCAAGTCTCCCACCTCGAACTCAATATCCCTTCTCCGCTTATCTACATAGGATTTCTGTCTATCTTTGGCCGTCTTATTCTTCTTCTAATCAAATCAATCTTTTTTGAAGTCTCTCTAACCATGTCGGGACCAAGTAGCAATCTTTCTGTAGACTCCAACCAACACGAAGGCGACTTGCAAGGTCTTCCATAAAGGGCTTCAAAAGGAGCCATCCCAATGCTAGCCTGAAAACTATTGTTGTATGCAAACTCCACTAAAGGAAGGTGCTCCTCCCAAGTTCCTCCAAAATCAAGAATGCACATCCTCAAAAAATCCTCAAGAACTCTATTAACTCTCTCCGTTTGGCCATTTGTTTGAGGATGATAGGCCGTACTCAATCTAAGCTGTGTCCCTAGAGCCTCTTGCAAGCTTCTCCAAAACTCGCTAGTAAAGATAGGGTCTTTGACACTCACTATGCTAGAGGGAACTCCATGAAGTCGGACTATCTCACTAACGTATATAGATGCCAAATAAGGTGTTGTCCTCTTACTCTTGACCAGAATTAAGTGGGCGCTCTTAGTCAAACGATCTACAATCACCCAAATACTTGTATTCCCCTTCCTAGATCGGGGTAAACCATCTATGAAGTCCATCGAAACACTATCTCACTTCCATTTAGGTACATCCAACGGTTGAAGCAATCCGCCAGGCCTCTGTTGCTCCGCCTTGACCCTTTGGCATACAAGACACTTAGCCAAAAACTATGCTACATCCTTCTTCATGCCACTCCAATAAAATACTCTCTTCGTGTCCCTATACATCTTATCACCACCCGGATGAATAGTCATTCGAGAATGGTGTGCTTCTCCTAGAACTGCTCTCATCAAATCACTAGTGCGGGGGACACAAAGTCTTCCATCTCTCCTTTGCCACCCTTTACTATCGATGGAATAGCGTTGGAGATGTCTAGAGACATCTCCTCTAATAACCCTATCCAGAATATCCACAAGCTCTGAATCCTCTCGCTGCCTTGAGCCAATCTGATCTATGAGGGTAGGCTTAACCTCAAGTGCTGCCAATAATCCAGGCGTAATGTCCGTAGAGGGCTTAAAATCAAAGGTGGAAATAAACTCTAGGCTTTTCCAATCCACGAACATTGGGCTAAAAGTTGCTCTCTTTCTACTTAACGCATCCGCAACTACATTTCCCTTGCCAGGGGTCTAAGCTATCTCAAAGTCATATGATTCCAAAAACTCCATCCAACGCTGCTGCCTCAAATTTAAATCCTTTTGTGAGAACAAGTACATCAATGATTTATGGTCAGTGAAAAGCTCGAACCTCTCTCCTAACAAGTAATGTCTCCAAGACTTGAGCGCGAAAATAATAGCAGCTAGCTCCAAATCATGGGTTGGTTAGTTCTTCTCATGAGTTCTCAACTGTCTACTTCCATAGCATACTACCCTCCCTTCATGTATCAATACTGCTCCAAGACCAGTTCCACATGCATCAGTGTATACTGTAAAAGGCTTAGCTCCGTCGGGTAAAACTAACACCGGTGCACTAGTAAGGGCCCTCTTTAGCATCGTGAAGGAATCCTCACAATCTACGTCCCACACGAATGCCATATTCTTCTTAGTAAGGCGAGTAAGCGATGCTGAAATCTTAGCGAAATCTTTGATAAACTTCCTATAATAACCAGCCAAACCTAGGAAGCTTCTAACTTTGGTAGTGTTCTTGGGGGCCTTCTAATCTTGTATTGCTACTATCTTAGCGAGATCCACTGCTAGAACCTCTCTTGAGACTACGTGCCCTAAGAAATGCACTTCCTCACGCCAAAAGTGACACTTCAAGAATTTTGCTTTCAATTGATGAACATGAAGTGTGCGAAGAACCTCCTCAAGATGAATAGCATGCTCTTGGAAAACACCAAAATGTCGTCAACGAACACTACAATGACTTATTTAGGACATCTTGAAAAACACGGCTCGTTAGATCTACAAAATAGGTTGGGGCGTTGGTCAGCCCAAACGGCATAACCAACCACTCAAAGAGTCCATCGGGTGTCCTAAATGTTGTCTTATAGATGCTATCATCAGCAACCCTAAGCTGATGAAATCCAGTAGCCAAATCAAGCTGAGAAAATACTGAAGAGCCAACCAACTGATCGAAAAGATCATCTGTCCTAAGAAGTGTGTAACGGTTCTTCTTCATGAGCTTATTCAACTCTCTATAGTCTACGCAAAGTCGAAGGGAACCATCCGGCTTTGTAGCGAAGACGACTAGCGCTCCCCACTCAGATATGCTCCGTTTGATGAAGTCTTTCTCCAATAGCTCACCAATCTGCTTACTTAACTCCTTCCTCTCCCTAGGAGCCATATATCTCATGGGAAATGCCATTGGCTTAGCATTGTCATTCAGATAGATCTTAAGTCGATCTCTCTCTTACAGGTTGTAGTCCCCTAACCTCCTTAAAAATGTCTGTGAAATCTCTAACATCTGGAACTGAATCTAACTCTCCTTCTGATGAATCAAGGGAATAAAGGAAGCTCAACATGACTAACCGCTGTAAGTCGCAAAAAACCTCGAGAGTCCACCCACTACATGTCTCTAGCCTAACGACTCTCCTCTCGTAATCCAATATGGCACCATAAGTGGATAACTAGTCCATCCCCAAAATCATCCCATTTCCCAAAAATCCCAGTACATAGGCATCACAATCAAACTCTACGCCTAATATAAAAATTTTCAAACCCCTACAAATCATGGATAAATGTGCCGATCCTCCTACGGGGTTTGAAAAAACTATAGGGTCTACTACTAGAGAAATATCTAAGTGCAAACAATCAACCAAGGAACTAGAAATGAAAGAATGCGATGCTCCGAAGTTAAAAAGATTTCAAATAGGAAAATCTGAAATAGAGATGAAACCTTTTACAGAGACTTTCCTACCTCAATCTGGTCCACTACTAGAAGGTGCTGCATCCAAAGCCTGTACTTGCACTGTAGGTGCGTCTGCTCTCTGCACTGCCCTTTTAGGATAAGCTCTACTAAGGTGCCCAGGCTGCCCACAATTGCAACACCTCCCCTTCATCGTTTCCTTCATACAGCCCTTTGTGAAATGCCCAACCAATCGACAATTATGACATTTTTCGCCCTTCTTGATCTGCTTTTGAGGTCCTCCTCCTTTCTTCTTGTCCTTATCCTTTTTATTCTTCCACCACTGCTTCTTATAGTTTTCTGATTTAGGAACCTCCTTAGCTTCTCCTTCCTTAGCTACCTCTAACATGAGAGCCATTTCCACAAGTGACTCATATGTTGCTCCCATCGGTACATGTGCCAATGCCAATCCATGGAGGGGATGGTTCAAACCCTTAGCAAACTTGATGGCCTTCTTATGAGGTGTATTGATAAGCTCCATCCCGAACCTCGATAACTCATTAAACTAATTTATATACTCCTTTACTGAAGGACTCCCTTGCATCAGACTAATGAACTTCTCCAACTGCATGCTTTCCTCGGCTTGTGACAAGAAATTTCTCTCAAACCTTTCCCGAAATCCAAACCAACCAATGTCTCTACCCTCCATTTCTACAATCTCCCACCAGTAAGAAGCCTCTCCCTTCAGTTGCCAAGATGCAAGCTGAACTCTCTATCGGTACTCCAATCCTAATAGCCCAAATATCTGCTTCGTATTCCTCAACCAAGCTCGTGCCTCCACGAAATCCTCTGTGCTAGAAAACGACTTGCCTTCTAGATTAGCGAAGTCCTTGCATAGCTTAGAAAAATAGGCTGCTGCAGGTGGATAAACGGGATCTCCATTCGCTGGTGCTGCATTGGGTGCTTGCCCTTGCACCTCTGGTGCCGTAGCTTGGAGGTATCTACGGAACCAGCCAGAGACTTGGACACTCTCTGGAAGATTGGGGGCGCCCGCCATTCTATGCAAAGAAAAGAAATTTTAGGCTCGAAAGAATCGAAAGAAGGTTGAACTGGACTTTGAAGGGATTTTTATAAAAACTCTTGTATACTCGAAAACTATTTCTATAATAAGAGTTTCTTTTTGAAAAATACTTTTAAAGATAGGTTACTTTTGAAAAATACTTTATTTTTAAAACAAGTTTTTAAGAATCCTATAACCTTAGGCTCTGATACCAAGTGAAACACCCCACACCCCTTAGTATACCCAAAAAGGGCACACTAAAGAATGTGGTGCGTTATAGGTATAGCTAAAACATCGCAGAGACTAAGATTCACAAGAAAAATTGGTAAAAACAGCAGAAACATTTAAATAGTAATTCATTATTTAGAATTAAACTTCATCAATAATCATAAAAACAGAATATGTCTAAAAACACTAATTCTCATGTCTTATGAAAAATATATTTCAATCTCACATCATCAGAGTACATAAATATTAATAATCATCTCTCTGATAAGTACCAGTACATCAAAAGCCAAATGAAAAGAAAAATGAAAAGAAGAAGAATACATGAAGAACTCCGGATCCACTTCTAGGGCGTAGAATATTTTTATCAAAAAGATCTCCTCCCTAGAAATTTTTTCTATTTAGGGTCCAGCCTCAGGCAATGAACCCAATTGGGAGAAAATCTAAATGAGTTAAATAGCTAGGCCCAGGGTCTTATTTATAGTGTGAGTTAGGGATCTCAGACCATTGGATTTGAAGATTAAATCCGGTGCAACCACGTCATAGGCTCACTAAAGCCCCTCGGATGGAAGCACGAACGCACAAGATTGAACGAAAATGGGATTGTGACGTGTTTTCTTCGTATCCGGACGAATTTACGTCCAATAACATAGGCGGGTCGACCTAGCTTCTATGGGGGTCGACCCCTTGGCCGACCTGACCCAAGCTTAGGTCGACCTAGGCCCCTTTATATTATTTTTTCGTTTTTAGTTAATTTCTCGTTTCTTTTGTAACTTCTTCATATTAACTCGGATTTCAACAAGTTATATATGGAAATTGACCAGAAAATTACCACGGACAGAATGGTGCAACTCTCGTGGTTCAATTTTAGCAATTTCACAAACTTATTTTCTTATTTAATTAATTTGTTAATTAATTATTATAGCTCAAATTTTGGGTTGTTACAGTCTCTAGTGTTGCTTAAGTATCATAGAATTCATTTCATGGCTCGCAAATATGATTTTTGGGATTTGCTTGATATCGCGCACACAGGCAGACACTCATCATGAAGTCGAGACGACCAGCAGTTAAGTATGGTAAAGATCCAATCATACTTTGATATAATTTTTGTTCCATACTTTTTCCATTTTCATATTTATCAAGATGAACCGTAGTGTTCATAGATGTCGGTGTACTTGATTTTTTTCCGTTCCAAAACGTTTTATTAAATTAGTATAATATTTTCTTGATTAACAAAAATACCATTGCTTAGTTGTTTAATTTGTTGACTGAGAAAATATGAGTGTTCTCCCATATGAGACATCTCGAATTCACTTGTCGTTATTTTTGAAAACTCATTGCATAAATCTTCATTTGTAGATCCAAAAATGATACCATTTACATAAATTTGGATAATTAATATATCTTTCTTTTCTCGTTTTATAAACAAAGTTTGCTCAAACTTTTCCAATCTTAAATCCAGAATTTATAAGATAGACTTTTAGTCATTCATACCAAGTCCGAGGTGCTTGTTTCAAATCATAAAGAGCTTTCTTAAGTTTATAGACGTGATCAGGAAATTTTTCATGTTTAAAAAGAGGTTGTTGTTCTACAAAAACATTTTCTTCTATAAAACTATTAAAAAATGCACTTTTAACATCCATTTGATAAAGTTTAAAGTTATAATGACAAGAAAAGGCTAGTAAGATTTGTATTTCTTCAAGTCTCGCAACATGAGCAAAAGTTTCTTCATAGTCTATCCTCTCTTCTTGATTATATCCTTGTGCAACTAATCTTACCTTATTTCAAGTTATATTTCTATTTTCATCAGCTTTATTTTTTTAAACCCATTTCGTACCTATGACTATTCAACCATTTGATCTTGATACTAATTCCCAAACGTAATTTCATTTGAATTTATTTAACTCTTCTTGCATCGCTAAGATCCAATAGTCATCGGTTGAAGCTTCCTTAGGATTTTTACGTTCTATATTAGATATAAATGCAATTTGACCCATTTGATTTAATTGATATCTAGTTCTGACATTTGTATTTACTTCACCAATTATATTTTCAATTAGATGACCTTTTAAAATTCATGGTGGAGTTCTAAGTTCATTTTCAAATAGATTTTATATGATTTGTTGTTCTTCATTTATACAATTTTGAGGAGGATATTCTATGATTGGTTGTTCTATAAATTTTCTTCATCATCTTTATAATTTTTGAAATTATCATCAAATGAAACGTGTAAAGTTTCTCTATAGTTTTTGTACGATTATTAAATATTCTATATGCTTTGCTTCATTTCGAATATCCAATAAATATTCCTTCATTGGTTTTGGATCCAATTTTCCTAGTTAATCTTTGTATTTAATATAAAACATTTTGATCCAAAAGTTCGTAGATATGATATATTAGGTTTTCTACCATAAAAAAGTTCGTATGGTGTATATCTAGTTAAGGGTTGAATGGTGACATGATTTAAGACGTAGCATGAAGTAAACACGGCTTCTGTCCAAAAATAATTTGATTGTTGGCTACTACTAAGTAGAGTCTTAGCACATTTATGTAACGTCTGATTCATTCTTTCTACAAGTTCATTTTGTTATGGAGTTCTAGAAAATGAAAAGTTATGACTAATACCCTTTTTGTTTCAAAAATTTTCAAAAAGCTCGTTTTCAAATTCGCCATCATGATCATTTCTAATATTTTGATTTTTAAATTTTAAATTCTTGTAGTAAAATTTTTAAATGATTCAAAAGTAGTGTTTTTGAAAAAAAATGTCCATGTATATATAGAGAAATCATCTACAATTACAAAAACATATTTTTTATGATTTATAAATTTAACTTGAGTGGGACCGAATAGATCCAAATGCAATAGTTCAAGAGGTTGTAATGTAGAAATGATTTCTTAGACTTAAAATATGATTTAGTTAGTTTTCCTAGTTGGCACGCATCACAGATTTTATTTACTTTAAAATTCATTTTTGGTAAACCTTTTACAAATTGTTTTTAGATAATATACTAATAGCTTTAAAATTAATGCGACAAAATCTTTTGTGCCATAGCCATGGATCATTATCTTTGGCTATTAAACACATATCTATATTGTGATTGATTTTCATATTTAAAATATAAATATTTCTTTCCCTAACTCCTTCGAAAATTAGATTTTATTTCGATCGAAAATTTTGTTTTTATCTTTTAAGAAGGATATACTAAAACCATTATCGCATAATTGACTAATACTTAATAAATTATGTTTTAGATTTTTAACTAAAAAAATATTAGTAATAAAAGGTGAATTAGATATACCATTGTTGCTCACGTCTCCTTTTCCGATGACGTATCTTTTAGAGTTATCTCCAAAAGTAATGGAACCTCCATATGAGCCATTTGAGAGACTCATCGTGAAAGTTCTTCGCTAGAAGAGTTTATACCTTGAGTCCAAATCAGTTGTTACTAAGAAAGAGCCAAAACCGCAACAAAGTGGTGGAGACAAGAAGAAGTGGTTTGAAAAAAAGGAAGTAGTCTCCGGGAAAGATTGAGGGGAAGAATGCTCAGAAGAAGGTTAAATGGGATCCTATTTGCTAAGGTTTGTGGAGATAAGGTTCACCTGATAAGAACTGCAAATCGATGGGAAGAAGAAGTGTTACAACAGCAGCAAGCCCGAGCATATATTGAAGAATTGTCCGGAACCAGTGTAGCAAAAACATGTGGTGAAGGCATATGCTTTAGACGTCATTCAAGGTAAGCTTTCCCTTTTTGATGTTCCCATATATGTTTTATTCGATACCGGGTTTTACATTCCTTTATATCCAACATCCTAATAGATAGGCTGGGATTGAAACCCATAATAGTTGACCGACCGTTAACTATAACAAACCCTGTTTGGGGCTCCACTAGCCTGTGTATGGTTTGTCATGATTTGATCTTACCGAGTCATGGATTCTCTTTTATTTGTAATTGTTTTGTTTTGAATTTCGCCGGGTTCTAGATTACCTTGGGAATGGACTGGCTAAGGAAATACGCGACAGTAGTGAATTACGAGAAGCTATTGGTGACAGTTGGGGCTGTGGAGGGGCGACCGATAGTGATTGGCTGCCTTCCAGAGGATGAGGTTATGGTTAGCTTTCTTTATTCGCTGAGATTCCATAGGATGAGTTGTCATCTATGCCTATTGTTAGAGAGTATCCAGACGTGTTAGAGGAGGTGACTGGATTACCACCGCATAAAGAGATTGAGTTTCAAATAGACTTGACGAAAGATTCCTGACCTATAGTTATGCCTTTGAGGTGTATGCCACCTATAGAGCAGAAGAAATTAGAAGTGCGAGTAAATGACCTGTTGAAAAGAGGGTTCATTCATAGGAGTATATCTGAGTGGGGTGCACCTTTAGTATTCACCACTAAAGCGGTTAGCTCTCTAAGGTTGTGTGTAGAATACCGTGAGCTGAATAAGGTAAAGAAGAAGAGCAAGTATCCACTCCCACGTATTGATGACATGTTCGATCAGTTTCACGGTGTGAAGGTGTTCTCCCAACTGGATTTGGGGATGGGATTTCACTAGTTGAGGATAGCAAAGGAGAGTGTGCCGATCACCGCGTTGCGTACACCGTCTGGTTGGTTATGTTGTTCGGGCTAACCAATGCTTTGACATACTTTGTTGATCTCATGAACTGTGTCTTCAAGGATCAGCTGAATAGTTGGTACTTGTGTTATGGATGATATTCCGATCTATTCCAGGATAGAGGAGGAACACAAGGCTAACTTGAGGATTATGCTCGAAGTATATCGAAGGCACAAGTTGAAAGCAAAGTTTTCAAAATGACACTTCTGGAGAAGGGAAGTGAGATTCTTGGATCATGTCATTTCTTAGCAGGGCATCGCAGAAGACCCTACTAAGGTGGCAGGGGTTCAGGATTTGAGCGAACCCAAGAATGCTACCGACGAGAGGAGTTTCTTAGGATCGGTAGGATATTATAGATGCTTTATCAAGGACTTATTCAAGGTAGCCGCGCCATTAATCAATTTGAAAAAGAAGAATAAGACCTTTATTTGGGACGTGAATTGTGAGCAAGCGTTCAAGAGTCTGAAGGAGAAGCTAACGAGCGCCCTTATAATGACCATTTCGAGCAGAAATAAGGAGCTGACGGTATACATAGACGCCCATGGTACTGGATTAGTTGCGGTATTGATGCAGAAGGGAACAGTTGTCACCTATGCTAGTCGACAGCTGAAGCCGCATGAGAGGAAGTATCCAACCCATGATCTAGAGGTTGTAGCGATAGTGTTTGCTTTGATGATTTGGAGACATTATTTATTAAGGGAAAGGTTCGAGTTGTTCATAGACCATAAATCCTTGAAGTACTATTTCTCCCAGAAGGATCTCGACCTTCGACGGCAGCGATGGTTGGAATTCTTAACCTCCTACGACTTTGGCATTTCCTATATGCCCAGTAAAAGGAATGTGGTCGTCGATGCATTGAGTAGGAGACATGCCAGTTTGGAAGCGATGTTCCTAGAGTAGAAACAATTATATATATATATATATATATATATATATATATATATGTATATGTATGTAAACCTCTTTAAATTGAGGGATCTGATATATACACACACACACGTTATATATAAATCTCCAATATTAATTCGCATATTAATTAATTGCACTTTTTAGCTGATCCTGTTTGCAATGTTAATTATTCCCCTTTTTTTCCTCTTACATCTAATTCTCTTAATAATTTACATTCTTTACAAATATAATAAATTTGTTACTGCTTTTATAAATATCATATGAATTAACTGTAAATGTTTATAACTGACAAAATTTCCATGTTTGCATATGTAATTGTTTCTGACGCTAAAACTTCAAACGGCTATAATTCTCCGTTTGAAGTCCATTCAGAAAACATTGTATATGGAAATTGATCAGAAAATTGCCACGAACACAATGGTATAAGTTTCGTGGTCAAATTCCAACATTAACAAAAGTTCATTTTTCACCTTTTCATAGTTATCAATCAAATTTATTTTAATTATATAAAAATGCGGAGTGTTACATTCTCCCACCCATTAGGAAATTTCGTCCTCGAAATTCGACAAGGGTAAAATTATGTAATTTTGCGCATCAATCACATCCATTTTGTGTACATCCAATTTTGCGACCATCCGTGTTCTTGTGCAAAAGTGTTATTCAATACAAAATATATGTATGTACATGAATTACTAAGCCGTACCTCCTATATGAATGCTTTTCTTCTTTAAAAATTTATTTTAAATTATGATGCACACATCCTAAATATACTTGCAATTTCTATATGAATGCAATTTTTTGAAAACTCAAAACATTTTTTATCCAATTTTTCCCACACTCCTACTGAATAGGAGTGTATTTCAACGAATTTTTCATCCAAATCCTACCACACAACTTTTAATATTCGAATTTTTGAAAAATCTAATTTTTCGAACTCGATTTCTTATGTCAGAAAGAAGGTAGAAAACGAAAAAACTTCACATTTCTCCGTTTTACCTTTGCGTACCTCTCTCTCCGTACTTGGAACTTATGTCGCTATCCTATAAAATCTCTATTTTCTTTCCCAAGCACGGTTTACATAAGAAATATTTTTCTTTTCAAACTTTTTTCCAAGCTTAATTTATGGGAAAGATGTATTTTCTTTTGCAATTCTCATTTATTTCTATAGACGTCTCTGTTGCTTTCTTTAGATCTTACCATTTTTCTTTTAGTTACCTAACTACTCTTCTTTTAATACAACAACTAAACACAGCTATCATCTAGGGCAAGGAGGTCTAGGACTATGTCCACTCTGACATAGAAAGGTCTTACTCTAGGAATTCAGGTAACTCACACGCTCCTCCTGCCGCCTATTACTTATTACCAAATTTCGCTGTATTACTCATGATGAATAAGATCTATTCATCTCTTTTATTCCATGCACAAAAAGGAATAACTAAGTCTCATTTACTACAATGGATAAGGATTTCAGTTTATGCAGTCTCTATCTAAAAAGGCAACTAAGCTTGAGGAAATTCTTTCTTTAGCTTTCATTTTTCCCCAACTAAGATCTACCTATCCCAACCACGTATGTCTTATCATATTACTAATATCATTTCACTATTTTTCTATAGTCTACACACATGAAGCAACATTTATAGATTTTCACTAGTGTCATATACACCTTACGGGAACTTTCATTATTACTACTAGGAGTAATTACTGCTACAGCCTTATACTTTTCCCGTTATACCTAGGAAATGATTCCTATCTACTCCATATTTAAAAGTCTGGTTTGGTTTGGTATTTATCATTTTTCTTCAAAAATTAAAACTCCTAAATTTCTGAAACATCAAATTCCAAAATTCTTGCCTTTGAAAGTGTTACTTTAAAGTTTTCTGTTAAATTCAAAGGTACTTGACTACTTAAAATTTTATCTTTTCAAAAACTTATTTACTTTTCCACCAAACTATCTTTCTTTAAAACATGTCTTGCTTGTTCTTAAAATATTTTTCTTTTTTTCTTGACTTTTAAAAAAATGTCCTTACATGTTTTCAAAATATCCTTTTTTTCATAGATTTTCAAATTTACTAAAACTGGAGTAGATAAGAACAATTATTTTATCAAAAATCCCTTAATTTTTCTACTCTTCCAATTACTTAACCTCAGGGAGGTTTTTTTTAACTTACTGCACTTAATAGTTTTATCATTAATGCATTACAATTACTTTCTCATATGAAAAACTATTAACGCTAAAACCTTTTATGAATCCTTTAAAGGAGGATTTCATGTTTATTTGAAATTATAAGGAATTTATTTTATATTTTATCGAAATAGGCTATACAAAATATGGTGTTTTCCATACCTTGTACATCTCTTTCACGTATTCCTTATAACTTGCACAAAACATCTTTATTTGTGATTGATAGAAAATTATATCATTATTCTTTTCATTCCAATAGATTAAAGTATGTTTACTCTATATTCACTTACATAAGATATTTCCTACTAAACTCATTAATTTAACGTACATTATTTTCAAAAGAACTGAATTTTCAAAACTGCTTTAATATTTTCATAACTAGAAAATACTCTCATATACTTATTTAAATAATAAGTGTACATACAAACTACTTTAGAAATTACCTTCAAAACTCATTCAGGTCAAAACAAATGTGGCGTAAAACACCGTTACTATAACACAAAAATACTAGTTTATGGATTCAATTAAAATAAACATTAATAAATCTCATATGCTATGCAAAAACATTTCCTTTAGGAGTCACCTACTATAATAATAGTGTCATAATCTATGCTTCCTTTGTTTTTACCGAAAATATCTATTACAACAACAAATGTTGTAACCTACGGTTTCGATACTTAACACACTCTTGGTTTTTATATTTAAAATCTTTGTTTACCTACAAAGAAACTAGCGAGCTATACGCGCTCTATAATTCTTCTAAAAGAATTTCACTTTTAACAAAATTTACATCATATAAAAACCAAATTAAATTTCATACCACTTATTTTTTTTTCAAAAACCCAATATTTACTTCCTCAAATATATTAACAATTATATTTTTCAACTTTTCAATTCCAAAATTTTCATTTTATTGGGCTAGACATAAAGTGGATTTTCTTCTTACTAAAACCTCTTATTCCTTCCAACATAAAAACACTCTCCCTACCATTCCTAGAGAACTTTGCCACTTCCTATAACATATGGATACCAATCTTCTCTCAAAACATGACTTATTGTATACTATAAATCAGTAATAACATAGGGCTCAATATACTTAGGTCATCCCAAACCCAACTAGCAAACTATGCACAAATATACTACTTAAAAACTTTCCATCTGTTAAAATCTATAATTGGGGACTATTTGGATTTTAGTACATAATATATTTATATTTTATTCAAAAATAAAAATACGTTCACTCACTATCTACCTAGGAATCCTAAACCTAGGCTCTGATACCAAATGTAACAACCTGAATTCCAGTGGGTCCGGATTTTTCGCAAAAATGATAAAATCAAGCCCACTGAAGCCCAGTTGGGTTTCTGGTATCCTACAAATAGGCAAAGACAAATATATCAGAGCTCGGATAAATATCTCATAGCGGAACTGACCAAAATAAAATAGTAATTAAATACCCACCAATATAAATAACACTTTCTAAACAAGTGTCTCAAAGCTGGAAAGTCTCAGCCATCTACCTAACCTGTAAGATGTTATGAGGAGAGGGTCAGAACTAAAGTTCTAGTGAACGGACAAATTATACACTTCTAAGCTTAATTCTACATATATTGTTTTATTTCCATTTACTGTTATATTAGGTTCATTGGGTTTATAATACTCTCGCCTCTCTGCGTGAATCGTGCCCATCTACTCCTTAGTAGATTAAAACCTAATAACTGATATATATGTAGCTATATGCCCAATGACCGCATCGGTCCTTGGTACTACCCATAGTACCTTCCGTATCCTCCTTGCAAAGAACTCCATCGTCCTGCTTCTATGGCGTTCTATGAATACATCTATAAAGGACTGCCTCGTAAGGCCTACAATACAGATGTTCCATCGTCTACTATGAAAACATAAAACTGTGTCCGCAGTAGTCTATTCTAATGCTCGGACATCCATATTGTACCAACCAGTGCGTACCTTGAGGACTATACGTAATCGTTCTGTCTACTCCTAAATCCCGCTTAACAAGGTCTACCTTGTACGGAACTCAGTCGGGGATTTTCTATTTCTATAAAGGACTGCCTTGTTAGGCCTACAATATAGATATTCTATTTGGTTTGTCTCTTTTATTATCGTGGCTATGGCCCCACGTAGCCACCCCTCAACTAATAGAAAGACCTCTAAAGATCTAAGTGGTTGTGCCCTACTACAAACAATCTAAACATCCAATTGGCTGCGCCCCTCATCCAATGTCTTGATAGTGAAAGAATCATTGGACTGATGGTTTGACTCTAGTCTTTCCGGAACTCGCTTCTTTGTTTTGATGCTGGCCCGATATCCGCATGCGACTATCCTTTTGAGTCCTACCCACTAACACTTACTTGCAAGTACTGGGACATACGAATATCCTACTCCAAACATCAACCCCTTTTGACTGCCTACAATGGTCCTGCCATGCAAAAAGCAGTCAAGGCATACTCTTTGATGGAACACCTATAGATCTGCCTCTGGAGGACTGCTTCGCTATGTCTACCCCAGAAGGCCATCCTAGAGTACACTCACGTCCCATTGAAGTCTCGTACTTCCTTTTAGCCCAAAATAGCTAAGTTGGACGTGCTTCTTCTATGCTGAAATATGTGATGAACTGCTTCGTTAGGCTCTTCATCCTTTGGGCTGCTCCAAACGCATCTTACTCTTTTATTAGACCCTAAGTCTAATCTTTTATTTTGCGTTTAGTTTAATTTTCTTATTCTGTTGGCTACCCTAATTAGCATAATCTTGTCCCAGCCTCACCTAACTATTGTGAGACCATCAGTTCCTGACTAAAAGGGAATGCTGTTGGTATGTGCCACTTCTATTGTCTTGCTTATTAACTTAATCCAAGATCTAAGTTTATTAAAATAAGCCTCTTCTATTATTTCTACTCTATTTGCTTATTAACTTAATTTAAGTCTTAAAATAAGCCTTTTCTGTTCTTTCTACTTAATTGTAACCTATGTTATAATTTTACTTGCAATTGTCTCTTTTATTCTCTTTTATAATCTATATATTATAAGTATAATTACAAGTGTCTCTTTTCTATTATAGTCCGTCTACTTTTATTATGATATTGAATTCTCTTTAATTCTCTTATGTTATATGACAATCTTGACTTGGGACTACGTCTGATTGTCACAAATTTACTTATCATAATAACTGCTTTACTTTTATTCTATTATCTGTGCAGTAAATGCAGAGCTTCTAGTCTTGTCTAACAATTAACCTGGTTCCTTCTTTAATTCCTTTAATTCTTCACTTTAACTTTTTATATTCTAGGAAGTTGTTCTATTCTATTTGGTTGGTTACAAAAACTGTGCTAAAAATCCATTTCCATATTTTAATACCAAATAATGCTATAAACAATAATCCGTAACTGTAAGATATCTCTTTTATTGTTGCTTTATTTTTTGGATAGTGTAAAATACAATAGTTTCTCTATTTTACATTAATTCATTTTTCTTTCTTTTATGCTTGCAATTACGTTTATCGTTATCTTTTAAATATTAAACTATCGAAATGTATTCTCTTTTCTAAACCAACCAATTAATCTATCACTTACTTCCAAATCAAGTTATTATATTTTCCCTTTTTATTTATTTTTCCCCGATTTAGCATAATTTACTGCAAATTTCTATTTTTCTCTTTTTATTTCAGCTTTTCTTATTTTACATCTAATTTCTGTAAATCTAATGTTCTTTCTATTTTAGTCCGTATTTGCGAATTTTTCTCTTTAACTAATTTATTCGTGTAAAAAAGAATAAAAAGAAGCTAACATTTACAGGCTAAATTTCAAACTTTAAAATAGATGTAAATAACGGTAAATTTCTTACTTTTAGGCTTACGCCTTTCTCTATCTGTCAAGCCTAATATTATTCATATTTAATTAGATTACTATCTTCCTTTTTTTTCATATAAATAATAATTAAATATAAGCTGTCTTATACAATTTACAGTCTCAGCATAACTAATTAACAAAATTAATTACTAAAATAAATACTGAATAAAATTATTTAATGGGAATCTAATGATAATATATCATAAACGTAAAAGATATATACTTAAATCCACTCACCTATCGTCTTTAGCTTTAAATCTCTATCTTCTAAAATTCCTACGCCGTTCTACAACTTCTCTCCTTTAATTTGTTGCAATTCCTCTATTTTGTTCGCATATATATTATTTGGATTTATTTGGTAAAGATTTGTGAGAAATAGGAGAAAAGAATGAAGAAAGAAACCATTGTTTACTGTAAGAGAGGGATGAAGAAAGTGACGGCTGATGGAACGAATTACATTACGTTCTCTCTTAAATAGATGCACCCACCAATTATCTAATAATCCTCTACTTAATTGATCCTTCAATTAATTTTTATGTGCAGCAATATACTGCCTATATGTATACATTCAAATCTAGGTCAACTATTATTATTTTTTCCTTATTAATTGACATTTTCTACTGATTACGTTACAATCCTAATTAATAGCTCCATTAATAGATTAACATGTCACCTCTATTTATTAATCTCCAATATTAATTCACATATTAATTAATTGCACTTTTTAGCTGATTATGTTTGCAATGTTAATTATTGCCCTTATTTTTTTCCTCTTACATCTAATTCTCTTAATAATTTACATTCATTCCAAACATAATAAATTTGTTACTACTTTTATAAATATCATATGAATTAATTGCAAATGTTTATGAATGATAAAATTTCCATGTTTGCATATGTAATTGTTTCTGATGCTAAAACTTCAAACGGTTATAACTTTTCCGTTTGAAGTCCATTCAGAAAACATTGTATATGGAAGTTGATCAGAAAATTGCCCCGAACACAATGGTATAAGTTTTGTGGTCAAATTCCAACGTTAGAAAAAATTCATTTTCCATTGTTTTCATAGTTATCAATTAAATTTATTTTAATTATATAAAAATGCGGGGTGTTACAAGTGGGTTTGGGAAAAGCTTACGGGAGGCGTTGGGTACTGAGCTGCATCTTAGTACAACTTATCACCCACAAACAGATGGACAGACCAAGAGAGTGAATCATATATTAGAGATCTCTTGTAAGCTAGCATTCTCGATTTCGGAGGCTTGTAGGATGATCACTTGCATTTGGTAAAGTTCACATACAACAACAGTTATCAGTCTAGTGTCGGTATGGCAACTTCTTGAATGAGTAAATAAGGGTATTTGGATGGTTTCAAAAGAATTTAAATAGCGACGGAAGGATCATTACGAAAGGTTTCGAGAGTTTCGAAGAGGTCAGAAGTACTTTCGCTTATACTCAAACAGCACAGCGAGGTACCTTGGTTCATTCACTACCAAGAGAAGCATACCTATCGATGGTGTCGAAAGGTTCCAGAAGCACTTGAAAGCAGTACTGATGATTATCGAATAAATATCCACTATTGGCATGCTTTTGATGGAGACGAAAGGGAAATTCAAGCACAACAAAGATCCAAATACCTTCCCACAACTTCGAAACCATGAAGGTGGAAGGACGAAAGCGAAAGGATGGGAGCGAAAGGTCGAAAAAGAGACCTTTCGACAGCTTCGAAAGGATGGACGTGGAAGGGTCCAACCAGCATCTATAAATACGACCCTATGGGTCCAAGTTCAAGGGAGATTTTTATTTTTTTACATTTTTTTGCCAAATCAAATTCTTGTAACCCTAAATCAAATTGGGGATAGATTCCATTACTTGTAATCTATTCATGAGAAATAAAAAGAGAGGATGCATGGTCTGATATTGATTTCGAATATGAGAATGATCATTTCGGCCATTAGCTTGTCTAATGACTAATTGCACATGATACACGCTTATCTTTTTAACCCTTTATTGGCATATGCTATGAAATAGAGCTTATTTGGATATATCTCGACTTTAAAGCATATTATCATCACGTCCAAAGCCCGTGCAACACTAAAATAACGTGGTGATAAATAATGTCGAATCCATTGGACTTATGCTATTTATCCAAAATAAGGCTCTATGGCATCTAGAATCCACTAATTATTTCAATGTATACACATTGGGTTTACCGACTATGTAATGCCCCTTCATGCTAGTGGGAAGCGAGCGAGAAACTTATACATGGGCCAGATATGATTAGAGAAACCTCGGGGAAAATAGAGATCTTCGACAACGGATGAAAACTACACAGGATAGGGAGAAGAGTTATGCTAATAGAAGACATAGAGATTTAGAATTTTCTATTAGCGATATGGTATTTATGAAAATTTCTCCTTTGAAGATTGTTATTCGATACGGTAGTAAGGGGAAGTTGGTGCTGAGGTTTGTATGTCCTTTTCAGATAGCAGAGAGAATTGGAAACCTAGCATATAGAGTCAACTTACTTCAGAAGATGGGAGGTGTGCACAATGTTTTCCATGTTTCTCATTTACGGAAGTTTGTGCATGACTCGAGCTTAACAATTGCATCGGATCAGCTTGATGATACTGAGATTGAATCATAAGCTTTGAGATCTCGTAAGTCGGTTCGTATTGTCAGACGCGATACGAATGGCTTAGGAGAAAGACGATGGCATTAGTGAAGGTTCGATGAGGCGAACGTGAAGACGATTGCATATGGTAAACCAAGGAGAGCATGAAGGCTACACATCCGGAGCTCTTTACATGGTAAGGCCTATTGTTTATCGTATTTACTTTTACTTTCGATATCATATAGGGTAGTTTAGTATCCTGCATGCTAGGATAGGTTTACCAATATTACTGATCGCATGGTTGCGTGCTTGATATGTTTGATGATACACATCCGAGGTAACTATGATTGATTGTATGTGTCTGTTTGGGGATTTTTTATCGGTGGATCATAAAATATTTTTATTTGTTCATATGAGGTCGTATAGCTCCAAGATTTTGGAAAGTGACTCTTAGGGACATTTTCCACATCTACGATTTTTGCCAAATTTCTATATGACTATTTTCACCCTAAAAATCTTGTTGGACTACTTTTGATAGGATCCGAATTAGGGTCTCAAACCTCTTTCATTGCTTGAGGGTCATGGTTTCCCATTCCGTAGAGTTGTCATAATAAAAAACGAACTTGTCGTTTGAGAGTTATTATAGTTTTATGTTTGGCTGCTGCTGGCTAGTTTTAATGGGTTAATTAACTAAGCCCGTGCTTAGGCCCACTAATCCATTTCGAAATTTGTGTTAAGAGAAGGCTATAAGAACTGACCTAAATCATTTTCTTCTACTCCAAATTAGGTCTCAACCTCCATTAACCCTTATTTCATCAACAATCACATTTTTTCTTTACTAATCTTAGCCAAATCATAGATTAGAGAGGCGATTAGCATATAGAAGCTAGAGATTACCATTTTTGGTGATTTGAGTTCTTCGTCCTTGCTATCCACTTCAGATCGAGGGAAGAAATTTGGTATTTTAGGTACTTGGTGAGTGGTTCTTGACCCCCTCGGTCTTCCATACTTGTTTATATAGTAAAAAAGCATGTTTTTAACATGATTTTGATCTTAAATGGTTTTCTAGCTTTAACCACCTCTTAAAACATATTTATGACTAGAAATTATAGATTTTAAAATGATTCTAAAATTGGCTTTGTAATATGTTTTACTCGTATCCACATGCTAGTGTAACTCCCATCATTTATATGCATATGCTTGTGCAAATGTTAGATTTAGATTAAGATTGGCTTGATTATCACATTCTTATGTATCGGTTGTATGAATGGATGTATATGCATATTATTCCATGTTTGTATGTTGTGTTTTGATATTATTTGCTAGTGTTTTGGATCTTAAGTAGATAGGTTGGTGAATTGAGTAAATCGAAGGCAAAGTTGGTCGGAATTGGACGAAATTTGGAGGAGAGGCTCTGGAACATGGGTGGAACTTGTCATAAAATTCGCACCTCAAAATGTGATAAGTACATATCTCGGCACCAAGTCATGATGTGAAAACCTATGACTCGGTCTATTGGCTTGGGTAGGAAGAGCTTGGCTAGTAGAGGCGGTTCATGGCTTGAGGCAAGAGATTTGGCTAAGTGTTGGATGGTATACCGAGTTATCCTAGAAATTGGAAGATATTGGCTATAGGGGGCCGAGTTATCAAGAAAGGATAGGTCAGTATCTAAACCTCTTGGGAAAAGGAGTACTGGGAGCAAGGAGGAGAATTTAATTAAAATTAACTAAGTATATAACTCGGCATCGAGTTATAAGTATAACTCGACACCAAGTTATCAAATTTTACCTAATGAAAGTGGAACTTTCAATGCAGGAAGGGGATGCTTGGTAGGTCGTGCTGGAGGTGTTGGCTCGATCGCATGATGATTGATGGCGATGTAACAACATGATGAAAGTTAGGATCTTCAGATGGTAACTCGATGATGGATGGAGTTAGATTTCGAAGATAACAGCTCGATGTTGAAAGGAGTCGTGGAGTGGGGAATGTAGAATGGTTCCCCGGAGGCAACAGCTCGATGTTTAAAGAAATCATGGAGAAGGGAATATAGAATGGTTACTCAAAAGATAATGAAAACTAGATGAAGCAAGGATAGGACTCAGATACGCGTACTAAGGGATTGTTGATACTAGGAGTGTTTTCTGTTGTACTCATAGCAGGGGTATTGTGAGGACACTCATGGGTATGTTGAAAGGTTACCCCAGCTTGGTCGAATGGATCCGTGTACCTTAGACCGGTTAACTGGATCTAGTGTCAGCTTCAGGCTAAAGTGAGTACACTGAAAATCGGGATTTTCATTAGTCTCTGGCAGTAGAAAGGTCATACGAGTTATTATATATCCAGAGTACATCGAGTGATAGTGAGGATTGTTTGATGGATGTTATGGTTGCTTTGATTTCTTTCCCTGTAGTATATCACTCTATTGTACTCATTATAGATAAGTATTGGAGATAGGGATACTTGGACACCCGTTATCATACTTGGTGTATTATACCTTTATGGCACATAGAGTAGCATATGATGTTATGTGCTAACTTTTTGGTTACAGGGACATGTCAGGTATGACTCATATACCTTTGTTCCTTATTATATCGACTTGTATAGTATTTTGAGATTCATTTACTGCTCATACTAGACTATTCTCTGACTTGAGGTTTTATGCTTTGATTCTAATTATCTCGAGTACTCTTAAATGAGTAGACTAGATAGCAGGTTTAGGTGTGACATAGTAGTTGTGCAGAGGACAAGATGGAAGGAGCTATCTCGTATTATATTTGGATTTCTATGCTTATTCCATTATGCAACACTATGGAGCTTTAACAGTGCTTGCTTATTATTATTATTATTATTATTATTATTATTTATTATTATTAGTATGAGACAGTTATTTGAGTTTACTTCTGTGTATAAACTCTATTTCATGATATATATATAACTTTGTGTATTTGTACTTAGAAATTTGGATCACTTAGTTGTTATTATCTCTTCTGTTTATATTTGTGATAATATATTTTATTCTATGCGCTGTGGGATATATGATAGATTCTATGATGTTTTTGTTTCATTTTAAAACCTTGATGATCATCCTACATCGATCGGTACGTCAATAGCATAATATCTTATCTATACTGAATGTCTGAGGTGTAGGGCGGTTGTCACACAATATCACTTATGCAAATTTTAGTCCGAACACTCCTTCATAAGGAGTAATTGTTTTAAACATTCTCTAGTATTTAATAAATACACAAGAAAACCTCAAACAATCATTCGGTGATATCAATTTGGATTTAATATTTGCTTCATGTATCAAATGCACAAACAATTCACGATATCGTAGACAATATAACATGTACGTTAATTCCTATTGTCAATACACAAGGAGTCCTTTTGACATGTTCCATACTAATTTTTTTAATAAGGTGTCCTTGCATATCGTTTGGACATTCTATCTTTTATATTTACTATAAAAGACATCATTTACAAATCCAACGTCGAGTATTAAAACAACTAAGACCGATTTTAACATAAGTACATCGTTAAAAATCAGTATGTGTTATTTATTATAGTTTACAGATATCAATGTACCTTTTAATGCTCTTTCTTATGAACACACGATCCTATGCATTTTGATTGATAATCAAACTATTTGATATTTATATCAAAACACTTGTTCAATTTTGATGCTTCTCTGAATGCTACTTTCGTATTCGTTCTCAGATCATATCCGAAAACTCACAAACTTAGTATCGCTCCCATTGACTTTAAGACACTTTGGTGATTATGTGTAAACGGTTTACTCAAAATCATTATTTAGAATTTTATGTATCAACACCTACATACCAAAACATAAAGTCATACTATATGACAATATTGTAAGTAAAATCCGAACTTACTTGAGCACATCGAATGTTGAATCTGTTACGTTAATTCAACAATCGAAATTTATGGTATTATTCTTATCAATGTGGCTCGCTATATTCCAACCACATTTGTATGTCTCTTAAAGACACATTTGCGACCAATGGATCATATCTCTTTGGGTACAACCTTCAATCATATTTTGATAATATACTTGGAAACAATTTCAGATTTGTGCATCATACTATATCGTAGGGTCGATCCTCTTAATAGTTTAATAGACCGTCAAGGATTATCTATTCTCGACATTGATAAGACACTCATAGTTTCTCTTCAATGTACAAGAATACTTATTGGATATACTAATGTGTTCATTTAGGTTTGGTTAGTTTAGTTTTATCCTTTGCAAACAGTTTTATCCTTGGATCATACCCAAATCCATTTTGTACCAATAATTTCTTAAAGAAATTCCTTTGCTATAAAATTGGTATTTCTTAAAATAACAGTTGTTCCTTAGTGCAACGAAATGAGCATTAATAAACATTTTATGAGTTGTATTATATAAAAATGATTTTGCATTAGTTCACAATATATTTATGTTCACAACATAAATTAGTCATTTAATGACTATCAATACCAAAACTCTCTTAGGACGATTCATACAAGATCTCTTACATACAATTATTACGTGAAGTCAATTGACTCTCACAACTTGTCAACTCCTTGGCCTAAGAAATATAGGGGGTTTATTATAAACCCATATCTTGTATGATTTTGCAAACTATTATTTGGAAGATATTAATTTTAACCTTGTGTGCTACTCTTAAGTACACATCTTATAGAAAGAATTTAACTCAACTTCACTCATCATTAATTGTGCTTTGTCGAACAAAGCTCGATTGCTCCTTATCAATATATTAATGGAGAAGTGAACTTTAAGACTAAATCTTTATCCATTTACGATACACATGAACTCTTTCCAATATAATCACCCATTCAATCAAATAGAATCAATTCTCTGCATGTTATATTATTTACTTCTGTTTTATATTCTGCGAGCTTATCAAAGACTTATACATGTGTATCAAATACACATGTCCATATCTATGATAATTTATCGACAAATATGATGACATACGTGGAACCGTTTTTGTACTAATAGACTTAAGATTGCATAAGTACATACATACATACATATGTATATCAATCCGAAGAGTTCATCAACTCTTATGATGCTTCCATAAAATGGGTGCATGGATCTTAATTGTTTGAGACATAACCAATAACATATGATTCACAACCATATAATAAAATTTATTTCTCAAATCTATGGCTTAGTCTATAATTCTAAAAATATTGTAAACAAATTTAGATACTTTTGTATTTTTCATTGCAATACTTCTGTTATGAAAACAAATACCATATTATAGTTTTATTCATAATGAATATTCATAATTTTTACATTGAAATATAACGGTGTCTATTTTTTAGTGGACACTGAAAAATAGTCATTATTTTATAAATAATGTGCGGTATGTTTTACAAAAACAATTTATGTAACTTGACGCAATCAATAAGTGTTATATGGCATGCTCCCACTATTTCTGCCATTACTATATTAGTATACTAAATTCAGAGGTCTGTTATTCACTCAGTATAGATAATTTATTTAATATACTATAACTAGTTTACAATGAAGGGTTCTTTGATTAAATATCTTAAACTCAAAGAAATAAATCTCGCAGAAAACGATTTTCTATACGAAAATGCATTTCGGAATAGAAATCATATTTCTTATTCCAATGTTAAGTATTACTCATTATTATTACAATTCTAGTCTTTGATGTTTCTTTATGAAGCATAAGTGATCATTCACACTCTTCATGCCAACCGTACCTTAAATCACATCTACTCTTATACATTTGTTTTTCTTTCTGAATGGTCCAACCATTCAAAAGAATACCCTTACTACAACATCATAACGAACTCTTTATAGAAGCGCATTCGATCATCCTTAACATTTAAGGACATCGTATACAATGCTTCTTGTGTATACTAATCAAACTGACATTTCAGTGATCTAGTTCTTAGATCCATGTTGTAGTTTTAGTTTAGTGTTGCATTTAATACAATATGATCTTAGTTATAATTAGTCAAATTGAATACTCGATCTCACAGAACGGTTTATTTGTTTGCTTCGAATGAACTAATTTAAAGTATTGTACATTACGAACAGTGACCATTTACCATATAACACACAGATATATATATATATATATATATATATATATGATAATACATGGATCAAATATCCATAGTCTCATATTTTCTTTTGAGTTCGGAATTCATAAAGTGCAATACACGGTCTTGACAAAATAAACACGTTAGTGACCGAATTACAAACGTATTAAGTAGTTATAAAATTAGGCGCTTGCATGGGTGTCAAAACATTAACATGCAATAAGTATTTATTAGTAAGTCTATATTATATTTCTGTTTGTTAATTTTCAATTCGATTTCTATATTTAAATTGACAAATGTTTTATCAATTTTACTAAATGCACAAATTTATCAATGTAGATTATTATAACATTATATAGCATATGTCCTTATAATATTAGAAATGTTAAATGTTATCATTTCATTTTTCTAATAAGGCTCCCATTAGTCTTTTATGTTTCACCAAACACTAAGTGAAACATGGAAGTCTTTCGACTTCACTAATGGGTGTTAGGACTCGTTTGTCTTGGAATTCTGACCTTGAGTTTGCTCAACAAGTCATAGCACCACGGACAATGGATAAATCCTTATCGGTAGTATCGTATACAACTCCCAACCCTTGGTACCTTGTCCTAATCTCATTTCTACCCTGAGTTTGCTCAATGAATTAAAAGAGATTATTCACTTCTACCCACCATATCACGACGGCCTAAGTATAGTATATGTACTTTGAGTTTGCTCAACATATACATATGGTTATCTTACCTTGTCTATTCAATATATTTATAGTACTATACATAACGTCCCTAGCTTGAGTTTGTTTAACGACTAAGGAGTATGCAAGTAGTTTATTAATATATATGGTAGGGGACAACATTATATTGAAAATTCCTAATCTTTAATATATTATAATAAGTGATATCGACTTATGGAATAATGTACTTCTTATGAAATACCCTCGTGATTCAAATATCAGACAAGTCGGAAATCACGGTATACATACATTTACATACGTATTTATTCCTTAAGTATGTTTATGGGTTCTTTAATATTCCACATTTAGTTTACACATTCATATCATATAAGTTTTATTACTATATAGCTTTTATATTTCATATTATTGATATAAAGTCTTATGTATAATATTGTATCAATTAAATCTTATTTAATTAATTTAATTTAATTAACTTTATATTAGTTATCCAATACAATTTTTATATTGCACATGTCTAGTTTAAGCTTTATACTGTTATTATAACCTTTATAGTAATACCTATACACACACACACTCTCTATAACATTTATAGTATAACACATATATCATATATATGTGTATTTTTATTTATATAATTAATTAACCTTTAATTTATTTATTTAATTAAACAAATTTAATTAAATTATATTAATTTCAAAATTTTATTTTATACACATACATGTATACTTATGTTATCTTAAACACTTTATAATAACATAACATATATCAATATATACAATATGTCTATATAAGTATTAATTAATTAACCTATTTAATTAATTCATTTTATTAATCTTCTTAATAAATTTAAAATTTTGAAAATAGTATTTAAATACTTTTAAACATTTTGAAAATATCGTTATCATTTCAAACATTTTGAAAACTTATGTTATATAATAACTTTTATAATAAACATGTTTTACTTTAAATTTAACTTTTGAATTTAAAATCTTGTCTTAATTCTCAAAACTATTTTTAAAATTAGCCGAAGGCCTAATTCAAATTGGGCCTTTTCTATTAGGACGACCTTTAGGCTCACTTCACCTTTAAGACTGGGCTGGTAACTAGGTAGGAGGGGGTACTTGATTACCCAATTACAATCCTAGACATTACCTTTCTAGATACCCTACTAAGTGAGCGGGCTTAATTATTAAACCTAACATGACTAATTTAGAATGCGTAGGTTATTGGGCTCTGATACTATTGTTGGAATTGGACCAGCTCGTAGTGGAATTAAAGAGTAAATTTCAAAATTTTCCTTTTTGGATCTACTGGGCCTATGAAGCCTAAAGAGGTTTTAGATCCAATCTAAAAATTGTTTTAAATAAAATCATTTATTTTATTTTATTAGTTTGAAAGAGTTCGAATTTGATATAAAATTAAATGAATAAGTGTACCAAATATAACCATGTATGTAGCAGTTATTTAATGATATTAATTTTTAATAAGAAAACAATTTATTTCCTTCTCTAATATTTGTGCAATTAATTAAGGAATATACAACATTAATCAGAAGAGAAAGAGACGCCTTTCATTTCTCTCTCTGATTAGATTGATAATTTGTTAAATAAAAATGTTAACATTTCAATTAAATGTTTTATTAATATGCATCAACATACATTAAAATATATGACAACATAAATGAACTAACATAAACTTGTGTATGCATATATGAGGGTGTGTGTGTGTGTGAGAGAGAGAGAGATAGTGTGTGTACATCTAGAGATTGAGATTTATATCTATTGTATGTGTGTGTATACACACTTACATATACATGTTACATTCCTACATGAATATCGGAAATATAAATGCCTAAGTATATACATATATTTGAGTATTGTAACATCCTGGTATTTCGTGCCATTCGCATCCACACATGACAAACTTGAATTGCTTAAAATATAAGGTTGTTAATTTATATTTGGCAAAACTCAGCATATACAGTAAATAAAATAACCACAGAATCACAAACACAGAGTAATATAACAATAAACAGCGGAAACAGATGAATAGTAGTTCATGAAGCTACTATATATATATATATATATAACAGAGTTATACAAGATACAACTGAAGTCTCGAATACAGAGAAGTCTCAATACAATATTCAAATAACAAAATCTGAATACATCACTGGAGTCAACTGAATAAATGGAAGCTGAATAGATACAGATGGATCTCCAAGCGAAGCTCCAACTCCAAAGGTGAGTCTATAATGCTGTGACACTCAGTCTGACCCGAGCATAAAGCAAAAACACAAAACACTCGAGTCAGGGTTAACATTCTTATATTAATAAATTCAACTCAAGTGAAATGTCAACTGAAATACAAGTAACTTAAAGGATAGTTGGGATTTCCATCCTCTAAGGAACCGTTGACTATTTACTGTGTAATAATATACGCTATTATAATATGTCTATAGTAAAGTAAAAGTATTAAAATAGCGTTAAGGCGTTACCCATATCCCCCTTAACACATTTTTATATATTCCCATAGTCTATACAGTACCGTAATTCCTCCGTAAACTGGAGGGCTATTAGAAGGCACTCCATAGGTATGGTACAAACCAAACTCGTAGAAGGCGCGATAGGGCATGCGACAAGGCACTCGAAGCCATGCCAGGGTAGATATACCGTTTGCAGATCCGGAATGGTGGTAACGCATAGCAGCTACTACCGCCCACCTCGTGACACACTCCCAAATCAAAGGGTGCACCCAATCAAATCACAAAAGCAATAGAATGGTATCGAAGAAATATGTCCGATAAAAGGAATGACCTCACTTGGCCCGGCGTAGCTTTTGTATTAGCCGCATCAAGCTAACTCACGGGAGTCAGGGCTACGTAAATACCATATAGAATCATCACCAAACCATCCTACTTCATTCTGGAATCTCCACCACGTACGCAGTTGTTAATGTTGTTTTCGGTAATGGCAGAGAGTATGACAATATCCGATCACGGTCTATTTAATAACCAAACATTATTATAACACCGTGGTCATTTCATTTCAAATCATATTTCAAAACCAAAATATCATATCTATTTCAAACCCATATCAATATGATATCATTATTTACTTAAAATAATATTCATTTCCAAAATCATAACACTTTCCAAAATTATAACACTTCTGAAATTATAACATTTTTGAAACCAAAACACTTAGGAAATCATAACACTTGGAAATCATATTACTCCCACTTAAACAGTTTAGATATTAAAATAGTATATATAATAAAATAGTTTATATAATAAAATAGTTTATAAAATAAAATAATTAGTATATTAAAAATAGTTAGAATTAAAAATAGTTTATATTAAAATAATTTATAAAGTAAAATATTAAAATAGTTTTAAATATATTTTAAAATACTTTATATCATAAAATAGTTTCCTCAAATTTCACGAATCGATTCAAATCACCACAAATTCTAAAATCCAATTTAATTTTATCTCAATTCATCGAATTTCAATTTTGTTCAACATCTCAATAAACCATTTTCAATTTATATCGATTTCAATTACAAATTTGAATCACAATTTAAGCCATTTCAACTTCAATAGATTTCAAAGCTTACATATTCAAACATTTACAAAACTAAATTTGATATTTTCATTTATATTTCAAATTCAACTTTACTATTATTTAGCTTTGAAAAATTCACTTAATCAATCAAATAACATTTAAATAAAACTTCAGATTACAAATTTAAATAAAAATAAATATCTCATTTCGATTTATTTAAATTTGAAAATATTCATTTAATCACCTTTATTCAAAATCAAGTTATAACACCATGTCTTAAAATCTCAAATTTAATAAGTTTCAAATCCATTTTATTTAAATAAAATTCTTAAACTCAAATACAATTTCAAATTTATCTTTCCAACCTCAATTTATTAAAATTGTTATAAAATCTATTTAAAAAATATATAAATTTTAATAAATTCTTAAAACATATTATATACTAATTAAATCAAACTTTATTAAATTACAGCTTATCATTAAATTTTATTTTGTATTAAAACTAATTTATAAATATTTTAAAATAGTAAAATTATAAGTAAATTCTTAAAATTTATAATTTCAAAACTAACTTATAATTTTAAAATTTTCAAAACATATAATTTTAAAAATCTAGAATTTAGACATATATAAAATAACATTTATATATATAATATTTAAAATCAATATTTATATAAAACCATATATATCTCTCTTTTAAACCTTGGAAATCATTTCAAAATACATATAGACCAATGGTGTATGTATATAATTTTCTATCCTATGGTCAAGTGATACAGATATTTATCATTTCAATCCGCAATTTAAATATCTACGGGTATATATCTTTTCAACCCGCAATCCCAAATTCAATGTCAAATGAAAATTGCTTGGTTTTATCATTTCAACCCATAATGATTTTCTCCTATTCTACAAGATCGTTCGGGTATGTATCATTTCAACCCATAGGGAATTCTATACTAACAAGGTACTTGCAGAGTGAGAATAAATATAATAAAAATATAACATATCAACAACAGGCATATATCATCAATAACAGATAAAATATAAACAACATGTCATGGTGTCAGATGTCACAGGTGAACAGATACAGATAATGACGGATATATAACAATTAAATAACTAACAGCAGCATATTTCAATTTTTGTTTCAATTGAAATCAAATTTAATAAATATAAGAACGTTAGTCGTGAGTGATTGCTCACCATTCGAGGCTAGATAGATTTGACCAAGAAATAAGCTACGAATTCAAAAGCAACGCTGGATGGACACGATTCGACTAACAAAGCTGACAAATAGGAATTGACAAAATCAAATCGGAACTGGATTAATGAAGATAAATGGCATAAGTGAACATATATATATATATAACTATATATACTATTCATATATATAGAGATCATATTCTAAATTCAAATACATTTTCAATTTAAGTATATATATATGTATTTCAAAATCATCGGTTTAAATAAAACACAAAAAAATAAAACAACCATATATTTTCAAACTACTATTAAATTCAAACACATATAAACAAAACCTCCATATATAAAATTTATAACCAAACTCATATACTTATTTACATAAACACATATATTTAAGATCAAAACATATATAAATTACATTTTTAAACAAGTATATATAACTCAGACTTTGAACAAAACATATGCAAACAACATATTTTTAACTCATGTTAAATACCAGATATATGCGAACAAAACTTGTTGGAAAGCAAAGCATACATATATATGTTAAAATTTTCAAAAATCATATCATAAAGTCAATGTCAATATACATATCATATATAATATGTCTCTTATACAAAAAAATGCTTCCAGGGGTAAGATTTTTGGAAATACAAATAAAACTTTACTGTAAACTCATACCAGCAACTTAATGAACATAGTAAATAATAAACATAGTAAATTATTAAAACCAAAAATAAAATCAATACTTTTAAACGCATCATATATATCTTATATAACTAATACATATAACTTACATATAGATTATATGACTCACAAATATGACAATACTAGATATACATCACAAATATATGACAACCGATTATATATATATATAAACTTATAAATAAAAAAATCAATAGATCTCACATATATAACAAATATATATATATATACACACAAACATATTATAAAACCTGTCATATTATATATTTTTAAAAGTGGAATGCAAGAATACTCATATTTAAAATACATACCTAAGATCTAAATATACAGACTTATATATAAACTAACATATACAACTGCAGTAACATTATATGTATACGACTTATATATATTAAAACTAAAATTAATATACAACCCAATATGCATAACAAAACTAATATAGTTGAACCCAAATGAAACTGTAATTAAAACTATATATTCAAATACCTATATAAACACATATGTACAAAGTGATAAAATATATACCCTCATATATATATAGAATCAACAGAGCAAAAAAATGTATAAACTAATATATATATAAACTTAACTTTATATATATAATTTCGTAATAAAGGGAAGAGATGCAGGTGATAATGCACTCACAAATATATATATATATATATATATATATATGATATAAGGTAACACTTCTTGTAACGACCCAAAATTTTGGACCATTCGCATCCATTATAAGTGTATAGGTAGACACTCATGCCGGAGTTGAATTGCTCAAAATACCGCGTTGTTAATTTAAATTGGCAAAACTGAACATATACAGTAAATAGATATAATCACAGATCACAGACACAGAGTAATAAATGCAGCGGAAATAAAAGGGATAGTAGTTCATGAAGCTACTATATGAATATATAAAAATACATTAGAGTTTACAACAGAAGAGTAATACGATACATCAGATACAAATCAGAATACATCACTGGAATCATCGAATACTGAAAGCAGAATAGATGGCTGGATCTTCAAGCAAAGCTCCAACTCCAAAGGTGAGTCTCGAATACTGGTACACTCAGTCTGACCCGAGCGTAAAGCAAAAACACAAGACACTCGAGTCAGGATTAACATTCTTATATTAATAAATCCAACTCAAGTGAAATAGCAATTGAAATACAAGTAACTCAAAGGATGTTGGAATAACCATCCTTTAAGGATCCGTTAAACTATCTACTAGGTAGTAATGTACGATAAGTAGATAATGTCTATCAGTAATATAAAGATATCAAAATAGCGTTAAGTCATGGCCCATTCCACCCTTAACACATTTTTATTCCCACAAGCATATACAAGACCGTAGTTTCCCCAAAACCGGAAGTCACCAGAGGGCAATACATATACTCAAGGTACAAATCAAATTCGTAGTGGTCGCGCATAAATGGAATACAAGTATGACAAGGCACATGAGGCTATACCCAAGGTAGTGACACTACCGTTCGCCTGATCCGGGCTGGTGAGAACGCAACGCCGCAGCGCCCGCAACACCGTGAGACAACACTCCCAAAATCAAGGGTGCACCAATCGACAACAAGTATAAGTAGTTCGAAGAAGTGTGTCCACTTGAGGTATCAATCCTCCATTGGCCCGGCACAGCTCCTGTTTTAGTCATTTCCAATTTGACACAAGTGTCAAGGTTATCCATTATCGTTCTCTTTCTTCAGTCAGCACGAACATCATTCCAACCACTTCATTCTGGATCATCACTCCGCGTGTAGTTATTAAAGTGGTTTCCGGTTTAGATAGAGAGTATATCCATAACCGAATTCCGGTCTCTTTAATAACTTTCGTAATTATTACACCGATTGGTCGTTTATTTATTTCAAAACCAAATCAATTTCATTTTCAATTCGAAAACCAACATTTCATTTGTCTTTCAAAACCGATTTCCAAAATTTACGTTTCAAAACTTCCAAATTCACAATTTCAAAATCTTATAATTCAATTTCAATTTCTATTTAAAACAATTCAAATATTGATTCAAGTTCGTATATAAGTTTCATTCCGAAATTATTTAAATTAATTTAATTTAACATTCAAATCAATTTAAACTCATTTATCGATTTCATTCAATATTAAATAAATATCGTTCAAAAAAAAAATTCTATTTGATTTCCAATTCATTAAATCCATTATTAAAATTCAACTTCATTATATCAAAACTTACAAATTGAATTTAATTAAATTCATCAAATCAAATTCTTTAAATTTCAAGTCTTACACTAATTTCAATAAATCACATTTTATTTCTTGTTAAAGAAATTCAATTTCACTTATTTACTTACTTAAATAATTTTCCAAACTTAATTAATAAAGAAAACTCAATTTCAATTATTTACGAAGTAAATTCACTTATTCAAAAGTTCAATTTCTCTTATTAAAGAATTCAATTCAATTTGATCATTAAATCATTCAATCTTACTTAATTATTAAATAATTCAAAACTTAATTATTAAATCATTTCAAACTTAATTATAATTTCAAACTTAATTATTAAATCATTTCAAACTTTAATAATTCAAACTTAATTATAATTTCAAACTTGATTTTTATTTCAAACTTAATTATCAAATCATTTCTCAAATTAAACAATATACTTTCATCAATTACATCGTTAATATTTCGTTTCAGATTATTAACATTTTCCTTTCATTAAAAATTCAATTTTCAACTTCATTTCAAAACCATTTTTAAATAAAATCTTCGTTTTATTCTTAAATCAAATTATTAACATTTTCCTTTCATTAAAAATTCAATTTTCAACTTCATTTCAAAACCATTTTTAAATAAAATCTTCGTTTTATTCTTAAATCAAAACATACAAAGGGAACTTGCAGTGTGATAACTGGGATGGTGTCAAAGTAAATAAACAAGCAATAACAACAAACAATAACAATCCAATAATCAATTTAAACAATCCCGAAATAATCATATTAATTCGCATTGTTATTTGTACGAATTAATATAATCATTTCTAGAATCTACACTATCATTTCATGTAGATTAAAGATTATTACATTACGGTTTTTTTTTTTTTTACTTGTCATCTATTTACAATTTCATACATCATCAATTTAACAACATACATTCAGTGGTTCAAAATGTAATTAAACAAATCCTACGTGTCAATAAATTCAACAGTTAAAGGAGTCATATTATACAAATGTCATTTAATCAAATTTAACACATATATCAAATCTAACTATCCTACGTCAATTTCAATTTCAAATTATTTATCACTTACATCATTAACAATTTAACGTCCAATATAAACATCAAACAATCAATCATTTAACAACCAAACTGGATTATAATTGCATATATAACAAATAATGGTGTCAGATGTCACAGGTGAACTGATACAGGTAATAACAGTGTAAATATCAAACAGCAGCAATATTTCAATTGTTGTTTCAATTGAAATCAAATTTAATAAATAAAAGAACGTTAATCGTGAGTGAGTGCTCACCTTTCGAGGTTTAATAGATGAACGAGAAGTTGACACTGATACGGATACTGAATTTGAATTGTGAATCCAGGCAAAACAAAATTGGCTCGAATTTAACGGACAAGCTGATAGGTAAGAAATAGACGAAATCTAATCAAAATTTAGATCGATGCAGACAAAACTGTAACAAAAGTATATTATTACTAATATTATTATTTTATAAAATTAGTACGAAAAATGTTGAAATAAAATATATATGTGATTCATCTCAACCCATTTTATTAAACACGTAAAAATCAAATTTATAAATGTCAACAGCAAAATTTTAACTGTATACTACTCACATTATCTCAGTACATAGAAATTATCATTTATATACAAATATAAGCTCTATAACATATACGCAGCAGCAAAAGTATAACTATACATATTTATATAATAACTTTATGAACCTAGTATAAAATTACAAAACGTATACATCTAGTTTCTCTGTTCCCATCAAATACATACAACGCTTTATATGGACAAGTCTGTTAAAACTTAAAGTAATCCCTTATGTAGCCTGTCTGATTATATAAAATATAATATAATAATAGGTTTGCAAAACGAAAAGTATAGTTTGATACACATACAACACCAAGCATAGTTTCACAAAGCATAGATTTCACAAAGCATAGTTTGATATTATAACAGTTTTGAAAAATACATACAACACCAAGCATAGCTTCACAAGCAAAACAAATATATAAAGATTACTTACTTTATATATCTAACAGACTGTCTACGTCTTATGAAAATATACTTATGTAAATTGAACCCAACTATCAATATATATATGAGATATATATCAACTCACATGAATTTCCACGCATACCAGAGGAACACGACATAGGCAAGGATGTGGGCGAGTTGATATGGTGGCAGAGGCCGGTTCTTCGTAGGGCTTTTGGCGTGGCTATTGGAGGCGTTCCAGGGGACGGTGGTTCCGGTGGTGGTGCTAGGCTGAAGGTGACGTGGCATGTGAAGGGACGGGTGCTAGAGACGGTGTGCGGTGTAGCTTCGGTGATGGGCGGAACAGTGGGGCTTTGGGTGATGACGTGAATGGAGGTGGGTTAGGTTGCAGATACGGCCGGAGGTGGAGCGGGTCCGGTGGCTGGCGCGACGTCAGGTGGTGGAAGGACTGGCGGTGGTGCGGAAGGTCATGAGGCCGAAAGTAGTGCAAGGTGATGGAGGCAGTGGGTTTCGCGTGATGATGTCTCGGCCATGGGAGGAAGTGGAGGAGATCGGTGGTGAGCTCGAGTTGCATGCGCAAGGGGAGGAAGTGATGGGAGTGGTGCAGATGATGTGGAGAGGATGGGAAAAGTTGGAGAAGATATATGAAGGGAAGGAAACGTGGATAAGCAACAGAACTATACATATTATTTCTCAAAATAATGTGGGGAGAGGAATAGACCAGAAGTAAATCAACGAACAGAAAGTATATCACAGTTGGGAATGTTAATAGTCAAGCACGAAGATTTGGAAAATATAAATGCAACGGCTGTTGGAATTTGTACAGGGTGAGAAATGGAAGGACGGATGAAATTTTAAAAGGATTTAAAACCGATACGAAAATTGGTTTATTGATTTCACGGCGTACCGAACCTCAAAATTTAGAAATAAATATACCGTGGTGATCAGCGCGACGAGACGATCAAAACGGTATATAGATATCAGTGGTACGATCATCCGATAAAAATCGATATCGGTACCAGAATACTGCTATTTTGCAGAAAATAAGAACGACGGAGCCAAAGATGTCCGAATTTGGAAAAACGACAAACTGAAATCTTGCTCAGAAGATGGTTTAGAATTTTTCTATGTAAAATATTTAGGTTTCGGAAATATTTTATTTTCATTTCTTTTTAACTGATTAAATTGAAGTGAATTTACGCGCGAAATAAATTTTCATATTTTCGGACGAAAATTTACCAGTTGCTATGTTTAACTAGATGTATTCCAAATATTAAATTTTTATTTCAAAATTTTATCGTTTAAAATTTCGAAAAATTTCAACTAATTACGTTATTAAAACAGTTGAAATTTACGGGTCGTTACACTTCTAAACATATTATAAATATATCCACTATAATATATATAAGGTTATATATAAGCAACTTAACAGATTATATACTACCCTATTATACAACCTGAGTAAGCTTCAGATAGATTGAAAAAAATAAATGATATAAATATTTTCAAACATATAATATATATATATATATCAATTCAAAAATCAAAACAACATGTGTATATATATATATACCTTTCAAGAAAATGGTCAAAGAAGAACGCGGTAGGGATTCAAGTGGCTCGATGACAAGAGGGTATGCGGCTGTCAAGGAGGCTGTGGAAATGGGCGAAGTGGAGGCTGAACTGGCGGCCAGAGGGGAGTAAAGGGTGCGGGTCTTGGCAAGTTGTGGTTAAGGTTCAGTGGGGAGGAAAAGAAGAGAAGGTGGTCGGCAAAAGGCATGAGATGGTGGAGATGTGGGTTGTGGTCTCGGCTATGGTGAAAGAGCGAGGCCGCGTTTTGGTGAATAGCAGGGGATGGGCGATCAAAAAGGAGGAAGGAACGAGCAAAGCAGAATAAAATATATCTCCCTTTTTTCTTTTTCTGATATAAACAATATTATAATATATATATTTCACAAGAAGGAAAAGAGACGAGGAAAGGAAAATGAATCGGACAAGAGATAAAACGAAATAGTGGATAACCAAACGTCAAAAATTAAATTATAGAAATATTAAGAAGTTGGTGGCTATACAGTTTACGATGGATAAGGTGAATGGTTACGGGTAGATCAAAAGGTTTAAACGGTATGGAAATCGTTTTACTAATTCCACTGCATACCAAGGTTCGAAAAACAGAAATGAATATACCGCTGAGATCAGCACGACGAGACGATCAAAACGGTATACAGATATCAGTGATATGACCGAACTATCAAAGGTCGATATTCGGTACCAAAAATGCAGCTAAAACGCCGAAATTAAGATAAACGGAGCAATAGCAGTCCAAATTTAGAGAAACGAAATATGACGTCTCACTCAGAAGATGATTTACAAATTTATTGTATAAAAATATTCAGGTTTGAAAAACATTTATTATCATCAAATATTAACTGATTTAAATTGAAATAAAATTACACAACAAAGTAAACTTCCATATTATCTGATGAAAATTTACCAGTTGCTATGTTTAAACAGACGTATTCCAAATATCAATTATTTATTTTCAAATTTTATTATTTAAAATTTCACAAAAATTCAGTTAATTACGTTATTAAAACCATTAAAATTTGACTGGTCGTTACACTCTCTCCCACTCAAAACTTTTCATCCCCGAAAAGAAAGAAGATAGGAGAATAGAAACAACCAGAAAGAAAATAGATTGAAAAACAAAATAAAACAATTAATTTATACCATATAAATTTCAATTTAAACAAATTAATATTTAACAATTTTATTTAACCCCTTTGATTCCACTTAAGTTAATTTCACTTATAATTCAAATCTTTTTTTTTACTATTTCTAATTCATATTTATCTACTCATTATCTTATTATTCTATTTATCACTATTAACATTTTTATAATTATAAATTAAGTATATAAACATTTGTTATAATTATGTTTTATTCAACCAATTAATTCTTTCTATTCCCAAATTATTATTAAATTTATTCCACTTAATATATCTTATCACATAGATTAAGTAGATTGTCGCTTATTATACCCACTCAAATTATTTAAAAAAATCTTTTAATATCATTTTATATTGTGTACTATTCAATTACATAGTTAACTTTTGAGTAATTTAGGTAAGTTATATATGGAATGTAATTGAGTATTATACAAATAAAATTTCCAAATTCAGTTATTCCAAATTTAAATATTTATTCAAAAATTTAGGCTTCATTTAATAATTGAAATCATCCCTTAACAAAATCTAAGAGTTAAATTTCCAGTTTGCTTCAAACCATTTAGAGATAAATGTATACATACATACATACATATATATATATTCCAAGTCAAATCTATAAACATATATTTATGTATATTATAAATCAAGTCATACTTAAGAAATTCAAATCAAATTCATTTCCAAAACAAAATTGTAGCAAAGCTACTAAATAGTCTCTTCACTCTGAAACTCAAAAATGAATGTCGATGATGCGGCCGTCATCACCAAAATTATTTTCCAGCGACAAAAGAAGAGAGTATAGATTTAAAACTTTTAAAATCTTTGAAACGATTTCTATTTGAAAATACTTTAAATAATACACCCTAAAAATTAAAACCAAATTTCTAAAATACCGGAAATTTAATTCTTAAATCCTTGTTTAAAGTTATTTCAATTCCAAATAAATTTATAAACCATGTTTATATGTTCATTTATTTATAATATGGCAATAATCAATTGTTTACAAAATAATAAATGAAAATCAAGTATTATCATTTCTGTTAACCAATTCATTTAACTTTTTAATGTCAGAAAAATTTATACTTATATATATAATATAATTATACGAAATTGTTTCATTTACCAAATTTGAAAACAATATTGTGTCAGTTTGCTCTGTTCAAGTGTTTTGAAGTTCCTATCGATAATGTTGATCAGACGAATCGATCGAAACCCCAAATCAACATTAACAACTCAAACAACACAATATATAAAACATTTTAATATTAATTTCAAATACACTCCCTCACTCGATGATTCCAGAATGGATTTCAAAATAAGGTTAGAGATGCAAATTTTTGAGGGACCCTAATCAAAGAGATTTCTAATTAAGATAGGCTTGAAACGAAGATAAAATAATTAAATAGCAAAAGAGAAAAGATGGATAAACCAATAAAAATCGCGGACGACCTCAACCGATCAACCGTGACTTCAAGAATAAGATCGATGTAGAATTCTAAGGCAAATCGACATTCAATCGCAAGAAAAGAGAATTCGAGCATAACAAGAGATAGCAGCATCTAAACCGACGATACAGAAATCTTCGGTGAATCGATGCCTATTGTAAAGGAGTTTCACCCCTTTACAAATCATACAGTGGAGCTATGGGGTACTCCAGAATCAAGAAGAATATGAATAGGTAGAGACAAGGATGGATTTCAGAACCGAGGAGAATGTTCCAAAATTCAAAGGACACCCGAACTAAAGAGGAAGAGACTCAAGCTCGAACGAAGGCGATTCTGTAATTAAATCTACTCTATATGCTGAGTTTTGCCTAAAACCAGAGCTCTGATACCAACTGTAACATCCCGGTATTTCGTACCATTCGCATCCACACATGTCAGACTTGAATTGCTCAAAATATCAGGTTGTTAATTTATATTTGGCAAAACTCGGCATATACCGTAAATAAAATAATCACAGAATCACAGACACAGAGTAATATAACAATAAACAGCGGAAACAGATGAATAGTAGTTCATGATGCTACAATATATATATAACAGAGTTAAACAAGATACAACTGAAGTCTCGAATACCGAGAAGTCTCAATACAATAGTCAAATAACAAAATCTGAATACATCACTGGAGTCAACTGAATAACTGGAAGCTGAATAGTTATAGATGGATCTCCCAGCGAAGCTCCAACTCCAAAGGTGAGTCTATAATGCTGTGACATTCAGTCTGACCCGAGCGTAAAGCAAAAACACAAAACACTTGAGTCAGGGCTAACATTCTTATATTAATAAATTCAACTCAAGTGAAATGTCAACTGAAATACAAGTAACTTAAAGGATAGTTGGGATTTCCATCCTCTAAGGATCCATGGAACTATCTACTATGTAATAATATACGCTATTATAATATGTCCATAGTAAAGTAAAAGTATTAAAATAGCGTTAAGGCGTTACCCATATCGAGTGTAACGACCCGTCAAATTTTAATGGTTTTAATAACGTAACTAACTGAATTTTTGTGAAATTTTAAATAATAAAATTTGAAAATAAATAATTGATATTTGGAATAAGTCTATTTAAACATAGCAACTGGTAAATTTTCATCAGATAATATGGAAGTTTACTTTGTTGTGTAATTTTATTTCAATTTAAACCAGTTAATATTTGATGATAATAAAATGTTTTTCAAACCTGAATATTTTTATACAATAAATTTGTAAATCATCTTCTGAGTGAGATGTCATATTTCGTTTCTCAAAATTTGGACTGTTATTGCTCCGTTTATCTTAATTTCGGTGTTTTAGGAGCATTTTCGGTACCGAATATCGACCTTTGATAGTTCGGTCGTATCACTGATATCTGTATACCGTTTTGATCGTCTCGTCGTGCTGATCTCAGTGGTATATTCATTTCTATTTTTCAAACCCAGGTATGCAGTGGCATTAGTAAAACGATTTCCATACCGTTTAAACCTTTTGATCTACCCGTAACCATTCACCTTATCCATCGTAAACTGTATAGCCACCAATTTATTAATATTCCTATAATTTAATTTTTGACATTTGGTTATCCACTATTTCGTTTTATCTCTGGTCCGATTCATTTTCCTTTCCTCGTTTCTTTTCTTTCGTTGTGAAATATATATATATATATATATATTAGAATATTGTTTATATCAAAAAAAGAAAAAAAGGTGATATATTTTATTCTACTTTGCTCGTTCCTTCCTCCTTTTTGATCGCCCATCCCCTGTATTCACCAAAACGCCTCGCTCTTCCACCATAGCCGAGACCACAATCCACATCTCCACCATCTCCAGCCTTTTGCCGACCACCTTCTCTTCTTTTCCTCACCGCTGAACCTTAACCGCAACTTGCAAGGACCCGCACCCTTTACTCCTCTCTGGCCGCCAATTCAGCCTCCACTTCGCCCATTTCCACAGCCTCCCTGACAGCCGCATACCCTCCTATTATCGAGCCACTTGAATCCATGCCGCGTCTATCTTTGACCATTTTCTTGAAAGGTATATATATACATGTTATTTGGATTTTTGAATTGATATATATATATATATATATATATTATACGTTTGAAAATATTTATATCATTTGTTTTGTTCAATCTGTCTAAAGCTTACTCAGGTTGTATAATATGGTAGTATATAATCTGTTAAGTTGCTTATATATAACCTTATATATTATAGTGGATATATTTATAATATGTTTAGAAGTGTTACCTTATATCAGATCTATATATATATATATATATATTTGTGAGCGCATTATCACCAGCAGCTCTTCCCTTTATTACGAAATTATATATATAAAGTTAAGTTTATATATATGTATATTAGTTTATACATTTTTTTGCTATGTTGATTCTATATATATATGAGGGTATATATTTTATCACTTTGTATATATGTGTTTATATAGGTATATGAATGTATAGTTTTAATTACATTTTCATTTGGGTTCAACTATATTAGTTTTGTTATGCATATTGAGTTGTATATTAATTTTAGTTTTAATATATATAAGTCGTAAACATATAATGTTACTGCAGTAGTATATATTAGTTTATATATAAGTATGTATATTTAGATCTTATGTATGTATTTTAAATATGAGTATTCTTGCATTCCACTTTTAAAAATATATAATATGATAGGTTTTATAATATGTTTATATGTATATATATATATTTGTTATATATGTGAGATCTGTTGAGTTTTTGATTTATAAGTTTATATATATAATCGGCTGTCATATATTTGTGATGTATATCTAGTATTGTCATATTTGTGAGTCATATAATCTATATGTAAGTTAGATGTATTAGTTATATAAGATATATATGATGCATTTAAAAGTATTGATTTTATTTTTGGTTTTAATAATTTACCGTGTTTATTATTTACTGTGTCCATTAAGTTGCTAGTATGAGTTTATAGTAACGTTTTATTTGTATTTCCAAAAATCTTAACCCTGGCAGCATTTTTTTGTATAAGAGATATATTATATATGATATGTATGTTGACATTGACTTTATGATATGATTTTTGAAATTTTTAACATATATATGTATACTTTGCTTTCCAACAAGTTTTGTTCGCATATATATGGTCTATAACATGAATTAAAATATATTGTTTGCATATCTTTTGTTCAAAGTTTGAGTTATATATACTTGTTTAAAAATGTAATTTATATATGTTTTGATCTTAAATATATGTATTTATGTAAATAAGTATATGAGTTTGATTATAAATTTTATATATGGAGGTTTTGTTTATATGTGTTTGAATTTAATAGTAGTTTGAAAATATATGGTTGTTTTATTTTTTTATGTTTTATTTAAACCAATGATTTTGAAATGCATATGTATATACTTAAATTTAAAATGTGTTTGAATTTAGAATATGATCTCTATATATATGAATAGTGTATATATATATATATATATATATATATGTTCACTTATACAATTTATCTTCATCAATCCAGTTCCGATTTGATTTCGTCAATTCCTATTTAACAGCTTTGTTCGTCGAATCGTGTCCATCTAGCGTTGCTTTGGAATTCGTAGCTCATTTCTTTGTCAAATCTATCTAGGCTCGAAAGGTGAGAAATCACTCACAACTAACGTTCTTATATTTATTAAATTCGATTTCAATTGAAACAACAATTGAAATATGCTGCTGTTAGTTATTTAATTGTTATATATCCATCATTATCTATATCTGTTCACTTGTGATATCTGACACCATGATATGTTATTTATATTTTATCTGTTATTGATGATATATTTCTGTTGTTGATATGTTATATTTTTATCATATTTATTCTCACTCTGCAAGTTCCCTGGTAGTATAGAATTCCCTATGGGTTGAAATGATACATATCCGAACAACCTTGTAGAATAAGAGAAAATCGTTATAGGTTGAATTGATAAACCCAAGCGATTTTCATTTGACATTGAATTTGGGATTGCGGGTTGAAAAGATATATACCTGTAGATATTTAAATTACGGATTGAAATGATAAATATCCATATCACTTGACCATAGGATAGGAAACTATATACATACACCGTTGGTCTATATATATTTTGAAATGATTTCCAAGGTTTAAAAAAGAGAGATATATATGGTTTTATATAAATATTGATTTTAAATATTATATATATAAATGTTATTTTATATATGTTTAAATGCTTGATTTTTAAAATTATATGTTTTGAAAATTTTAAAATTATAAGTTAGTTTTGAAATTGTAAATTTTAAGAATTTACTTATAATTTTACTATTTTAAAATATGTATAAATTAGTTTTCATACAAAATAAAATTTAATGATAAGTTGTAATTTAATAAAGTTTGATTTAATTAGTATATAATATGTTGTAAGTATTTATTAAAATTTATATATTTTTTTAAATAGATTTTATAACAATTTTAATAAATTAAGGTTGGAAAGATAAATTTGAAATTGATTTGAAATTGCATTTGAGTTTACGAATTTTATTTAAATAAGATGGATTTGAAACTTATTAAATTTAAGATTTTAAGACATGGTGTTATAACTTGATTTTGAATAATGGTGATTAAATGAATATTTTCAAATTTAAATAAATCGAAATGAGATATTTAGTTTTATTTAAATTTGTAATCTGAAGTTTTATTTAAATGTTATTTGATTGATTAAGTGAATATTTCAAAGCTAAATAATAGCAAAGTTGAATTTGAAATATAAATGAAAATATCAAATTTAGTTTTGTAAATGTTTGAATATGTAAGCTTTGAAATCTATTGAAGTTGAAATGGCTTAAATTGTGATTCAAATTTGTAATTGAAATCGATATAAATTGAAAATGGTTTATTGAGATGTTGAACAAAATTGAAATTTGATGAATTGGGATTGAATTAAATTGAATTTTGGAATTTGAGGTGATTTGAATCGATTTGTGAAATTTGAGGAAACTATTTTATGATATAAAGTATTTTAAAATATATTTAAAACTATTTTAATATTTTACTTTATAAATTATTTTAATATAAACTATTTTTAATTTTAACTATTTTTAATATACTAATTATTTTATTTTATAAACTATTTTATTATATAAACTATTTTATTATATATACTATTTTAATATCTAAACTGTTTAAGTGGGAGTAATATGATTTCAAAGTGTTATGATTTCCAAGTGTTATGATTTCTTAAGTGTTTTGGTTTCAAAAATGTTATAATTTCAGAAGTGTTATAATTTTGGAAAGTGTTATGATTTTGGAAATGAATATTATTTTAAGTAAATAATGATATTGTATTGATATGGGTTTGAAATAGATATGATATTTTAGTTTTGAAATATGATTTGAAATGAAATGACCACAGTGTTATAATAACGTTTGGTTGTTAAAGAGACCAAGATCGGATATTGTCATACTCTCTGCCAATACCGAAAACCACTTTAACAACTGTGTACGTGGTGGAGATTCCAGAATGACGTAGGATGGTTTGGTGACGATTCTATATGGTATTTACGTAGCCCTGACTCCCATGAGTCAGATTGATGCGGCTAAAACAAGAGCTACGCCGGGCCAAGTGAGGTCATTCCTCCTATCGGACACATTTCTTCGATACCATTCTATTGCTTTTGTGATTTGATTGGGTGCACCCTTTGATTTGAGGGTGTGTCACGAGGTGGACGGTAGTAGCTGCTATGCGTTACCACTAGTCCGGATCTGCAAACGGTATATCTACCCTGGCATTGCCTCGAGTCCCTTGTCGCATGCCCTATCGCGCCTTCTACGAGTTTGGTTTGTACCATACCTATGGAGTGCCCTCTGATAGCCCTCCAGTTTACGGAGGAATTATGGTACTGTATAGACTATGGGAATATATAAAAATGTGTTAAGGGGGATATGGGTAACGCCTTAATGCTATTTTAATTCTTTTACTTTACTATAGACATATTATAATATCGTATATTATTACATAGTAGATAGTTCAACGGATCCTCAGAGGATGGAAATCCCAACTGTCCTTTAAGTTACTTGTATTTCAGTTGACATTTCACTTGAGTTGAATTTATTAATATAAGAATGTTAACCCTGACTCGAGTGTTTTGCGTTTTTGCTTTACGCTCGGGTCAGATTGAGTGTCACAGCATTATAGACTCACCTTTGGAGTTGGAGCTTCGCTTGGAGATCCATCTATATCTATTCAGCTTCCAGTTATTCTGTTGACTCCAGTGATGTATTCATATTTTGTTATTTGACTATTGTATTGAGACTTCTCTATATTTGAGACTTCAGTTGTATCTTGTTTAACTCTGTTATATACATATATATATCGTAGCTTCATGAATTACTATTCATCTGTTTCCGCTGTTTATTGTTATATTATTCTGTGTCTGTGATTCTATGGTTATTTTATTTACTGTATATGCTGAGTTTTGCCAAATACAAATTAGCAACCTAATATTTTGAGCAATTCAAGTCTGACATGTATGGATGCGAATGGCACGAAATACCGGGATGTTACAAGTATACTACAATATATGTATAGTGTTTGAATACACATATTGGCAGTACCATATATATATATATAGAGTTTAGACATATATACATATATGTAATCTTTGTTGCCGCTTATATTTTACATTTACATGTATGTATATATAAAGGTAAGAAAATAATTCACATAAAGGGTCAATTAATGTAAGAGTAAATTAGAAGAGCGAAGATGGAAGGTAATTTATGTAGCAATTAAATCTAAAAAAATCTAAGTGAAAAAGGAAAATAATCAAGTTGTGTAATTCTACTTTACATTTTTTTCTTTGCAATCACCAATTAAATAATTAATTTAATACCATGTGAGATTACAAACCTAATTAATTTAATAGCTCTAATGATATAATTGGATCTAAAACATAAGTTTATATTTAGGTATAAGCAATTATTTAATGAATTGATATTTAATTTTGAAACACGAAACTCAATTAACTAGAAACAAATCAACCAAGTCAAATTTAGTTTAACATTAGTTTACAATTTCAAGGTATGAAGAAGACTTGATTAATTTATGCACACACACATATGTGATTTATATGTACATACACATATACATAATTTTATAATTCAATCTATTAGAATTCGATCCATGATTAAAAAGCAACGACTGCGACAACAAGAGTAATTTACTAAAACAAAGAAGATATACAACAACATTATAGGATAACGAAATGAGGATTTGTGTCATATCTCAAATGAAATAAAACATAAATTATTTGGCTAGATAAATTATGAAGCAATTATAAAAGGATTCAACAAATCAAATCCATAATAATTAATTATTTCAAATCCAATTAAATCATCAACATTCAAATCCATACATAAACAGAACTCACAGTTAATACCAATTAATTTTAAAATTGATTTTAATACGTGGATACAATTTACATATATGTCAAAATTATTTTAAACATCATGAATAAATTATAAACTTACGTGATAAACCTTGCCCTTCATCACATCTTGATTTGTGGCTTCTCCTTAGATTTCAAATAAATCAGCATCCTACCTTGCAAAAAAGGATGAACCACCTTTCTTTAATTTAAATTAATGCTGGTTTGAAATTTTTTGATGTTTTTTTGGAAGAAGTTTAAATCATGAATAAATGATAGAGAAGAGGAAGAAAAGTTATGTTCTATTAAAAAATGAAAATGAGGAGATTTTGTTTTAATAGAAATAAAGGAACCTTTTCACATTCTCTTATCAAAACTTCCTTCTTTAATTCATTTTTAAATTTCAATCAATTCAATTAACTGATTCCTCCTCTCACTATTATGCGGCTGGTCCAAGCACATTCTTAATGTGCGGGTTTTCCAAATAAAAATAACTTTTATGTGATTATTTTATTATTTAAACCTTGTTTAAAATTTTATCTTTATCGTACATCGATATATGCAAATATAACTTTTATATATGCATTTAAATAATTACCAGGAAAATTTCAAACATCAAATAAATTAACATAATTAATATTTCATAAATATTAATTAATTTAATCAATTTACAACTTTTTACATATTAATTAAATCGTGTGATTTTTCAAAGAAATCATAAATGTGGTTGTGCGACTTAGAGGTGTGAATTCATTTAGCGATTAATATTTAACAATCCAAATATCAATGTTCACACGTCATCTTAGCTAGTGATTTGATAGTTTGGCTGAATTCATGGCTTATAGGTCTTTTTGGTAAAATCAAATTTCACAAACACTTAAGCGGTACCTTTTGGTGACAATTATTTGTACTGATTCTCTTTGTTAAAACTGTATCACTTTGGACTTATGGAATTTGTTAATGCTAAAAATTCCAATATTGTCCATATTCAACTTTATAATCTAAACACAAATTCCTTGATTCAACAATAATAATTTTTATTAACCGAAATGCTCTAGCCAGAGACTTTGACTTTGAGTTGACTCTAATTGATCATGATACTAACCTCATAAAACCGAGAAGATAAATCATCCCTTGAATAGGGTTTCACATCCAACGCCTCCACTTGAACCAAATATTGTCGTTCGATGGATGCCGAGCCACAGTATAACTATAATCAAAGTGGAGTTTCAACATTGAAGATCAGTTATATTCTTAGGTTGAGGGAATTGTGTAAATTTGTCAAATCGATATTTTCTGTTTGACCTTAGTTATATTAACCAACAGAAAACTATCGAGCGAGTCATCCATATTTATCCAATTACTATCAGTACTTAACCCTTTGATGCCCTTAGCAGTCATGAGTAATACACCATGCAACATTTGGAAAGCGTTACATACTCTAGTCTCAATGGATATATCAGTATCCAGTCTCGATACATCTTGACTAGGAACGTTTGAAATGGTATATTTATTTTCATTGTAATAAATTACTCACGGTTACAAACAATTTGTAGCTATTATCATAAATCATACCATTTATGGATTTTCTCTAAACTACACTTTTAATTAAATTAATTAATTAATATATAACACATTATATCAAGTATATAATACAAAGAAAACACCTTTTATTTTGAACAAGATTGATTATCCAGTAGATATATGTAATAAATTACATAATTGCCCCTAGAGCATATCTCTAACATTATCATGTATGTATATGTAATATTATGTGAGTGTATAAGCTCTATTATATATATGTATGTATTTTAAATAATACTATAGACAACAAAGGCATATATAAAGGAAACATCATCTATGCACACTTCTCATATGTTGCGTTTATACAATATGCAGTGGAGTATATTCGGATATACTCGCATTTCATGCCATGTTTAAATTGATCATCAATGGCATTTAACAAATCATCAATATAATTAAAGAAAGAGAAATAAAAAGTTTCTCTCTTCAATCAATGTTATTTATTCCCTTAATTGATTGCACAAGGATTAGAAAAGGTAACATAAGGTTTCCTTCTCAAATTAATTGTAATAAGCAACTGCTACATACGTGGGTGTATTTGATACACTCATTCATTTAAATTTATATCAAATTCAAACTCATTTAAACTAATCAAATAAAATAAAGGATTTTATTTAAATTACATTTTAGATTGAATTTAAAATCCCTTTAGACTTCATAGGCCTAATAGATCTTTTTTTTGAAATTATCCTTTAACTCCGTTGCCAGCTGACCCAGTTCCAACAATAATAACATATATATATATATATATATAATACAATACAATATAATCTATATAGCTTATATATATCTTTACAATTTTAGGCCTTGTATCTATGTTTATTAATAATACAGACGCACATGCATACATACATACATACATACATACATACATACTACACACACAGATATATATATATGTATATGTATGTGTATGTGTGTGTGTAACAACCATGTATTTTACAATTATTTTTAAATTGATTTCCAGATTCAAAAGCTTTATTTATGAAAAAGAATAAATTTTGTTATTTTAAATATAAACTTTGATTTTGATGTGGGTTAGAATTCCAAATATGACTAAATTTAATATTTCCAGAAAATGTGAATTTTGGTCAAATAGTCAAACTTTGACTTTTAAATTTAAATTTTAAATATTTGAAATTATAAATTTTATCTTTTATTATGAAAATAGATTTAATAACATGAATAAGGCTTTTCGTTTCGTTGAAAACGGAGTTAAAATGTAAAAGTTATGTACATTTCAATTTTTAGTATAATTTATTTTATTGTGCAATTTTGACTATTTTAAATTTTATAAATCATATTTTCTTTCTTATATTTTGTTTTAATATGTGTTAATATGTTATTTTATGTATATTTTTGTCTTTTTATATTTTAAAAATGATAATAGAATTTTTCCAAAATTTACTGTATTTATTTTTCATTTTTAAAGGCTGTTTTCCTATTTTCTGCTATTTTCTTCATTTAAAATTATATTTAAATTTAATTTTATATATTTATTTTGTGAATGTATTTTTATTTATGTTATTATTTATGTTTAAAAATATATTACAAGCTCATATGAATTTTCTAAAGTTTATACCATTTATTTTCAAATTTTCTAGCCTAGTTGACAATTTTTGCTATTTTCTTGATTTAATTATTTATAATTAATATTTATTTATTTATAATTTTTTTATTTGTTACATTTTCGAATTTTAACTGAAATTATATGTATTTTCAGATATTTAAACTTATTAAAAAGAAATAGAGGAAATTTGAAAAGTTTTAAACTCCTGAAACTCCTAAGGCTTTCCATCTCCCGACCTTTCATTTTCCCAACTCTTCTCTTAATTGTTTTGGGCGTGTAATCTACTCATTTCAGCTGCATTTTTTTTCACATTCACGAAATTCATTTCTCCTCCTCTCACAAAAAAATCACGGCTATTCACCTTGTGAAGCTTAGGAAAAAAAATTCTATCTTCTTCTTGTCTTTTTATGATTTTCTACTTGAATTTGCACATGCTCTCCACCTTCATAGCTGTATTCCCCTTCCTCCAAGCTGTGGCTGACCACCACCACCACTTTTCTCTGACCATCACAAAGCCTAACACCTCTCCTCCTCAGGCCAAGCCAAGCCATGATGAAGATCATCACAAAAATCCATCTAAACTAGCACTAGCCATCACCTATGCACTCAAGCTGACCTAGTTTTGGTACCATCACCTTCCACCACCCATGGCCGCCACCAAAACCACCTCCACCACCTCCAGCACCACCTGGACCCTCTGCCACGTCATCACCTTGGACCCCACTCCTCTGGCCGTGCCCCATGAGCCTTGGCCGATCCTTGAATTGCCTTGAATCCATGTTAAAGTGACATTGTTTTGCCTTGTTGTGTTGTTTCATGCATACTCACCTTTTGCTATCCTCTAAACATGTTTGGCCGACCCTTAGGCAACCAAAACCTGATCCAAATCTTGCCTTAGACCTGTAGTACACCATATGGCTAAACCTGAAGGTTGTTGGAAGCAAGTGCAAAGCAATTCTACTTTGATTCGTGCAGTTGATTCTATATTATTCTATCGTATTGTGCATTTGAAAACTTATATTGTTTGTATTGTTTGTCTTATGTATTCGAGGAAGTTATGCTTGTCTCTCCCACACTCATCATCATCATGGCTGAGAAAATGAACCCCTTGTTCGAGCTTTTGAATGGTTAAAGCACAGTCAAGTAATCTATTCCATTGTTGCTTCTTATCTTCATTGTTTCAACATTGTTTGCGTTGAATATTTATGTGTATATTGTCTTGTTTGGTTATTGTTTACAAGATAAATATCAAGGCTCTCCATTCATTCAAATCAAAAGTCATGCTATATCGTGCTCGTTGTGCTTTCTGGAATCTATTCTGTGTGTTTTGATCGCTAATCTCCAGCTTTAACAGGTGAGTTATTCTCACCAGACAATATGTACCTATATAACTAGTAAATTGACACCCTGTGAATCTGTAGAATATATTATCATGTTATACTTGACTATGTTATGATCATATGATGTTTATACACCTGTTATATCATCCGTTACTGTTATATAATGTATTCTGTTCATTTATATCTGTTTATCACACTGCAAGTTCCCTGTAGACTAGAATCACTATGGGTTGAAATGATACATACCCGAACGGACTTTAGTATAGGGAAAAATCATTATGGGCTGAAATGATAGGCTTGAATGGTTTTTATTTAACTTATTTTAACTTGGGATTGCGGGTTTGAAATGATAGAACCCGGTTTTTCTTTGTAAATTGCGGATTGAAATGATATATATCTGTATCACTTGACCTAGGTTAGAAAACTATATACAGGCCCGTGGTTAGTTTATAAAGTGTTTTTGGATATTTTTAAGTATTTTAAAAATATAAATTTATGAAATTTGATTTAAATAGATTTTGAAATGTTTTAAAATAAAGAAATTATGATTTTTCTATGTGTTAAAAATGTAATTAATGAATGGTTTAACTGGATTTTTGAAATATAACTTAAGTTTTGGAAATTTGGAATTTTGGTTAAAAATGATATTTAAGTTATATAAATAAAATGGAAATTTAATTATATTTGGAAAATGGTAAAATATGATAATTTGATTAAATTTGAATTTAAGTGATTTATTAAAGTATTATTGATTTTTCTATGAATTTAAGTGGTTAAATAAATGAATGTTTAAAAGTGATCTTTTAAAATATAACTTGACTTGGAAATGTGAAATTTGGTTTTAATTAAAGGTTTAAGTTAATTAAATAAATTTGGAAATTTATTTAAATTTGTGAAATGGTAATTTAAATTTGAAGTGTAAAGTTTATTTGTTGAAATGTGAAGAATTAGAAACTTTTACACTTAAATTTATTAAGTAAATTGTTGAAAATTGGATTTAATTATAAGAAATTTATTGTAAAAAAGATATATGTTAAATGATATGTAAATGAACATTTTAAATGTTAAAATATAATTTTTAAAATGTTTATGTGTTTTAAATTGAAGTTATTTAGTTGCTGGAAATACAGTAAAATCTGGAATTAACTTTTAATAGCATTCAGAAATGCTATAGTTTCTGAATTGAACTAAAATTGTGTAAAAAGAGCTATTACAGCATTTCTGAAATGTTGTAGTTGCTGTAATTGAACTTATAGGCTAATATCGAACTCAGGTCTATTATAGCATTCTCTGGAAATGCTATAGTGGTCTGTAGTCTTTGCTGAAATCAAATAAAATTGTTTTGAAATCTGAGTTACCGCAGCACTTCTGAAATGCTGTCTTTTCTGTTTTGAGCTATAATTTAACTAAAAACTGAGTTTTAACAGCAGTTTTAAATGCTGTCTTTGCTGAATAAAAATGTTTTCAAGTATAACTTATAACGGCTTTTTCTAAATGCTGCGAAAGGCTGAAATTTTAATAATTATGGTTTTTGACTTAGTTAACGAACTCAGAATGGTTTGAAACTCTGGAAATTGAATACTTGATTTGAATATAATAATTACACTTTTAAAAGGTTTAAATGAATTATTTTGATTGGAATATAAACTATTTAAAGGTGATTTGAAATGATAGTAAATGAACGATATCTTTGAATTTAAAGGGTATTTAAAGTTGAATTTTTGGTTTGAGCTGATAGGATATTTTATTATATTAAAATGATTTGAAATGAAGTTTTGTAAGGATATGATATTTTATTATATTAAAATGATTTGAAATGAAGTTTTGAAATGATATGATATTTTGAATATATGGAAATGGTTTGGAATTGATTTAATCTTTATTTTGATAAATATATGGTTTTGAAATGATATTTTATTTTGAAGTAAAGTATTGTTTTAAAAGTTATAACCACGGGTTATAATAACGATTGGTTGTTAAAGAGACCGGGATCGGATATGGACATACTCTCTGTCGATACCGAAAACCACTTTGACAACTTTGTACGCGGTGGAGTTTCCATAATGAAGTAGGATGGTGGCGACGATCCTAAGGTATGTATATGGACCCAACTCCCGTGAGTTGGCATAAGGTGACTAAAACAGGAGCGATCTCGGGCCAGTGAGGTAGCACCTCGTATCGGACACACTTCTTCGTTACCATTCTATTACTTTGTGATTTTTGGTGGCCACCCTTGATTTGGGAGTGTTGTTCGAGGTGGAACGGTAGTGGCTGCTATGCGTATCCATCAGTCCGTGTGCGTAATTGGTATATCTACCCTGGCATTGCCTTGTGTGTCGTGTCACCTACCATATCGAACCCACTACGATTATGATTTTAAGATCCGACCTCGTTAAGGTTCTCCATCCCCTTAACGCTATTTTCTATATGATTATACTTTACTTATTAGACATTATTATAATAGCGAATATTACTACATAGTGATATTTTAACGAATCCTTAGAGGATGGGCGGTCCCAAGCATCTTCTAAGTTACTTGTACCTTTATTACAGTTCACTTGAGTTGCTTTACATTATATAAGTATATATTGTCCTGACTCGAATGTTTTGTGTTTTGCTTTACGCTCGGGTCAGCCTGAGTATTCACAGATTTGGATTTCCACCTTTAGGAGATTTGAATCGCTGGAGATTATCTACTAGTCTTGTTCTATCAACTTCGGTTCCGTTGTTCTATTCAGCATGTACTTGGTTATTGTATTGAGACTTCTGTTGTACTTTATTTATTCTATTTTATCTTATTTAACTCTGATATATTTACATAGTAGCTTCATGAACTACTATTTCTTTTACTTCTGCTGCATTATTTTACTCTGTGTCTGTGATCTGTGATTATATTTATTTACTGTATATTCTGAGATTTGCCAAATTTTATTTACAACGCGGTATTTTGAGCAATTCAATTCCGGCATGAGTGTCTACTTATACACTTATAATGGATGCGAATGGTTGAAAATATCGGGTCATTACAGTGTGTATATATAAACTTAGATATATACTACATATGTCTATATAGGTGTAACTTACTAATCATAATAAATTTCAGTATGTTTAAATTTCAAGTTTGAATTTTATAATAATAGGTTGACTAATTGAAAATTATTGCCTTCTAAAACCATACACATATATGTTAAATTTCTTATCAGGTTTCATATCCAATTTTTACTTTTGTGATTTTTCAATCTAGCCTTGAAAATATTTTGAACTAAAAATTTGTTTTGTAATATATATATATATATATTTGAGTTTATTGTTTTACAATCAAGTTTATACAAACTATAGATTGTTTTACAATCAAGTTTACACAAACTATAGATTTTTTACAACCAGGTTTACACAAACTATAGATTTGTAATATATACAGACACATACACACAAACTTTAGATTTGGATTTATTTTTTATAATTGATTATAATGCCAAAATCTAAAGTAGCATTCAAGTAGACATATTATTAGATTAGAGATGAACTACCTAGCTTATTGTTTCTTGATACCTTAAAAATGATTGTGTTTCCTCTTTGGAGATCTAATCTTTCCCTGAAGCAAAATTGCAAGCTTTTTTCTTGGCTAGCAAACCCTAATGGAGATCTTAGATTTGAAAGATAAAAAGATTAAAACGGTTATTAGGGTGGTTAGGTTTTCACGAATGTAATGATCAGCATTTATTACTCCTAAACACGTCATTTAATACACCACGGTATTCATGTGCCGATAATTTAGGAGTCCAAAAGATATGTCGTTGGGGTAAAAAGAAAAGAAAAGGACAAGAAGAAGAAAACACATAATCACACATCACAACGGAAACATATATATAGTCAACATAAGATAATACATAAATATAGAGAAATCATCTACAATTACAAAAACATATTTGTTATGATTTACAAATTTAACTTGAGTGGGACTGAATAGATCCAAATGCAATAGTTCAAAAGGTTGTAATGTAGAAATGATTTCTTAGACTTAAAATATGATTTAGTTAGTTTTCCTAGTTGGCACGCATCACAGATTTTATTTACTTTATAATACATTTTTGGTAAACCTTTTACAAATTGTTTTTAGATAATATACTAATAGCTTTAAAATTAATGCGACAAAATTTTTTGTGCCATAGCCATGGATCATTATCTTTGGCTATTAAAAACATATCTATATTGTGATTGATTTTCATATTTAAAATATAATTATTTCTTTCCCTAACTCCGAAAATTAGAATTTTATTTCGATCGAAAATTTTGTTTTTATCTTTTAAGAAGGATATACTAAAACCATTATCGCATAATTGACTTATACTTAATAAATTATGTTTTAGATTTTTAACTAATAAAATATTAGTAATAAAAGGTGAATTAGATATACCATTGTTGCTCATGTCTCCTTTTCCGATGACGTATCCTTTAGAGTTATCTCCAAAAGTAACGGAACCTCCATATGAGTAGATAATATTTGTTAGCACGTCTTTGTTTCCCATCATATGCTTGGAGCAACCACTGTCGAGTATCCAATTTTCTCTCTTTTTACTAGGCACCTGTAAAAAATATTGAGCTGATATTGTACTCACTCCCTCTGTTAGGGTCCTAAGAGTTAGATCTTGGGAAGCCAAACACAATAAGATTTAAAGTTTCCTTTGAAAATGAAATGAATCCTTATGAACATTAGTAATAAATTTATCTATATACTTATTTCTTATCAAATAATTGTTAATCTTTGGAACCCAAATTTTTATAGTTTTAGACGAATTGATTTGTTTAATTTGACTATCGTTTTTTTTGAAATTAGTATACAATGAACTATATTGTTTAGTCCTAATTTTAACTTCTTTCCTAGGTTTTTTATGTCCTAATCCCATTTTACCAGAAGTAGATTGTGAATTCTCTACAATTTTAGAAAGATTCTCTCTATCTTTATTAAAGTTAGAAATAATTTTAGTAATGTTTTCTAACCTTGTTTTAAGACTATTTATTTCTAATTCTAATATTTTATTACTAGAATTTAAATTGTGATTTTCTTTTATTAATACATCATTTTTATTTTTTTGAGTTTCTATTTCATGACTTAACATAGTAAACTGTGTTGATATATTAGTATAAGAATCCTAAGATTTTACTAATTCTTCTTTTAGTATTTTCTTTGCATCTTTTAGCATGTCAACTTCTAGTTAACTTCTATTCAATTTTGCTAATATATCTTTATATTTTCTATTCAAAACTTTTAGCTTACCTAATAGTTGAGAATTTATTTCAACTAGATCGTCAAATGAAAGTTCACTTACATCGTCATTAGTAGCCATGAAGCATCTATTTGCTTGTTCGGAATCACTGTCACTATTTGACGAAGAAGATGAGTCTGAATCATCCCAAGTTACTGAAAAAGCCTGCTTCTTCTGTTTATGTTGCTCTTATCCCTAAATTTATTTTTCTTTCTTTCTAGACAGTCTCTCTTTATGTGACTCTTCTTATCACATTCATACACTTAAGTGAAGAAGTTGACGGATTGTTGTTGCTATGCCTATTGTTTCCAAACTTTTACTATTTTTTAATTTCAGAAATTCTCTGAACTTTTTTGCTAAAAATGCAATGTCTTCATCATCTTCATCGAAGTATTTATTTTCTACTTGGAATGTAATTGTCTTTCTATCTTGAGCCTGTATTCGTTTTTCCTGCATATTCAATTCATATGACATGAGGTTTCCTATTAACTCTTCTGCTTTAATGGTTAAAATGTCATTTGCTTCTTCAATAGCTAAGACTTTTCATTCCCACTCATTCGTTAAAGAGTTTAGGATTTTTGAAACAATATCAAAATAAGTTTATTTTTCTCCTAGTGTTAGAAGTGAGTGATATATGTCTTGAAATCCAGAGTACAAGTCATTTTTTGTTTCATCTTGCTTCATTCTAAGGTTTTGAAATTGATTTTTGAGCATTGAAATCTTACTTTGTTTGACCTTGTTTGTACCTTCATGAGTTATTTTGAGAGTACGCCAAATTAGTAGTAGCATCTAGTTTTTGTGTGTTTTACCATTGTGCATAAGGGATGGTAGGTACAGTTTATTCTTATTGAGTGATATTCTAAGTGTCATAGCCATTAGCTTGCATGTACATCCTCATCCTAGTTAACCAATAATTGTAATTTAGTCCGTTAAATAGTGGTGGTCGTGTGGTAGACCGACCTTCAACAAAACTTGATGTTGTATTATTATCCATATTACTTGAATGTCAAAAACTGTGTTACTATTAAATGATAGCCTTGATCTAATACCAAATGAAAGTCTGTGTGGATCGAGTAATATGAATATTTATCTAATTGTTTAACTTGTGCAAAAGTAATAATATAAAACTAAAGCAATAAAGTAAATAACATCAGAGATTTTTATACTAGTTCGAACTCCCGTTCTATGTCCAGTCCCAAACTCCTTTTGGAATTAACTAGCGACACCCTCACGTAATCCAGAGGAATAGGTACTACAACTGCTTGAGCTACTGAACAAAACTTGATGCTTGAAAAACTCCAACATGACATCGTCTACAAAATAAGTAGAATTGTTTGTGACTTCTTATGCTCTTATATAGCATGGATTAACCAATGAGTACAACCTTCCTATAATCTTCTTCTTTGTCGTATATTGAGTGTATTTGTGAAGAATATGGTAGTGATTTGATCACAAGGAAAATAGAATTGAATGTGCAAGTGATCATTTAGAAAGCAACATAAGTATATGAAAGCATTTGAAAATTCAAAAGCAAGATATAAGAATAAGAAAAAAGGAATTGGTTTTGAATTCACCAATGTAGTTGCCTTATATAGAAGATGCACGGTTGCAACCTTTAATGAAGAGAAATGATCAATGGAAATGGTTGCATCCATTAATGAAGAGGACTAACTCTTCGTGGAGAAGAGCATCCATTCAAAAATTTAAAAAATATACCTGTTACATAGATTCAGTCGACTGAATGAAGTTAGTCAGTCAACTGAATTTGAGTGAAAAACCACGTTTCAAACTAGAATGAAATTATTTCAAAATAACCTAGTTTAAATCGATTGGAATCCTTGATTTAGTCGACTGAACTAGTGTTTAGTCGACTGAATCATGATTTTAGTCGACTTAAACTATATCAATGTTTAATTATAAATGTGTACATATATCCAGTCGACTTCTATACCCTATTCAGTCGACTGAATGTTGTGGTTTTTGTTTTTGAGCTTGGAAATTGATTTATGATCAAATGTGTGTGTATACCACGTATAAGAGATTTTAAAAACTTTTTAACTCTAGACTAAGACGCTATGACTAATATTACATTGGTTGTGTTGTCCTGGTCTTATTTTTGTTGAGTATATCTCCTTGTCTAATCGATCTTTTCCCGTGCAAGTGGTTAGTATACATAATATACTGTTGTATAGTTATCACTGTCAAAATATCAAAATATGAGATTCTAACATATTTAGCATTTTTCATTGAATCAGCCTGTCTTTCATTTGGAACATTTCCAACTTAAAGATACTTAACTTGAGTTTATTATTGACTTATTATACTCAATATATAACGACCCGCATTTTTCCTATTGGAGGATCATAAAATATTTCTATTTTAATCATATGAGGTTGTATGGCTCTAAGATTTTGAGAAATGACTCTTAGGGACATTTTCCACATATATGATTTTTTTTGAATTTCTACGTGACAATTTTTACCCCGAAAATCTTGTTTGGACTATAACTTTTAATAAGGGCCGAATTAGGGTCTCAAACCACTCCCGTTGCTTCAAGATGATGGTTTCCCATTCCGAGTGGTCATAACAGAAAAATGAACTTGTCAATAGAGAGTTACTGCAGTTTTAAGTTTTGGCTACTACTGGTCGGTTCTAGTGGGTAATTAACTAAGCCTGTGCTTAGGCCGCTAACCCACTTCAAAATTTCTGCAAAGGGAAGGTGGTAGGAACTGACCTAAGTCATTTCCTTCTTCATCAAATTAGGTTTAAACCTCCATTAACCCTAATTTCATCAAAAATCACATCTTTTCCTTACTAATCTTAGCCAAAACATGGGTTAGAGAGGCGATTAGCATATAGAATCTAGAGATTATCATTTTTGCTGATTTGAGTTCTCCTTTCTTGCTGTCCACTTTAGATCGAGGGAAGAAATTTGGTATTTTAGGTATTTGGTGGGTGATTCTTGACCTTTCACTCTTCCATACTTGTTTATATAGTTAAAAAGCCCGTTTAAAACATTTTTTGATCTTAAATGATTTTCTTACTTTAACCACCTATTAAAACTTGTTTATTACTAGAAATTAGAGATTTTAAAATGGCTCTAAAATTGGCTTTGTAATCTGTTTTACTCATATCCACATGCTAGTGTAATTCCTATCATTTATATGCATATGCTAGTGCAAAAGTTAGATTTAGATTAAGATTGGCTTGATTATCACATTCTTATGTATCTGTTGTATGAATGGATGTTTATGCATGTTATTTCATGTTTATATATTGTGCTTTGATGTAGTTTGCTAGTGTTTTGGATGTTAGATATATAGGTTGGAGAACTGAGCAAATAGAAGGCAAATTTGGTTGGAATTGGACAAAACTTGGAGGAGAAGCTTTGGAACATGGTTGGAGCTTGTCAAAAAATTCGCACCTCAAAATGATTTAAGTACATAACTCGGTATTGATTTCTGCCTATAACTCGGTACCCAATTATAGTGGGAAGACCTATGACTCAGTCGTTGGCTTGAGCAGGAAGGGCTTGGCTAGTAGAGGTAGTTCATGGCTTAAGGCAAGAGATTTGCAAAGTGTTGTGCGGTATACCGAGTTATCCTAGATGTTAGAAGATACAGGCTATAGGTGGGGGCTGAGTTATCAAAAGGGATAGGTCGGTATCCAAAGCTGTTGGGAAATGGAGTACTAGGAGCAAGGAGGAGTATTTAGTCAAAATTGATTAAGTATATAACTCGGCACCGAGTTATCGAATTTTACCTAATAAAGGTGGAACTTCCAATGCAGCAAGGGGGTGCTCTGTAGGTCGTGCTGGAGATGTTGGCTTGTTCGCATGATGATTGATGGCGATGTAACAGCATGATGAAAGTTAGGGTCTTTAGATAGTAACTGGTGATGGATGGAGTTAGATTTCGAAGGTAACAACTCAATGTTGAAAGGAGTCGTGAAGTGGGGAATGTAGAATGGTTCCTCGGAGGTAATGGCTCGATGTTGAAAGGAATCGTGGAGAGGGGAATGTAGAATGGTTCCTCAAAAGATAATGGAAACTAGATGGAGTAAGGAAAGGACTCGGATACACGTACTAAGGGATCATTGATACTCGGAGTGTTTTCTGTTGTACTCAAAGTAGGGATATTGTAAGGACGCTCATGGGTATGTTGAGAGGTTACCCTGGATCGGTTGAATGGATTCGTGTACCATAGACCGGTTAAATGGGTCTAGTATTAGCTTAAGACTAAAGTGAATATACTGAAAAAACTGTGATTTCCATTAGTCTTTAGTAGTAGAAAGGTCATATGAGTTATTAGATATCCAGAGTACATCGAATGATAGTGAGGATTGTTTGATGGATGTTATGGTTGCTTTTATTTCTTTTCCTGTAGTTTATCACTCTATTGTACTCATTCGAGATAGGTATTGTAGATAGGGATACTTGGACACATGTTATCAATCTTAGTGTATTATGCCTTTATGACACATAGATTTGCATATGATGTTATGTGCCAACTTTTTGGTTGCCGGACAGGTCAGGTATGACTCATATACCTTTGTCCCTTACTATATCGACTTATATAGTATTTTGAGATTCATTTTTTGCTCACACCAGACTATTGTCTAACTTGAGGTTTTATCCTTTGCTTCTTATTATCTAGGGTACTCTTAAATAAGTAGACTATATAGCAGGTCTAGGTGCGATGTAGCAGCGGTGCAGAGGACAAGATGGAGGGAGCTATTTTGTATTATATACGGATTTATATGCTTATATCGTTATGCAACACTATGGAGCCTTGATAATGCTTGCTTATTATTATTATTAGCACGAGTATATATGCATGCCCATGTGGGCTTGCATATAATCTGGGTCTATGAACTTTATATATCATAACATAAATACTACTGTTATATGATAACATATATATTATTGTTTTTAATGAGCATGTTACTTTCTTTCCTTCATTAAAACATATTTGTTGATTGCTATAACTGCAACTGAATATCAGTTAGATGTCTTACTCTCATCAATATTTCATTATTGCATCTAATCTTTCACTCACATAATTAGTTTTGTTCTTTTTAGTGTGGAAAATATTTTTGTTCAATCTCGTCATTCACCTCTTCCATTAAGAATTTTGAGAATGTACTTAGACAACTAACATACGTGTTTACGAATTAGTTAATTACTTTTATATTTATTAACTGAATGTATTTTAAATTAATCAATGTATGTGCTCTTTGTACTGATCATTATGATGCTTATGTACAAATTCATTGTTTTTGATAGTATATTGACTTGTGGCCAAATTTGACTTCAAATTTTTTACTTTATTACTCGATATGATGTTTAAATTGGACCTGTATTTGATTGATGAGCCATATTTTTATAGCATAGCTATTAGAAAATAATGACAATTTAAATTAGTTCAATGACTGATTGCCGCATCAGCACATTCAAATATAGCCAACCGCCATTGAATTTTCTTATGCATTGGTTCAGTGTACATGAACAGTCACTAAACAAAATTTATAACCAAATATCATCAACCCTTTACTGTGATCATATCAATGGTGGTAAAAGAGAGTGCACATTAGTACCTATATCAAAGTAAGCGTATCAAAGAAAAATGATTACTTTCTAGGGTTTCAATAGGACAATATAGGTAATAATATAGATGTTGATAATTAAGCATGTGCATAATAAATAGGGCACATTTTGAAAGTCTGGTAATTTGTTTATCATTCACTGTAAAGTTTCTTCAATTGTACTTAAATCTCATTTTTAAATTTGTCGACTAATGTGCTTATTGAATCGAAACTTTCAATGCATAAACTTTCCGTTATGATAAAATGGAAGAATCAAGAGATTGGGCAAAAACTTAACTCAAATAGATAGCTAATACTTTCAGATTAATGGTTTTTTTCCACAAAAGAAAATCAACTTTTTTGTCATATCCATCCGATGTGACAAAAAATTTAACGTTGTGAAGGATGAGGCAACGACGTTAACTTTTATCCTAGTTGGTGAATACACAGCCATCCGATGTCTTGTAAATATTATATCTCATCCGCTTTTTTCCATATCCGTTAAAACTAAACTCTTCTTTTATATAGATTATACCGTTTTACAAAATAACAACACACACACCTCTACCCACTCCATTGAAATTACTAATTTATGCCACTATTATATTTCTTGAACATCATGTTTGAGGAATGGTGAATGCCACAGTACCGTTGTGGTTATAGACTTTTGCTTTTATTGCTTAGATGACCATGAAATCTTACTAATCACAAAATCAGAAAACTCTTATATAGAACAATGTAATGTTTTGCATCTTCAATCCAGAAAGGAGTGCCCTTTTGTGAAGATGCAGTATTGTTACTAATATTTTACTGTCATGTTATTCCATAAAGCATGTTATATTCTACTTGTATACAACACTCGTACTTACACAAAGCATCCTAAATTGGAAATTGGAAATTGCAAATTCAATAAGCATTTAATAACTGGTCGTTGAAATACAGCGCCCCCAAATTCTGTAAACCTGTTTATCATAGTAGACAATTTACTTAACTTAGATACATTACAAATAAAGATTACTACAATAGCAATAAAAAGTTACCGGCCACTCCAAGTTTCAGTCCAAAGTAAAAGTTTATATGGCTTGTTCGGAGTGAACCCATCATAGTAAATAACATTGCAGGCGTACATCTATTGTGCCACATAGAAAATGATGTTGGTTACAATCACTAATCCAAATTGCAGCTATATTAATATAAATTTGAGTTTTGAACAGCTTGTCTGGCCAAATTACTGAGATGCTCGATATAATATGTGAAGGTCAAATTTCAATATAGTGTAAATTATATTGAATTACTTTAAGTATATATTATAGAGTCAGTGCTTGCTATTTAAGATATTCAGGGACAATGTACAATTATCCGTGTATTAAAAATTGTGCTTGAAAGAGTAAATCTCATGCCACTGGGTCAGGTGCATCATCTTCTTTGCACATAAACCAAGGTACGACTGTGCTGGTTTCAATTGCCATTTTTTCAGCCCAATTCACATAATTGTGACCAGCGGGACCAAATTCTTTACTTTCTGGTCCATATTCATTCTCACTCTACATTAATACTCAAATTTTTAGCAAAATATGTTGTTTATGTCATTCTGAATTTTACCATATTTCTTAAATGGTGGTTCATAAGATGGAGATAATACGTGGGAAAGAATTATAGGGCCACCTTAGGACTCATAAAGTAATTCACTTTTCATCAGTTGAACTATTTTTTGGGTGAATCCTTGCATAACATTCTGTCAAAAAACAAATAATTATCAAAACTGCACCATTTTTTTTTACTATTTTAGGAAAATTAAGAAGATAATCTTAAAGGGCTCATTATCTATTCGGAAGCTAATTCTAGGATCATATTTCACCAAAGAGGAAACCCTCTAAATATAAAATTCAAGAAAAAGGATAAAATGTTGACAAAATTATTGGAATTTTCCACCAAAGCACCGTCACTTCCGATCCTATAGAGCTCAGATTCTAGGATTGAAACCACTATACAGTTAACATAACAAATTATTAAAACTTATGATGAAATGATAAATGATTACCGACCATGAACGTGCAGACTGATGTGTCGCTGGATAGTGGATTTGAGAAGAAGCTCCATGGAAAAAGAATATAGGGCTTGGAAATGAATTGTCGGTTAATTGCAAATGTTTTTGAAGTTTTAATGGAGCGGTATAAGAAGAAACTAGGAAGAGAAATAAGACATGGACATCATGGAGGAAATGGATTGTCGGTTAATTTTAACGTCGTTCTATAAATCATTAACAGTGGGTAGGTGTTGCATTAGTAGCCACTTGATATCTATTTCATTGTTTAATCTCCACCCATCTTTTATCTTTTCAAATATTATAATTGTTTTAATTAGTCCCACATCATCCAAAAATATATTAACCGTTGTTGTATATAAGCTAAGGGATGAAGAAGGTAGTCGTTCCAATAGCATCTAATTGAGTTGAGATGATGCCTTGAAGTTCAATAATATGGCCCATTAACGGATGACATGCAAATTGAGAATTAAGTAATTTTAGCAACTACGTCAACAACGAAGGATCCAAAGGTTGCCATCTACATTGCTTTACGGAGATATAAAGGGTATTTTAGGAAATTCAAAAAGACACGGTTGAATTCTATTTATGGAATTCTCATTATTAATAGTAGAGAAGAGACAGTTACTTGAGTTTACTCATGTATATGAACTCTATTTCATGATGTATAACTTTATGTATATGTACTATGATATTTTAATCACTTAGTTATTACTATCTCTTCTATTTTATATCTATGATATTATATTTTATTGCATACGTATGAGATATAAACCTCGGTGGTCGTCCTACATCGATTGGCACGTCAGCAGCGCACTATCTTATATATTTTGGATGTCGGAGGTGTATGGCAGTCGTCACATTTGCTATCAGAGCTTAGGTTGCGTTGTTTAACCTAAGGGGTACCGTGATCCAATAGAGATAAGGTAGGAGTTCTTGTCTTAGACTGAATCAAGAGAATATACACAGACATGAGAGAGAGTGCATACTTGTTATATATTTTGATTTTCAAAATTATATAGTAGTATGTATAGTATATAAGTCCAATGCACACATGAGTACCATTGACAAAGTTTTCTTATTGAGAGATCGATCATTCTTATTATAGATCAAGAATGAGCCGACAAACAAAAAACATTTTTAGGACCTCCATTTTCGGAGTTCAACAAGAAGCGGGTTTGGGGGCTGCTAATCCTGACTTACAAGCTATGTTCAATGCGATAATGGTGAACATGCTTCAAAATGCCCAAGCAGTCACTCCGAATGTTGTTTTTGTTGGTGGTGTTTAAGTGCAGATGCCGAGGGATGACTTCACCAATATATTGAAAGATTACTCTACTTTGGGAGGCAAGTAATTTATTGGAATGGAGTCTGCCATCGAAGTGTAAGATTGGTTGGACACCTACGAACGTATCTTTGTTGATATGGAGATTGATGATGCCAGGAAAAGGAAGTTGGCCTTTAGACAGCTTCAAAGGCAGATTATGAACTGGTGGAATGCCATCACTGTTGCTACACCCAAGGATCAGTTCAGTTAGGATCAGTTCAAGGCTAGGTTTGAGGAGAAGTTCGTTCAAGCAGATCAAAAATCAGTACTATTTGGAAGATTCTTTGATTCAAAGTAGGGAGATATGTCTGTTTCTAAATACATTGATGAGTTTGATGCTTTGTCGAAGTATGGGATGTCTTTTATCGACACTCCGTTAAGGAAGAACTAGAAATTTATTATGGGTTTGGAAGACTATTTGGGAGAGTAGCTAGTTAGTCATATCGATGAGCCATTTGAGAGACTCATCGTGAAAGCTCTTCGCTAGAAGAGTTTATACCTTGAGTCTAAATTAGTTGTTATTAAGGAAGAGCCGAAACCGCAACAAAGTGGTGGAGACAAGAAGAAGTGGTTTGAAAAGAGGAAGTAGTCTCCGGGAAAGAATGAGGGGAAGAAAGCTCAGAAGAAGGTTAAATGGGATCCTATTTGCTAATGTTTGTGGAGATAAGGTTCACCTGATAAGCACTACAAATCGATGGGAAGAAGAAGTGTTACAACAGCAGCAAGCCCGAGCATATACTGAAGAATTGTTCGGAACCAGTGTAGCAAAAACAGGTGGTGAAGGCATATGCTTTAGACGTCATTCAAGGTAAGCTTTCCCTTTTTGATGTTCCCATATATGTTTTATTCGATACTGGACTTTACATTCCTTTATATCCAGCATCCTAATAGATAGGCTGGGATTGAAACCCAAAATAGTTGACCGACCATTAATTGTAACAAACCCAGTTTGGGGCTCCACTAGCCTGTGTATGGTTTGTCATGATTTGATCTTACCGAGTCATGGATTCTTTTTTATTCGTAATTGTTTTGTTTTGAATTTCACCGGGTTCGAGATTATCTTGGGAATGGACTGGCTAAGGAAATACACGGCAGTAGTGGATTACGAGAAGCTATTGGTGACAGTTGGGGCTGTGGATGGGCGAACGATAGTGATTGGCTGCCTTCCAGAGGATGGGGTTATGGTTAGCTTTCTGTATTCGCTGAGATTCCGTAGAATGAGTTTTCATCTATGCCTATCGTTAGAGAGTATCCAGACGTGTTTGAGGAGGTGACCGGATTACCACCGCATAGAGAGATTGAGTTTCAAATAGACTTGATGAAAGATTCCAGACCTATAGTTATGCCTTTGAGGTGTATGCCACCTATAGAGCAGAAGAAATTAGAAGTGCGAGTAAATGACCTGTTGAAAAGAGGGTTCATTCATAGGAGTACATCTGAGTGGGGTGCACCTTTAGTATTCACCACTAAGGTGGTTGGCTCTCTAAGGTTGTGTGTAGAATACCGTGAGCTGAATAAGGTGAAGAAGAAGAGCAAGTATCCACTCCCACGTATTGATGACATGTTCAATCAGCTTCACGCTGTGAAGGTGTTCTCCCAACTGGATTTGGGGACAAGATTTCACTAGTTGAGGGTAGCAAAGGAGAGTGTGCCGATCACCGCATTTTGTATGCCGTCTGGTTTCTATGAGTAGTTGGTTATGCCATTCGGGCTAACCAATGCTTCGGCATACTTTGTTGATCTCATGAACTGTGTCTTCAGGGATCAGCTGAATAGTTGGTACTTGTGTTATGGATGATATTCCGATCTATTCCAGGATAGAGGAGGAACACAAGGCGCACTTGAGGATTATGCTTGAAGTATTGCAGAGGCACAAGTTGAAAGCAAAGTTTTTAAAATGACACTTCTGGAGAAGGGAAGTGAGATTCTTGGATCACATCATTTCTGAGCAAGGCATCGCAGTAGACCCTACTATGGTGGCAGCGGTTTAGGATTGGAGCGAACCCAAGAATGCTACCGATGAGAGGAATTTCTTAGGATCGGTAGGATATTATAGATGCTTTATCAAGGACTTATTCAAGGTAGCCGCGCCACTAATCAATTTGAAAAAGAAGAATCGGACCTTTATTTGGGACGTGAAGTGTGACCAAGCGTTCAAGAGTCTGAAGGAGAAGCTAACGAGCGCCCCTGTAATGACCATTTCGAGCGGAAATAAGGAGCTGACAGTATACATAGACACCTATGGTACTGGATTAGTTGCGGTATTGATGCAGAAATGAACAGTTGTCACCTATGATAGTCGACAGCTGAAGCCGCGTGAGAGGAAGTATCCAACCCATGATCTAGAGGTTGTAGCGATAGTGTTTGCTTTGATGATTTGGAGACATTATTTATGAAGGGAAAGGTTCGAGTTGTTCACAGACCATAAATCCTTGAAGTACTATTTCTCCCAGAAGGATCTCGACCTTCGATAGCAGCGATGGTTGGAATTCTTAGCCTCCTTCTACTTTGGCATTTCCTATACGCCCAGTAAAGGGAATGCGGTCATCGATGCATTGAGTAGGAGACCTACCAGTTTGGAAGCGATGTTCCTAGAGTAGAAACAGTTTTTTATATATATACATATGTGTGTGTGTAAACCTTTTTAAATTTATGGGAAAGATGTATTTTTCTTTTGTAATTCTCATTTATTTCTACGTCTCTGTTGCTTTCTTTAGATCTTACTGTTTTTCTTTTAGTTACCTAACATCTGCTTTTACTCTTCTTTTAATACAGCAACTAAACACAGCTATCATCTAGGGCAAGGAGGTCTAGGACCATGTCCACTCTGACATAGAAAGGTCCTACTCTAGGAATTCAAGTAACTCATACGCTCCTCCTACCGCCTATTACTTATTACCAACTTTCGTTGTATTACTCATGACAAATAAGATCTATTCATCTCTTCTATTCCATGCTCAAAAAGGAATAACTAAGTCTCATTTGCTACAATGGATAAGGATTTAAATCTATGCAGTCTCTATCTAAAATGGCAACTAAGCTTGGTGAAATTCTCTCTTTAGCTTTCATTTTTCCACAACTAAGGTCTACCTATCTCAACCACGTATGTCTCATCATCTTACTAATATCATTTCACTAGTTTTCTATAGTCTATATACATGAAGCAACATTTCTAAATTTTCACTAGTGTCCTATACACCTTACGGGAACTTTCATTATTACTACTAGGAGTAATTACTGCTATAGCCTTATACTTTTCCCGTTATACCTGTGAAATGATTCCTATCTACTCCATATTTAAAAGTCTAGTTTGGTTTGGTATTTATCATTTTTCTTCAAAAATTAAAACTCCTAAATTTCTGAAACATCAAATCCCAAAATTCTTGCCTTTGAAAGTGTTATTTTAAAGTTTTCTGTTAAATTCAAAGGTACTTGGTTACTTAAAATTTTATCCTTTCAAAAACTTATTTACTTTTCCACCAAACCATCTTTCTTTAAAACATGTCTTGCTTGTTCTTAAAACATTTTTCTTTTTTTCTTGACTTTAAAAAAAAAGTCCTTACATGTTTTCAAAATATCATTTTTTTTCATAGATTTTCAAATTTACTAAAACTGGAGTAGATAAGAACAATTATTTTATCAAAAATCCCTTAATTTTTTGCTCTTCCAATTACTTAACCTTGGGGAGGTTTTTTTTAACTTAGTAAACTTAATGTTTTATCCTTAATGTATTACAATTACTTTCTCTTATGAGAAACTATTAACGCTAAAACCTTCTATGAATCCTTTAAAGGAGGATTTCATGTTTATGTGAAATTATAAGGAATTTATTTTATATTTTATCGAAATAGGCTATACAAAATATGGTGTTTTCCATACCTTGTACATCTCTTTCACGTATTCCTTATAACTTGCACAAAACATCTTTATTTGTGATTCATAGAAAAATAATATCATTATTCTTTTCATTCCAATAGATTAAAGTATGTTTACTCTATATTCACTTACATAAGATATTTCCTACTAAATTCATTAATTTAACGTACATTATTTTTCAAAAGAACTGAATTTTCAAAACTGCTTTAATATTTTCATAACTAGAAAATACACTCATATACTTATTTAAATAATAAGTGTACATACAAACTACTTTAGAAATTACCTTCAAAACTCATTCAGGTCAAAACAGATGTGGCGTAAAACACCGTTACTACAACATAAAAATACTAGTTTATGGATTCAATTAAAATAAACATTAATAGATCTCATATGCTATGCAAAAACATTTCCTTTGGGAGTCACCTACTATAACAATAGTGTCATTGTCTATGCTTCCTTTCTTTTTACCAAAAATATCTATTACAACAATAAATGTTGTAACCTACGTTTTCGATACTTAACACACTCTAGGTTTTTATATTTAAAATCTTTGTTTACCTACAAAGAAACTAGCAAGCTATACGTGCTCTATAATTCTTCAAAAAGAATTTCACTTTTAACCAAATTAACATCATATAAAAACCAATTTAAATTTCATACCACTTATTTTTTTTCAAAAACCCAATATTTACTTCCTCAAATATATTAACAATTATATTTTTCAACTTTTCAATTCCAAAATTTTCATTTTATTGGGCTAGACATAAAGTGGATTTTCTTCTTACTAAAACCTTTTATTCCTTCCAAAATAAAAACACTCTCCCTACCATTCCTAGGGAACTTCTCCACTTCCTATAACATATGGATACCAATCTTCTCTCAAAACATGACTTATTGTATACTATAAATCGGTAATAACATAGGGCTCAATATACTTGGGTCATCCCAAACCCAACTAGCAAACTATGCACAAATATACTACATAAAAACTTTCCATATGTTAAAATCTATAATTGGGGACTATTTGGATTTTAGTACATAATATATTTATATTTTATTAAAAAATAAAAATACGTTCACTCACTATCTACCTAGGAATCCTAAACCTAGGCTCTGATACCAAATGTAACAACCTGAATTCCAGTGGGTCCGGATTTTTCGCAAAAATGCTAAAATCCAAGCCCACTGAAGCCTGAGTTGGGTTTCTGGTATCCTGCAAATAGGCAAAGATAAATATATCAGAGCTCGGATAAATATCTTACAGTGGAACTGACTAAAATATAATAGTAAGTAAATACCCACCAATATAATAACACTTTCTAAACAAGTGTCTCAAAGCTGGAAAGTCTTTGCCATCTACCTAACCGGTAGGATGTTATGAGAAGAGGGTCATAACTAAAGTTCCGTTGATTGGACAAATTATACACTTCTAATCTTAATTCTACATATATTGTTTTATTTCTATTTACTGTTATATTATGTTCATTGGGTTTATACTACTCTCGCCTCTGTGCATGAATCGTGCCCATCTACTCCCTAGTAGATTAAAACCTAATAACCGATATATATGTAGTTATATGCCCAATGACCGCATCAATCCTAGGTACTACCCATACCTTCGTATCCTCCTCACAAAGGACTCCATCATCCTGCTTCTATGGCATTCTATGAATACATCTATAAAGGACTGCCTCGTAAGGCCTACAATACAGATGTTTCGTCGTCTACTATGACAACGTAAAACTGCGTCCGCACTAGTCTATACTAATGCTCGGACATCCATATTGTACCAACCAGTGCGTACCTTGAGGACTATATGTAATCGTTCTATCTACCCCCTAAACCCCGCTTAACAAGGTCTACCTTGTACGGAACTCAGTCGGGAATTTTCTATTTCTGTAAAGGACTGCCTTGTTAGGCCTACAATATAGATATTCTATTTGGTATGTCTCTTTTATTATCGTGGCTATGGCGCCACGCAGCCACCCCTCAACTAATAGAAAGACCTCTAAAGATCTAAGTGGCTGTGCCCTTCTACAAACAATCTAAACATCCAATTGGCTACGCCCCTCATCTAATGTCTCGATAGTGAAAGAATCATTGGACTAATGGTTTAACTCTAGTCTTTTCGAAACTCGCTTCTTTGTTTTGATGCTGGCCCGATATCCGCATGCAACTATCCTTTTCGGTCCTACCCACTAACACTTACTTGCAAGTACTGGGACATACGAATATCCTACTCCAAAAATCAACCCCTTTTGACTGCCTATAATGGTCCTGCCATGCAAAAAGCAGTCAAGGCATACTCTTTGATGGAACACCTACAGATCTGCCTCTGGAGGACTGCTTCACTATGCCTACCCCAAAAGGCCATCCTAGAGTACCCTCACGTCCCGTTCAAGTCTCGTACTTCCTTCTAGCCCAAAATAGCTAAGTTGGACGTGCTTCTTCTGTGCTGAAATCTGTGATGAACTGCTTCGTTAGGCTCTTCATCCTTCGGGCTGCTCCAAATGCATCTTACTCTTTTATTAGACCCTAAGTCTAATCTTTTATTTTGCGTTTAGTTTACTTTTCTTATTCTGTTGGCTACTTATTTACCCTAATTAGCATAATCTTGTTCCAGCCTCACCTAACTATTGTGAGACCATCAGTTCCTGACTGAAAGGGAATGTTGTTGGTATGGGCCACTTCTATTGTCTTGCTTATTAACTTAATCCAAGATTTAAGTTTATTAAAATAAGTCTCTTCTATTATTTCTACTCTATTTGCTTATTAACTTAATTTAAGTCTTAAAATAAGCCTTTTCTGTTCTTTCTACTTAATTGTAACCTATGTTATAATTTTACTTGCAATTGTCTCTTTTATAATCTATAGATTATAAATATAATTACAAGTGTCTCTTTTCTATTGTAGTCCGTCTACTTTTATTATTATATTGAATTCTCTTTAATTCTCTTATGTTATATGACAATCTTGGCTTGGGACTACGTCCGATTGTCACAAATTTACTTATCATAATAACTACTTTACTTTTATTCTATTATCTGTGCAGTAAATGCAGAGCTTCTAGTCTTGTCTAACAATTAACTTGGTTCCTTCTTTAATTCCTTTAATTCTTCACTTTAACTTTTTATATTCTAGGAAGTTGTTCTATTCTATTTGGTTGGTTACAAAAACTGTGCTAAAAATCCATTTCCATATTTTAATACCAAATAATGCTATAAACAATAATCCGTAACTGTAAGATATTTCTTTTATTGTTGCTTTACTTTTTGGATAGTGTAAAATATAGTAGTTTCTCTATTTTACATTAATTCCCTTTTTCTTTCTTTTATTCTTGCAATTACGTTTATCGTTATCTTTTAAATATTAAACTATCGAAATGTATTCTCTTTTCTAAACCAACCAATTAATCTATCAGTTACTTCCAAATCAAGTTATTATATTTTCCCTTTTTATTTATTTTTCTCTGTTTTAGCATAATTTACTGCAAATTTCTATTTTTCTCTTTTTATTTCAGTTTTTCTTATTTTACATCTAATTTCTGTAAATCTAATGTTCTTTCTATTTTAGTCCGTATTTGCAAATTTTTCTCTTTAACTAATTTATTCGCGTAAAAAAGAATAAAAAGAAGCTAACATTTACAGGTTAAATTTCAACTTTAAAATAGACGTAAATAACTGTAAATTTCTTACTTTTAGGCTTACGCCTTTCTCTATCTGTCAAGCCTAATATTATCCATATTTAATTGGATTACTATCTTCCTTTTTTTCCATATAAATAATAATTAAATATAAGCTGCCTTATACAATTTACAGTCTCAGCACAACTAATTAACAGAATTAATTACTAAAATAAATACTGAATAAAATTATTTAACGGGAATCTAACGATAATATATCATAAACGTAAAAGATTTATAATTAAATCCACTCACCTATCGTCCTTAGCTTTAAATCTCTATCTTTTAAAATTACTACGCCGCTCTACAACTTCTCTCCTTTAATTTGTTGCAATTCCTTTATTATGTTCACATATATTTTATTTGGATTTATTTAGTGAAGATTTATGAGAAATAAGAGAAAAGAATGAAGAAAGAAGCCATTATTTACCGTAAGAGAGGGATGAAGAAAGTGACGGCTGATGGAACGAATTACATTATGTTCTCTCTTAAAAGATGCAACTCACCAATTATCTAATTAATCCTCTACTTAATTGATCATTCAATTAATTTTTATGTGCAGCAATATACTGCCTATATGTATACATTCAAATCTAGGTCAACTATTATTTCTTTTCCTTATTAATTGACATTTTCTACTGATTACGTTACAATCCTAATTAATAGCTCCATTAATAGATTAACATGTCACCTCTATTCGTTAATTTCCTTAATTAATATTTTTCACATTGTAACGTTTCGTTAATTGGCATGTCAATTAATTCTACCATTCATTTAACATATATATTTAATATGCATATATATATATATATATTATCCAGATTTGAATTTGAATATTTATTTGTTACATTTATATGTAAACCTCTTTAAATTGAGGGATCTGATATATATATATATACTAGTGAGTAGCCCATGCTTCGCACACGGGCATTGTTATACTATGTAAAGTTTAATCAAAACATGTGGAAGAGGATGTTCGGACAAAAGAGTGACCATATCGTTCATATGCATGTTGATGCACAGTGTACAGTAGATACAAATGTCAGCACGGACATTGCATGCAGTTAAAGCGGTAGTGAGTAGCCCGTGCTACGCACACGGGCAATTTATGGAATAGAGTGTATTAGAAGTTTAAATAGTATTTTTATTATTATTGTTGATGATGTTATGTATGAAAAAAAAAGTTCTGTTCAGTTCATACATCTGCAACAAAGGATGTTAGAAAATGCAGTTGATAGCAATAAAACAAATAAGGAATGAACTTAAGATTGTTTGGACAGAATTAAATAAATGTCATTCTATTGCCAACTGGACATAATAGTTTGTACAGAATAAAGCGCTCAAACATGAATGATAAAATGAAACAATTTTAGCATACAAACACCACTTTGAAATGAGTACATATCACAAAACTAAGATAATCTTTGCAGTGAAGATGCTTGGATGGCCGCAGTTAAATGCAATAATAACAGTTTAATGGGTTAAAAATCCTTTTTCTGAAGTTTGTTATGAAGCTTGCTGTTATTTAATTTATAGCTTGTTGCAACTTCTTCAGCATCCTGGTTAAAAAAAATTAAGAGTTAATTTACTGGACTTGCATGCTTTTACAAATTGGGAATACGGTAGCTTTTACTAGACTTGCATGCTTTTACAAGCTGGTTCTTCAACGGTTGTTCAGCATCTTTGCAAAGGCTGATTTCATATTTCTAAAGCGGTGCATCCTTGTCCACCTTGTTTGCTATCTATCAAGCTAACTCTGGTAGTTATTGAGCCAGTAAATTTGAAATAAGTGTAGATTAACATTTCATAACCAACCATTGAGCCAATTAGAAAAATTTGCTATTAGTACATATATTATAGAATCAACACCTTTGCATGAATAATATAAACCGTTGAAAAATCGGAAGTACGGTCTTATGTTTTTATATTTAATCACATCAGAACATTAAAAAAATGGCGCATGCATCAGCGTAAGGGTAGAATAATACTATAAAATCCTGGATACCAACTGTGTCAACATTGAACCAAAAGGTCAGAATGTACATTCATAAGTAAATATGTTTGATACGGAGGAATAAAAAAAGAAAAGTAGCGAACAGAGGACAACTGCTGCAGGGTTGAAAAAGTTAACTACACTGTACATGAAATCATAAAATGTTGAGTACTATTTTTTTTGCTTTTTCTCACGAAGCTTGATACCGGGGGCTGCTGCAGCACATTGGTCCATATCATCATCCTGTGTGTAAGGAAAGTTAGTTGTTTAACTTTGTTAGTAAGAAACAGTTTGAAGTAGAAACAAGTATGCACATGAAGTTAACACATGAGGAGAAAGGATATTGTGGAAAGGTGTTACACTTCAAAATATAGATATGTGTAAGTACAATAACCATGCATATTTTGGCAAGGACGCAGACAGGTATTGGTAGCCAGTAAAAGAACACAGAGAATGATGTACAGTGGGAAGTCAGTCTTCACAGTTAATAGATGTTTACTACTGAAGAGGAATAATAAGTGGATCAGGGAAAAAGTCAAAAAATACGTACATGAATTGCATTTCGTCCTCGTACTGTCTTTCTAGGCAGCGGCGGATTCGAAGTCCGTTTTGGCGGATGGTCCATGGTGACGTCGTCCTAACAGTCAAAACAATCTGTCACTGATATGCAACAAACTGAGTGTGGACAACATAGCGGCTAAGAGTATAATGAAACCTGAGCAATCTGTTTTTTCCCTTTGACGTCTAAGTTGGAATGTATGGTATGGTTAACCGTATTTGAGATGCAATCTAGGGTAGAACTTTGATCGCTAGATGGAGTTAACTGTAAAGTTAAAGAAATGCGTAAGAACATGAAACGCAAGCAACAGTGAGTAGGTGAGTGCATAAATTCAAAATTAATAGACTGCTGATTTCGATAACATACCGTCTCTTTTACTTCGATGTTTTTTGAAATTTTCCTAGCCGTGAGGTAAGCGTCTGGATTATTGATCTCATAATTACTCAGTCTAAATTCAAATATCGCTTCAAATCCCGCGATGTGATGGAAAATATTTTCAATTTTTTGTACCCCATTTTCCTGCATTATTTAGTAGTTGAAGTAGGGGAACAATGTTTGGACATAATGTAGTTAACGGTGTTGTTGTCAATGTACTTGTGCACACGTGGACCACAGGGGCGTGTGCATGAGATTTCATTTGTACATTCAGTGGGTAAAAACAACACTGTAGCAAAATCTATGAAGATGTTTTTCATACCGAATGAAGAATGGCAAGCATGTCGTCAACTTTATGTCCTAGTATCCATTCGGCTTCCTTGTCAAAAGCGGTAATAGTAGTGGACGTAGAGGAGTCTAGTATGTCTACAGTTAGGCGGTACCTTAGGAACAAATTTTGTGGCGAAAGTAATTAATGTCGGAAAAAATTTGACCAAAGAATTCGTCAACTGTTACCTGTTTACGGGCTGGGCAGCCATACGGTGGCATCCGGAGCAGAAATAGTTTGTTCCTTCAAAGTGAACCATTGATTTGCAGAGTGCACATGAAAGATAGCTCCAAGTTGAACTTTTCAACTTAACAATAGTTGCGGGCACGACATATATTTTACCCTTAATAAAATTGTTGTGGAAAGAAGTTATTACTCATATCGGCATACATGTTTGAGTCAAAAAATGCAAACATTGAAGATAAGTAGGCAGTAGATTATGGTTATTTTTTTGTCTTTGTGTTGTGTATACTGGTAAATGCGTAGACTACAAACAACACAGAAATGATAAGGTGAAAAAAATTATTATATATCAGTAGAACGGGATGCATGGGGGTGGTCAAATGTTATGGTTAAGCGCGTAGTAGGTTGAAGATCAACATACCAGACAGTTTGCAGACCTAACATCATTCAGTACCTGGGTCAGCGTAGTGTTAATTCTATCTAACACAGTAGCACGTTTAGAAGCAGAATGGTCTATGAACTCAATTTTTTTTCCATCATCGTGGTTGGATCTACACGGTGTAAATAAAAAGTGGCAAATGAAATCAAAGAGTCGAACATGTAATTTATGCGTAGAAAACATACCTGCTTTCGCCGACAGTTAGTTCGGGTAAATCAATGTCCAGATATACCTTCGTAGCTTTGGTAGAATTAAACATAAACGCACCTGGTAAAGAAAAAATTGAATTAGAGGACAGTTGTTTTGTGCTGCTGGAAAGCAAGTACAGTGAGCAGTAACATACGGCCATATGTTGCAACCGTCAGGGAGGTGACAACAACCGTAGGTGGGTGCTCAAACTTGTCTACCACGGATTGGACTATCAAATCCCGTTGGCTCCCCCAAAGTGACACAACACTTGTATTTCCACTACGCGGTGAATAAAATTATTACAAAGGTAGAGTTGTTGAAAAAAAATGATAAAATGGTCGAACCTATTGCTTTCCACATGCAACTCTCGTTTCAGGGTTTGCGTTCCGCTTTTAGAAGTTACGGCAAACACAGTAGTCACGGCACGTAGTATGCCACCCAAATCTGTAACACATCACAAGTTTACGTCATGACCAGAAAATATTATTTAACGCAAACATATGGTATTTTTGGAGGGGAATAAAAGTACATGTAAGATTATCTATACGGCACAGCCGGGTTATAAGTGTGCTTTCATCAGCAAATGCAAACTTATAACGTGGTATTGTGTCCACTGCATCCGCTACCTTGATCGCCCGAGTATCAGTTCGTAGTACTATTACCCAGTCGTCATGTACAGTTCTGTACGTTGTTTCCACTTTTTGGACATTGAACCGGGTTATATCATACACCGAAGGTTCTTCAAACACCCTTTGAAACTGACGCAGTATATGTTTTCGAACTGATGCCACCTTCTCATTTCCCTGTCACGGTTAAAATTTAGTTTCAGTTAGAGGAGGTAGGTTGTGATAAGTGGATTAATACGCATGGCGATGTAGAGAAACAGATGCACGTTGGAGCTCGCAGAGATGCATTAGAATTTACAGTGTGTTGTGGCAAGTAGGGACGGTGCGTTATAAGATAAAGGACGGGTCATCTCTGGTATGTACCAACTGGTCAAGGACCCCAAAGCAAGGTTTGGTAAATGGTACTATAAAGACGTAAAGTACATACATGGCAGCAAATGGTTCTGGGGTCACCTTACAATCGTACAGTAGACAGTTCCCAGTGTGGGTATGGAAGGTCAAAAAACATATTGATTTACATACATGCGCAGTAAAATGAGTATCAATGCATTACCGTTGAACAGAGGCAGCACGAGTGGGGTACAAAGTGAAGCGTGGTGAACAGTTTTACCACTCCTACTGCATATGCGATTTAATGTGTTTACTTCTGTGCACAAATTTCCTACGGGTGATAGGAGGGGAAAAAAGCATACCAGCCGAGCAAACAACAACAGTAGATAGTACAGTACCTTGCTGTCGATAAACTGCATGTTTAATGCGTAAACTTCGTTTGTTCCCTGACTGATCAATTTCCATATCCTAGCCACTCGGACACGAACGGTATTCCAGTTTGTACCAAACACCAGTTCCGAAAGCAACATGTTGTTTCCATCCATTTCAGAAAGTAAGTTGAGACGAAAGGTAGAAGTTGCTGTAAGTGTATGAAATGGAGGAAGAGAAGTGCACTATCTTAATGAAAACGTGTTTGCAATAGGAACATGGTTAAACTGTCTGTGCACGTAACACAACAGTTCCCAGTTTTTTCGGATGTGAGTATTTTTACCGTATTATATTTTGTGAGTAACCACCCATTGGAAACAGAAAGTACGAATGTGACAGGTATTAATTTTTGTGCAGTTTCCACCGTGCATTAGTAGCATAACGTTTAGGTGACACCTCTTTTGGCTACTGTTTTGATCGTGGTGGGGACAGTGCAGAAGTTATTTTTATTGGCAACAATATCATAGCTTTTTACGTACTAAGAAAAATAAAATGTTTGAGACAATATTCATCCGATAAACGTCAAACTGCTGTCCGAACAAAAATAATTTGCAAAACTGCTATCTGAAGAAAAAATAATGGGAGGGAATGATTGCATTGATTCAAACTCTTCCGTAAACTCCAAGTTAGCAGGTCATATTGTTTTTCTTTTAGAGTTATGAGCATCAAGCTGTACTGATGAAACAACTGCTGGCAGATGGACTGAACATGATACATGTCTCAAGCCAGCAAGCTAAAAACGTGCATCAGCTAAAGAGTAGTAACTGGCAAATAATAACTTGTCAACGAAAAAGAAAAACACACAGAGAGAGAAAGTATCAGTTAACTTTTGTATGCAGAGCTGTTGATTGTGTATCTTTATATTTTTATTTATTGATTGACAGATCTGATAGGTTGGTATTTGGTAGGCACGTCATACAACATGTAGTACTATAGAAAAACTAACTTGTCCATGCGAAAGCAATATGAATAATTAGTATCATTTTTAATTCTAACAGAGAACGTAAAAGGTTAAAAATCATCTTTGAAACAAAATTGCAACATAAGTATTGATGTAATACCCTGTTTAATGCACATCAGACACTATTGAACTTTGGGTTAACAAATTTCATTCATTAGTTTGTAGACCGTTGAAAGAAGACAACCTAGTAGAAAATAGCACAAACGCACTTACAAATAAGAATATATGTATAGAGGTTAAAGCACTTCAAGTTTTCCCAACTGAGATGACCTCGTTATGCATAATATCTGATGTTAATACTAAATTAGTAATAATTTACTAAATTTGAACAATCTACATGACATTAATGCAGTGTGAAACAGTAGAGTACTTAACGGTAGTGAAACATATTCAGAGGAAAGCCAAACATGGCTAATGGTTGGTACAAACTAATAACGGACACTAAAAATTTTAAGTAATTAAAAAGCACTTTGTTAGTACAAAGATCTAATTCCTGAAAGTACATAAAAAAGGTAGAACATTGTATAAACAATGCACGTGGTAAAGGTTAGCCAGTGTTGGACTTTGAAAGCTTTTAAGTCTCCTCCTGTCGTCAGTCTACACAATTAGCGCGGTTTTACAGGTACGAATGTTTTCAACTCGTCAACCATCCTGCAAAGAAAACTATGACGCTAGTTAGAAACGTATATAATCAAAACTGCATAGGTCGTCAACAAAACTGATTGTACATTCCACTGAAATATTTTATGTATGCATGTATTTCTAAGTAGAGTCAGGCCGTAATTGGTACAGTGAAAGTGATCCAAGGTATGGCAGGACAATGATACAAAGATTTAAAATTAACAAATAACTAATACACGAAGGTGAACAAAAGTAATTTGGATGGATTGAACTTAAGTAACAAACGTCCTTCTAATAACCAGTTAGCGATAGTAGCGTGCAGGGAACAGCCTGCACCATAGTTCGGAGTACTGTGGGATAAGGCAGCGCACAGTGATAATGAAATCACTGATACACATTATGTGGTAAATTGGCATTATCAGCCTAGTATATCAGGTGCAAATCCGGCCAGTAAACAGAGTATGCCAGTAGTGCAATATATTTTGTGACGATAGTGATATAACAATGGCACTGCTGCAAGTTTTTTTAGGATGGTGTTTGTGTAGTAATTAAAAAAAGTGCTAATACAACATAAATATATGCACATAGTTATCACAGGTAGTGGCTGATCAGTCAAAAAACTGCAGACTCACTGAACAGTACATAGATTTCAAAGTGCGTATTAAACTGATGTCTGCTACCAAATTACCTTATACCATTATCAAAATTACACAACGTCAGTTAGAAATCATCAATGGGTTTGTCTGCGCCTTCCATACCTGTATAATTTCAAACATATTGAACATCAGTTCACATTAGCTGTAAGCGATCATTAAAATCAGTACTTTAAAATTATGAATGACGGAAAAAAAAATCATACCAGAAATATTTCTGAAGACTTCCCTGTATACAACATTCTGCGTGTAATTATGGAAACCCGGTTTAGTAGTCCCAAGCAATATCTTCAGCCCGGACATAGACGTTGTTCTAGACAGTGCTACGTACAGCTGTCCATGTGTAAAAACCGGCCTTGGCAAATAAATTCCAACCTGTTCCAAAGTTTGACCCTGGCTTTTGTTAATTGTCATTGCAAAACAAACTTTAATAGGGAATTGTCGTCGACGCAGGACAAATGGCCACTTTGTGTCATCGGAGGTTGAAACTATTCTAGGAATCAATACTTTCCTACCCACATTCTTACCCATTACAATCTCAGCTTCAATAACCTTCACTGACAGTTGCGCAACGATTAATCTCGTTCCATTGCATAAACCCAGACTCTGGTTAAGATTCCTCATCAACATTATTGGCACACCCACATTTAAACGTAACTCATGGTTCGGTAGGCCTGAAAGTTTTAACGAGTTTAAAAATTCAGTAGGATACAGAAGATGTTGTTCTTCGGTTGTATCAGACACGGGGCTGATTGAATCTGCGCTATAATAAGTTTGCATGGTACCACTTATGAGATCTATTGCATATGAATTAATTTCTTCAACGCAATCATTTGTTGGAGCAAGAATACACCTTTCTTGCAAATAGGACTTGTTTAATATATTCGTTTCCAACTCAGGATACGTTATTTCCACGATTGCATGAATGGCATTATCTGCATCTGGTATAAGATATTCATCGGGTATCTGAATCCACGTAGGTTCTTCACCCACATCTAAGGACATAGACCTCACCTTCCCTTCGCCCACGTTCAATATCCAGTTAGAAAACGATGATAGTTTCGATCTTTCATCATCTGATAAGCTGTTATTTTTCAATCTCATGTTAATTATTAGAGTGAAAACTTTGCACCGTTGCCACAGCGATGAAAAACTTATAGCAGAGCGTACAATCATCTCTCTAGTGCCTTTACGAACAACAGGCAGTGTCTGCCTAAAATCTCCACCCAGTACAACCGTTTTTCCTCCAAAAATTTGTCCACAATCATTATTCGAGTCGGAGGAGGCTATATTTGACAACGACTTCTCAAATGCCTCAAGTGCATTTCGGTGAACCATCGGAGCCTCATCCCAAATAATCAAATCCGTACGCCTAAGTAAATCAGCCAAACACGACTGTTTGGAGATATTGCAGGTTGACATGTCATCAAGGTTCATAGGAATTTTGAACTTCGAATGTGCAGTTCGTCCTCCGGGAAGCAAAAGCGATGCAATGCCAGAAGATGCTACCGCCAACACAATTCTACTTTCCGCCCGCATAGTGCAGGCTAAAGTATTCCATAAAAACGTCTTTCCTGTCCCTCCACTTCCGTATACAAAGTAAAAACCACCTCTACGGTTACGAATAGAGTAAACTATGGCGTCAAAAACCATTCTCTGCTCTGAATTTAGTAATGGCACCGACTGTTGTGATTCCATGCGTAATAAATCACAATCATAGTCCACTTCATCATCTACAAGCGTGTTATCGACCGAATGAAAATCTGCAAGGTCAACTTCCGTTACCGACCAAAAATCTGTCAACGATCTATTGTTTCTGAGCATAATCTTCTCCAAAGCAATTAGTGCTTCTGATCTGACCCTATTCGAACACATTTCCTGTGAATGACAACCATTCCTGCGTGCGTACCTCCATTCCATATCCTCGCCACACTTCTCCCAATGTTTATCCCAAAGTTGCTTCGCATTTGAAACCTCACAAAAACACAACAATGTTGCAAACATTTCTCCATACAGTTCGGAGAAGCCTATGAAGAAGCTTCGGTCAATGCCTCATCCCACTCATTGTCATCGTCTAACAAACCACGTGCAAGGCATGCATCTTTGAAGGTGTTGAAAACAACACCATTTACTGCTCTGATGTCTTCGTAGCATGTAGGGAACAATATTTAAAAGCATACGCATATAAAACCTATCCCCTGACGTAGGATGTGCATAATAAATCCGACCTATACACTCTCCTTTCTGCCTCATCCTCCACTCCTTAGTAGACTTATCCCATACCCACTTAGTAGGAAAATCGACATATGTAAGTTGGCGAGCTGCGTGACACATTCTGTTGGTCCCCAACCGCTGAGTGAACATAGTTTTGCAAGGATTATGCCTGCCTTGTACGTCATTCAAATGGTCTGTTTCATCAAAATACACAGTTTGCTCTCCCGGTAAATGAAACATTAACCTCTCCACCGCCGGAGTGCGGTACTGAACATCAAACTCAAAAATTCGCCACGATGCTTCTGAAGCTGAAATATATCTGCAGTCCAAATAAGTTTTTACTTCATAAACTTCCCGAACTAACGTGCATTCTTTGTTTACACTATCTTCAATAACAACAGTTGCTTTATCATGCCCCTTGTTGATGTACTCAAATAGGTATTTGACAGACCTTGCTCTGTTGCATATCTCTACATTGATATGTGCTTGATATTTGATAACTAAATCAACATTATGAGGTATAACCCAACCATCGTCCTGAACAAACCCATTTGACGTCTCGGTTGACAACCCATTGTTGCGTCGTCTGTACATAGGAAATCCAAATTTGTAAAAACTGGTTTCACCCCTATACTGTTTAGGGTAATGCTTGGAGCAACTACCTTCCACCATGCAAGCACATCCAGGATTTGCGTAACCGCATGGACCGTGAATCATGTATTGACACACCGACTGATAAGCAAATGGATCCGCATGTTTATCTGGTATCTCAGCACTAACCACTGCATCAACTTGGCTAACAGTGTTTGGTCTCTGATCGCCAAACACAAATATAAGAATATGAGCATGCGGTAGTCCCCTTTTTTGAAATTCAATTGTGTAAACAACTGGGAAAAAAATAGAAACAGAGTATAAGCTAAGTCGGTGAAAGCTGATTTAAAGAACGTGTGAAAACAGAAAGATGTTGTCAAACTTACGTGCTTTGACTTTACCAAAATGACATTCCGTCTTTATGTCGCGCAATAGCTCCATAAGCTTCATGTGGAAAACACGGGAAACAATGTCCGATCTATCCTTAGCTTTTTGACCGGGGATGTTCAGTAAAGCCATTTCAATCTCAGGCCACTTCGGGTTGCACGTAAACGTTACAAAAAAATCCGGTGATCCTGCCCACCGACAGATGGCCATAGAATCTTGGTAGTTTTGCACCATGTACCTCGGACCTCCTGTGAAAGAGGAGGGTAGAACAATTTTTCTTCCTATCGCGCGTGCACTCGTGTCACCAACTGTAATAGCATCTTGCAGACCCTTGTACAGTTCGCATCGTAATGTACTTTGGTTACTCTTTACCCATGATAGCCTGTCTTCTTCGATACAGGTGTAACTGTCTATAATGAACTGGTGGAAAAGCCTACCACCCCACAACAGAACGGAGCCATCTTCTACTCTGCGCTGAATAGCATACGCGTAATATTCCCGCATTGTCACAGTCGTTCTTTTAGTTTCTAAAGGTACATCAAACTCTCTATACTATATACCACTCCTGAAACCATCCTCACCATAAGGAAATAAAAGCGGATATTGCATGGACATAAAATAAGGGTGCTTTTCACTAATCCTTTTCAGTACCCCATTCCGATCTTCAATCACAATATCACGACAGCCACACGAATCTGCATTTGAGTTATCAATCAATGCTGCAATCTCCGACGAAGTTGGTAAATTGTACTGTCGTCCATCCCTACAACGTCTCTCCAGCAGTCTGACGGTAATAGGCTGGTATTCCAACGCATGAAATCTTTCTCTAGCCATTCTAAACACTTTGGCCAACTCGCTACACTGGTTGAACATGCATATTAAACTATTGACAATACCCACATTTAAATTTTCCGCCACACTTTCCCCGCACACCGAAATCCGATTACTGACTTCATTACTGGTGTCATAGAAATATAACTGAGCAAATTTTGGTTTACCCGTCGACGGAAGAAGTGAGCCAATTCGATGGTGATTTTGACCATTCAGTCTGATAACATACGAGCCATGACTGTTGTTAATGGAGCTATCAACATTCCCACCCATTGAGGTGAAAGCAAAAATAGAATTGTAAACTCGTATATGTCGCCGAAATTCTTTTGAAACAGATCCTCCACTGTAGTCCAGAAGGTCCATTAAATAACTGGGGGCTGGCTGGTAGGATGGAAGTTGAACCTTTCCCTTCTGACAGCATATGGAAAATTTAGGGTTTGAATTTGTACTCCCCTTTTTTACTCTTTCTTCAAACCAAAGCATTGCTCCACAGTATGAACATGAGCATGTAAGTGGGCCAAAACTGTGTGTAGAAAACATTCTACCTGCATATTTCGCCAAAAAAATATGAAACTGTTTGAACAGTCCATGCATTTTACAGTATCCAAGTAAATGTACGCTACATACGCCGCATGTTATTGCCAACTACAGAAAGACGGGTTAATTGTGATGCATCAGAAACAGTTATGCCGTTCCCTCGTTGAGCTAAGTGAAATGATGCCGGCAGCGAGTGGGGGGACACACTGTTAGCTGGTGGTTTTCTGCAACAACATATAGCAGTGGTAAGAACATCGAAAACATGGAATAACATGCAACGGACATACTATGTAGGAGATGTTTGGTGTTCTGCCAATGTCACACATCAGTGGAAGAATAAAATCAGTCTTACCCGTAGCTGCTGTCCTCAATTTTTTGTGCCTCAGTTTTTGAAGTCTGTTATGCCGATTTATTTGACAGACTGCATTCAGAAAACAGGAATTTAGTAACGGTCATGTGTAGTATGCATAGCGGGATGAAAAAAAATGGTAGTTATAGGATACTAACTCTGTCGACGGCAAGATCGATCGACAGAAATTAGTTTGATAGCTTCCTCCTCATGACGTAGACAAAGAAAGTCGGAGAAATTATGAAGGGACATGTCTACGAAATCATGACAGCAGTTGCTGCACCTCATCCATCTGGTTGCATGATATTTTTTTGCCCGTTTCCATCTCAGTAGGAGTCTGCATCTAACTCTAGCAGACTTACACATCTGGGTATACAAATTAATCCAGCCTCAGAACAAACAGAGTAACATCAATATGACAGCATTCAGAAATTAGTTAAACATTACTGTAGTTGCAAACGGTAAAAGGGTGTGTTGAAAGATGGTAGGAAAAACATGCGTACCGACTGCTGACATGCACGCGTGTGCACCATGCTACTGGCTTTTAGCAAAAATTACCATTCAGCCGTCCGTAGTCGGGCGATAAATAAACAACAACCCCTGAAACGTTCACACAGTTTGCAGTAAGACCAGAAAATAGGCGGAGGTCGAAAGGAGTACAACAAATGTAGAAGAAAACTGTTATTTGGTAGTCAGTTAAAATAGGCATGTTTGGAATGAATAAAACCATGAAAAAGATGAAAGAAACACGTGCTTCGACCCGTAAATCGTGTAGGAATAGCAATACGGGCTGATTTATTTGTTGTTATCAAATATGTGCATGAACACGTAATTATAAATTGCATCAACAGACTGATTTATTTGATTTTAATTTAGGAAAAAATCATAGTTCACTATCGGTCTGTACTAATCTTTTGGATTATTAGCCACACTGCTATGTGCACTTGAGCATAGATCAAGGTTCGTTAACTTTTGTAATGATCATTTTTTCTGAAAAGAAAACCTGTTGCACAACAGACTTTAGTGAAATGACAGTTCAAAAAAATAATACCATCTACATATGAAAAATAAAGTTTCAAAGGAATAACATATATGTGGGAAAACTGACACAGTGAAAAACTAAGCATTTACAATAAAATGCATAGAAAATAGCAACTTCAAACTGCCATTGAAAAAGATTAACATCAACAAAGGATTTTTCACATTTTCTTGGAATAATGGTGTGCATGAAGAAGAAATTACAGTAGCAGGTAATATGATCATCTTTCTGGTAAATATGAGCTCAGTGTGACCAAATTCTTTGATGTAGCAACCAAATCAAAACTACTTTTTTTCCAAAAGGGACATACTAAACTGTTGGTAAACTAATTCATATATGTATACACCTTCTATGTTCATATTTGTACTGAAACACCAAGCACGTAAGATGGGAGTGGCATAACTTAAATAAAAAACATGAATTGTTAAACATCTGTATAAACATGTTTACTGTCATATTTGTACTCAAACGACTCTCAGACACCAAGTGCATAATGTGGGAGGGCTTGAACTAAAGTTAAGAACATGAACTGTTAACATTTGCATAAACAGGTTTACCGTCAATATGAATCAAAAAAATCATAAAAAACTTCATGTATATTCAACAACATGTTTATCAGCCGTCATCATGAAGCAAACAGGGAATAAAAAAAGCCATAATGCAACATCTATTTATGCAATCAGGGAATGAAACAGTAGTAAGCCAAGCAGGTTGACTGTACCTTCAACTCGTATAACAGCGTGGTGGAAATCCACTCGTGCAATAACCAGTGTAGCTTCTGCTTACAGAGCAAAAATGTGGGCTGCTTGCAAAATTGAACACCGGCTTTTAAAAAAGGATGTAACCGGTGCAGTCGGGGGGTACTGTAATTAATGCTGATGATCCTTGTCGACAGGTAGCAAAATAATTCAAGGTCTCAATCTAGGGGGTCTAAGCGATTGACTTGCCATTATTGTAAGAAGCCAGGGCACTTTATAGCTCAATGTCCCAATCTCGAAGGAAGAAGAAAAGAACCAAAGCAAGTTTCAACATCTACTTAAGAGAAATCAGATACAGAGAGTGATACCGATGTATTTACAGCTTATGGCTCTATAGGGAAGAGCAACTTATGACTAATTAATTCTGGCGCATCCTATCATATGACACCTGATAGGAACTGCTTTTCCACTTACCGTGAGATTGATGGAGGAGAAGTTCTGATGGGCAATGATGCTTCTTGCTGTATGGTTGGTGTTGGTAGTGTGAAGGTCAGGATGTTTGACGATATTGTTCGTACTATTACTGATGTTAGACATGTACCTGATTTGAGAAGGAGATTGATTTCTGTTGAGGCTTTGAGTAGGCTTGGTTTGAGGATTGTAGTTGAGGGAGAGAAAATGAAGATATCGAAGGGTTACATGATTGTTATGAAAGGAGTGAGGGTAGGAAATCTTTATCTGTTGAAGGGCACTACTGTAGTTGGTGAATCAGCTTCAGTTACTTCTGTTGATTCAGATTCTTCTAGATTGTGGCACCTGTGAATGGGTCACATCGGTAAACGTAGTCTAGATGAGTTGAGAAAGTGAGGTTTAATTGATGGAGTACATCATTCAAAGCTTGGCTTTTGTGAAGAGTATGTTCTTAGAAAGGAGACAAAGATTTCTTTTGGTACAGGAGAGCACAAAGCAAAGGCTGTCTTGGAGTATGCTCACGCAGATGTGTGGGGTCCCTCCCCTTGTCCATCCTTAGGTGTAGCCAGGTATTTTGTTTCATTTATAGATGATTTCTCTTGCAAAATATGGGTATACTTCCTACAGTCTAAGAGTGAAATCTATACCATGTTTCGAAAGTGGAAACGTATGGTCGAGAAGCAGTCAGGGAAGGAGTTGAAAGTTCTCCATTCGGATAATGGCGGTGAATTTGTGTCATAGGAATTCATCGATTATTGTGAGTCCAAAAGCATTAAGAGGCAATACACCACATCCGGGGACCCTCAGTCTAATGGAGTTGCTAAAAGGATGAAACAGATATTGTTGGAGAGAACTCGTAGTCTCGGATTGACTGCTAAGTTGAAGAAGGGATTTTGGGTTGAAGCCTTATCTATGGCGGCTTTCCCCATCAACAGCGCTTCTTCTACTGCCATAAATATGGAAATTCCTAAAGAAGTATGGAAAGGAGAGCCTGTTAGCTATTCATTTCTCAAAGTGTTTGGATGTCCAACTTATCTACATAAGAGTAGAGGAAAGTTAGAACCTAGAGCTAGCAAGTTTATCTTTCTAGGTTGTAGAAGAGGAGTGAAGGGATATACGTTGTGGTGTCCTATCAGTAGGCATGTGACTTTTGATGAGAAGGCTATGTTGAAGGTGGAGCCTTCCTCGTCCGATCACAATGTGAGTACAAATTCAGAATAACAAACACAAGGCAAGTCATCTTTATATTCTTTCCATAGGGGTTCAGATGGTGTTTCCGATGGCATCATAGTTGATGCGGGTAGTATCGGTGTTAGTATAGAGGATCAGACTCAAGGTGGAGCTCGTTCAGAGACTAGGCTTGTTAGACAGAGAAGGAAGCTTAAGTGGCTTAATGAGTTTGTTGGATTGAACATCGAAGACATTGACTTCGATGATATAGCAACATATGCATTGAATGTTGTCCATGATGAGCCCAGTGATTACAGAGAAGTTATTGCATCAGTTGACAGTTCCAGTTGGTTAGTTGCTATAAAGGAGGAGATTGAATCTTTGCTAAAAAATCATACTTGGGATTTGGTGCCTCTTCTGATTGATAAGAGAGCTATTGGATGTAAGTGGATCTATAGAGTGAAAAAGACAGCAGTGGAGATTTCAGATATAAAGCAAGGTTAGTAGCAAAGCATTATGTTCAGAAGAAATGGGTAGAGTATCATGATATTTTTGCTCTAGTTGTTAGACGTACTTCCGTTCGTATTCTCTTAGCATTAGTTGCTCATTATGTTATGGAACTTGAGCAACTAGATGTCAAAACTGCATTCTTGCATGGTGATCTGGATGAAGAGATTTATTTAAAGCAGTCGGAGGGGTTCATTGATAGTAGTAGGCCAGATTATGTATGTAAACTTAACAAATCTCTATATGGACTGAAATAGTTTCCTAGAATTATGGTATAAGAGATTTGATAAGTTTATGCTTTCATAGGGATATTCTAGAAGCTTCAAAGACTAGTGTGTTTATTTCAGGTGGTGTGATGGAGATATGATACATCTTTTGTTATATATTGATGATATGTTGATTGCATTTCGGAGTATGGTCAGAATTAAGAAGTTTAAAGCGGAGCTCAACAAGGAGTTTGATATGAAAGATTTGGGAAAAGCATAAAGAATTTTGGGAATGGAGATATTCAGAGATAGCAAGCGGAGAGAGTTGAGACTCACTCAGAAGCAGTATATCAAGAAGGTCCTCGCTCGATTTGGTATGGAGAAAGCTAAACCGGTTGACACTCCATTAGGCTTTCATTTTAAGTCATTGAAAGACTTATCTCCTTCATCGGATGAAGACAAGTGGTATATGACTGATATACCTTATTCTACTGCTGTTGGTAGTTTCATATATGTTATGGTATGCACAAAACCAGATTTGGCACATGCAGTGGGTGTTGTAAGTCAATTATGTCTAACCCAAGCAAAGAGCATTGGCAAGGAGTGAAGTGGATTCTCAGATATCGTGGTGGCACTTCTTCAGTTGGCTTGTTGTATGGTGGAGTAGATGGTGATATTTCTTTTAGAGGCTACCGTGATTCAGATTATGCTAGGGATAGAAGCGGATGGAAGTCGGTGTCGGGCTATGTGTTTACACTTAGCATAGGCTCGATTTCGTGGAGATCAAAGCTGCAATCTATAGTAGCTTTATCGACTACCAAGGTCGAGTTGATATCGATTGTGAAAGCGACTAAGGAGAGATTGTATTTACTTCAGTCTGTTGGATAATCTTTCAGTGGTGCAATGGACAGTAGAGCTATTTTTAAACAATCATAGCGCGATTCATCTTGTAGAAAATCAAGCCTATAGTTCTTAGACGAAGCACACTGATGTTAGAGGATTCTTTCTTATGTTGGAGGAATAATGAAGTAAGATCAAGTTGGTGAAGATGAGTACTATGGATAATCCTTTAGATATGATGACGAAGTCACTTCCTAAAGATAAGTTTGACCATTGCTTAAACTAAACTAGTTTGTATACAGCTGCTTAGCGACATGAGGCGCTGACCTAACAACCAATAGTCACTAGTTGATTCAAGATAAAAAAAGATGCAGTAATATTGTATCAATGTGGAGTGTTGAAAATAAGCGATACAATATTATACTCATTTTGATGAGCAGATAAAGTGGGATGCAATGAAGAAGACGGTTTGTAAAAAGGAGTTCTATGTGAAAGTTACAAGCAAATTAGTGTTTTGAAATAAATAAATTTATTTATTTATTTCAGAAGTTGTTGTTGCATACAAAGTCAAAACTAATATTGGAAAATATCAAAACCTTGTGATGTGGAGATATATTAGATATGTTAATCCAGTCAAAATCAAAAGTAGTGACATATTTTGCTTTGGAAGAAGTTTGAATATCCTAAATATATGCTCCATCGGCACCTATATAAAAGCAGTGGAATCTTAACCAATTTATCATCAAAAAAAATTACCTCTTTTAGTTTTTACAGAGATTATAGTTTTTGTTTGCTTCACTTTGATAATTATAATCTTGTAATAATAAATCTCTTGGACTCTTTTCAAAATATGATGAGTTGTTGGATCCGTGGATGTAGATCAATTAGACCGAACCACGTTAGATTTTATCGTCTCCCTTCATTTTCTATTTTATTTATTTATTTATTGTTGAGTAGTAAATAATTGTTATTGGATTGAGAGGTGTTCAATCAAGAAATCTAGATCTTGGCGTTAGATTATTCCACATTAGCGAAAAAAACAATTTTTTTCACTCCAAGCATTACGATGAGATCAAATACTCTGTTCTCAAATTTTTTTTTCACATGTCCATTTTAACATCATCCACTCATCATCTTAATTTTGTTATCATGTAGAACCTATAGGATCACATGAAAGATGGATGATTTATTAATCAAATGACTGAAACGGCTGAAAGCGAACTGACACACGGTGACGGAGAATTTAACCAGCACTATGTATGCTGAATATTTATTTAATCATGGAGGGCTCTTTGTGTTAAAGTTTCCACTCAGCTATTCTATTATAAAGGTGCGTTGTGAGTACAGTGACGTAAGAACCCTCGTCATTGTTTTACTGAACTCAAACTACAATAAGCATCACAAATGAATGAAGTTGATTCTTCACAAACATCATCTTTAAAATTGGAATCGTATTTATTTATATATAGGATAGAGGCTCTGCACTTTGTCAAAAAATACAACTTGATAAAAAGAAATTTTTACAAACCATTTTATGGTCACTATTTCTCGAATGCTTGGATATAAAGTCAACTATTCGTGTACCATATAGAGAAAATCTAAAGTGTGTTTGCTGTCCTTATTAAAAAGCAAACTAAAGTGTAACAGATCATTTGTTAATGTATTAATTTATATAGTATTATATGTTATATTTGGTGCACAAAGAATAAAGCAAAAATTAAAAACGCATTATCTTGTGGATTCCTTTCACAAAACAACTTATTCAGATTAAAACACACACACCCATATAGCTAGGATCCGCTATCTCATAGTCTCTATTTTTTCATCCACACGTTCTCATTTAAATAATAATATTTTTTCTTTTTTCTCATATTATATTATTATTTAAATGAGAATGTATTGTTAAAAATAGAGGGTTACATAATGATGCTAAATAAAAAGGAATGCAGATCCTAGCTCATGTGTGCGCATGCGCGCGCATATATATATATATATATATATATATATATATATATATATATATATATATATGTGTGTGTGTGTGTGTGTGTGTATGAGCTAGGATCAATAGCCCTCTTATTTAGTGTCTTGTAGTGGCCTTCTAATATCAGCCATAAATTCCTATTTAAATATTTGTCTCATGTGTCAAAAAAAAGAAAAATTAAACGATAGTTTTTCGTAATCAAAGAGATTCTTTTCAACGAGATTATTTTTGAAAAATATTCATTTTCTTTAATGGATAAATGATTTTCTTTTGAGAAATCAAGATTTCCGTTTCTTTTTTTCTAAAAAAATGCCATACTTGTAGAAAAGAAAAATCAAAAAGTTTAATCTGTTTTAGAAAGTTCTTTTCTTCGTGAAAAAATAAAAAAGAAGAACGCGCAAAGTCGAATAGTTTCGATATATATTTCTTGTTTTCAAAAAAAAAAAGATTTGATTAAATTAAATTAAATTTTGCTACTTTTAGTGCCTTACGTCCATTTAATAGCATTTTTATGCAGTAAAATATACCTGGGGATAGATTTGAACATTTAAAGTTTACTTTGGCAAAAAAGATCCACAATAGATTTGGAGTGCTATAAAGTTAATGCTTGAAGTTTTTTTTTTTTTTAAATTAAAAAAAAAGGCTTAAAGCACCAACAAATTCACACGTTAAGCGAAACTGGATACAGCTTGTTAACTTGACTCATTTGAATATATATGTGGGACTAGTCGTCAGTTCTGGCCTGTGCAGTATAAATATGATTGCTGCGTCATCTGAATGCTACACACTCTGAAAATCCAACGCTCGCCGCAATCACATATTCACATATCTTCACTCAGTAGTGTTCCCATTTCCCCTCTTAATATTGTTCATCCATTCCGTTTTAATTAATTTTTCCACCTAAAAGACGAATAATGATAAAAAACACAAAAAAACCAATTATAAAACGTCTCACTTCAAAACAAATTCGTTTCATATTAATCAATCTTCCATCATATCCATTTTCAAGATACAACAACACAATTAGATTTCATATTAATATTCAACGATGATATAAAACGATAAAATAATCTAGATTCCTTGTATTCGATTGAAGGGAACATAATACACTGGATGCAAGCCTGTACTTTTTTATCGCATTGCTTTCAGTGACCTGACACATCTCCTCTCAATTCATAGGACCCCTACCTATTTACCCATGCCCTACTCATGTCTATTTATTCGATGAGCATTGACAAATTCTTCTACTTGTACTTCCTTCCACACAATACTATTTCTTTATAGCATCTCTTCGAATCAATGCATTAAAAACTTCAAATTGCTAAAATTTTGTAAACAGCATCTTCGCATCTTCAGTTTACTTGGGTATAAAACTTGCTCGGGGAAAAGTGGATGTGTTAGCAGGCCTTACGGACTGGGCCGCACCGAATCTTTTTAAAATTGTCAGGCCCTGTATTGAAGGGTGCTCCAAGCAGATGGGCTCTATCTTACATACATCGATCTGCAATAGAGAAATATGTATATTATATTATATTTTATATTAACGTCCGAGCGAATATATATAGACAAAAATCATAGCATAGCATGCGATGTTCTAGCAACAAAACAAAGAAGTTGCCATCACACAGCAGGCCGCAAGCTAAATAAAAGGCCAAAATGGAGAATGTCATAGCTCACGCCATTTCCGTATAATGATAAATAAACTTCATCATCACCCGAATTTTTGTAACTTCTTTTTTTTGTTTGGACTTGTACGTACGAAGAAGAAAACGATTCATAAAATAATACAAAGATGTACGCAGCCATTCTCACATATATAATAATACACAATTCGGATAATGTCGCTTCAAGCAATGCAAGATCCGTTTTAAATTCTATGTAGACCACACGTAGGAAATTAAAATCGGGAGAGCGATACACCACGCGTATATGCATGGATTTTCATACAAATTTCACAAATTGTCTGGCTAAAAACAACGAATATATGGCTTCAACTTATCCTTCCGCGGTTTACGCGGTCTATGAAAATTTCGCATAAAACACGATATGAGTAATACCATCCAATCATGAATTGCTTCAACATGTTTGCTATCAGTTGAAGGTTCTTTGTACTGACTTTTTTAAACTATAATTTTGGATGCCGCCGATTAATTTTTTTACTAATATTCATAAGAAAGTACAAGTTATATTGCCATATTAGTTCTCTTTAATTAGGTTTATGTTGGAAGGATTGTAGTCTATTTCACGTGTAGAAGGTAACATTCAGTGTTTTACAACGGAAACTACAATCTTTCCAACGTAAGCTTTACTCTCCAACAACTCAATGCTGTCAACTTTCATTAAGCAACTAGGCAACATGATAAACTCTTTGTACCAATATTTATTGCCAGTCTTCTACCATCCATGTAGTATTTCAGTGACTTTCTTGCTACACTTCTAGAAATGGTTTAACAAGCAACCGACCTTTCTAATAGCCACCGATGGCCCCGTCAAGACGTTCTCGACTACTGATCATTTTAATTAATTCAATTTATCACATTATTTTAACCTATTAATTATAGAAATTTGAAATTTGTTTAAAAATACCGATTTAATTTCTAAAAATTAAAGAATATATTTTCATTCAATTCTTTAATTTTATAACGGTTTTTGATTAATTAAATTATTAGTTCCGATAATAATTTGTTGTGTAATTTGATATTTAGCTTTAAAAATCTAACTCAAACGATCAATCTATATAACTTTCAGTCCGTCCATTAAACTTCGGTAAAATTTATGATGCTTAACAGTTTTATGAATTTAAATATATTTTTTAACCATCGTGTAACTAATTATGAATTTTAAATGTATTTAACATTATAAATTCATATAAAAAAATATTTGACAGAGATATAATAAAAATATTGAATCATTAAAAATGTACTATGTACAACAAAGTACCTGTACTGAAGTGGTGGAGCAGTAAGAACTGGATCAAGCGATTGTGTGCATTCAAATAACCTATGGCCATCCAACGTATTGAAAGCCATATTATCTGATTAACAGTCTAGATGTGTGTATGTGCGCGCGCGCGAGTTTGTGTAGTATATAGATAATGGGAAAAAATGATTATATAGGACTGATTGATAGATTTGAAAAAGCAAATAAGAGGTTGTAATCATTAATATTGATTCCCATATTTATTGAGAAATAATACAAGCTATTCAATTAGCTTTAGTGGGCAGATAATATTTAACTTTATTTCTATACTGGGTAGGTGAAAATGTTTTAATTGAGTATTTTTTTGTACTATGTTTTTCTGTTGTAAAATTAATCACTTGATATCTAGGAATGACAATGGGGCGGATTGGGGCGAGTTTCTTGTGCCCCAGGCCCACCTCGGGTTCTATAGACCCCGCCCCGGACCCGCCCCGTAGATCCGTGCGGGTCTGGAATTTTGCCCCGAACTCGAAACCTGTACGGGTCAGGGTAGACCTGCCCTGCCCCGAGACCCGGTGAGGTTTTTTATATTGATTCAAAATTGTGTACTAATGTACATATATTTATATTTGTTGTCACTAAATGATACATTAAGTACAAATAACAATATGTTTACAATGACAAAGGAAGATAATAAAATGTGGTGTACAAAATAGTTCAAAAAAATATGAATATGTTATTGTATAATTATCAATGATGCAGCTTAATACTATAAACTTTTTATAGCTTATTGATTGGAACATTATAATATCAATGTCATAATCACACACACACACACAAATATATATATATATATATATATATAAAGATTAACAAATCATCATTATAATACTAAATCGATTTCATGAGATCTTAGTAGTGCGGGTCGGGTTGGGGCGGGTCAGCCAAGCCCCAACCTGACCCTAGACCCAAAGCTCTCAAGAACGGGTCATGGATCTAACCGCCTCGATGACCCAATAGGGCGGGTCTAGGCGGGTCAACCGGGTTTGGACCCTAAACCTGCCCCATTGCCATCCCTATCGATACCTGTTGTAAAGCCATTTAAGGTTTAAGTCTGAATGTCGATACCATGTTTTTTTATTAAACATTTTATTTTATATGAAATTTATTATGTTAAATACATTTAAAATTCACAATTAATTATCAAATCATTAAAAAAGTATTGTGTAACGTGTAAAAATAACTTGTTAATATTTAGAAATAAAAGTGGGTTATTCTAAATTTAAAAAAAATTTAAATCAGAATAATTTTTTTATAACAAATTAAATTGAACTTGATTTATTTTAAACAGGGAGAAAATATAAATTAATATATTTAGCTGTCGAAAACCGTCGAAATATTGCCATCGACGGTTGTCGGTAGCCATCGGAAGCTCGCGAATATTGCTTTAGCCGAGCCCGTTTCTTTCTCATTTTCACCCTCTCTAAACCCTCAAACCCAATTCCAAACCCCCAATTCGTCAAAATCTGTCCCTGACCACCGTAATCTGCCATAATCCGTCACAATCTTCATCAAATTGGAATCCCCGAGCTTCCACGCCATTAATCCATCGAAAATTAGGTATATTCTTCCCCTAAACTAATTATTTTGAATTGTGATAAAACTAATGCTAATTTGTGCTTAGATTATTAATAATATCCTATCGATTGGTTATAGTTGTATATTGGTTGATTTGGAAATGTTCATTAGGGTTATTAGTGTTTAAATCTGAAAATCAATGTTTACTTAGGGCTAATTTGTGTTGATATGTGGTTATTAGTGTAATATAATTAGTGTATGTGTTAGCTAAAATGTCAGCAAAAACAGTTTATTTACATCATTTCTTTATTAGTTTATATCATTAATTATATATGAATTTAGTTTACGTGTATGTGGTAACATAAACAAATTAGTGTATAATGTTAATTTTTTATTAATGTGTAATAAATTCAAATTAGTGTTAGCTAAAATGTTGAAAAAACAATTTTTTTTATTACTTTTTACTAGTTACGAATTCAAGTAATGAATTAGTGTATGATGCTAATATAAACAAGTTAGTGTATAATTTACTTTATTTTTTTATATCCCTTAGATTTTTTGGCCCCGTCTGACAAGTATCATATATGATCGTTATATAGATATTCATTTTTACTATGAAACAGACATCAATATTCATTTAATACAGTATTTGTCAGATTTGCTCATGTATTGGACAAGTTACTAATACAATATAATAATTACAATTCGTAAATCATTTCATCTTAAATGGTTCATAAAATTTCGACAGCATTTCATTTTGTTCCCTATGTATACTCATTTGTGTACGATACATGGAACAAAGGGGAAGTGCTGCCGAAATTTTATTTAATCGTTTAAAATGAATGATATGCCAAATGTAATTATTATTGTGTTTATAATAGGAAATTGAATGATCTACCATCAAAAGTTAAAAATAATAATGTGAAAATATAATATTATATTCATAATTTGTCAAATCGAAAATAAGGTTTCATAGAAAAAGTAAAAATAATAATAAATTATATCATTAATAAAACATTAAAATGTATAAACGAATTGAAAACTAAAATTTCAATCTAAAAAATCATAATTTTTTGAATCTTACTATAATTTTTTAAATTTCTATCATATTTTTTGAAATAGAAAAAAATGGTCAATTATTTTGTCGATCAGAAGAGCTGAATGTATCAACAAAAGGGAATGAAAGGCTCAATAAAAGAACATTTTTATAATGGTGTACATGAATTTATTAAATTCGTTTTAAGTAATAATGGAAGCGACAAAGAAATTCATTGTCCATGTAGTAATTGCAAACATTTGAATCATTGGAAACTAGATATGGTTATAGTACATTTGTGTCAAAACGGTTTTGTGCCAGATTATTATGTATGAGATCATCATGGAGAATTTGTTACACCTAATCCATTAGTGTTAGATGAGAAGGTGTGAATCCCATAGAAGATATGATTGAAGATGCAGTACGATCAATGTTCCCTACAATTCAAGTTGATGATGAAGATGTAAATGTCGAAGAAGAACTAAATGTTGGAGCAAAGAAAATCTATGATTTATTGGATGATGCTAAGAAACCCCTTTTAGATGACTGTAAAAACGACACCCAATTATCTGTAACTACCAAATACATTACTATGAAATCTAAACCCAACTTCACACAAGCCGGATTTACAGCAGTTGTACAAGCTGCAAAATGGCATATGTCACTCGATAATTTAATGTGCGAAAATCATTATGAAATGAAAAAACTATTGTCTTCTTTCGGTTTGTTGTACCAAAAGATAGATACATGTTTAAATGGTTACATGTTGTTTTGGAAAGAGGACATCAATCTTAGGAGGTGTAGAATATGTAACGAGAAAAGATATAAACCAAGGAAAAAGAAGGGAAAGAAAGTTCCATACAAGAGAATGCATTACTTACCTATCACTACTAGACCTCAAAGGTTATATGTATCTTCTATTACCACATCTCATATGAGATGACACAGTGTGAGAACACATAAAGAAGGTACCTTAATACAGCCAGCTGATGGAGAAGCATGTAAATATTTTGATAAGACTTATCCCGCTTTTGCTATAGAGAGCCGCAATGTTAAACTTGGTTTGTGGATGGATAGATTCTAATCATTCTCTCAATTTGCTTTCTAAATAATCATCTTGGCCTATTATTGTTACACCTTATAATTTACCTCCATGGATGTGTATGAAAAAAGTCCATATATGTTTCTCACTATTGTCATCCCCGGCCTTGATGATCCGACACAAGAAATCAATATTTATTTACAACCATTGATTAAAGAGTTGAAAACGCTATGACATGAAGGAGTTGAAACATATGACATTTAAAAAAAGAGTTTTCTTATGTTCGCTTCTTTGTTATGGACTATTGGTGAGTTTCCTGCTTATGCAATGTTTCCAGGTTGGAGTACGGCCGATCATCTATCTTGTCCTTATTGCATGAAATAAACACGAGCATTTTCTTTACTGCATAGGAATAAAATTTCATGGTTTGACTGCTATAAGTGTTTTCTCCATGTTAATCATACTTTTAGAAGAGATAAAAAACTTTATAGTAATAGAGTAGAGACTAGACAACCACCAATGATTTGGTTAAGCGAAGAAATATATGAATTTGTAAAGGAATATCCAAAGATATATAAAACTATAGTACAAATTGAAATTTCAGGTAAATTGACGGTTCATAATTGGTGCAAACAAATATATTTTGGGAGGTACCTTATTGGAAAAATCTCTTACTTCGTCATAATATTAAGGTGATGTACAATGAGAAAAACGTGTTTGATAATGTGTTTAATAAAATTTTGAATGTTAAGGGGTAGATTAAGGACGATGTGAAATCAAGACGAGATATAAAAGAATTACGTAAGCGTCTCAAGCACCACATCAAGCCAAATGACACTAAAAAATCCAAAGCATGCTATGATTTAGACAATAACCAAGTAAAACTTGTGTTAAAATGGGTGTTAGGATTAAGATTTCCTGATGGGATTTCTTCTAATCTTCGTAGTTGTGTCGACTTTAAAAACAATAAATCGAGTAGGATGAAAAGTCACGATTGCCATGTAATGATGGAAAATTTATTACCTATAATTTTCAAAGAACCGTTACCAATATGGACGGTTATAACGAAACTTAGTTTGTTTTATAAAGTGATTTGTTCGACTGCATTAAAAGTTGAACGTTTATGTAAACTTGAAATAGATATTCCTATACTGCACTACAAACTGGAGAAAATCTTTCCTCCAAGTTTCTTTAATGCAATGAAGTATTTACCTATTCATCTTCCATCTAAAGCACTTCTTCAAGGTACTGTGCAATATGGATGGATGTATCTATTTGAGAGGTAATAATATTGAGTATGTTAAATATTAATTTAATTACATAAGTAAATTTAATTTGAAATAATTTTGTAATAGGCAACTAAATCATATGAAGAAAAAAGTTAGATAAAAAGCACGAGTTGAAGAGTTGATTTGCAAATCATATATCGAAGAAGAGGCTACATTCTTTTTCTCTCATTATTTTAGTGACCATGTGAACTTATCATTTGAAGGTGATCCGGGTAATGATGAAGGCGTTGAACACGATTCTTCTTAAGTAATATTATCTATTTTAGGCAACATGGTCGATTTGTAGGAAAATGTATGGAAACATGGTTAGACGACATAAATTACCACATAGCAAAAACATATGTACTTCTTAATTACGCTGAAGTTGCACCATTTGTTAGGTAGTCTTACTTAATAATTCTCGATATGTGAATTTTTAAATTTATATTTATTTCAATCATACTTAAAGAATATGTACAATATATAATATTTGCAGTATTTACGAATCACAACATCCACCCGATAATCTCAGTAAAGAATTTGCTGATTGGTTTTTAAACTACGTTTATGACACGAGAATTTATGTAGTCGATGAAGGATTGAAAAATCTTGCGACGAGACCAAAAAGAAATACCAAGATATATCCAATATTCTTCGTCAATGGATTTAAATTCAACGCCAAAGAATATGGTGCTTAATAATTAACTAACAATACTGGTGTATTTGTTAAAGGTAGTGATGATCCACATGGTCATATGAATGACTTTTACCGTGTCTTTACTTAGGTTTTGGAATTGACATATTTTATATGACTTATAGAGAATGTTTTTTTATTTAGATACAATTTTTTCAACAATATTCTAGGTTCTGAAAGCAACATGCATAAAGTTTATAATCTTATTGAAATAAACATAATTCGCATTACCATAAGTTTGACTTTTTGTACCAGTCATACATGCACTACAAGTTTATTTTTCTCCATGTCCATCCTTAAAGAGAGATAAAGCAGATTAGTCAATAGTTTTTAAAACAAAGGCAAATTTTACATTTGATGGAAAGAATATTCCAAACGAATAAGCTTATTAAGCAGGTATTAAGCAAAATAATGAAATAATAATTACCAATAATCATACTGATTTTGTGCCTCTAAATGGCGAATCAAATGTTTTAGTAGAAACATTTAAGACCATAGAGGAAAACGATATAGAGTACGAGACCGAGACTAAATTAGAAAATGACGAAGTCTGATTATTAATGTATGTTTAGGTAGAAGGTAATTTATGTGATTATTAGTATTACATGTTTTCTCATAAAAAATGATATCATTTTCCATTATAAAATGATATATTATTGCATAATAAAATGAAATGTCTATGACGGATATTATGTTTCATGTCGAAGATCTTTATATTCATCAGGTTCCCCCTTTTCTAGTCAGAGAGGGACTGGAGCGAAAGGCGATGGCGGTGGCCCATCACAGTAGGCAAATTGTATTATAATTACATTAGCAAGCAAAGTGAGTGGGTAAGTACCAAATTTATTGCAACATCATAAATATTTTGTGTATGATATACTATTCATGATTTATTAAATGTCTATATTATAAATAATACAGACCTTTGTATTGGAGCCCTCGAATGTCGTTCTTGATATTTCCAAGGCTGCTTATAAGAGAAAAATGACTGGATGCTAGCCTAAGTGGGAGAATATCCCAGCCCACATTGTAGAGTGTATTTGGAAAGATTTCTACGTAAGTGTAAATGTGTATTTCATTTTATATATAACAACTGTGTAATTTTTTGACTAAGTATAAATGTATAACTTATTTTATTTTCAATATGAAAAGGGTGGTAGATTTGCAAGAAGCCGACTATTCCCTTTGCGGAACTGGATTAGAAAAATGCAAAAAAATTACCAGGATATAATGTCAAGCATTAGAAAAGGAAACACCTGACTGGATTAGTGCAAGCATTTGGGAAGGTTTACATGCTTATTGGAAAATTCCAGAAGCGATTATAAATTTACTAGTCTCGTATATTTATTAAATTTTTTGTAGAATTAGTATAACAATTGCATCAATTTATAATGTGAAATACAATGTTTGTGTTAAATTTATAAGCAGAATCTGAATGGAATTCTGCAAATAGGAATGAAAATCCTATCACACATCGTGGGGGTTCAGAGTCGTTCCAACATTACTACAAGAACTGGTAAATTTCGATTATAAATACTTATAACATTGTATAATCTTATATATAAAATAATGATACATAATAATTATTTCAGGAAAGAGAGTGTGGTCGTCCCGTCTCATACTTGAAAGGTTTGCTCGTACTCACGCCATCGAGCATGTCAATGAAGATGGCTTAAGAACATACACATGGCATGACACGAAATCACAAGAAGCCATGGTAAGCATATTTTAAATTATAATTTAATAAATAATCACTTTAAATTATAAGTTATAAATAACTAAAATAATATGGTATGAATTTTAATTGTAATTCTATTTTTAATCATAGAATAAATTCATGAAAGAACGAGAGAAACTACTCGAGAGAACAGGTCGAGACAAGCTGACCACTGTAGAGGAGGATCAGATTTTTGACGCTGTCATGGAACCGCCAACGCAAAATAGATGCTATGGTTTTGGGAACCAAGAGGTAATGTTTATGTATAATATATTTATGAATAACATATTGCACATTGATTTTATTAATCACCTATATGAAACTCATACACTTTGGTAAACAATGTTACAGGCTAGACGAAGGTAAGACAGCTATAAAAGAGCTCAGGATGATTGGGAGATTGCCGAGTTAAGAGCTCAGATTGCTGACTTGGAGGAACGAGAGAGGCGTCGGTCTGTGGAGATATACTAGATGCTGGATGAGTGCATTACTATGTATATGCAATAACATAGTACATATCCTTCATCCGTGGGATCTGGAGGCGATGAGGATCAGTAGGTATGATTTTTTTTGTTTATGTTGAGACATTGTATATATATGCACTTTGATGTTATGAGGTAGTATGAGAGCTATATATACTTTGAGATGAGTGAGGTTGATGTGATGATATTTATGATACATTTTGAGATGTTGTTGGATGGGTGAGGTTGATTTAATGTGATGTTTGAGATATTTTGAGATGTGGACGAATGTTTGTGATTTGTAGTATATTGATGAATGTTTGAGGTTGGTTTATTGTATATATTGATTTTATTTTATTGATGTGATATATGTGATTTGGGCTTTGAGATATATGATTTATATGTGTGAAACTAGGCTGTGATATATATTGTTATATATGTGTTGATTGCGGCATGAAGTGCTGCTGTAATAAAAAAGAGTTCTAGAGTTTCGACGACTAGCAATGGCATATAGGTTTCCAGGTTTCCAACAGCTAGTAAAAGCCAGGGACATCAAATTAGTAAATGCATGACTGGCCACGTGTACTTGATGGGGCGGTAAAATTCGGTGAAAAATCAACGAAAGCCATTGGAACGTTGTCAAAGGAGCCATTGAAAATTCGGTCGAAGAACAGTTGCTCGACGGACCGTATTTCTAAGGCTATTCACGTCGGCTTTCAATAGCTTACGACGGCCGCCAATGGCAAATAGCCATCAAAATCACTGTTGTCACTTGTAGTGCTACTATCTTGAAGACTAGTCCAACAACTATGTGTTTTTAACTTTACTTACTATTACCATTAAATTTGTTATACCTGTTCTTACAATGAACTGCTTTGAAGGAAAATGGGGCAGCACATGAGGCCAAGAAAGACACCCTCGAAAAGTGGATGGAGAGGAAAAAGGAAGTGAATTAATCAAACTCATACTGCATAGGGAGCCATCTTGAGGCCACACTACCTAACCTGACCCAAAGCCTGAAGTCAAGAGAATCATGGCAGAAGGCAAATGCTGCATGTATTGAGAAAGAGGATACTGCACCGAAGCCTAAGGGCAGTACATACAAAACTGAGCTGGCCGCATCTCTAAAACCCATACTTTGTCAACACCTACAAGAATAGGTCTGCACCAGCATATTTCCGGGGCAACCTAGATACTTCCACATGGGGTCAAAGGCACTCCAAAGGACTGCATATAGGGACACTCAGGATACGCTTCAATGCAGAATCACACAGGTAGCGATAGAAATATGGAACTCCCCCTCTCCTCACCAGCATCCAGAGCATATGGGCGATGAGGGCAACTCAAATTGCCATTAGTTCAGATCATGAATAACCTCGAATACACACCAAGTGCATGTCAAGTTAACCATTAGAATGAAACGAGACGGGGTAGTAAGGCTTCACCCTAATATGATGTCAAGTAAGCAAGCGCAAATCAACATCGCAACATCACGCAGGAATTGTATACCGGTTAGCACAGATACGATGGTAGTACTTCGAGGCCAGCGAGTGACACCTAATGTCCCTCCAAAGGCCCACATACAAGGTCAATTAAAATTTGAATTCTTCCGCCATAATTTCAAATATTCTCACTCTAATTTTGGAAATTCCCGCCTTCATTCTAACTTTCCGTCAAAGGCATGTCAGTAATTCATGCACCTCATATAGACAGCATAGATAGATGACATCTGGCAGAATCCAAAGGCTGACACACGATGGCAAGATTAGTATTCTAACAATCCCCATACATCTCAAGATGATAAATAAAATGGCACTATAGAATTAAGGGGATTTCTTCTGACATTTTTCCTCTTCCATAGATCTTTAAGGTTTAATTGTACCTTCTGCCATGAAATTCTATACCAAATCAATCATAAAGGAAGAAAGAGGAACTTTCCCCATGAACGTAGGATTCTTTAAATCCAAACCATGTAAATTCCCTGTGCCTTTTACTATTTTTTGCTTTCGCTATTTTCTTGTCAAGTTTTTAGCACTATATTTTACCTTATTTGCACTAGAATTAAATATTGATTGGACTTGGCACTTTAACAAATAGTTAAAGTGCAACTACTTGATTGTGTAAGCATTCAGCGGCATAATCACCACTTCATGGCAAAATTAAGACTACTTAGTTTTGCTAATTCAAATCAATGAAGTAATTTGCAAACTAATTACTTTGTACTTAATTGAGAAGTTGAAGGACAAAAAAGTTCATTAATATCTTTGGCGCTAGAAGGAGGGGCCCGAATCTCCATTGATTCCTCACATCCAGTAAAACTACACACCACGAACCATGAATCCTACTGATTCGTTTATTGTTCCAATCCAAGAACCTTCACATTTGGCAATACAGACTGCCCCCAAATCACTTATACTTTCTAACAATGCGGGAACTCCAGCTGAGGCCCTCGCAGATCCTGTCCTAGCCACATTCCAATCCTTCTCATACCAAATAAACTAGCGTATGGAGGGATTAGAGAAAACAATGATCCAGCACGTCATTCACAAACCATCATCCCCTTCCCACTCCATGGCTCACCACCATCGTCCCACTACTGCGCTAAATAGTTAGCATGGGAATGATAACGTCACTCCCCATTAATGGGAATAGTGATGCTGGATTAAAATTTAACACTAAGCTGAAGAGCAAAATCCAGGCTACCCCAAGATCAAAACTAAACCGGCCAATATAAACCCCCTGCTGTTGGAAAAACCAACCCGATTTGCTAAAAATGATGTGGACACCATGTTTGACGGTAACTCTTCCCAGGTTGACCCAAGAGAATACGAGATCCACTAGCTTAGAACTCGAGTAGAACAACTAGCAAAGATCTACTAGCATAATACCGGAGAAAACACAGAGGAATGAATTCGCTTCCCTTTTAGTGAGACCGTTATCAAAGCTAATTTTCCCGATAACTTCAAAGCCCTTGCAATTGACAAGTTTAACGGAACTACCAACCACAAAGATCACCTCAGCACCTTCGAATACTTCATAGACATCCTGAAGGTTGGGACGATGGCCCGATGCAAGTTGTTCCCTATATACATATCCATGCAGCCTCAAGGTGGTTCAGAAAATACAGAGCGGGAGAAATCCAGTCTTAGAGGCAATAATCTGCCGATTTTCTAAGACAATTCAACTCGAAAAAAGAAGCCTCCCAAGAAGTTCATACCATGTCATGTGTGAAGCAAGCGAAGAACAAAAGCCTATGCAGTTTCATTAAGCGCTTCAAGGTAGAAGCTCTTCAGATTGGGGCGACTAGCAAAGAAGCGGTACTAATGGAAACTCATGCCGGGATTAGGAGAGGAACTGCTATGCAGGACAAAAATAGTAGGAAATCCTGTCATAGTATGAAAGGGGAGCTGGTTACATCAGGATGGAGGAAGCCGGGTCTGTGTCACAATCTCATGGGATTTCCGCCCCCAATTATGATAGACAAAATGGGACAGACGAATATCACCTACCTGCAAAGCTGAAAAAAGAGCTAAACCTCACTACGAAAACCCCCTCATTCATCCCCTTAGGCAGATATATGAGGTGACAAAATATGAGCTAGTTTACAACTTGTAGAACAAAGGAAAAGACCAGAATAGAACAAAGGTAGAGCATACCATCGCTTCCATAAAGCAAACGGCCATCATACTGATAGCTATTGATACCTAAAGAAGGAGGTAGAGAGGCTAATCGAGAGGGTAGCTTCCAGAAGGAAAATGGGGAAGATAGGACTGGTAATCTAACTCCAGATCCTAATGAACACCAAGCTGACAATCCTTCAAACCTGATAGCTTCAATTCATGGAGGACCACAGCTCGATGGTGGAAGCATAAAGGCACTGAAGAGATACGTGCAAGAGGCCAAAACCCAGAGGATGATCTTCCAATCATATAGAAACCTGCACCAGAAATAAACTTCACGGCGACGGATGCGGCAGGAGTTGTATTCCCACATCAAGACCCACTTATCATTACAGTGCAAGTGTCAAATTTTACTATGAAAAAATTCTTTATCGATTCGGGAAGCTCAATCAACGTCATTTCCATGACTTCTTATGATTAAATGAAATTACCTTTAGAAATCCCGAAACCCAACCCTGAACCGATCTTTGGTTTCAATAACACTGCTACCATTCCTGTAGGGTTAGCGCGGCTGCTCGTTATGGCTGGAAGTGCCCCGTTACATAAGTCATTTTATGCTAGTTTTATAATCGTCGATCAACCCTCACTCTACAATGCTTTCTTGGGAAGAACAGCTCTAGTTGACCTGGAGGCAATCATCTCTCAAAAGGACCTGTTCATGAAGTTCAGTACTCCAGCTGGAATAGGATCAGTAAGAGAGGAATAATATTTAGCTAGCGAACTGCACTATGTAACTCTTAACTCTAGCAATAAAATTGTTCCAAACTATTCTGCTATCGATATTCATAATGATAAGAATGAAGTTAAATTGGAAAATAAAACTACAGCGGTGTCGAATACTCAAACTGATACTGAGGAGAGTAATCCTGCACCCCCAAAACCTAAGAGAAAAGAGGAGAGAACATATATGTGCATGGTTAGCACTGATAAATATAATTGAGTTTATGCATGGTATTTCTTTAAGCAAGTTGAGAAATAGGTGTCTTCTATGAACTCACCACCAAAAGAGGAGGCGTAAAGAGAGATAGATCTAAGGTTAGGGATGACAAAGAAAGAACTAAAGACGGTAGATGATGTCAAAGACATACAAATAGATCTAGGGGACCCCACAAAGGTGCTCAAGATAAGGAAGAACCTTAGTGTAGAGGCATGGGATGAACTAATAGAGTTCCTAAAAAGGTCGATAGATGTATTTGTCTAGATTCATTTAGATATGGTAGGAATAGGCCCGGCTGTCACCTGCCACGCAATGAACATCAACCCAGATGCACCCAGTTAGATAGAAGCGTAGAACTCTAGACCTAAAAAGAAACAACGCTATACATGAAGAGATTAAGAAGTTAAAGGAAAACGGGTTCATCAGGGAGGTATGTTATCCAAAGTGGATTGCCAACCCAATACTGGTAAGAAAGCCTAATGAGAAATGGAGAACATGCATAGACTTCACTGATCTCAACAAGGCTTGCTTGAAGGATGGATTTCCCTTGCCAATTATTGACCAATTGGTAGATGCAACTAGTAGGCATGAATTGCTCTCATTCATGGATGCATGTTCGAGTATAATTAGATAGCTATGTTTGAACCAGATCAGGAACACACTAGTTTCATGACAGACAAAAGGTTATACTACTATTAGGTCATGCCGGTTGGACTTAAGAACACGGGGGCAACCTACCAGAGGTTAGTCAACATGATGTTTGCTGAACAGATTAGAAAGAATGTGGAGGTTTATGTAGACAGCATGCTAGTCAAATCAAAGGCACCAGATAATGTCAAAGACTTGAAGCTGACCTTCACAGTCCTAAGGCAATACCATATGAAGCTAAATCCTCTGGAATGCACCTTTTCTATCTGGTCAAGCAAGTTCCTAGGATATATAGTGAGTGGACGTGGTATTGAAGAAAACCCTGAAAAGATTGATGTCATAAGAGGAATAGGAATCCCAAAAAAGCCAAAGGATCTTATCAGTCTAAATGGTAAAGTAGCAGCCCTAAGCAGATTCATATCCAAGGCCACATACTAGTGCATCCTATTCTTTGACCAAGTAAATAAGGGGCAAAACTTCTAATGGACCGACGAGTGTGATGTCGCATTCCAGAATCTAAAAGATGATTTGGTCTATACTCCTATATTACCAAAACCGATAACAGGTGAGAACTTATACATTTACTTAGCTATAACTAATCAAGCTATCGGTGCTACAATGGTACGAGAGGATGAATAGACGCAAAGGCCCATTTATTTCACAAGTAGGCAACTGTTAGAAGTAGAGCTAAAATACTCAGTTGTTGAAAAGCTTACGTACAACCTGCTTCTTACACAAGAAAACAACGGCCCTACTTCCGGGCGCATCCCATCAAAGTCCTCACAAACAAACCTCTTAGGCAAATACTGTAGAAACAGAGACATTGGGCCGCCTATTAAAGTGGGAAATGGAGCTTAGCCAATATGATATTACCTACTGCATCAAGGATGGCATACAAAGGTCAAGCACTTGTAGATTCTATTGCAAAATGCACCTTACCAACCGAACTCCATTCAGAGGAAGAAACACATGCTCCACATTTCCTGCACTTGTTCGTTGATGAGGCATCAAATGAACAGGGGGTAGGAATTAGATATGTATTGATTACCTCAAGTGAGAATAACCTACATGGAGTAGTGCAACTTGATTTCAAAGCAACCAACAATGTGGCAGAATATGAGGCCTTCCTCATAGGCCTACGAATGGCCTACGTAATGAAGGTATAACACGTTGAAATTCACAATTATTCTCGGTTAATTGTGAATCAAGTGCAGGGCAATTACCAAGCAAAGGAACCAACCTTAGCCAAATATATGGAACTATCTAAGAGATTACTAGAGCAGTTCGAACAATATGAGATAGAACAAATCGCCCATGCGATCAACTTATCCGCCGACTCTTTAGCAAAAATAGCAAGTACCAAAGTTAGCCAATGAAATGAAGGCAATACTAATTGGGCATCAGCAAGAGCCAAGTATAACAAAATCAAATCAAATACTGGTTCTAACCTAAGCCTAGCGGGCCGCCACTCAAGGCACAAAAATCAGGAGTCAATGGAGAGCCAAGGGCAACCCGCCGTTGAGTTTACGCTTCAACAAACTGAGGAGAATAACTAGATGACTCCTATTAAGCAATTCCTTCTAAATGGAATCTTACCCCCGAATAGAAATGAGGCTCAAAGAATAAGATACCAGGCCCCGTACTACTCCTTCTTTGATGACACATTATATAAGAGAGGGTACTCTACCCCTTATCGTAGGTGCATTTTCAAAAAAGAGGGAGTACGGGTCATGAGGGTCAATGCGGAGATCACTCTGGGGGAAAAATTGGAAAAAAGGTGTTAAGACACGGCTATTATTGGCCTATCGCACTCTAAGAGGCAAAGGAATTCGTGAGGAAGTGCGAAAGATGTCAATGATTCGCTGGTATCCCTAGATAACCATCCCATGAACTCATCCTACTAGCAAGCCCATGACCATTCGACATATGAGGAATAGATTTGATAGGACCACTTCCAATGTCAAAAGGAGGAGCTAAATACACCGTAATGGCCATAGATTACTTCACCATATAGATCGAGGCAAAACACCTAGCGACTATTGTTGCAAAGAAGATAGTCATTTTTGTAGTAAGGAAAATAATTGCCATATATGGGATATCTCACAAAATTATTTTTAACAATGGCATCCAGTTTGAAAGCAAAGAATTCACAGAGCTTTGTGATAAGAACTACATAATAAAAAGTTTCTCCTCAGTCGCTCACCCATAGGCAAACAGATAGCTTGAAGCTTGGAACAAAACCATCAAAACACTGCTTAAGAAAAGGCTACGGAAAGCTAAAGGAAAATGGGCAAAAGAAATCTCTCTAGTATTATAGGCCTACCAAACTTCAACCAGATCTCCTATAGCCACACTCCTTTTTCGCTGACCTACGGATATGTGGCCATGTTACCCATCGAAGTAGAAGTCCCATCACATAGAAAAATATCATATACCACAGAAAAGAATAAGAAATTAAAAGAAGCTTCCTTGGATCTCATCAAGGAGAGAAAGGATGAAGCAGTAGTAGTAACGACCACATATCGATAAAAGATGTCAAAGAATTAGAATGCAAGACTAAAAGAAAGAAACTTTTGCAAAAGGGACTTAGTACTACGGAGAGTAATGGCTAATATAAAGGATCCGACGGATGGAGCATTAGGACCAAACTGGGAAGGTCCACTAGTCATAGTAGAGGTCTTAGCAAATGGGGCATACCGGTTATCTAGACTTGATGACAACCTTGTTCCAAAAACTTGGAACTCCGAGCATCTCAAACCTTATTTTGTCTAATTTACATTACTTATGTGATGTACATTGTAGTATTACAAAGAAGTAACAAAACTATAAACTGGACTAGGGATATTACACAGCCCGAACCAGTATAAAAATCTCTATATTATCTTTGGCAAAATTAAATGCACATTTACAATTCACCGCCAATAGTCACGGATTTAGCAATACGTGAGGTCAGTGGATGAAGACAACACTCTCAACACTGAGAATGGTGAAACTGGACCTACACACTTGGACTTGCATCAATGTAATCCGACTCTTCTTCCAAATTACTGCATTGAACATAGGGATATTAGACTGCCCTGCCCTAATATAAATATTTCTATAAGAGAAATCATATCGTAGTCAAATTGTCGTAGGGATATTAGACAGTCAGAACCAATACAAAAAACCATGCGCATGAGAAAAGGGTTGTATATGCATGACCCGATTTCACAGTCAAATCTTCTCTTAGTCCCCTCCCAAACAACGAGTGGACCATGCTCATCGCACGAACAAATTTCTCATAGCTCACCGCCATCGTTCTACAGTTGTAATGTGACCTACGAGCGACAACGACAATCTCAGAACTAAGAACGGTAACACTAGACAAAGATGCGACCATGCATACATATGAAATTACGCCCCCAAACAAGGAGGCAGGTCATACCAAATGTACGTATGACATTATGCCCTCAAATAAAAAGGGAAATGGCAAGATGCGCAGACTGTGTTCTTAAGACAACAAGTTTACCATGACCTGCAGTCGCAGCAAACTTGGAGGGCAAGTGTTACACCCGTTCTTACCATGAACTACTTTGAAGGAAAATGAGGCAGGACATGCGGCTAGGAAAGCCACCCTTGAAAAGTAGACGGAGAGGAAAGAGGAAGTAAATCAATCAAACATACTGCACAGGGAGCCATCTTGAGGCCATACACCTAACTGGACCCGAAGCCTGTAGTTAAGATAGTCGCGGCAGAAGGCAAATGCTACACGTATTGAGAAAGAGGATACTGCATTGAAGCCTAGGGATAGTACATACTGAACTGAGCTAACCACATCTCCCAAAACCCATACTTTGTCACCACCTACAAGAACAGGTCTGCACTAGCATATACCGGGAGCTACCCAGACAATACCACAGGGGATCAAAGGCACTCCAAAGGACTACATATAGGGCCACTCAGGATACGCTTCATTGTAGAACTGCAGAGGTAGCGACAAAAATATGGAACTCCCCATCTTCCTCACCAACCTCCCGAGCATACGGGAGACGAGGGAAACTCAAATTACCACTAGTTCAGATCATGACTAGCCTTGAATACACACTAAGTGCATGTCAAGTCAACCATCAAAATAAAAACGGGTAAGGCAGTAAGGCTTCACCCCAAAATGATGTCAAATAAGCAAGCGCAAATCAACACCGCAACATCATGTAGGAATCGTATACTGGTCAGCATAGATCTGATGGTGGTATGTCGAGACCAACGAGTGACACCTAATGTCCCTCCACAAGCCCACATACAAGGTTAATTGAATTTTGAATTCTTCCGCCACAATTTCAAATACTCCCGCTCTAATTTTAGAAATTTCCACCTTCATTCAAACTTCCTGCCAAAGGCACATCAACAATTCGTGCACATTAAATAGACAACACTGATTGATGACATCTGGCAAATCCAAGGGCTGACACATGATGACGAAAAAAGTATTCTAGCAATTCGCGTACATCTCAAGACTATAAATAGTAAAGGCACTATAGCATGAATGGGATTTCTTTTAACATTTTTCTTCCCTAGATATTTAAGGTTTGATTGTACATTCTACCATGAAATTCTGTACCAAATCAATGATAAAAAAAAGAGAAACTTTCGCCATGGATGTAGCATTCTTTAAAATCCGAACCACGTAAATTCCCTGTGTCTTTTACTATTTTTTTGCTTTTGCTATTTTCTTGTTAAGTTTTCAGCACTAGATTTTACCTTATTTACACGAATTAAATATTGATTGTATTTGACACTTTAACCAACAGTTAAAGTGCAACTACTTGATTGTGTAAGCATTCAGCACCATAATCACCACTTCACGACAAAATTAAGACTACTTAGTTTGCTAATTCAAATCAACGAAGTAATTATCGGACTAATTACTTTGTACTTAATTGGGGAGTTGAAGGACGAAAAATTCATCAACAAAATTAAAGTGCAAAAAACAAAAATCTTAATCAAATTCTAGTCTACCTGAAATCAAATTCTGGTTTAAAGTAAAAATGTAGGTGAAAACCAAAATAACCTTGCGGAAGTTCAACATGCAATCAATGCTCACAAGAAGTTGAATCCATGTTAGTTTGTAGATATTTCAAAAATGGAGGTAAAGCACCTGGACCCAAAGTTTAATGTCTTGGTGTGCCCAAAACTTAGTGTATGCCACATACACATTTATTTTTCAAATAAATCCTTAAACAAAAGGTAGAGAATAATTTTTTATAAAATTTCATGCATTTTGACTGGATGAGCACATCAGGACACCAAATTTTAGGTCTAGCCGATTTTCTCCCTTTTGGAACTATTGTAGTGTTATTCCTCAAAATCAAGTTCAATCTAAAATCAAGCATTGCAAACAAAATGGAAAAAGGACATAGAGAATTAAGAAAGACATTTGATATATTATTTAATTGATATACTATTTTACTAATTAAATCTGATACGGTCTTATACCTGATTTAGAAACGACTCGCAAATTTGACACATTGATTATTAATTAATTATTATTGACCATTTAAATTAATTTGACGATAAAAGATAATTTTGGGAAAAGTTGTCTTTTTGGAAAATTTGATATTTGGTTGGATTCTAAAAATTCAGGAGATGAAGTTTGATATATAGGATGATATAGTTTGGAGTTACAGGCCAGGAGTTGGAATTTTGGATAAATTGTTGATATTAGATCAAAATTGAGGAAGCTCATAACCATTTATCGATTTTTGTATAAGTAGATAGCGAACCCCAGACCTTAGCCACCACACAGTTATTCTTTGCATCTCTCATCACTACTAGAAAATTGTTAAATACCTACCTGGCATTACCGATGTCACATCGCGACATCGGTGGGTCAGTGGTAGTTAACCGTCTTCTAAAATTTACCAATGTCTAGCCGATGTCGAGAATTTTGCTTCGGCACAACGTCGCACCCATACTTACCTAACATGGCCCAGAAGCATCACCCCTCTTTCATGTAAAAACGAAAAAATGCTCCTCGCCTCCAGATCTCGACCATGTCGCCGCTCCTCCTTCACACTACCCCCACCCCTCATGATCGCAATCTCATATAGCCTGCCACCCCTCCAACCATCGCTCTCCACTATGTTGTCACAGCTCTGCATCCCCTCGCAATCACCGCTGCATCCCGTCTGTAATCACTCTCCAATCACCACCATATCCCCTCCGCAAGCCACCTACACCGTAAGCAAGCATGACCCTCTGTATATATAATTTGATGCTCTGATTTATTTTTTATTCAATGCTATGATTTGATTAGGTTCGTATATGATCGTTGGTATAGATTCGGTGGTATATGATAGTTGTTATAGATTCATTGGTATGACCATTTGTATATGATTTGATCGTTGGTATAAATTGATTTGTATTTGATTAGGTCATTCACAGCAAGCAAGCAAGCAAGCATGATTTTTTAATCTTCATTGCTATAGATTCATTGGTGTCATTGCTAATTAGTTGTAGTTGCACAAAACATTATAAATTCATTGGTATGATTTGTGAATTCCGTTTTTTAACTTTTTTGATAAATTAATTGTTATTGATATGGTATCATTAATGAAACACCATTGACCTTTAGTTTGACTCCATTTGACAAGTACCGAATATGATTGTTATATGGATATTTTTTTAACTAAAATGCAAATCGATATCATTTGATACTTTATGTAGATGTAGATGTTGAGATCAATGATGATGAGGATGATGATGTCGAATTTAATGAACATGAGTATAATGATGGTATTGTAAATGATGATATTAATAATGATGTTAACATTTTTCTCAGTTGTTAATAATCAATTGTGGAGGTATATGTATGCATGTCGTGCCAACTGAATGTATAAATTTTCAACCTCGGGCTTATACACCTTGAAACCAAACCTGTTTCATTTTTGTTTTTATTAGATGAAGTTGCTAATCTCATTATCATTTTCACTCATTTATGATGTAACATGGTTCAAACTTGTTCTAGTTTCTACTCCAGTTGTACGTTGTTGTAAAAACAAAAACTACATATCCATTACTATATCATATACATATATGTGTTATTATAATAGTTATGTCTAGTTGAGGTCCTAGACATAGCCGTGGTAGATCCTCATTAGGTCATCGTCATCTCACTCATTTGGGCATGTGTAACATCATGCAATTTTACATAGTTACATAATTAAATTAAAAAGGATAAAATTATAATTTTACATAAAGGGCAATATAGTAAATTTTTACAGAACCAAGAATTATGCTTTGGGACCTATCCATTAGAAAATAGTAAATATATTTAACTTGCTGAATTTGGTAAAATGGACTAAAAATTAGAAAATGTCAAACCCGGTTGCATTTTCGTAATATAACGATTTTGAGATTTTAGGCTAAATATTGTTATTTCCATCCTATAAATAGAAAAGCAAACCTTATTTTCTAATCCAATTTTAATTTAAATACCTCACCATTATTCTCTATTAAACTCTATCAAATCCCAACCAAATTCAAACTTTCATTTCTTCTTTCATTTCTTCTCTCTTCTTCATTAAACTTTGAAAATACATAACTTCTATCTTTCTTAACAAATTTCGGCAAAACCGACAAAAAATCGAAGAATGCGAAGAATACTATGATCTCATATCATTTTGGAGGTGGAATTCGTAAGATTAGAGGCATAGAAAACCCGAACAGTGAAGAACAATGATGGAATCTCATATACCATTTTCATCCTTCTTTATCTGATAGAGTTAGGGGTATAGGGGCAATTATATAATTTATTACATAAATCTAACACGATAACCAATTTTGTTAAAAATAAAAAGGCTTTCCTTTCTGTTATATACTTGTTATAGAATGTTATAAATAATTAATTAGTTGATCTATGTATATATGTTAGAAAGTTCATAAATGATGTATTTGTGATAGCAGTTGCAAATAGTTGTAACCATAAGTATTATATCACAATATGATAAGAACGCCATTTTAAATATTACAAGTCAAGATGTATCGAGACTGGACATCGATGCATCCGTTAAGACTAGAGTACGTAACGCTCTCTAAATTTTTGATAGTGTATTACTTATGGTTGTTGGGGACACTAAGGGGTTACATACTAATAGTTATTGGATGCTTATAGAATGACTCACTGGATAGTTTTTTATTGGTTAATATAACTAAGATCAAACAGAAAATATCAAAGTGACTAATTTACATAGTTCTCTTGACTTGAGAATACCATTGATCTTTAATATGAAAGCTCCGCTTTGATTATACTTGGCACGACATCCATCAAACGACTATAGTCAGGTCGAGTAGAAGTATTGGAAGTGAAACACTATTCAAAAGAATATTCGTCTCCTCAGTTATATGGGTTACTATAATGGTTAACCGAAGTCAATTCAAAGTCAAAATCTCTGGCTAGAGTAGTTCAGTTAATATTAATTGTTATTATTGAACCAAGGACTTTGTGTTTGGACTATAAAGTTGAATATGGACAATATTGGAATTTTTACCATCATAAAATTCCATAAATCTGAAGTGATACAGTTTGATGAAAAAAATTGGTGTAAATAATTACCACTATTGGTATCGCTTATAATAAGTAAAATTGAATTTTATCAAAAGATTTGTAAGCGAGAAATTTAGCCAAAATGTCACACCACAAGCTAAAATGACGTGTGAACGTTGATATTCGAATTGTTCGATATTAACCGCTGACTACATTTACATCTTTGAGTCGCATAATCGTAATAATGAATTCTTCGAAAAACCGCATGATTTATTTAATTTATAAAATGTTGTAAATTAATTAATGTTTAAGAAATATTAATTATTATTTAATTTATTTGATGTTTGGAAGTTGTTTGTAATTATTTGAATGCATTTATAAAAGTTATATTTGTGCGTAATGATATACGATATCGATGTAATTTTAAACGGGTTTAAATAAAAGATAATTGCAAGTAGTGATTTATGGAAATTTATGTCAATTGATGGCACGTAATTTCATCCATGTGAAGAGAGAGGAGTGAAGAGAGAGATAATAAACAAAATTAATTAGGGAAATTTTAATTAAAGAATGAGAAAGGTTTCGTTCTTTCAAATAAAACATATCCACTAATTCATTTTCTAGCGATAATTCATTCTTTCTCATTCATTTTTCTCTTCTCTCCTCGTAACCTTCTATGGCATAAAACAAAAAATGATTCCATAACCTTTCAACTCCAAATTAAAGAAACATCATACAAAATAAAAGACAAGTGGTTCATCAATCTCTTGCAAGGATTGGGTGTTGATGTTGGAGTACTAATAAGATTCCTTCATTCAAGGTGCATTCTCCTGGCAATATCTCAAGGTAATAATTCTGATTTCATTTATTCATTATCTTGTTCATATTATTTGGATCGTTCATATGATTTGGATCGTTCATATGATTTGGATCTATAACATATTTCATCTCATCTAATCACCATGTTATTATGATTTGGATCCATTTTAAGATATACTTTGATTGCTTACCTATTCATCTTGCCATCATCAGATCTACATCATATTTAATTAATTTTTGATATTGCCTATATAGTTTAGATATGAAATCTTTGTAATATATATACATACATATATATATATCTACATATATATATATATATATATGTGTGTGTGTGTGTGTGTGCACGCGCGCGCTTGATTTATCCTATCTATTTTTGTTTATTGTTTTAAATTTGCTATTTAAACAAAATTGATTGAAATCTAATTTTTACCTAATAATATAATTCTAGTACTAATTCAAATAGAAAACATATATAGTTTATTAATGTTTTTGTATATATATATATATGTGTGTGTGTGTGTGTGTGTTTCGTGTTTGTTATTTTAAATACAATCTTTTAGTTGTTACATACTTCTGTTTAAAAGTTGAAAAAATACATTATAAACATAACTAGACTTTTGTGCAAAATATCATAAAGCCTTGGATTTCCTTTTAAATTAAAGTTACACTTCAATTTGTTACTTTATTTTAAAGTATATGCCAAATTATAAATTTTATTATACAAATGTTTTAAGTTTAATACATTATTTACAATGATTTGTATATGTGTGTGTATACATACATACATACATACATATTTATATTAATTAATTTAACTTAAGATTTATAAAATGGACTTTTATGTAAAACAATAATTTTAATCTTAAACCCTTCCTAACTTTGAAACTAGATTCAAAATTGTTGTTTTTTAATTTCAAATTTCTAAAATAGTGAAACTTAATTTTAACACATTTATATGAATGTATGCATATGTGTGTGTGTGTAAGCTCTATTATATATTTGTGTGTGTGTGTGTGTATTTCATATAACATTATGAACAACAAAGTCACATACAAAGTAAACATCTTATATGCACACTTCTCATATGTTGCACTTATACAATATACTTTAGAGTATATTTGGATATACTCGCATTTCATGCCATGTTTAAATTGATCATCAATGACATTTAACAAATCATCAATCTAATCAAAGAGGGAGAAATGAAAGGTTTCTCTCTCCAATTAATGCTATCTATTGCGTTAATTGATTGCACAAGTATTAGAGAAGGAAATGAAAGGTTTTCTTCTCAAATTAATTTTAATTAATAGCTACTACATACATGGATGAATTTGATACACTCATTCATTAAATTTATATCAGATTTAAACTGTTTCAAACTGTTTCAAACTAATCAAATAAAATAAAGGATTTTATTTAAAACACCTTTTAGATTGGATCTAAAATCGTTTTAGACTTCATAGGCCCAATAAATCCAAAAAGTAAATTTTTTGAAAATAATCCGTTAACTCCGCTGCGTGCTGGCCGAGTTCCAACAGTATCAAACTTCAAAATGATGGATCTCCCTCATTTCATAATAGACTTTTGACAATTTATCCATCGAAATGACTGTGGAGATGAGCATTATGATTTGAAAAAGGAATATAGATGAAGTTATGAGGACTCTAAGTGCAAAAGGCACATGATAGTGGAGATGGTGTTGGGTTCTTCTTTATTCGAGAGTTTCGATGAGTGTGACTCTTCGTATCTATGTATATATTGATAAGACATAGTAATTCACCCCTTATGGTCTTAAACCAAAATATAAATAATGAAATTGAATTAAAAAAGTGATTAATTAGGTATACATGATTATGATGTCATATGTCATGGCCAGATACCTAAAAAGGTGATATTTTTTTATTGTAAATAAACAAAGTTCGATCTCTCCCTTGCCAGACCTAAGTATGGTTTTCGAGCAAATGTGTTGTCTTACTAGCTTATTGGAATTATAATCAAATATGATGCATTTCACTCACCAGACATATGTCTGGTCCTCTCTATCATTTTTCTTCTTTTTTGTTATACTATGATAGGTACCGGAGGACTGATGGCGGCTTGGAGGTGTGATGGTGCAACGAAGACGTGCATTTATTTATTCATTAGTTATCTCCTATTTTATTCCCAAACATTAGGTTATTATTTTTTCCAGTATAAAGAGTTGTTGTAGTTAGAGTTTATTTAAAATTACATTGTTTTATTTAGGATTGTATTATTGATTATTATATATTATTCCTTCGCTGTGAGTTTAGAAAATATAGAATAATGGAGATAATTTTGAGATCTGCTTCGTATTTTATCTCAAAACGATCCACCATCAACGACACTTGTGATGTTAGCATCATTTTTTGGACGTGAATCGGGGCGTAACAGATGGCGGGTTGTTACATTTGGTATTAGAGCTTAGGTTGGACGATTCCAACAAAATTAGGACATATGAGAGAGCGTATTTGTAATTTCCTATTGCTTATATTATATTCTATTACGGTATATTTACTATTTGTATGTATGCCACATGCCATATATTTTGACTCGTAGAGGTAGTTGTTTGCTTATTCCTTACAAAAGTAAACAACCATGAGTTAAATAATCGTGAAGATTAAAAACAGTTTTGGAGAGAAAAATAAATCCATCATATTTGTTATAATTTACCCTATAAATAATTACTTGTAGTGGGTCTCTATACCAACTAGCATTAGAGTGAATTGTAGGACTAAGGATGAGTAGTACCCTTGAATCCATAGAAAATAAGTGTGATGATTATAAGGCGTTATGGAAGCATTATTAGATAGTATGACCTAGTTGGGCTTATGTATGTTATGATCAACCCTAACTAAAGTATTTAAATTAATTGAAATGTTTCCTTTAAAAGTGAGAAACATCAGTGTTTGAGATTTTAGGGGAAAATATCAAAGTTGAAGTTTGTTTAATGTATTTAAATAATAACCCCTTCTTTTAAGTTTCAAACATGGTAAACTTCTGTAAAAAGTAATTTTCCATAAACATTTTTTAAGGATTTGTTTTTGCTTTGTGTAAGGCACATTGTTATTCCAATGCGCACTTTTCTATTGATGAAAAAACATTTGAAAGAAAATAATAATAATAGGTAAACATCATTTTTTGTTTGTCTTTTAGTTTATAAATAGTTGTGTTACATTTTGAAACAAATTAAAATATTACATTTTCTTTTCACTTTTTTGAACACCTTGTTTATAAAAGTAAAATATAAAAGGGTATGTTTTACATGTTTATTTTTTTAAGTCAAGTTCAAACCATTTTGGATAGAATCTATATTGAAAAAAAGGATTTAAAATTATTATTATGGAAATTTTCTATTTTAATATATATGCAGTTTCGAATGGAAATTGAAGTTTTATGATATAAACTCTTGAAATATATGCATTAATAAATGGTTTACCTTTTGGAAATTATTTTCGAATTTGATATTAATATAGTTTGTAGACAAAATTGAATTTCGAAAATATGTTTTTATCCATATACATGATGTATTTGTTAAAAGGTGTTGGAAATTAGCTAATTATAAATAAAGTGATATATATGATAAAGTGGTTATAAATTATATGAAATAAGGTTGAAAACATGAAGTATGATCATTTTAGAAAAATAAACAAAGTCATTTCAAATCTAAATATATTTTGAGTAACTAATTTTGAATTGTTAAGCTATAAATGACTGAGTTTTAGAAGTTAAACATCTTTAAGAATAGATATTTATAAGAATTGTTGAAAAGAAATTAGCATTGGAATTTGGAATTATATAAGTTATTTTTAGAGAGACCTACTAATATAAATTAAAGGATTAACTTGAAATAAATTTGTTTTATAATGAATTGATTTAACATTAAATTGTCTAAAGCAAACTTTTTTGAAAGTTTATTTAAGTGGAATTTAAAGAGTCTGATTTGAAAAAATAACTGTACTATAATATTAGTAAATTTTTATTAAAATTATATGTGAGCTTTATAGTTTTAGAACGTTGCTAGTTTTGTGGAAAATGAAGTTAGAACTCAATGGCTTTTGATTTAAAAACTAAAATGAATATTAGTGCGATTTCACTTAAACTCCAAAATTTGGATTGGAATTAGAAAAGAATTACATAGCCTATAAAGTTTGAACCAATTATAGTGCATTAGATTGAATAGTCAACACGCCAATATGCTAATGACTTGCTTGTATTGAAGATAATGGGTTTGGGAAGTGTTGGAAGATTTTGATAAAGAAAAAATAAGAATAGAAATTTGGCGATCTTTTCAATTGACGCTTGAGTTGGAAGAACGGAGTACCGGATTGAATTTTTCCACAGTAGTAAAGAGTAAACACCATTTTGTGCCACTTTACCCAGATATTGTTTGAGTTGTCGAAGATTAGTGCAAGATGATTTAAAAGATGCGATTTTGCTAAACCTTATTTAATTTTAAAGTAAGACAAGAGTAAGCCAAAATATTTTCCCATAAATCCATAAAGTAGAGGCATTAAGCCAAACGACAATATGTTTATGTTAAGGGGTGTGATACACTCAAATAAGACAAGCATGAGAACACAGTTGAGTGTGAATTTTCCCTCAAAGATTGAACAATTAGAGGTTTGTTGCATGAGACAGTCGATGACAGAGGACAAGTATATTTGTTTTAGGAAAGTGTCGTTATACGGATATATTGTTTAGTGTTACTAACACATGTTTGTTTTGGTTTATGGTACACCCATTTATTGGTTATTGTTTCAAAGTAGATACTCTTGAGTTATTGTTATGCTATCCTTGGGTTATCGTTACAACCGCAAGTATGTTTCCCTTGATTTATGATTATGTGTAAAGTACCAAAAAAGGGTAATCGTTTCCATTTCGATCATGGTTGTAGTGTTTGGGTGAGTATCATTAGTGTATGCTCTTGATATCTCGTATAAGTAGTTGAATGTGGCATGTGATCAACACCATGTTCACTATGTTAGGACATCGATACATCTCCGATGTTCCTATATAAAAGTAGTTGTAAATATGGAGGCTATGTTATTTGTGACTAGGCATTATATTTTTTAGTTAGTAGGGCAAGACACCATTCAATATTGGGTTGCATCGTCCATTATACTTTAGCGGTGAGTCAATGATGGCTCTATGTTAACGAAGATACCATCAAGAAATTATGTATAGAGAGTTTTCACAAGTATGGCGATGTACATAAAGGTACTCTAGCCATATATTGGTTTATAATACTTCACAAGCAAGTGGAGTTGATATTATTTTCGAAGTATCAATGTTGTATAATTTAAAGATATGAAGAAAATGTCTTGACTTGCACGTATTAAGGTGCAAAGATGATTTTAGGAAGGAAAGATGTAGTGATTTGGAAGAAAAGTTGATGAAGAGCTTTCCAGTCATCCCTTGTACTGAAAGAACTATATTTTAAAATCAATTTCCCAAAATAGTGATTTTTGTGCATAACCTATTTTCAATGCCCGACACATGGGAAAAATAAGTAAAAAATGCAAAACTTAGTTTATGATCTTGTTATAGTAATTACTAGGTTGAATTTTAAGATAATATAGGGATACGCCTTAGATTCTTTTTGTTATATTTAGGACTTAATAGATTTTATAATAATTGCATTTAGTTTTCATTTAGTTGCTTGGTGGAAGTAATATCATGTTCACTGAAATATGGCAACATTCATTTGTGATATCTATAAATTAAACAATGATGGAGTATATTGTAAGGTATTTGACAATGGAGATATGCTTATAGTGCAGTCTACTTAAATAAAAGCTATACCTGAATGTTATATGATTAGAGACACCTTAGTGAAAGTTAGTATATGCAAAGAAGTGGAAACCGCATATGATAGGTATACATAAATAGTTCATAGTGGGTGGCGTGGTGTAGGTGGAGGACTCAATATTGAGATATGTTATGTGGGAAAGCTAGCGCCATCAGTTGTTGGACCTTTCTTATTTGTATAGAGAGTAGCGAAGTCAACACATTGAGTAGGGTTCTTGAAAAGTTGCAGGTATTCATATGCATTTATTTATCCCATTTACGAACGTACATTGATGATTTAGCGGTTACGGTAAAGCCTAGCCAGCATGATAAGGTGAATGTAGAGGCAAAGTCTAGGATACTTTGTAGGCGTGCGTATGCACATCTTAGAGTTTGATGTGGTACGACATAAGACTGAAGAAATGAAATTTGTCCAAGTATGGCAAGGGAAAGGTTTGGATGTGAGTATGTGTGAACTCAAAGAGAGAATCCGTGTTTTCCATAACGAGCACTCTTCCAATAAGTTCATCTTTTAGTTAGTTTGTCGGTTAGTTTACTCATTAGGTCGTTTATATTTTTGCATGGTTTCTTTAGGTAGCTAGTTGGCATAGGCATGGATGTATGGATGCTAGGATCGGTTGTATGCACATCCTTATGACGTGTTTTGGTTGCTATGGTTGCATTTTTTGAGTTATACCAGTTTAGTCTATATCATGTTGGCTTGTCTATATATACAATCCAACCTAGGATAGATACATATATTTAGGTGTCCAAATTTATGCTGGATGATTATATATATACTATTTACTGTTGACATGGTTATTTACTTACCTTTCGATATGGTTGTTTATTATATATATATTTGCATATTTAGGATGTTTGCATACACTTTTGGTTGTCACTACATGTGCATTCATATGTCACTACATGTGCATTCATATAGGAGGTCGATTAGGTTGCATTTGCACTCAGCTCACATCATGTCATTATATTTTTATCTATCATATGTATTTATACTCTTGGTTGTAATTTTGCTTGTGTTGTATAATGGACGCTATATGGATGTAGCTATATTTGTTTTGTATGTTTGTATATTGTAAAGTAAGTTGCATTTTCTATCTTTTGGAATTTCGAAGGCGAAATTCTTTTAAAGAGAGGAGAATTTAACACTGTGTAGTTTTACGTAATTAAATAATTAAAATAAAAAAGGTAAATCGTAATTTTACATAAAGTGCAAAATAGTATTTTTTACAGAATCTATAATTAGGCTTCAGGATCTATCCTATTGCGTCCAAAATGCCATTTTCAGTTAGAAAACATATATAACCTACCAAATTTGGTAAAACGGGCTATAAATTAAAAGAAGTCAAACTCAGTGATGTTTTCGTAATATAATGATTATGAGATATAGGCTAAATATGTGCCTTCTCTGGCATATAAATAGAAATGTAAACCCTATTTTCAAATCCTATTTTAATCTAAATACCTCATCAGTATTCTTTATTAAACTCTATCAAATCCCAACCAAATTCAAAATTTCATTTCTTCTTCTTCCTTCTTCTTCTTCTTCCTTCTTCATCAATCTTTGAAAATTCATAACTTCTTTGTTTCCCAACAGATTCCAACGAAATCGACGAAAAATCAAACGATGTGAAGAATACTATGACCTCATATCATTTTGGAGGCATTCGTAAAATCAAAGACAGAAGAAACTCAAACAGTGAAGAACAATGATGAAATCTCATACACCATTTTTGTCCTTCTCTATTGAACATCAAAATAACATATCTCTCCTATTTCTTAATGGATTTTGACGATCTACCCATCGAAATGACTGTTGGGACGAGAACTACAATTTGGTAAAGGAATATGGATGAACTTTTGAGGACGAAGACAGTGTTAGGTTCTTCTTCATTCGAGTGTTTTGATAAGTAGGACTCTTTCTATTTATGCATATATTGATATGACGTAGTAATCACTCCTTATAGTCTTAAACCAAAGTATAAATAATGAAAATTATTATTTTATAAAGTGATTTTCATACACACACATATGAGTAGGATGTAGTATGCCATGACTAGATAATTTAAAAGTGATTTTTTATTATAAATAGAAAAAGTTTGATCTCTCCCTAATTAAAAAGTGTAAAACACAAAAGCACTTCAAATTAGACATATTATATATCAAAATTGTATTTGTCAATGACATGAATCCATTGTTGGTGTTCGTTCCATGATTTAAAATAATATTTAATAAATTCTGAAAATGCTAATATACTTTAAATGCTTATAACTCCTGCATATGACCTCCATTTCATGCACGTCTCTCAACATTGGGATCGTGGAGGGACGACGAACATTTTGGTATGTTGTCGCTATGTTTTGAGAAACTTCAGAAAAGTGTCTTAGTTTGCGTAGGTTCGTTATACGTTGTTTGATTGGCGATGTTGGGCTGAGACAAATTGTTCCTCAACCATGAGTCGCTTATTATGGTTTGACGATAGTGGGCTGAGACATATTGTTCCTTATTAGTGAGATGCTTATGATTTGACAATATCAAGCTAAGTCATTTTGTTCCTCAGTAGTGAGTCGCTTATAATTTGGCAATAATGGGCTGAGGTATTTTGTTCCTCAATAGCGAGTTGCTTATGATTTGGCGAAGGTGGATTGAGACATGTAGTTCTTTGATAGCGAGTCGCATACGATTTGGAGATAGCGAGCTGAAACATGTAGTCTTCGGTAGCGACTCGCATACGATTTGGCGATAGCGGGCTAAAGCATGTAGTTCTTAAGTAGAGAGTTGCATACGATTTAGCGATAGCGGGCTGAGAGATGCAATTTTTTAGTAGCAAGTTTCATATGATTCGATGAGATGGTACATTCAGAGGAGTCGAGTTCTTGATGTACAATTTGGTGATACTGGGTTGAGATACATAGTTCCTCAGCAGCGAGTCGCATAAGTTTTCGACATGCAAGTTAGGATTTTGGGCTCAATTATATCCATATGTTTAGATGTAGGATTGATTTTTGTAAGACCTTAGCATATGATGTCATTATAATATAATATTATGTTTAGCTGGCTTGTTGGGTGCAGATGACATAGGTTAAGAGATGGTTTTCGAGCGTAAGTGTTGTTTCACTAGCATATTAGTATTATACACTTATACGATGCGTTTCATTTTCCAGACATATGTTTGACCCTCTCTATCATTTTCTTGTTTTTAGTTATACTTTAATAGACGATAGAGAGGACTGATGGTGGCTTGGAGGCATGATGGTACAACGAAGACATGCATTTATTTATCCATTAACTACCTACTATTTTATTCCTAGACGTTAAATTTCTTTTGTTACAATATAAAGAGATGTTGTAGTTAGAATTTATTTGATATTACATTGTTTTATTTAGGACTGTATTATTGATTATTATATATTATTCCTTTTGTTGTGAGTTTCAAAAAGTATAGAATAGTGTAGATAGCTTTGTGATCTATTTCATATTTTACCTTAAAATGATCCACCATCAACAATATCTATAATGTCAGAGTCATCTTTTGTACGTGAATCAGAGTATTGTAGATGGCGGGTTGTTACAGCATGGTGATTCTCACTCATCAGATCATGATGGATTCCACTCAATAGTGCTTGATGCACATATGATGTCTCCATTTATTTAGACTGATGAACATGTTGATGTTACTGGTCTAACCACTCATGCATCTGAGTTGAACTCTTCCCCCGTCCTACGAGTTGATGTTTTCGAGAAAGAACAAGGATTGGGGTGAGCAATTACTTACTTAAATACAAAAATAATAATACATACACTCTCATACACGCACGCATGCACTAACATTGATAATCATACATAGTTGCCATAATAATATATTTTATCAAGATATACATACATATATGTAACAACTGAAAATTTATAATTAATTAAAGAATAAATAATTGGAATGAGAAATTAAATGGGTAAAGTTATATGAAATAATAAATAAGAAAGATGGTGAGCATTTGGGGAATACACTTGTTTTCCATATGAGACCAGCCATATATAATGAAAAGGATAAGAAAGAGTGCAATGAACTAGTGGAAAAAAGGTTATGTGCGCAAAGGCCCAAATTATCTTGGGACAATAAATATAACTCTTTTCTCATTTCTTCATTTCATTCTACTTAAAATAAAATAAAATCTTGATAAGTATATTAATTATGGTAGCCTAAATGGAGAAAATAAGAAGAAGAAAATGCAAGCTAAAAAGGAGTAAAGGATTAAAAGAAGATTATTCAAAGATCTAGATGAGTAATACTAACCCTTTTTTACCGTTTTCATAGCGTTTGATTTTGGTTTTGATTTAATATGATGGAGTTCATATAATTTAGTATTTAGATAAGATAATTGATGTGCTAATGAATGTTTTAGGGAGTATAGCTTTACATGGAATGTTTAATTAGATTTCCTTACTCTAGTAATTCCAAAATGCTATGATAATTTAATATGATGTTTTAATCATGGTTCTAGAAATGAGTTTTTAATTTGAAGAATTTTCCACGTTGAAATAGTTGTTCTGAAATTTTAAAGGGAGATGACTAGTAAATAAATAAGAGAAAATAACTAAAGAAATTGAAACATCTATAAAACAAGTTAAAGGAATCGTCCACTATTTTTTTTGGGATTTTATAAGGATTTTCTAAGCTTAAACTAATCATCACCGAAGGGAAACTGCATTGCCCAAAGGTGATTAAGTAGGGAACCGAGACTTATTAAAGAAACTTAATGAAATTAATGTTAAATAATTAGGGGATAGGATCTCACATAAATACTAAAAAGATAAATAAAGGACACTGTCACAAATAGAAAGTGGAGTCTGAACATATCAGATGGCAATATGTAGAAATGATGGTAATGGATGCATCAGACTTTGTTTGATATGGAGTTGAAGTGGCGGCCAAATGTTAAGAAAATAGATTAATAAGGCCCATGGTAGTGAATTGCCATAGGAGTTATTATCGTTTGGGGAGATTCAATACTACATACAATAGTACTGCGCTAAAAGGAAAAACATTGGCAAGGGTCCAAAGCCAAAAGTCGTAGGCGAGAACTAGCAGAAGCAACTGATAAATAAATATCAGTACAGAAAGTCAGAATACATCAACTCCACACATATGACGTCCTGAATAATATCTGGTACAACAAGTTTTATATATAAATAACATATCTATCATGTACTACTACTATCAAGTGTATATCCAAAATATCGACATCATGCCTCCAAATGCTCCAACCGTGCCACTGGTAGCGTATCCCCAAAAGCATCTAATTATCAAACTACTCAATCGAGTACATGAGAGTTGTTATGACATAAACAGACAAAGACAAAACGTGGGTTAGACTTAAAGCCTGGTTTGAGGGGAACTATCTAAAAGTATTATATATATATATATAAACCATATACAAATAAAATAAGAAAGTACTATGACACAGTCGGTCCTCTCTACGAATGTGGCTTAAGTGTAATCTAGATTGCTTACAAACAAGTAAAGTAAACCTATTCCAAAGGATAGGGAACCATACTCAGCCTGATCTTCTCCTGTAATCAATGAGTCAACATAACTAATGTAATGTGACTGCTACGTAATAGTATACTCTGATAGAGGTAACCTAATATGCAAATGTAGGGGTAATATAGTTATCATGACATAAGTCTATCATGAAATAAACAATAATGGTATCAATAACTATTATACCACATGCACAATGTAACGATATACATCAATTAGAGAATGTAAATTGGTACCCATCATTGCTGATGAGTGGAGCCTGCAGTGGACTCTTGTCCAAAATAAATAGAGTTAGTACCTAATTGCAGTACCATTGACCCCGAGCCGCATCCAATGTGATGGAACATGTGTGGGTCTCATCATATCCCATATCAAGTACAAGTGATATGTGATCTACTCTAGTTCTTTGAAACCTAAGTGTGCAGTGGACATTTATCATGATGCAATGATTTCCGTCGAGAGTCCAAAATAAATAAAGCCAATACGGAATTGTACCATAGACCCCAAACCGCATCCAAATATGATCAAACTCGTATGGATCTCACCGTACCTCATATCGAGCATAAGTGATATATGATCTACTCTAGATGTTTGAAACCTATATGGATCTCGTTATTCCCCATATCAAGCATAAGTGATATATGATCCACTCGTGGATGATCGTCATCGTCTCCCCTTTCCTAGTCATCATGAATTTCTCAACTAATTCCTATTACACCTCTACAAAATACAATGACGGGTGTGTCCGTATAATATGCTATCGAGGCCGTAAAGGAGTGTCGATACTGCATATATATATATATATATATATATATATATATATATATATATATATCTCACGTAATCATATATGCATATCACGAATGAAAACCAATATCTTATCATCGTCTATCTATACATATGGTCACTAATATAAGACCAATACGATGTATGGTCACTAGTATAAGACCAATATCGTTCATCAAAACATATTTACCTAAAGGTCGAAACCAGGAGTTACAGACTTGCTCCATACTTCGCCTTACATTCCACTTTCCCGAGTAGCCCAAAGTCTCCCTGAAGTCATGCCAGAACCTCGCACCAAACCATGCCCAAAACCGGGAGAAAAATCCTCCGTTATTGCTCCCTGCCTAGGCCACATTTTTCTAGAATAGGTCCCATTAGTGGACCAGTTAGACTCCCCCAGTGGACCAGTGATTGCCTGCACCCAGGCAATGAGCCTAGGCAGCGAGCTGTTGTGCTCCATCGACCATCGTTTTGTGCCTCATTTCCTCCGTTGCTTCGCCCGATGAGTCGCCTAGTTTCTCTAGCTTGCCTTCACTACATCGACTCTCATTCAACGTTCATTTGTTGATATTTTGGAAGTGGTTTCTTATATATTCAAAAACCGATTTCGATATGAATTCCACTCTTTTTTGCGTAAAGTTCTATGGGCAACTCTTTCGACTCGGCCTCCTCTAACATGCCAAAATGTACTCAACCGTTCTTGCCCTCGTGTGATGCCTACGCATGTGTAAATACACCCATTTATGAAAATTTATACACACATGCAATAACGACCCGTATTTTATGTATCAAAGGATCATAAAATATTACTTTTTAAATTCGTATGAGGTCGTATAACTCTATGACTTTGAAAAATGCCTGCTAGTGACATTTTCTATCTTTAGAATTTTATCCGATGATTTTATACCAAGAAAACTATGACAGCTATAACTTTTGATAAAAGTAGAATTAGCTTCCAAGACCACTTCCATTGGAAAGTTATGATGGTTTCTCTTTTCATAAGGTCGTCATCATAGCGATTTGAACTTTCTGGCTATGAGATATGGCTGTTTGAAGTTTGGTAGTTTTTAGAGCAGCTTAGTGGGTAATTAGTGAGATTGGGGAGTGGCCCAATAACCAATTTGGGATTTAAGGGCTATATTGGCTGAAACAAACATCCCCAAATCATTTCTTTCATCTTTTAAATAGATCAAAGCCTCCATTAACCCATTTTTCACCCAAAACCTTATCTTTTCTCCTTCAAATCAAGTCTAAATCATAGACTAAGAGTAGATTAGTAAGGTGATTCCTTAGAGATCTTAAAATCTATATTTTTGGGGAAGAAAAATCAGATCTTTACCATTCATTTTAAAATTTTCCTCGATTTGTGTGCAAATCTCAACTTTTTTTTGGTGTTTAGTGGGTGGTTTATCATCTCTGCCTCATTATGTATGTATCGGTAGGTTTTAACATGTTTTGTGATCCATATTTGAAGTCAAAATTATGTTTATTAATGTTTCAAAACCATACCTATAGTAAAAACGTAGATAAATGAATTTTTGGTATTCTAAACATGTTATTTGGTTGTGTGATTGCCTTGATATATATGAGGCTATGTCGAAGACACCTTGTATGATGATTTCTATTATTTGTTGTGAGATTTTCATGCTTGAATGTATTTGATGCGTCTATGATGTTTGTGTGTATGATTGAATGGTTGGAAACGCTCATTGAAGCTAGTTAGAGGTAGAAACCATAAAACTGAACTTCGACGGATAGGCTCTAGAGCATTTGGAGCCGTATCATTGTATAAGCGATGCATGAGGGTCGGAGTAATGAGTGTAGTGATTGAATCGACATGAAGATGATGTCCTAAAGGAGCTATAGGTTTTGGTTCAGAAAAGGCTATCTGGTAGTAGTTTGGGTTCGATTGTGGCATGATCCGATGGTTGCCTTTAGGAAGGGGAAGTGTTGGTTTGGATCTATGTTGGCTCGGCAGTGGAAGACTAGACAGGAAATCTTGTCCGATAGTGCTTGGGTTCGGTGATGGAAGATTGAACAGGAAATCTTGACCGGTAGTTGCTTGGTTTGGTGGTTTTTGGTCTGGGTGCCAGTTGAGGTGGTGGCTTTGGGATTTAAAACACTAGATGGGATATTAGGTTAGGTGGGTGCTGCTTTGGGGTTTTAGTGGTAAGACTCCAGTCTGGCCATAAGTAAAGCTAGTCAATGTTTGGGGTTTAGGAATACTTTGAGGCATGACTTGGGTTTCACTTGGGGTTTCGGGAGCTGGTTTGGGGTAAGGATGGATGACTCCAAGATGGCTCAAGGGGACTTTGGGATTGCAACTAATGAAGTGCGGAAACTTCGATGACTCGATGTGGTGACTGACTATAGCATTTGGTGGTGAACTGACGTGACGAATTCTGCATGATAGCTTGTGGAGTAGAACATGAGGTTGTGATGCTCGTCAGTGGGACATTATAACTTGCATGTTCCCAGAGTAATCTGCATATACCCATATTTTTGGATGTCTACATGTGTTCAGTCCTTAGCCATCTGCGTAGGCATGAGTTGAGCTTCAACGAGGTAGTTCTACTATCAATACGTATTCTAAGGGGATTAATGGGTAACTTTGAGGTTATGATGCTCATTGTTGAATCAGGGTAGTCTGCATGTACCTAGGGTAGTCTGCGCGTACCCATATTTTAGGACGTCTACGTGTGTCCAGTCCTTAGCCATCGACATGGGCAATGAGTTAAGCATCTGTGAGAGTTATCGTATATCCAACGCACTTGAGTGAGAGATGTAAGGCTATGTGATGGTTACTTTGTTTGATGTGCGCTTGATATGCTGCGTGATACCCCTATACCCCATATTTTCCATATGTGATAGTAGTTTAGCATATACCGTGTTTAGGTGCTAACTCTTTGGATGTAGGGATAGGTCATGTATGATTCTTCATACCCTATGCCCCTATTTATTATATATGGTTTTCATAGTATTATGAGATGATGTATCACTCACAGTAGAATGTCTAACCCAAGGTTTTATGTTTTATTTTTTATCATCTTGAGTACTCTTGAATGAGTAGATTAGGGATAACACACCCGGATAGCGCACGGGGTGCGAGCAGGATGCTACACTTTCATATATCATGCTTTGGAGCTTACTATCGCTTATATTCCGATGCGAGTACTATGGATATGTGTCGATATTTGTATTGCTTTAGAGACAATTATAGAGTTTATTTTGGAGATTGGGATGTATAAACTCTATTATTTTTTATTTGTGTCACCATGATGAACCGATGTTCTGGTTCACTTAGTTATATTATGTCTCACATGTTTTACATCTATTTGATTGTTATTTTTTGTCTATGCGTTGTGAGATGATCTACAAGTTTTGTGTTTGGATTATTTTCTTTACTTTACACTCTTTAATATTGCCTTATACCGGTCGAGTACCTCTACAATGCACTATACTTGTATATTGGGTAAAGTAGTGTAGGGTGGTCGCCGCACACGCATACACAAACACACTTTTACTACACAATCCACAATTCTGGCTCTGGCTACATGATATGCTTACAAACGTGCTTACACACAAATATAGATATTCACACACACACACACACACATATATATATATATATATGTGTGTGTGTGTATAATTATTCACACAAATACACACACAAAACCACATACAACAACTCTAATTACAAATTGTCTTGATTATTATATAACTTCGAATACACGCATACGTATACCAATCTATATACATATACATACATGTATATTTAAATAAGTATGTCCATTATTACTTAATCGAATCTTACTTTTATTTACTAAATCTTTTCTATAAAAGACCAATATCATTTTCTTCTATTTTAGAAAATCATGCATAAAATACAATAATAGCTTATTAATCATTTTAAGCCTTTATAACACCTAAGTTCTTTATTTAAAATTAGGCATTAATCTCATAATCATTATATAAAATCTTGTAACTCTTTTATAAAGTATCTCATATACTTAAAAAATTATTTCTTTACTTAAAAATATTTATAAGCACTAGTTATGTTTTATTAAGCCTCTGATCACTTTAAATAATAAGTGTGGAGTTGAAATCTCACTTAATTAGCTTACTACCATTTTATAAAATAGTCCATTCTCTTATAAAATTATTCCTTTACTTAAATGATATTTATAAGCACTAATCGAGCTTCATTAAGCCTCTAGTACTTTAATAATAAGTGCAGAGTTCAAAACTCACTTAATTAGCTTATTGCCATTTTATAAAATATTCAGTTCTCTTATAAAATTATTTCTTTACTAAAATAATATTTGTAAGCGCTAATTAAGCTTCATTAAGCTCCAACGCTTGAATAATAAGTGTAGAGTTCGAAACTCACTTAGTTAGTTTACTAACTTTTCTAAAGCCAATTTAAATAGTTTAATTAATACTAACTAATGATATCCACTTGACCATATCACTAAATTAGCCTCTAATCAATCATAAAATCATAGACCATTATTTGAGTAACCCTTAATCCATTTAAGAGCTTACTAAATTTTCTAAAAATGGTAATTAAGGTCTCTAATAAATCATGTGTTAATATAATCATGTTTACAACATAAACATAAGCTCAAATTAACCATACTATTCTCTAAATTACTTCACATAATGCCAAAGTCATGTAGACATAAATCTACGAAGTATATCAAATAAATATAGTTACAGAACCATCACACTCACCTTCTTCTTCACCAAATCAGGCTCTAAATCACAAAAACCAAACTCTTGCTCTGTTTAAATTTGAGATGAAGCTCCATACATGACTTTAAGCTAATCCATAGATGGGTATTGTAAGGAATGAGAAGAAAAGAATTAATTATGGTGATTTCATCGGAATTTATAGGATTATTAGTGGATCTAGGGTTAAGGATTAAGGATGGAAATGAAAAGTAACGTGGAATGAAAAGTGAATGTAGGGGTTAGCCAACTTATAGGCAAGCTAATAGGCCTTAGCCCCAAATTCATTGCATCCATAAGAATCACTATTCACTCCAAAAACTTATCGATTTCTAACGGAGCCAAGTTTATACTCACTCTCCTCGTGATGGAATTATGGTCTCAACAGCGGTCGTCTCAAGTTCTAATTCACTCATCTTACAAAATCAAGTATAATAGGTGTTCTGTTAACTAACGATATGATATTTAAATATCCGATCGTTAAAAATGAAGGTTGTTACAAGTCACACAGGTAGGTCAATGCCCTTCATGACATAGAACTATTTTTGTAAGTTATCATAATTTTATTTTTTAATTGCACTTTCCCTCAATTTAATTTGCTGCTTTTAGACTTTCCTTCTAATAGTCTCTATTTTTTCTTGGATCAAACACTTAATTTTTTTATTTTGTTATTTAAATAGAATGAGATGTTTGACTAAGAACTTGATCCTATTGTACCGTATAAGTTGGTTCATAGATGAAAGAACAAAAATAGGAGTTGGGTGGATGCTGCATCGGAGCCAGTGGAGGTAATTTATGATTTGAATTTACGTTATACCAAATGGCATCCATGTATAAATTAAATATATATTTCAAAGTTATTATCTATCGTACATATATTATCCGACTTAACCATAAACTGACATATAATTGAACAAAACTGTATGCATATAGTTGATTTGTTTATATGTTACATTTTTTCAGACTCATGTTGTATCTTTATTCAATTAGATTGTAAAATAATTAGCCTAATACATTTTTATCATCTCTATTTAGTGAACTTAGTTTTGGGTATAACTTGTATATGGATACAAAGTTGGACTGGAATAATATTTGGGCTCTAAAATAAGGAATGATTCGCAACTGGGCATTGACCCACATCAATAATACATGGGTTTACCTTATTTATCTAACTAGTGTGAACCCGTGCTACGCACACGGATTGTAGTTTTATGTTTTGTGATTATCATTGAAATTTTTGTTTTTTCTCGGATGCATAGCTTTCTGATGGTATGACATATTTAGCTTTTAGATGGAATATAAACATGATGAAGTGTTATGAGTTCTATGTTGTAGTTGTGGAGGATTGGTGAAAGTTATATATAAGTGATTTGTACGCGTACTCAAAGGTTAAATAGTGATTTTTATCAAATTTTAGTTTAATTTCTAAAACGAAGAGAAATAAGGATTAAATTGAAATAAGGATTAAATTCAATTTATTTCACAAACTAACTTTACCTATCATATGTTAATTACACCCAAATAAGCAATATCGTAATAAGTAACCCATCGTTGTGGATATCTAACCCGTATGCTCTAGATCTTATACAAATGAGAAAAAACACATATTATGTAATATAAATATCAACAAATACAAACATAACCAAGTAACAGTCAGTAATAAGGACAACCAAATAGGCATCTTATTAACCAAAAAATGCAAGGATATATCCAAAATTTAATATTTGAACTTTATACTAATTCTTTGAAATGTGTTTTCCAACATACCTTTTATACCCAAAAAAAATGTAACGTGCAATAAAAAATATAGCTATTAAGTATTAGATGCATTGTTAACACAGCTATTAAGCACAACCAAATAGACATACATGGTCAGTTGTTACTTCAAAAATGAATTTTAATTACTAATTTCCAAAACATGATCAAATTTACAACACATATAGAGCTTATGAAGAATAATAATTATTCTTCTGTCAAGATAAATGGAAGATAAATCATCAAAAATCAAGAACGGCTTGCAACTGTCAGTTTCATTATCATATGTTAATCATGGTAAAATCATTCTTGATCATAACCACAAAATACTTGAAGTTATAATATAAAAATATAGAACTCTCGGCAAAATTAATATAAATTAGAGGATAAACCCATTTCCATCGTTAGTGTTAAGGCACTTTTTACATTCGATCTTGCCTTGCAGCATGTCCTAAGTTACCATTCACATGCATATAATTGAAGCTGAAGGCACCCTCTATGGTTGGTTAAAAACATGAAAACTTGTCCATAGCTGTTATAACAAACTCAGCAAATGCATCCAGTTTACTTGTCCAAAAAACTTACCGCAAAGTTAAGAAACTGACACTTTTACTAATTACTTCAATTTCATCCTAATTCTTCTTACAGTTGCACTCATCCCTGCCCTGCCAATATGCCATCCATATTTCAGTTTCAGGAATTAAACTTGGATGTAATATAATAATGCATGGCACGTAAAATACCAAAAGGTAATAATGTTAAAACTTATAATTATGTTCTATATAGAACACCAATTTAAAAGTTTGTCAAGTATGATATATTTCATTAAGATTGAAAAAGGACCAACCATGTTATAAGATTAAAAATAACATCGTGAAGCCAAAACTAACCATAAAAGTTCTAATTACAACATTTTTTTTATACTCCTGTTAACAGGATGTTTTGATTCATTTTCACATATAATGATATAACAGTGGAGAAATTATTTTCAAAGTGAAGCACCATAATTTATTCAACACTATAAAATGCTCCTAAACCAACACACCATTGGAAGCAAAACACTATTGATGTTTATATATAAGTTGAACGGGTGCTTCCTAATTCACTCCTTCCCTAATTCATTCCTTCAGATCCATTGGAAGCAAAACCGAAGAAAGCATTTGCTTTGGGCTATAGCTTTGCAGAAACAAAATGAGTTATCTAAGTTTCGCCTGTCGCCACGTTTGTGGATCTAGAGTTGTTCTCCTTGCTTTGATTCCACCAGAGACTGGAAGTGATGTTGTTGATAGCCTAAAAATGATGTAGTCGAAATGGAGATGGAGCTGGAGTGAACCATCTTCGTTGTTTCAATGGTTTTCCATTTTCGTTATCGGTATGAAGCTTTTCTTAAACTGAGATACGTTAGAGACAAAGTCCCATAGCTGTCTGGATCCGCTGCCACCAGAGATATCGAGCAGCATCTTGTTTGATGTGATGATACATTAAGTGATAATCTAACTGTTTTGGGTTCTTGACCTTTTGGTGATGTTTAGCTTGTGTTGATGAATTATTGGCTTTGTGGTATACTAATAATGATATAGTGAGGATTGTGAACTTGCCTTGAACTTGCTGCTTATGAATTCGACTGAGATTTTATATGTACTTGGAGATGCCTAGCTTTGCAATATGGATTAGATGATAATGCAGAGTTGAGGTTCTTCAGTTGTAGACTGCATTGAGAAAAAGAGCTCTGTATTAAGGTCAAAGTTTATTAGTCCGAGCAGGTACGTCTTTCCTAGAACCGATTTTGTATACGTCTATAGTGTTGAAATTTGATAAATCTCGATAAAGAAAAACACTTATCTAAAACTAGATAGGCTGTATATAATAAAAAAATCTTAACCTTATTCTATAAACACTTCCGAGTTTGAGATAACAGTTGTGATTATCATTATTTAATATAAATAATAATAATTTTTTCATTATGTAAATTTAAATCTGTTATCTTAAATAATAATTTTTGCAGCTAGTTTTTCTTCCCTGGGAGATCAGATGTGAATACAATAAACATTTCTACAAAATGAAATAACAGTATGACATCAAGAAAATAAATATACAATCTAACCTGGGTGATTTGATATAGCAAAAACTTTCATTTACATATCCAAAGTGACTTCCACCACCATGTTTCTAGCATCTACACCCTTTGAAATAAACAAACCAACCTAAATTTTAGATTATATAGGACTTAGTAAGCCTCAAGGTACAAATTTAGAACCTTTCGGGGAATAAAAGAAAAAGAAAATCATCTTAATTTTAAAATTGCATGTCCTTTATGTCTTCTGTCAAATCGATCTATCATATATTTGCTGTAAAACAACAGAACAACATTGCATATGTAAGATCAAATTAAACCATGTTTAGTACATCCATAATCATGTAACTTACTCCAAAAGACTCCATTTACTATTACTCTTATTATAACAGTGGCACTTAGTTGGACATACATACATGAAACTTAATTATTTATATATCCACAATATACCAAAACACTGTCTTTATACTGAATGCATGAAAACATGGTGCAATACATGTTATTAATATCAAATTAACTACTTGAATGAAAAAATACACCAATGATGGCATGTGCATGCTTACAATGTAAGCATCATACACACACACGATTCAAGTAAGATCATCTTCATCTTTCTACTCAGTCAATGCGAGTAAATCATTACCATTCTATGACTTTCAACATTACCACTAATAATTCAAACCTCTATGTCTAATTAGGAAAAACAATTTGAGAACCATTTGAAGAACCTAATATAAAATTGGCTTGTACTTGTAGTACTCAAGTTTTTATGTTAATATTATTGTCACAAAATGATAAATGAAGAGTAAGAATAATTATTTTAAGCTACATCATAACACAAAATACATCTATTAAACTATAGTAGTGTAATAAAACTGAATATAAGCCGCAAACTTAGTAGTAGATGTTACATAATAATGAGACATAAATAAATGCTTATTTGTTCTAGGATTAGGAAAATAAGCAACCTGATGTCTGAATTTGGAATCTATGTTCACAAATCATGTATTTGATACTGCGCCAAATTAAATTTAGAACAGAAAATTCAAGAAAAAAGGTGCCAAACATTCAAAAGTTCTGACAAATGTTCAGAGTTCTAGTCGTAATAAATTTGCGGATATTTAGAAAAAATATCAGTTTATGAATTGATTTATTTTCTATGGATGACCAGGTCTGGCCCATTCCTCGAAAGACGTTTTTGTACCAAATTAACATATTCAAAGTTAAAAGAAAACATTGCAAAATAACAAAGGTTGAAGCAAATTATTGAACAAATGCATGATATATTGACCTGAGAAACTAATCATATATCATTAAAAACCATGTTATCATTGAGCCTCAGAACACAAAACTATCAAGATTCGTAACTTTGAATAGTTAAGCCAACTTAACTATAAAAGATGTAAACAAAGTAAAAAATGAACATGGTAACATCTCAATCAAGGAAACAAAACATAAATCAACATCTATAAATTCATAAACATGGCAAACAGAAGACATAATGAGAGGTGGAATAAATTAATTGCCAAAATACTACTTCACAAAGTTCCTAACAGTGAATCTAAGACCAATGATGAATAGAAGCATTGGAACCTTTTTTTTCAACATCCTTCTAGTGAGATAAATTCAAAAAGGTAAGATAACAATCCAATGTCCCATTTCCATCAGCATTAGTCTATTGTTAACATTTTACTGCCCTTATTAAGCATGTTACTACATAAGTGAATTAGATTATTGCTCGACATACAGAATAATGGATAGCAAAACCTACCAAAATGTAAGGTTAAGATGTTACTGTTTAGGATTATGAAGCTAACAATAACACAAAATCTATGCATTGAATTTGCAACATATGTCACTGGATAGACCAATTAACAATCATTGCACTATGTGATATATGATTTCATTGTACCATAACAAATGCCTAATTTTATATATAGATAAAAACATATGTACACACACATGTATATGTATGTATATGTGTATGTACTTATGTATGCGTATTCATATATTATTATTTTTATGTGAAAGTTAGAAGCGGGATTATTAAAAAATAAAGTACACACTAATTCATCTTATCATCACAAAATTCTTTCTGAGAAGATCAAATATCGTTTGGGTATTCAGTATTAAACTCTAAGAGCACATAACAAAGATGTACTTATATATATATATATATATATATATATAATATAATAAAAATGATCTGAATCACCTTGTACTATTCATATCATAATGGATCCTAAGTTTCTCTAGTCCTTTATATCAATACACTCACACTTTATAAGTGGTAGTTAAAGAATAATAGTATATGACATGTTGGATACCTTATTTAGTATATAAATTATTCTAGTATTTAATAGGAGATCTATATTATAAAATGGAAATCCAAATCAAATTTGATGGCACATAAATTGGTCTAGTACTTAATAGGGGATTAACATGATTTTTGCTAGGGAGGTATTTCATCATCTGTGTATATCATCCAAATATTTAAGGCACAACTCAAAGGGCTTTCATCCATGACTGTAAACAATACGCCATATAGTTGTCTAACAAAAGTAAGCCGATAAAAGTTTTTCCAAGGTAAAATGTTACTGGGTTATGTAACTTTATATATATATATATATATATATATATAAACATATATATATATATATTGGTACAACATGAAACAATTTAATTGTGGAAAAATAAAGTTGTATTTAGATTACAGATTATTTAAAACAGAAGTGCAAGCATTATCATCTGCAATAAGGACTATGTCATGGTAGATAATCATTAAATTATTGAAAAACATAACGAACGGAATAAATTTAAAGAGCTAATGTGTAGATTAAATTGGAAGCAACTGACACATTCAGCAAGAATTAGTCTACTGTCAACATTAAGATGGCTTGATTTAGTGAGTTCCTACATTATCTTAAGCAATAAAAAACATTGCATGTTTTCTTATAGAAAAAACATTGTATGACGTATTGTTTATTATTTGTTAATTAAAATCTAGTTCGATTTAGAGGGGTTAATTTTAAATGATTGTACGACGAATGTGAATTCAAGTTCATGCTGCCATCGTTCAAGATAAATAGTCATGTTCACAACAACTTATCAAACAATACATTCAGTGGTACTATCAAATATATATAATACGTGAAAATGAGATCATAGTGAAAAACTAAATAAACAGCGGGGAACACTTAAGTTAGATTAATCAATCCTTATATTGTGAAGTATTGAGTTTAACACTTCATTTATGCAAAACAACGATATTGTAATACCAATATTTTTCGAATTTTAATTAAGCTACCAAATTCTTTATTAATTTTCAAATTAAATATTAATGGAATCAAAATCCAAATTACTATTAGGTTAGAAGTTATCAACAACGAAAAAAATTTCTATCATGAAACTACAGTTCAAAAGTAGGCAGACGACAATAGGCGGTCAAAAGGACTAATCTTAAACGAAGTTCAAATTATCCAAAAAAAATTAAAACAAAGAAAAATGATATTGGTAATACTGTAAATGTTAAATCTCACTCAAGTCGAGTAACAGTAGAAAAAAAACAATACACGTAGAAAGAAAGTTTATTACCTGAATGGAAACGGTTCTTTGAATTTGGGGAATTTTTCCCTAGAGATCCACAAAAGAGCACAATTATGAGGGTTACAAAAAGCAAAACAAATTGACTAATGATTTATATTAATCCAGCAATAGATGAAGTGATTTACTTTATAATCAGTGGAAACAAACCAAGATAAAAATTAGGGAAAACCCACCATATCGAACCTTCAGATGGTTAGTTTTTTTTTGTTTTAAAAGAATCAGGGAAGATGGTTTACAGTAGAAAGGAGAAGAATTGAAAGGATGGTAGAACAAACCAATAAACATAACAGACCTTCAGGCTTAAGCTAGGTTTATTAGATCAAAATCATAAAATCTGTTTCGACTTTGCTAGCCGAATAAACATTGAAATCATATCAAAACTTACTGAATTCAAATTGTCTATTTCTATAATTGAAATGAGAATTTACACTTTTCTCCAGGTCAACAAATGTACATGATTATATAATGAAGAAAAGCACAACCTCTAACAGTCGATGAACAAATGATTTTCATTTAAATCAATGATATATTCAATCTACAACCGAGAATTTTTTGAAACAATTAATGATTATTTTTAGAAATCAATCAAGTGAACAAACGATTGCAAAAACATACTTTTGAAAAAAAACATAAATAACATGAAGTCAGGAAACGATCAAATAATTTGCCATTACTGAAAATACAACCAACAGTAGTACGTGAAGGGGAAAACCATTATACTATACAAATCCATAGTGTAAAATTCACGCAGACAGAAATACTTATAATACTTACCTAAATTCAAGCGGAGGAAGAAGCTTGTCCCAAATTGAAGGTGTTTGAATGCAAGGAGACAGAAGATGATGATGGACTGTGGGCAACTCCGGCAAATCATATTATCGCAAGTCGATGGGTATTTAGGGCAGTGAAGATGACGACTGAATTCGGAGAGTATATCTCAAATCGAGGCAAGCGAATATTTGACGTTAGAAAGAGGAAGAAAGAAACCGGAAGGACTATTAGAAAATGGGGTTTCTTGGAAGAAGAAAATAGATCGAGGGAGAAAGTAAAGTGGCGACCGTTCGGACGAAAATTTAAAAAATAGAGGAGGACGAAGAGGCGGAGGAAATTGGGAGGAGGAGTGTAGAGCTGGAAATTGGTGAACGAAAAGAGCGAAGACAAAAATACGAACGAAAAGGGGAAGATAAAAATACACGTACATTTGGAGACCGTTCAGTTGCCAAATTTTAAGGGGGCCTGTGAGAGCTTGAAAGTGAACTCACTAATAATAATATAGTATAGATACAATGCAAATATGGATGGCTATTTATAGGCTATAAAATAAAGATTCATTATATTCTCTTTGTAGCTATTCGATTTTCTTTAACTTCCATTTTTGTCAATTTGTTCTCTTAGTACCATCATCAATAAGAATGTTAAGTGCTAATATAATTCTAGAGCTTTGAAAAATATGAACACTAACACCAAATATGGTGCATCAACTTATCCACTGTTAGAATAAAAAAATAATAACCAAATATGGTGTATTTACTTGTTAGAATCAAAAAAAAAAATTAGCTTATCTATTGTGTAGTACGTTCAGAAAATATGGTGTATTTATGGTGTGCATGTATGGTTGCTTCGTCTTGGTGCAAGTATTTTTCTCATTGGTTAACTATTTGCTACCGAAACCTTTTTTGATGTTTACCATAAATGATTATCAATGAATGGTCAATGAACCTTTTTAATCTATTTATTTTCTTTGAATTCACGGTATACTAAATGTTTTCAATAGAAAAATTACTGTACACATCAAACATATGGTAAAAATTAAAGATAGTTTAATATTTCTTTTTCCATACTGTCTCTAAAACATGTGATGTATAATTTACCATAATCTATATTCGTTTATTGCTAAGTTTACATTGAATGTTTAAAATTCGGTTTACATTAAATGTTTAATTCACACTAACTAATTGTGTTTAGCAAGGTATCATAGTGAACATTTGAAAATTTGTTTATAGTATATTAATCGAGTGATATTTATTTGAAAAATGAAAAAATTTGTAGACCAAATTATCACGTGAAATTAACTCAACTAGTGGATATCCATGGCGAGGAGACACCTGAATTAAGGTTGAAATCATATATAGCAAGACATATAATAGATTTTGTTGCTATGGAGACTTGGTGACACGGAGTCGTTGTAATATTTTTCTCTAAATTACAATGTCTCTTAAATGTACTAATTTTTTATTTACTCTAAATTTTATGCAACACAAAAATGAACCTTCTAGTTAACATGATGGATTAAAGTAAATTTATCTGGTATTCTCATTCAAACAGTTGAATGCAATACATGCGTAAAATAAAGCTTAGAAATGTTTAAGTAATTTATGTTTGATATTATTCAATTTTTTGCATATGAACCTTTGTTTATAAAGACATAAGCACTACAAGAAAATGGTTCTTCCATATTAATACTTCCTGTTTAATGGTTAATGTAGAATAGGCACAATAAGTTGGTTTTACCAATGCTACAATTATAACTACTTACCTTGGTAATTAAAATCTCTTTCTCCATTTTCCTAAATTAGTTTGTGGCTCCATAAGTTCAACAATGTTGCTGATTTTTGAATTTATTGAAATCACTTAGTAATTTACTCCAGATAACAAATTAACATCTGACTTATCAATATATAATAAGGGTTCCTAAATCTGAAGCTTTGGAATTTACAAAAATGCCCATGATTCAAAACGTACGTGCAGGTGCCCGGAGAAGGGTATTAATGTCATTTTCTTAGGCCTAGGTTTTGGTAACATCTCCACTAAGCTTCACAACCACCTCCGTCTTCAAACCTTTTCCTCCTTTCCCGATTCTTTCAATAAAATTATCCTTTTATTTTCTCATTTTCATCCTGAATTAAACCATAAATCACAAATCGATTTAAGGTCATGCATCGAAAACAAAAACCCATGCTTAATTGCAACTGTAATTTTTGAGTTTGGCCAAATCTATTAGAAATTCGAGAAGAAGGATATCCCCGATTGATATGATCGATAGTATTATCAAATTCGATTGTCTTATTGTAGGTGCAAAAAGAGGTTTGTAATTATTATTTGAATTTTTGGATTTTGTCGATTTATTTGTTCTACTGTTGTGTATGATAATTAATGCTGACCAATCATATTTTATTCCTCTAATCTTTGTGCTTTCATTATAGTGTCATTTATGCTCGGTAAATATATTTTGAGCCTAAATTCTTTTTTTTCTATTAAAATAGCTTTATTTGTATTACCTTTTGATTTACGCATTAAGATTGTACGATCCTACCATATGAAATTTGGAGTCAAACTAAAGTAATAGAAATATTATTATTATTTAATTAGCAACATTCATTGTCAAGATTAGTAGTATGACGATAAATAAAGGAAAATTGAAAGTTTACGCACATTAGTTGTGAAAGGGTAGTGGCATTGGTAGGGTTGTTAGTTGATCAACCTAAATTGAGTAACTGTGACAAAGTATATACCATTACATGTATTATGACTTCTCTAAATCTTAATTGTATTCTTTTAGCTTAATTATGTACATACTCATTTAAATAATTTTTAGGCTAATAATACATGCCACAAGGTAGGCAAATTGTGATATTCTTCATGGTTTTTTCATTCTATACATAACTTAAGTTTACTTCAGTACCTATAAAACTATTATAAGCATATGCTCATATGATTTTATATCTTAGTTACAATGAGATTCTTAGTACATAAGTGCACATTCTTGGATTCATTAATATATTTTCTAATTAATTATAAAATTAGTAGTTTTCTATAGAAGAAAAACTCTATATTGTTTAGCAATTGACTTTGGAAATATGATATATCATACAAAACAGTTATCATTTCTTACTCACTACCGCAGTCAAGTGTATTTCTATTTAAAAGAGTTATGTTGGAGCTTTTTACTTTACATTCTTTTCCAAATGATTATACTAATTGAAGTTTTATTGTAAGTTTGATGCTCACAGAGAGTGAAAATATATGTTATATTTGTTAATTTACCCAATGTTATATAGTTATTAGAAATTTTAACCTAAAAAGCAAAATTAATATGTTATTAAACATGTTTTAATAGTTTGATCCAACTTACGAAAATAATGTCATTAAAATTTTCGACTATATAACATTACTACATACACACGAGTAATCTAAAAGTCTAATTTTTTTTACTATCAATTATTAAATAACATGATTATAAAATTAACATGTTTTAAAACAAAGATAAATAAAAAATGGATCATGACATATAAGTTAAATGTCAAAACTAAACTTAAAGTATATGCTAATGCAACACTTAAAAGGAAAACTCTATATGTTATAAATGAGAGGTTTGCATGATGCAACCCAAAGCCAAAACCAATCTTTATTTTGGGATCATATATTGTAATTCTTTTAGGTATATTTCGAACAATAGGTCCATGAACATATCTCTTCCCCAACTATGTGCTGCAATTTATGATTATATAGCTAATGTTCTCCTTTTGGTTGAGGGTTTTCTCTTAATTACTATATATATCAGAGGTTGTGGTTTATATGATGCACTTACTATTAGTAATGTTTCATTCATTATTTTACCTTATAATGTAATGTTAAAATCGAGCTTTCTTTGAATGTTAAATATTTGAGCGTGTTGTCTTTGCTACATTGTAATTGATTTTGAATAACTGCAATTGAAATAGTTAAATGGATGTTTTAAATCAAATTAATTATAATATTTAATTGGTAATTTTAAGTGCATTGACCTTTGACTCTTTAACAACATAGATACAAATTTATACAATGAAGTTCCTTTCTTGGACTTTTTGCCATTAGAATTCGTTTACATTCAGTAGATTCTATGTTTCATGATAAATACGAATATTTCATATTGAACTTCATCAAGTATTTCTTCTGTGCAAACAATAGGTTTTTGATTATAGCTTCTTAAGGATAATTGGCAAGCAATGAAATGTTAAATATATAATTTTAATTTATGTTTTTAATGATTTGTTTTAACAAATATTTCAATTAACGATTTGATTTTTCATACTATATTATTCCCTTCAGTATTTATGTAATAACCAAATAAATGCACAAAAATATAACATCAAATTCTATATGCGTTTGGTTGCATTATTTGCCAAAAGAAAAGGAGGCCAGCCCACAGTTTTCTTTGCCCATGTCCAACGGACTTGCCTTTCGTACTTTATATAATATGAATACGATTAGCTAAAGCTTTTGTAAAGTCTAAATTACCTTTTTAAGTTTCTACTGTATTATAAGGATATTTTTGTAACCTCTACATCCCATCTTTTTATCTCCTATACGCAACGTGATCAAGACATTTCTTCCAGTTTTCCATTTCTTATCTTCTCAACTTCTCATTTTTCACATCTCTAATCATAAGATTAAAAAATTGTCAAAATCGAATTTTAGAAGCAAACACCAGCAATGTAAATGTGCTTCTCAACAACTGTGAACCATCTAGCATAGAATCAAACATTTTCAAGTGAAAATTTTACCAAATTCTAAGGATGCAGGACAATCAACATTGATCAACTTGATATTTAACCCAACTTTAACTGCGTAGCATCGCGCGATTCATTATCAGGTTTACTTTAGTGTTTACATACTAATTTTTTAAATTCGCCATTTTTTGTTTTTGTTGGTTAATGAAAATGGAAAAATATAACACATTTGTATCTTGATGTAATCATAGGTATTAAAGTACTATTCATGTCATCATTTACAATTTTGAACTTTGAATATAAAAGTTCAAACTAAGGGGAAATATCAAATCAAATGTGGATGAAAATTTACATAAAAGTGTGAGCAATAGGCGCCTCAATTCTATATCTATTGGGTCGATAATAATTGAAGTGTTAGGTCAAGTGTCACTAACTTTTAGGTTGTGGATTTTGAATTTTAGTTTGGTTTATGGTGAGATTTCAGATTTAGAGTTCTATTACTTAATCTTGGATCTGTTTCCTAATACCTTTTTAATCACTTAGTTCTATTTTCATATGACCTAACCTTTTGTCCTTTAATTTTAGGTTAATATGAAGAATAAGGTGAAATTGTGTAAAGTCTGAACCCAAGTTTCAAAATTGATTCATGGCTAGGCCCGGCCCAAAGGGGAGGCGAGCAAGACTTTTGCCTAGCGCAACACCACTAAAGATGGCGAAGGGGCAACAAAATTTCTAGCTACAGTTTAATAAAATTGATTTGTTAAAGTAACAGGGCAAAGAATTTTAGAAATGGAAGTGTAGTGCAACGGTTAATTTCTGGTCAGAGCTTTTTTCGCATAGGTTCAACTCCTGGCATTGCAAATTTTACCCTTTCCCTTTTAATTGTTCAAACTTCGGCTAGGGCAATGTCTGATATTAGGCCGGCACTGTTCATGGGTGCAGCCACCAAGCAACAAAAAGGTATATTTTAGATCTTTTATCAACATAGTCGTCTAGAACATCTAATAATGTTTTCCATGCCACTAGGATAACGCTCACCTAAATTGTAAAGTTTGAGTGCATATTGTAGTTGTGCTTGAAGTGAGCTCATCCTAATCGGCTTGGGTATTAGCATTACAAGTATAATCCTAATACATTACTTTAAGTCTTAAACCTATTAGAATCCGCCACTAAACATGCTAGAATATTTTTCTCAAGGAAATATGTTAGTTTTTGGTATTAAATAAAATAATATATATTGCTTATGAACATGGCATAAAATTCTCGAGATTTCAAATTGAGTGTTTTTCTTAAATAAAAATTTACCACTCTTACTATAAAAAAACATGGCATAAAATCCACTTTGGATGCTCATGTAGTACTTGAAAATTTAGGAGGAGATTATTGATAATCGTATAGGTCTTTGGAAATTCTAGGGTGATTCATTGCATTTGTGTTTCATGCCACTCAAACCTTCAAGGTGAGTTTTGCCTTGAATTGCATATATATTATGGTGATATGATCAAATCTTTGTCAAGTATTTTTTTTCTTAATGTTATAAAGAATGGAAGAGTTGACAATAATTATATGTTGGTGGATTTGGGTTACTCCATGCATCCACAAAAGATATTTCTGTAAATGATGGAACTTAAAGGTATTGAAATGTACTTTTTGATGTTTTATTATCCACAAATATAACTCTGGATTTTTGACCAAATAATTCATTAATATCTAAAAGATCTTTTATTCGCAAGCGACTCATAGCTTTTGTTTGGTATATTTGAGCTTGGGGCATATGAATGTAATTTAAGAGAAGACAATGATTATACTAACACGAAATACCTAAAACAGAAGGGAATGCATAGTATTTATATTTTCTAACAAAAAATAGTGTTAGGTTGTAAATAAATTAGGTTTTCAGTAAATACACTATGTTATCTACTCTTCAGCAATGTGTTATAAACTTCTCATTCTTTATTGTACAATAAGTACTTGATATTGAAGCTCTGGCAACCTTTCCTCCTTATAATTCATGTATCACCCATTTAAAAGAGTTCTCACTTTCTTCTTATGAGTTATCACTTCACAAGCTATCATTTGGACCATTCCTCAATATAATTTTTTATGTTACTGCTTACTGCAACTACCTAAAGCTATATACTTTATTTTGAAGACCTAGAGAACCAAGCTTCTTTGCTTGTAAACTCTAAGGAAGTATGCACCGAACCCACAACACATACTTCAGGTAAATCACAAGAATATGTAGTTAGTGGGGATTGAACTCTCGACCTTTAAAGTGAGCGTCGCATGTCCTAACTACTGCACTACCTTGGGGTTACCTAAAGCTATATACATTAATACTATTTATTAATCTTCATATTCATCGTCATTCACCATGTAACCTCAGTAAGTGCTTCACTAAATTTTTAGTTACATGATCCTAAGAATTTTTTACTCAAGACTAGGTAACAGGAAGATGGTATGGCTCTTTTTCAAGTTCAGCTACAATCCATGCTTCAAAGACATTTGAGGTATCCATACATTTTGTACTACAACCAGTTGCACTTTATTATTTCATCAACTACATCATTTTAAAATATTTTATAGTCGATCTTTCTATAAAGATTTTTTTTTGTCCGGTTAACTTTCATTTTTTGCCATGGATATTGGAATTACGGCCATGTTTTATGTTTTATACCAGAGTTCTACATAAGTAAAACTTATTGTAAGACAGAATGGAAATATGTGATTGATGATTAATAATGATTGATTTGTATCTACACATTAAGCGAGTATATACCGTATAGTGATGGAAATAGCAAGGCTCTAAAATATCAATGAATAGTATAAATACCTAACGACGATTTGGTTGGTGCATTCTTTATGTTCTACATGCAGGTCCTTATTCCATGAAAGTAGTTACTATAATTTGTCATGCTCTTTGTGTTCATAGTGGAAATGTCCATGGTGAACAAATCCTTGCCTTGATCCTTTATAGAGGCAAATATGGTCAAAAGTGTATGTATAGCTTAAACTTTATACGTGGGTGGATTATGTTTTACAAGCTTAAATTTATATTGATTGTAGGAAATTTATATTAAGAAAATTTACTCAATTAATACACAAAATTTTATGCCAAGAAAGTAGATGTAATTTTTATCAATAGTGAGTTTTATGTATGTATATACCTACATAGGTGTCTCTTAAATTTTATAGATATTACTCACATACTTTTCTGAAAGAACAAAAAATGGAAACCATTATTTGTATATGTGAGTTTTGTCTCACATAGTTATATCATTGTTTTTAATGTTCATTATTATATACCATTAATATCTATATCACATCCATTAATATAAACAACAAGACATTGCTATGGTGTTACGTATTAATTTCAGAATTATTTACATTTTCTGATTACTCGCTCTACTACTATCAGTCTCCAACCCAAAAGATGCTCAATATTATTTTTTCACATGTGAAAAAAAATCCATTTGAAGCTTTTGAAACTACCTTTTTGCCCTTAATTAATTTTTGGAAGGTGTGAAACTGATTTAGGTTTATTTTATAATTTACAAAACATTAGTGGGGTAAGTGGTTGTATGTTCGCTTTCGCTTTATCATTAATTATTATAGGCTAATCCTATTCGATACAGGTTATTCTTAATTTCAAACATGGAATTCAATGGAGCTATAAAAAGAGGGGAAGAAAAAAAAAATTTCGAAGATGAAATTTCTTTATTGCTTGAGGGTTCATACTCATATTTTGGATATGCATTTAAAATTAAGACATGGAAAATGTGGATAAATGTAACTTAACACTAAACCTTGAATCTATTTCCAAATTCATTGCATTTCTTATATTCTTTATCATTTCTACAATTTATTAAATAATAAATCTGTAGTTATTAAAGAAAGATTTTAGTAATCGGTCAATGAAAAAAATGAAATCTATTGAAATCCTTAATTTTGATTTCTCTTTCTGTAGTTTTGTTCTTAATCATAGTAAATTTAAATTTCCTCATCAAGGAAATAGACATTAAACTAAAATACCAAGTACGACTGTAAACATCTTTTAGTAAGGACATCTTTATTTTATGCATATGACTATTATTTCATAATAAATTTGCTCTTGGTTTTCTTTACACACATCCAATGGATGTGCCTAACGTACTGACGCAGCGGCGGAATACAAAAATTGATGATACGATGAACGTAGCAATCGGTGGATTGAGAAATACTGAAATGCCCAAATTCGTTGATCCGAAGATGCCGAATTCTAGCTATCTCTGACACGTTGATCGCGCACGATACCGTGAAGAGAGATCTACAATTCTTCGAGCGTTGATCAAGCGCACTTGATTCCGCGAATTGGCTTCAACGATCGAAGATTCGAGCGCACTCGAATGTCGAAGGTGGAGATAGGAGATACACTCAACTACCGATTTTAATTGAAAGCACAAAGCTAACAAACGAAATTTTATTTCAAAATCAACAACCTTTACAATGACATCACATCCCTATTTATAGGGAAAATACAACACACCCAAACGACATAAGAAAGTTACACAGTACACGACTTAACAGAAAAAAATACAAACAAATGACTTTTCAACAAAACGACCCAACAACAGTTCGACCTAAGCAAGTAACGACCTAAACAAGGATGTCAGCGACCGAGGCAACTTTGGCAGCGACATAAGCAACTTCAGCGACTTAAGCGTCTTCTCGCGACTTAGAATCTTCGCCATCAGCGACATAAGAAACTGCAACGACTTAACAATCTTCGCGACCTAACTTTATCAACGACCTAAGAATTCGCGACTTACTGGAGTTAGGTCGTTGCTCACTGGATTTAGGTCATAGCTCGTTGGAGCATCTCGCGACATACGCTGCTGGAAACAATCGCGACTTACTGGGGCTTCGCGCGTGCGACCTAAGGGAATGAAGACTTGCGACTTAGCTGGGCTTCGCAATTTAGGGCTTCCTTCGCGATTCAGGGAAATGATTTTAGCTCGCGCTGTCGTTCGCGACATAGGGAGAAGGGCGACTCGCGACTTAGGGAAGCTGGAAGCTCGCGTTCGCGACCTAGGGAATCGGGGACCTGCTTCGTCTTCGCGATCAAGGAGCTCGCGACTTAGCAACGAGGTACGCGCTGCATCATCCTCCCCTGGTTGAGAAAAATTCGTCCTCGAATTTAATGTTTCTTCTTTTTTGACACTCTTATCCTCGTGAAATGGAACCAAGTGAAGATGACCCGGCAAACCCAACTTACAAACAATCTCATTAATTCCCTTCACAACTTCCAAACGACCCATCCCTCCAGCATCTAGCTTGTTGTAAGTACCCACAAGAAATCGTTCAACCATCAAGTAGATAGATTCATTGCCACTTTGCGTCTTCATCAAACCCAATACCGAGTCCATACTTACCTCCAACCATAATCTAGTATGTATAGGTAATGACATACAGAATCCTGACTTCGTCGCAGTCTCTTTTGAAATTTGATAATTATGGCTCTTCTGAACAAACCTTTCAACCTCCTTCCTTATTGACGGCCTAAAACAAGAGGTTGCAATCAACTGCATGGTACGATCACAGTCCTCGTGTCTTTCTACATGTAAGTCTTTGATAACTCTTATTCGCCAACTGCAATCAGGAGTATACAATTGCCTTCCTTCGAACAGAAACCCATCAACCAGTCTTCTCAACTCTACCTGCTCTGTCGGACACATATGATTACGTGGCATATACGGTACAATAGCACCGGGCACTTGATCAACATGATGTTGTACATACCTCAGTGGTAGTAATTCCTTGGGCAACTTTGCAGGAACTACATCTTCACATTCATTCACCACTGGCTTAATTTCTTCGATAATTTCAACACGTTCACTGGTTTCATTTTCATTCAACAGGAATGCTTCTACACTATCCCCCACTACTTTAACAAACTCTCTTGTAGATTGTAGATTAGCCGAATCTATTTTTTTCACCAATGAATTACCCCCTTCAGTTCCTGACACACTATCTTCATCCTCATCAAACTTTGCTAGTTGTGATTTTTCAACCTCATGTTCATCAGATTTTGTTGGTTGAAAATCATCAACTTCATCTTTATCAAACTTCGGTGGTTGTGAACAATCGACTTCATCTTCCACATCAACAAATTCCTTCAAAGACAACAAAGTCTTTAGTTCCTCGACTTCCTCCAATTTGTTTTCACTCTGTTGACGCCTTTATGGAACCAAAGTGATTCGTGTATCCTCGAACATAAAACTGTAGCTGTTGGTTCGACCATCATGTTGCACAGCTCTATCATATTGCCATGGTCTCCCCAACAACAGATGGCATACATCCATATCAACCACATCGCACCAAATTTCGTCTTTGTATTTCTTCCCAATGGAAAAATTAACACAAGCTCTTCGATTAACCTTCACTTCCCCTCCTTTCCTCAACCAAGCTAATTTGTAGAGGTTTGGATGCTTCTCTGTTTTCAATGACAACTTCTTTACAGCTTCTGAAGAAATGATATTATCATAGCTTCCTGCATCAATCACAAATTTACAAACCTTTCCCAGAATTGTGCATGTTGACTGGAAAATATTGCTCCTCAACCAACTAGAATCATCTTCTTGCTTTGGCGTTAAACAGGATCTCCTCATCAACAAACTACAACCCTCATCTCCAGACAATAATTCTTCTTTTTCAACTGGTATTGAATTGACACACTCTACCTCCGCATTTTCATTCTCAATCTCTGCAATCATTGCTCGCTTCTTTGGCTTTGTACATTCATTTCTTTTATGGCCCATCTCTTGACAATTAAAGCATTTGAGACTACTATTGACCTTTGCTTTGTTGGCTTCATTCACAATCAGCTTACTGACGACTTTAGAAACATCCGCACTGCTATTAACATCCTTGTTCTGGTTGTTGGAATTCGTAAACACACCACCACCTCTCCTACCTTGCTTCTCCCAAGCTAGAGCTTTTTGATGTGCTTCAGCAACAGTTCTGGGATCAAACATATTCACCATATCTTGAATCTGCATTCTCAACCCTCCAACAAATCTAGCAGTCAACTGTTCCTCCGTCTCCATGATATCATTTCTGGCAATAAGTTGATAAAACTCATCTGCATAATCATTAACCGACTTTGTTCCCTGTCTCAGATTCTGCAAACGTTGATACATAAGAGACTGATAATTATACGACAAGAATGTAGCCTTCATTAACTTCTTCATCTTTTCCCATGTAGCAATCTTTGACTTCCTCATTCTCTCCCGTGTAAGTTTAGTCTGCTGCCACCACGCCATAGCTCTCCCTCTTAATCTCGTAGCAACCAACTTCACTCTTCGATCATCGGGAACTTCTTTGAAGTCAAAAATTTCCTCAACATTTGAAACCCAATCCAAAAATTCCTCCGCTACCATACCACCTTTGAATTCTGGAATTTCAGTCTTCATCCCAGATTCCCACTTGTGATCATACTCCGACTGATTTCTTCCTTGTCCACGTCCTCGTCCATGAACACTACCACCATCATACTCTTCTTCACAATCCGATGTATATCGATGTCGATCCTGACCACCAATATCTCTTCTATCTACATTCCTCCGTTCTCGATCATTCACATTTCTATCACGACTTCGATCATCAACATTTCTATCACAATCTCGATCCATGCTTCTATGATCACTATCAACACTTCTCTCCCGATTGGAATGTGGTGAAACTCTACTTCTCCCATGGCTCGATTCAGGTGAGACCCTTCTCTGATTTTGACTCATCTCCAACATCATTCTCTCTAATTGTCCAATCCCTTCATTAAGCTTCTCATTAAAGTTTTCGTTAATTCTTTGCTCCATCTCATCGGCCTCTTCTCTCCCATACAAAGCATCAATGTTGCGATAACGATTAGCTCTTCTCGGAGGCATGATCACTCTTCAAAAAATTCCAATAAAAACTTCACTTCGATCTAAAAATCTTCAAATCAAAACTACCCACTTGTTGAAAACTTCAAAAATCTCCAAACGAACAAATCTCGATAACCCACTTCTCCAAATGATGTAAATCCCGCACAACTCCAAAAATCTATGCAAACTCCTTGCGTTCTAGCTCTGATACCAAATGACGCAGCGGCGGAATACAAAAATTGATGATACAATGAACGTAGCAATCGGTGGATTGAGAAATACTGAAATGCCCAAATTCGTTGATCCGAAGATGCCGAATTCTAGCTATCTCTGACACGTTGATCGCGCACGATACCGTGAAGAGAGATCTACAATTCTTCGAGCGTTGATCAAGCGCACTTGATTCCGCGAATTGGCTTCAACGATCGAAGATTCGAGCGCACTCGAATGTCGAAGGTGGAGATAGGAGATACACTCAACTACCGATTTTTAATTGAAAGCACAAAGCTAACAAACGAAATTTTATTTCAAAATCAACAACCTTTACAATGACATCACATCCCTATTTATAGGGAAAATACAACACACCCAAACGACATAAGAAAGTTACACAGTACACGACTTAACAGAAAAAAATACAAACAAATGACTTTTCAACAAAACGACCCAACAACAGTTCGACCTAAGCAAGTAACGACCTAAACAAGGATGTCAGCGACCGAGGCAACTTCGGCAGCGACATAAGCAACTTCAGCGACTTAAGCGTCTTCTCACGACTTAGAATCTTCGCCATCAGCGACATAAGAAACTGCAACAACTTAACAATCTTCGCGACCTAACTTTATCAGCGACCTAAGAATTCGCGACTTACTGGAGTTAGGTCGTTGCTCACTGGATTTAGGTCATAGCTCGTTGGAGCATCTCGCGACATACGCTGCTGGAAACAATCGCGACTTACTGGGGCTTCGCGCGCGCGACCTAAGGGAATGAAGACTCGCGACTTAGCTGGGATTCGCAATTTAGGGCTTCCTTTGCGATTCAGGGAAATGATTTTAGCTCGCGCTGTCGTTCGCGACATAGGGAGAAGGGCGACTCGCGACTTAGGGAAGCTAGAAGCTCGCGTTCGCGACCTAGGGAATCGGGGACCTGCTTCGTCTTCGCGATCAAGGAGCTCGCGACTTAGCAACGAGGTACGCGCTGCATCACGTACTAGCATACGTAAAATAACTAAATATATTCTTTTACTTTGTTGATCTATAATTTAGGAACTAAAAGGTAGAAACCAAAAGATAGAAAGAAAATACTTAGTTGATTTGTAAAGCATTCGATAGTTTTAGGCTGCTCAAATGCTAGATAGCTAAAGATAGAACTAAGCTTGTTTTCTTGTTTCTAGACAAAAGAAAAAATAAATACTAAAATTTGCAATTTTCATTCATAAAGTAAGTGCTTAAATCATTGACCAAAAATATGCAAAGGTATTTAATATAGGAGCATGCATAAAAACCACTTCTAGTAAAATTAAATGTAAAACGTAGCATGGCATAAATGAATAAGCAGGCAAAAAACACCGTAGTGCATCACATACCTATAAAGAAACAATTATAAATGCAATGCTCCGATCCATGTATATGGAAACTGGTCAGTCATCAACTGAGTTATTCCTTTGGTAGCTTACTTGATGTATTTTTCAAAATAATTTGGCAATTTCTTTAAGTAATTTCATATATGAATTAGTACGAAGCTAGCCAAAGCCATGGAAGCAGTAGACTGATTTAGTAAACCATTATTTATAGGACTTATATACAACATTGTTACATTGTTAATACTTTGGCAATTGTAATTTATCCATACAGATGTCAAGTAGTACCGTAGTACACTTCATAAACCTTTGGTTTCTAAACTTGTGTAATTAAATATCAAAAAATTTAAAATAGAAATTTGTTCAAGTACATGTTTGCTCTTGGTTCACCATGATTTTGATACTAGCTTGGTACAATTTCGTGTAGTTTTCATTATCCATTAAATCCAAAATCAAGCTTCACAAAGTTTTGAAGTTTAGCCATTTGTTTTCTACCTATGGTTATTTATCATTTAGTTGGTCTATTTTTAGTTTGCTAATACAAGATTATTTCTAACTATTATTGTATATGTCCAACTTTATTCATGCTTCAACAATTATTGCTAATTTAGGAATTAAAAATTTTTGATGCACTTAATCAATTATAGAATTGCGAAATGAATTGTACATGTGCTTATTTTTACTTCTATTAAAATATGATAAATATTGATAAATCTTTTTAAACTTTTGCAGATAATGCTACTACGTGATCCAAACAGAAGATTCTCTATAAGTCATGTTATTACATAGGAGATGAATGTTGATTTGCTGCAATTGGAAGTCGATCATGCAAACACCACAGGTTTCATTTATGTCTTTATGCAATAAAGTTTATTATGGATCCATAGTATTTGATTAAAACACTGTAAATCATTAATATTTTTGGGGTAGGGAGCGTTTGATTAGTTTTTTGAGGGAAATGAGTGATCCTCAATTGGAGAAGATTATTCATGTAATTTTATTCTACATTAAAAAAGAGCTACCAATAAGCCTGACAGGTAGAAATACTCCACCATCTTACAATGAAAAAAGGAAAAAAAACCCACCAACATCCTAAGATTAGATTCGTGTATCCACAAACGTAGATAAAACCCTGGCCAATGTCATATAGCTGGAAGACAAAGAGGTATGCTGAAGATCTTAGTATCAGCATTAAATCATTGGAGCTACACCATAGAGGTTAGTCAAAAGTAGCTTGATGAGTCAAGTGCAGGTAATCGCTCATATTTATTAGCCATCTACAATCCATCTTCATAAGCGGATCATTCTTCCATAATCACTAAAGCTGAGAACACTTTAACAAGAATGTTAGTCCAGCACATATATATGTAAATGAAATGAGGAATATGTACATATATATGTGAAAAATAAAACTATAAACCACAGGAAAAAGGACTAGCTATTGGTCAAGAGTAAAATGTTCGAAGAGATATTTTCATTAGACATATCTATGAGGACATTGCTTGAAGCTATATTATGTCCTCCATTATTTTTTGCAATTTTTGTCTTTAAGATATCAATGCGATTTTTTACTAGTTTAAGAAATTCTAGGATGATCAACTTTTTCAACCCTCAAAAGTCGACACTAATACATCCACAGTATTCACGATCCAAGCATCCGAGTGCCAAGAAGACAAATTATTGGGGTAAAAGAAAAGAAAGACATAACAGAATATCACACCGTGACGAGTAATATATAATATCCAAATGACCTTTACAAATGAAAACTTTAATATTCATAAAACAATCAGAGTCTAACCTATCAGTAGCTTGAACGGTTACAACAGCCTATCCTTGTAATTGCTGATAAATAAAAAACAAGAAAAACAACGAAAAATAAAATAGGTCAAGTCTTAGAAGTATCTAGCTTGTCTCTTGAAGCTCCAGAGCGTCCAAAGCTATCTCTGAAAAAATACTCGGATCTGACCCGAGTTATCAGAAAATAATGCCCGGATCAGTCTAGTAAACTAGTAGGAGAAACTCAAATCATTTGGATTCTTTTATGCTATAAAAACCTTTCAAAAATAAAGGTATTTCATAAGACCATGCCGCACATAAACACGAATGGATTTTTACCTTACGATAACCAACCATTTCAAATAGAAAATCCAGTGATATTATAATAATGTCTAGGGTTTAAAATAAATATATAACATAGCTGAAATGCTTGCATCTCACATTCCAATATATTTGGGCACAACTAAATCTATAAAGGTACGTATTAGAAAATGGATTCCATACAATAATAAGGCACTGGGGTACCACCTACCATAGTACATCTCTAGATAAAATTGTCCGAGGTCACAAACCTTGTGACCCTTACATGACAAGTCTAGCCTACCCCTTCCTTGATAGTAACGAACAAGACATCACCCCGGTTGCTTTACAACCTTTTCCTTGAGAACTCTCATGCATATAACAAATATATAAATCGTGATCTAAAAAGGTGATGACCATACCCTAATGGTAGAAAACCACATAGCCATGTGGCGTATCCTTATTTTAGTCATTCCCAAATGTGAAGCTCGTGAGGTCGCAATTACATTTTCCTCTTAGCAAATCCCTATTGGAATGCTAACACTTCCCTCCAAACAACAATGCAATGCCAGCATTCATCCATACAAGTTATTTAAGATATGAACAAACCCAAGGCACTACTTCTACTACATCCTTTTTATAATTAACCTCAGGATTAGTAACAAGTAGCCCTTGCACCTTAAAAACATCATCTTTGATTCCATCATCTTCAAAATGTCTCTAATTTGAATTCTTATGTCGGTTCAAAGTATTTTTCAAATAATTCATGCTTATCCGATCCCGGTCACTTCGAACCAATAATTGATTGTTTAAAACTGATCAAGATTTGATAGTCGGTTATTAAACTATCAAATAAACAAACAAACCAATTAGTGATTTAATTTCGCATAGAAACCCTGCATGATTAAGCACATAAGCAAACACTAATCCTCCTTAATTAATCCTTTCATATATTAGACAACTTTATTTCTAGTGTAAGTAAATGGATCGTATGGAAATTAGACCAAATATACTTACCCTCGCTTTCTGATTTCAGACTATACAATCCCTCGATTAACAATGAAATCGAACAAGTTAGAAAACTATCCTTGCCTCGACATACATTCTTAATTCTCAAGATAGAAACGAGTTTTCATCCCTTGGAATTTGGTGTTAAGTATGAAAATAATATTTTTCAGATCACCATAAGTTAAAAAGATTAGTTATAAAAATCAAATTCGAATACAGAAATAATACTTCGTATACTCAGCATCAATCTTCGATTTCAAACTTAAACTATCCTTTGGTTAACAATGAAGCTGTTCACATTGGGGTACTACTACCTCTCAAACCTTGACTTAACAACATTCTTAACTCTTAGGATAAAATATAAGTCTATCTACCTCGAAGTTTAATTCGGATATAAGATACATAAATTTTGTATACTATTTATAATAAACCAATTATTATAAATCAAGACTTCCTTTCATCCTTCCTGAAATCATTTACTATAACAAAGATGTTATAGTCCATAATCTCTTCCTTTTTCTCGAAACCATTTATTACAACAAGAGTGTTGTAATCCATGATTCTTCCTCTTTTAAAATACCTTTCTTTTAAAACTTATTTAAGAAAAGTTTAATCCCTCCATATAAATCTTGCTTGAAATCTTTATTTAAACCAAAGTTGATTTGCAAACCAAGATTCCTTTTATAAAAATACTACTTGTTTATTATATCAAATAACCCTTAAAATACTTACATAAATTTCGAGTCTCCTTTAAAACACTTTAAAAAAAGTTTAAGCTTCTTTTCGAAACATGACTTAAAAGCCATCACTTTAAAAGGGAATTCAACTTTGGAAAATAAATAGATATCCTTTAAATAAACCCCTTGTTTAAAATCCCACGTTAAATTCCTTTAAAACTTAAATCCTTTTTAAATGTTCTTCCTTACAATAATTACTCAAATCATATTCAAAACTCTTATCAAAACATCACTTGAAGATCATTGTTAAACTAAAGTTGATTTAGAAGGATAAGATTCCCCTTTATGTAAGAGCGAGCCACTTACTTAGATTACATATAAATCCTTAAAAATCATTTATATCAATACCAAACCTCTTTTAAACACTTTTAAACAAAGTACAAACCTCCATCCAAATCATAAATAAAAAAATCACTTTTAGAAAGAATCTGACTTTGAAAAAGTAAAGGAATTTCTTTAAAATAAACCACTTGTTTTAAATACTCAAAACATATTTAAAAACTCAACTCCTTTTACAATACTTATATAAATTTTATAAAACACTTTTAAAAAGAATTTATGAAATATTTAAAATAGATAACCTCTTTTACTTTACTAAAATCTTGGATTTCCAAAGTTCATCCATAACGACTATTGCTATATGGATCGTAACTTTTCAAACTTTGATTTGAAATCAAATAACCTTTAAACCACATTTCTTTCTATATTTTAAACCAATTAAAAACTATTAGTTGAATATTTAAATTAATTACATATTCACATATTATAGCGGTAAAATTCTGGGCCGTTACAAATTCCTTGAACAATACAATTTTAGCAAGTTTATAGCTTGAGTTTGCAACCCAATTATAAATGAGATTTGCGGTGATGTAAATTAGGATATAGATTGGAGTATTGATATTGTAAAACATTCTTTGGTTCTTTTCGAACCATATATACTAACACGAAATAGTGTAGATAGAGTCATGTAAATTCCTATAGTATTTAGCCCAAATGAATATGAGATTGTTCCAGTAATGTCCACAATTTAGGTTGGTGTTGGCCATGTTAAAGTCGAAAATGTTGAGTGTGATAGAGTTGTTGGCAATTATGTAATTTGTTACATATATCTAACTCGATAACCAATCTTTTTCAAAATAAAAGGTGTTTTATTTCTATTTTAAACTTGATATAATATGTTATATTAATTAAATAATTAAAAGTATATTTAATAAAAAATCCATAAATGGTATATTTTGTGATAGTAGTTACAATGCGTTGTAACCATGAGTTATTTATCACAATAAATAAACATACCATTTTAAATATTTCTAGTCAAGATGTATCGAGACTAGACATCGATGTAGAGACTAGAGTACATAACGTTCTCCAAAAGTTGGGTAGTGTATTAGTCATGATTGTTGAGGGCACCAAGGGGTACCGTACCGATAGTTATTGGATAACTATTGAATGACTCACCCGATAGTTTCCTATTGGTTAATATAACTAAGGTCAAATAGAAAATATCGATGTGACAAAATTGCACGGTTTTCTTGACTTGAGAATACTGTTAATCTTCAATGTGGAAGCTCCACTTTGGTTGTAGTTAAATCGTGACACGACGTCCATCGAATGACTATAGTTGGGTTGAGTGGAAGCATTAGAAGCGAAACACTATCCAAGTGAGGATTCGTCTCCTCAGTGATATGAGGTTAGTATCATGGTCAACTAAAGTCAACTCAGAGTCAAAGTCTTTGGCTAAAGCAGTTCAATTAATAATAATTGTTATTATTGAACCAAGGACTTTGTGTTTGGACCATAGAGTTGGATATGGACGATATTGGATTTTTGCCCATTACCAAATTCAATAAATCCGAAGTGATATAGTTTTGGCGAAAAAAATTGGTGTAAATAATAGACACGACCGGGTAATGCTTAACAAACTAAAATTAGATTTTACCAAAACCAAATAAATGATAAATTTGGTCAAAATGTCACATCACCAACTAAGTAACGTGTAACGTTAATATTCGAATGCTTCGATATTAATCACTGACCAAATTTACACCTAAAGGGTCGCACAACCGAATCATTGAATACTCATTGACCACAATGATTTAATTAATTTATAATTTTATAAATTAACTTAGATTTATGAAATATTAGCTATAAAATTTTATTTTTATTCGATGAATAATATTAATAAATGTGTTTATAATAGTTATAAATATATTAATCAATATACAATAATGATACGTGTTTAAATCATATTCAAGTGCAATATAATTTGTTCGAGCATTAAATGGTTTGAAGCCCATATGAGAGCATCTGTGTTTCGACCATGACATGACCAGTAAGGTGCGGCCATATGATGGCAAGAAAGAGAGGTCTTGATAGACAAGAGGAAAGAATGGGTAAGAGAGAATAGTGGATCTGGATCCTAACTTATCTCTCTACTCTCTCCTCTATAAATAGATCATCACACTTGTTCTTTTTCTAACTTTTGAAAGCCTCCACCCTATCTATTGCTGGCCAAAATTTAGACTTCCATTACCTCCATTTCCAAGCTCAAATCAAATTAAAATAAACACCATTTGATAGTCGGTGGTCAGCAATTCAAGAGATAACACCTTTAGAAATGGAATCTGATTCAGGAGTTTATTTCAACGATCCAAGATGCCGTCCTTTGGCGTTGGTGTAAGGTAATTATTTGATCTATAATTATATACTAAAATTTAGATAATTTATATATCAAATATTGTTTTGTTACTTAAGTGACGGTTCTAGTATATCGATATATTGTCACATTCGGAATAGTTTGTTCATATGCTTATATAATTAAAAAAAAATTAACATATACATGCCTTAATACTTACGACTCAAGATTAAATTTTTTATTTATCTACTTAAATTAATTTAATCAACATTATTTAAATAACCTAAACTTTATAATTTAAATACTAAACATTATACTATAAAATATGTTTTAAAAATTATATATAGAGAGTTTTATATCTGGAATAATTCTTAGCAAAAGACATAAATTTTTAGAATACATATAAATATTATTTAATTCAAATCACTTAAATAAATCTATAAAAAAAATATCATATTATATAATTTAAAATTTATAAAATCATTTTCACACGTAAGAAAATTTCGGCTAGGAAATTTTTTATATATTAATTAAATATTAATATAAATGCCAAAATTTAAATTTGATTTTAAATTACAAAATATATGTATTGAAATATTCAAATGCCCAGATATCATCCAGATTTCTTAATAAAATATTAAAACACAAAATTATAATTTTAAAACATATTTTTTATGTATAATAATATTATTTATTTTCGATCAGAAATTTAAATAAAAAAATTTAATAAAAAAAATTAATTTTTGCCATGAATATTATAATGTAAGTACATATATATATTATATCTATATTTCATTAATATATATTTATCCATATATGTTTATTTATAATTAAACAATTTATAAGAATATATATATATATATATATTAGAAGTACAACCAAATTAATTTTGTTTCTGATTTTACAACAAAGTAATTGATCAAATTTTATAATGTATTATAAAGTTTACTATACACATAATTATATATATATATAATTATGTATATATGTATTATATGTGTGTGTAATAATTTAAAATAAAATATAAATTCATATATATGTATGTATATGTAATATTTTGTATACATAATTAGAGCATAAGGGCATACGTTTAGATGTTATATTTGTATACTAGATGAGCTAGCATGTCTGTTGTAATGAGTTGAAAATTTTAATGATTTTAATAACGTAATTTAACTAAATTTTTCTTGAAATTAAACAATAAGATTTTAGCAATGAAAATTTGATATTTGGTATGCGTCTATTTAAGCATAGCAAGTGGCAGATTTTCATCGGAAAATATGTAAGTTTGTTTGGTTGTGAAATTTCAATTTAAAATTTAAAATCAGTTAATTTGATGGAAATAAAATTTTTTTGAAATCTGAAATATTTTTGCATAAGAAAAATGTAAATCATTTTCTGAGTGAGACGTCATATTTTGTTTCGCCAAATTTGGACTTCTCTAGCCCCGTTTATCTTATTTCCGGCAGTTTAGCAGCATTTTTTTGGCAGCGAATATCGAGTTCCGATAGGTTGGTCATGTCACTCATATCTGTGTACCATTCTATTTGTCTCGTCCTGTTGATCTCCATAGTATATTCATTTGTGTATTTCGGTGTCCGGTGCACGGCGAAATCTGCGAAATGATTAGCCGTAACGGTACCCACTTTGATCCTTTTGGGTTCCCTTTGTCCTTTCATTTATCCACCGGTGAAACCAACAACCATTAGCTTTTAATATATCTCTGAATTTAATTTTGAATTTCCCTATTCCTTTTATTTCAATATTATACGTGTTGATTCGTTTCTCCCCTGGCATTTCTCTCCTCTCCTTTTTCTTTCTTTGTTCTGTGCTCATCTAAAAATATATATATAATAAAGTATATATTTTTTGTTTGCCTGAGAACCTATTATCTTGCTCGTAACTTTCATTGCAGTTTCCCTGCTCATCCCTCGTCCACCCTTCTTCTGACCCACGACCATATCTCTTCCTCACGCAAGCAACTCCAACCACGCCGAACTCCACCACTCCTTTTTCTCTCGCCATTCATCCTTAACTGCCTTAGCAGATCCGCAGGCCATCTTCCATAGCAGTTCATCCTACCACCTCCATTGACAACTCGTCGCCTTTCCCTCCCTCTGATCCACCTACTCTGATTGAACCACCCTCCAACTGTCGTGCCCATCACCCATCCCTTCATCTGCCCACAGACCTTCCTCCTCCAACTAAACACCGCCATCCCCTATAGCCTAGGCTCTGCCTCTCCACCTGACACCCGATTTTTCCACCATAGCTGACAACTCTCTGCCTCCGACCATGCTCCATAGCCACTACCGTAGACCCTCCTCCTTCCTCCCCTGATCGTCTTGCCCACGCCTCACCCGAACGCCATCCAGCAACGCAACCTCATCTACCCACTGCCTCTTCCATTCCAGGCCACACCACCATCCCACGCCGAGCACACTACAGCCTGAACCACATAGATGACTGCCCCTCCAACCTCCCGGCCTTCCTTTTTACAATAGCCCTCTACACCTTGCCGAAATCTCCACAGCCGCCTCTCCAGGCAACATCCATCACCCAACTCGCCATCCCACTTCCATTCCATTCTCCACCTCTCACAGCCCACATCTGACCAGCCAAGACAGCCACCATCACCCCACCTGAGCCGAGCTGACACCCCTAGCACCACTCCAGCAGACAGTAGCAGCCACTTCCATTAGTTCCGAGCAAGAGCAAGAGCAGTTAGGTTTTTCCCCTCCTTGTCGAGCAGTAAGCTCTTGGCCCTTCTCTCCTCTTTTAAAAAAAGGTATATATATCATATCATATATATATATATATTGTGTTTCCATCAACTCATGTTAGCTTCGCTTTTTTATCGAATCCAGTTCGCCTTGCCTTGCTTTTATCATCGCTGTCCGGATTTCAACGGTTATTTGCTTGGCTTTGCCGCTGTCCGGAATTTATTGTAGCGATTTTACTGCTTTGTCGCTGTCACGTTTATCGATCCATGCTTTTCCATGTCCGTCTACATCATGTTATCGTTGTTTCCATAGCCTCGAAAGGTGAGCGATCACTCACGATTAACATTCTTATATTTAGTAAATTTAATTCACATGAAATCACGATTGAAATATGTTGTTAAATTTTGAATTGGTTAGAAATTGAATTGTTAAGTATGATATGTTATTATCTGCATTTGTTAACCTATGTTAATTGACATATGATACCATAGCAAGTTGTATATATATTATATTTTAAATTGTTACTTATGATCCATGCTTGTAATTGATATGTTATGCTATTTTAAATTATTATGCTATTGTTCTCGAACGATACATACCCGAACGATATTATAGATTAGGGAAAATCGTTATGGGTTGAAATGATAAGTCCAAGCGATTTTATTGATTTTGAAATTTTAGGATTGCGGGTTGAAATGATATATACCCATAAATATTAAATTATCGTGGATTGAAATGATAAATATCTGTATCACTTGACCATAGGTTAGAAAACTATATACGGACACCGTTGGTCTATTTTTAAATGATTTCCGAATTTTTGAAAAAGGAAAATATACGTGTTTTTAATAAATATTGATTTTTAAAATATAATACAAGGATTTTTATTTTAATATGTGTGTAAATTTAGATTTTTAAAATTATATGATTTGGAAAATTTAAAATTACAAGTTAAGTTGTGAAAATGTAAATTTTAACATTTTACTTATATTTTACTATTTTTAAAGTATATAAAATAAGATTAAAAATAGATTTAATAATAAGGTTTAATTTAACTTAATTTAATAAAAATTTAATTTAACTATTATATATATATATAATATATTTAAAATTATTTATTTAAAATTTATATTAATATTTTGAAAATATATTTTGTAATAACTTTAATAAATTAAGGTTGGAAAGATAAATTGAAATTGATTTGTAATTAATTTGCTTAAGAATTATATTTAAATCAGAATTGATTTGAAACTTACCGATTTTGAGATTTTGAAAGATATGATTTTATAACTTGATAATTGGATTTTGATTAAAGGTGATTAAATGGATATTTTCAAATTTAAATATAATTGAAATTGAATATTTAATATTGATTTAAATTTGTAATTTGAGATTTTATTTAAATGTTGTTATAAAATGATTAAGTGAATATTTTCAAATTTAAATAAACTTTAAAGTGAATTATGAAATCTAAATGAAATTTATCAAATTGAGTTATTATAAATGTTTGAACATTTGAAAATTTGAAACCTATTGAATTGGAAGTAGTTTAAATTTGTAGTTCAAACCTGGATTTGAAATCGATATAAATTAAAATTGGTTTAATTAAGAATTTGAATTGAACCTTTAACCTTTTTAATTGAAATTGTTGAACTGAATATGATTTAAATTGAAATTTTGAAACTAAAGTTGATTTGAATTGATTTGTGAAATTGGAAGAAACAATCCAAATTTGAAATTGTTTTCGATATAAACTCTTTTAAATACATAAACTATTTTAATATATATTATTTTAAATTTATAAACAATTTTAAATATATTTATTTAATATATAAAATATTTTTAATACATAAACTATTTTAATCTATAACCTATTTTTAAATATAAACTATTTTTTTATGTATAACTATTCCAATTTATAAACTACTTTCAATATTCAAATGTTTAAGTTGGAACTGTTATGATTTTAATTTAATGGATTTACATGGGAATGCTTTGATGTGATGGTTTAACCTATTTTGTAGTTATGATTTTGGAATGAATATTATTTAAAGTGAATAATGATTTCAAAAGTGAATATGATTTCGAAAGTGATATGATTTTGAAATGAATACAATATTTTGATATGAAGTATGAACTGTTTCAAATGAAAATGACCACGGCGTGAAATAAGCGTTTGGTTGTTAAAGAGACCGGGATCAGATATTGTCATACTTTCTGCCAATACTGAAAACCACTTTAACAACTGTGTACGTGGTGGAGAATCCAGAACGAAGTAGGATGGTTTGGCGAACGTCTGTATGAGGTATGAACGCAGGCCTGACTCCCGCGAGTCAGCTTGATATGACTAAAACAAGAGCTATACTGGGCCAAGTGAGGTCGCACCTCTGATCGAGCATGCTTCTTCGATACCATATCTATTATTCATGATTTGATTGGGTGCACCTTTGATTATGGGAGTGTGTCTCGAGATGGGTGGTAGTTGCTGCTATGCGTTACCACCAGCCCGGTTCTGCAAAACGGTAGTATCCTACCCTAGGCATTGCCTCGTGTGCCTTGTCACATGCCTTATCGAGCCCACTACGAGTTTGGTTTGTGTCGTACACTATGGAGTGCTCTCTGATAGGCCTCCAATTTACAGAAGAATTACGGTACTGTATAGACTACGACATTTATATAAAATGTGTTAAGGGGAATATGGGTAACGCCTTAACGCTATTTTGATAGTTTACTTTACTATAGACATTATCTATGTAGCGTATTGTACTATGTATGTAGATAGTTTAACGGATCCTTAAGGGATGGAATCCCAACATCCTTTAAGTTATATCGCATTTCACTTGGACATTTCACTTGAGTTGATTTACTTGCATAAGAATGTTAATCCTGACTCGAGTGTTTTGTGTTTTGCTTTATTCTCGGGTCAGCCTGAGTGTCACAACATTTGAGACTTGCCTTTGGAGCTTGGAGCTTTGCTTGGAGATCTATCTTTATCTATTCAGCTTTTCAGTTATTTCTAGTTGTTTATGTTCAGACTTGTCATTTGCTTTTGTATTGAGACATCTATGTATTGGATTCCTATTGTATTTTGCTTTAGACTCTAATTTTCTATAGTAGCTTCATGAACTATTATTTATCTATTTCTGCTGCTTATTGTTATTTTACTCTATGTTTGTGATTTTGTGATTGATTCATTGTTTTGAACAATTCAAGTCTAACATGTGTGGAATAAATTAACAATCTATTGTTTTGAGCAATTCAAGTCTGACATGTGTGTATTATTGTCGATTTGAATGGTTCGAAATAGCGGGTCGTTACAAGTGGTACCAGAGCTCTGGTTTAGGCAAAACTTAGCATGTGGAGTAAAAACTCATTAGAGATAGGGTAGTAATACCTTAGAATGAGTAAATTAATCATAGAATCATCTTCGTTTGAGCTTGAAATTATTTGTTAGGATCCTCTTTGATTTGGATTTCTTTTGAATTTTGGAGCTTTAACTTTGTTCTAAAATCCATTCTTGTCTTTTCCTATTCGTGTTCTTTTTAATACTGGAGCATCCCATAACTTTATTTCTGTTGATCTCTGTAATAAATTTGAGCATATCTTGCAACCTCAATTGGCAACTTCATCCTTATGTGTGACTAATTCCATCGGCGGTCCCGCCAACCTTTGTATGATTTGTAAAGGGGTGAAACTCCTTTACAACAGGCGTCGATTCACCAAAGATTTCTATGTCCCCGGCTTTGATGCATTTGATATCTTACTTGGAGGTGATTGGTTGAAGCGTTATGATGCAGTTATTTCTTGCAAAGCTCGAACCATTTCTTTAGTAGATGACCATGGTAATTCTCTTGTGATCGAATGTCGATTAACTCAGGATTATGCAGGCAGTTTTATCTTTTCGCTTGATGCTCATCCTAGTGATCTCGACTCCACCCCGATAGTCAGGGATTATCCTGATGTTTTGGTGAAGTCACTTCTCTACCTCCCAAGTGGGAAATAGAATTCCGCATCGATCTTATTCCTGAAGCTCGACCTATTGTCCTTCTCCCAGACGGCAGGGTTGAACAAGCTTAATCTTAGGAATAGATATCATATGCCTTGTATCAATGATATGTTCGATCAGCTCTATGGAGCTAAAGTATTCTCTCAGCTTGATCTTGCTACCGGTTTTCACCATCTTCGTGTAGCTGAGGAGAGCATTCCCAAGACAGCTTTCCGAATAGAGAATAGTTTCTATGAATGGTTAGTCATGCCCTTTAGATTAACCAATGCTCCCGCCTTCTTCATCGATCTCATGAATCATGTTTTCCGCGATGTTCTCTATAAGTTTGTCCTGGTTTTCGTAGATGATATTATCGTCTTTTCTAAGTCAGAGAAGGAGCATGATTTTCATTTGAGCTATGTTCTCCAAACTCTTAGGAGTCATCAACTGAAAGCCAAATTTTCTAAATGCCAATTTTGGAGGGATGAAGTCGATTCCTTGGGCACATTGTTTCTAAAAATGGAGTCTCGGTTGACCCGGTTAAGGTCGCCACGATTAATATAAGTCTATCCATCTTTCCTCTTTTGTACTTTAATTACCTTATCTTCCTTTTGAGCCTTTCTTCTTAGTTAGAATTCTCTTTGATTAGGGTCCCTCTAAATTTGAATCTCTATCCTTGTTCTAAAATCCTATCTTGAATCATCCTATTAGAGAGCGTATTTGTAATTGATTTAAAATGTTTTATATTGTGTTGTTTGAGTTTTTAAGTTTGAATTTTAGGTTTCGATCGATTCGTCTAGCTAACGCTATCGATAGGAATTCCAAAACACTTGAACAGTGCAAACTGACACAATACTGTTTTTGAAATTGGTAAATGAGATAATTTTATGTATGATTATATTTTATATATAAAGGTATAATTTTCTGAAATTAGATATTTAAATGAATTGGTTGTTAGAAATGATAGTACTAGATTATCATTTATTATTTTGTCAACATTCCTAAACCATTAACTATTGCTGTATGTATAAGGAGATGAATTTTTTTAAACATGGTTTATAAATCCGATTTGCAAATGAAATGAATTTAAATTAAGGATTTGAGAATTTAATTTCCGGTGCTTTTAAAAATTTGGTTTTCAAAGTTTGAATATATATATATATATTTTGATAGTATTTTCGAATGGAAATTATTTCCAAAGGATTTTAAAAGAAGTAAGTCAGTACTCTCCTCTTATGTCACTAGAAAATAATTTCGATGATGACCGCAGCATCATCGACATTCATTTTCGAGTCTCAAAGTGGGGAGACCACTTAGTAGCTTTGCTACACATTTGTTTTGGAAAATGAATTTGATTTGAATTTCTTAAGTATGATTTGATGTACAAAATATATATATGTATATATTTATTTCAAAATGGTTTGAAGTGAAATAGAAAATTTAACTCTTAAGTTTTATGTTAAGTGATGGTTTTCAATTATTGAAATGAAGCAAAATTTTTGAATTATTGGAGTATCTAAAAGAGAAATGAAATTTAAACAACTTGAAATGGTTGAACTAGGATAAAATTAATTTGTATAATACTCAATTGCATTCTAAAACATATATAACTTACCTGAAATTCAAAAAGTTAAAATGTTAATGTGAATATGTAAATGAAGGTTATACAAGAGAAAATTAAGTACAAAAATGTTCAAACTAAATTTTTCTTAATAATAATGTTGTAAATAAAAGGTAAATTTGTGTGGTACTCAATTACACTCAGTTACATCAATAAAACTTACCTGAAAAAAGTTTGAATGTAATGAGAACGTGCAATTGAATAGTGTACAATATGAATGTAAGTTATAAGATGTTCAAAAATGAAATTTATATGGTTTTGGATTAATTGTTGTATTTGGTACTATTTATTTCGAATCTATCTTTCCTTTTTGTTGCTTCTATTATCCTATCTCGTTCATTTTCGGGGACGAAAAGTTTTGAGTGGGTGAGATTGTAACGTCCTGAAAGTTTTAATGATTTTAATAACGTAATTTAACTATATTTTTCTTGAAATTAAACAATAAGATTTTAGCTATGAAAATTTGATATTTGGTATGCGTCTATTTAAGCATAGCAAGTGGCAGATTTTCATCGGAAAATATGTAAGTTTATTTTGTTGTGAAATTTCAATTTAAAATTTTAAATCCGTTAATTTGATGGAAATAAAATAATTTTGAAATTTGAAATATTTTTGCATAAGAAAAATGTAAATCATTTTCTGAGTGAGACGTCATTTTTCGTTTCACCAAATTTGGACTGCTCTAGCCCCGTTTATCTTATTTTCGGCAGTTTAGCAATATTTTTTTGGCAGCGAATATCGAGTTTCGATAGGTTGGTCATGTCACTCATATCTGTGTACCATTCTGTTCATCTCGTCGTGCTAATCTATGCAGTATATTCATTTGTGTATTTCGGTGTCCAGTGCATGGCGAAATCTGCGAAACGATTAGCCGTAACGGTACCCACTTTGAGCCTTTTGGCTTCCCTTTGTCCTTTCATTTATCCACCAGTGAAACCAACAGCCATTAGCTTTTAATATATCTCTGAATTTAATTTTGACTTTCCCTATTCCTACTATTTCAATATTATACGTGTTGATTCATTTCTCCCCTGGCATTTCTCTTCGCTCCTTTTTCTTTCTTTGTTCTATGCTCATCTAAAAAAAATATCATAAAGCATATATTTTTTGTTTGCCTGAGAACCTATTATCTTGCTCGTCACTTTCATTGCTGTTTCTCTGCTCATCGCTCGTCCACCCTTATTTTGACCCGCCGCCTTATCTCCTCCACATGCAAGCAGCTCCAACCACGCCGAACTCCACCGCTCCTCTTTCCCCCGCCATTCCTCCCTAATTGCCTAAGAAAATCCGCAGGCCATCTTCCACAGCAGTTTACCCTACCACCTCCACTGACAACTCACCGCCTTTCCCTCCCTATGACTTACCTGCTTTGACCGAACAACGTCCAACTGCCGTGCCCATCACCCATCCCTTCATCCGCCAGCTAAACACCGCCATCCCCTTTAGCCTAGGATCCGCCTCTTCACTTGACACCCGATTTTTCCACCACAGTCGACAACTCTCCGTCTCCGACCATGCTCCATAGCCACTAACGCAGGCCCTCCGCCTTCCTACCCTAATCCTCTTACCCACGCCTCACCCGAACGCCATCCAACAACGCCACCCCATCTACCCACTGCCTCTTCCATTCCAGGCCACACCACCACCCCACGCCGAGCACACTACAGCCTGAACCACATAGCCGACTGCCCCTCCAACCTCCCGGCCTTCCTTTCTACAGCAGCCCTCTGCACCTTGCCGAAACCTCCACAACGGCCTCTCCATGCAACATCCATCACCCAAACCGCCATCCCACTGCCATTCCCTTCTCCGCCTCTCACAGCCCACTCCTGACCAGCCAAGACAGCCGCCATCACCCCACCAGAGCCGAGCTGACACCCCTAGCACTACTCCAGCCGATAGTAGCAGCCACCTCCGACAGTTTCGAGTAAGAGCAGTCAGGTCTTTCCCCTCCTTGTCGAGTAGTAAGCTCTTGGCACTTCTCTCCTTTTCTAAAAACATGGTATATATAGTATATCATATATATTTATTGTGTTTCCATCAACTCATGTTAGCTTTGCTTTGTTCGTCGAATCTAGTTCGCCTTGCGTTGCTTTGATCGTCGTTGTCCAGATTTCAGCAGTTATTTGCTTGGCTTTGCCGCTGTTCGGAATTTCTTGCAGCAATTTTACTGCTTTGTCGCTGTCCCGTTTGTCGATCCATGCTTATCTGTGTGTGTCCGCATCTTGTTATCACTGTTTTCGCAACCTCGAAAGGTGAGCAATCACTCATGATTAATATTCTTATATTTAGTAAATTTAATTCACATGAAATGACGATTGAAATATGTTGTTAAATTTTGAATTGGATAGAAATTTAATTGTTAAGTATGATTTGTTATTATCTGCATTTGTTAACCTATGTTAATTGACATATGACACCATAACACGTTGTATACATATTATATTTTAAATTGTTAGTTATGATCCATGCTCGTAATTGATATGTTATGCTATTTTAAATTATTATGCTATTGTTCTCACACTGCAAGTTCCCTGTTAGTTTAGAAAATCCCTATGGGTTGAAATGATACATACCCGAACAATATTATAGATTAGGGAAAATCGTTATGGGTTGAAATGATAAACCCAAGTGATTTTATTGATTTTGAAATTTTAGGATTGTGGGTTAAAATGATATATACCTGTAAATATTAAATTATTGCGGATTGAAATGATAAATATCTATATCACTTGACCATAGGTTAGAAAACTATATACGGACACCGTTGGTCTATTTTTAAACGATTTTCGAATTTTTGAAAAAGGAAAATATATGTGTTTTTAATAAATATTGATTTTTAAAATATAATATAAGGATTTTTATTTTAATATCTGTGTAAATTTAGATTTTTAAAATTATATGTTGTGGAAATTTTAAAATTATAAGTTAAGTTATGAAAATGTAAATTTTAAGATTTTACATATATTACTATTTTTAAAGTATACAAAATAAGATTTAAAATAAATTTAATAATAAGGTTTAATTTAACTTAATTTAATAAAAATTTAATTTAACTAATATATATATATATAATATGTTTAAAATTATTTATTTAAAATTTATATTAATATTTTGAAAATAGATTTTGTAATAACTTTAATAAATTAAGGTTGGAAAGATAAATTGAAATTGGTTTGTAATTTAATTTGCTTAAGAATTATATTTAAATCAGAATTGTTTTGAAACTTACGAATTTTGAGATTTTGAAAGATATGATTTTATAACTTGATAATTGGATTTTTATTAAAGGTGATTAAATGAATATTTTCAAATTTAAATATAATTGAAATTGAATATTTAATATTGATTTAAATTTATAATATGAGATTTTATTTAAATGTTATTAAAAATGATTAAATGAATAGTTTCAAATTTAAATATAATTTACAGTGAATTTTGAAAAATAAATGAAATTTATCAAATTGAGTTATTATAAATGTTTGAATATTTTAAACTTTGAAACCTATTGAATTGGAAGTGGTTTAAATTTGTAGTTCAAACCTGGATTTGAAATCGATAAAAATTAAAAATGGTTTTAATGAGAATTTGAATTTAAACTTTAACCTTTTTAATTGAAATTGTTGAACTGACATTGATTTAAATTGAATTTTTGGAACTAAAGTTGATTTGAATTGATTTGTGAAATTGGAAGAAACAATTCAAATTTGAAACTGTTTTCGATATAAACTCTTTTAAATATATAAACTATTTTAATATATATTATTTTAAATTTATAAACGATTTTAAATATATATATTTAATATATAAACCATTTTTAATACATAAAATATTTTAATTTATAACCTATTTTTAAATATAAAATATTTTTTATGTATAACTATTCCAATATATAAACTACTTTCAATATTCAACTGTTTAAGTTAGAACTGTTATGATTTTAATTTAATGGATTTAAATGCGAATATTTTGTTATGATGGTTTAACCTATTTTATGGTTATGATTTTGGAATGAATATGATTTAAAGTGAATAATGATTTCGAAAGTGAATATGATTTCTAAAGTGATATGATTTTGAAATGAATATGATATCTTGATATGAAGTATGAACTGTTTGAAATGAAAATGACCACTTTAACAACTGTGCACGTAGTGGAGAATCCAGAATGAAGTAGGATGGTTTGGCGAACGTCTGTATGAGGTATAATCGCAGCCCTGACTCCCGCGAGTTAGCTTGATGTGACTAAAACAGGAGCTATACCTGGGCCAAGTGAGGTCGCACCTCCGATCGAGCATGCTTCTTCGATACCATATCTATTACTTTGTGATTTGATGGGTGCACCTTTGATTATGGGAGTGTGTCTCGAGGTGGGCGGTAGTAGCTGCTATGCGTTACCACCAGCCCGGTTCTGCAAAACAGTAGTATCCTACCCTAGGCATTGCCTCGCGTGCCTTATCGAGCCCACTACGAGTTTGGTTTGTGTCGTACACTATGGAGTGCCCTCTGATAGCCCTCCAGTTTACGAATGAATTATGGTAGTGTATAGACTATGACATTTATGTAAAATGTGTTAAGGGGATATGGGTAACACCTTAATGCTATTTTGATAGTTTACTTTACTATAGACATTATCTATGTAGCGTATTGTACTATGTATGTAGATAGTTTAACGGATCCTTAAGGGATGGAATCGCAACATCGTTTAAGTTATATCGCATTTCACTTGAGTTGATTTACTTGCATAAGAATGTTAATCGTGACTCGAGTGTTTTGTGTTTTACTTTATACTCGGGTCAGCCTCAATGTCATAGCATTTGAGACTCACCTTTGGAGCTTGGAGCTTTGCTTGGAGATCTATCTTTATCTATTCAGCTTTTCAGTAATTTCCAGTTGTTTATGTTCAGACTTGTCATTCGCTTTTGTATTGAGACTTCTATGTATTGGAATCCTGTTGTATTTTGCTTTAGACTCTGATGTTCTGTAGTAGCTTCATGAACTACTATTTATCTATTTCCACTGCTTATTGTTGTATTACTCTATGTCTATGATTATGTGATTGATTTATTTACTGTATATGCTATGTTTTGCCAAATATAAATTAATAATCTATCGTTTTGAGCAATTCAAGTCTGACATGTGTGGATTATTGTCGATTTGAATGGTAATCAAATAGCGGGTCGTTACATCTGTTATGGTGTCAATCCCAGCACTTATACACGGGCATGTTAAATCTTGCATGGATTGCTATATTACACATGCACAGACATATGTGTATATGATACACACACACATATATAATAATATTAATTACATAATATAAAACTATTTATAAATTTAAATAAAATAATGGTTTTATTTAAAAGTAATTTAGAAATGTTCTAAATAAATTAGACTTCATAGGCCCAATAGAGATCCAAAATGGTTACAAAAAATTGAAATTCGCTCGTTTCTTCCATTGTAGGCTGATCCAGTTCCAACAATGATATCAAAGCGAGGTTGGTAGAGGTGTTCATATGGTACATTGTATGTCCCAGGTTCGATCCCTGCAACTAGCATAACAGAGGGTTCTCATATTGTGATCTGTGATGAAGCATTACCTTTTACGCCTACATGTCTTGTGATGGTTGTGATAGTCGAAAAGCAACATGTTGTGACGACCCACCTTTTTGGACGGTTTAAATCGACAATAAACCACATATGTCTAACTCAAACCATTCAAAAAGGAGGATTGTCAATGTGGTAAATAAGAAAATAAGAAGAAAGAAGGAAAAACAAAACGCAGAATCTCCCAGCAGAATGACAAAAATATAATAATCAAATAAACAGTTCATGAAGCTGTTTTATAATATACATTTGATTACACAATTTTTACAACAATCAGAGTACAAACAACGACATACCAATAATGATGCAGCGGAAAATTACTAATCATATAATATACCAAACTCCATCTTCGTCCTCCGGAAATAATTTCTTCAACACTGAAATGCTCAGGCTGACCCAAGCGTAATGAAAAGACAAAACACTCGAGTCAGAACTAAAAGTTCTTATGTAAGTTAAATCAACAACAAGTAAATATGAGTGTAACAGCTTCAGACATGTTTACGGGATTTCACATCTCCTTTCCAGTGTATAACCTGCGTGCAATAACTTAAGAGATGTTACGGGATTTTCCATCTCCTAAGGATCCGTTAAACTATCTATATGTAGTAAAATACACTATATATAGTGTCTATCAGTAAAGTATTAAAATAGAGTTAAGGCGTTACCCATATCCCCCTTAACACATTTTTGTAGGCGTCGTTGTCTATACAGTACTGTAAACTCCACCATAAATTGGTGGGCTATCGGGGAGCACTCCAAAGGTACGATTCAAACCAAAATCATAGTGGGCTCGATAAGGATAATATGACAAGCCACGCGAGGCAATGCCCAGGATAAGATTCTATCGTTTTGCATCTAATTTCATTATATTAACTACAACATTTAATTACATCTAATTTCATTGATCCCCAAATAAAATCCAACACGGATTTAAAAATAAGATAAGAAATGAACAGTTGGTACATTTAAATAATTTGAGCATATTAATACACTTATTGTTTACAAATGAGGAGTATAAATTTACTTATAAATATTAAAACCAATTTCAATTAAATAACATATAATTTCACCAATAATACATCATTTATTTTATTCCTTACTAAACTTACAATTATTTCAATTGACTGAAATTACATTAAAACAGTTGTCAAGTTCATTCAACCAACATTATTAAATTATATTCTAATTTTATTTTTCCATTTATAAATCATAAATTTTAATTTCTGACAATATTAATTTCCAAAATCTCATTTAATTTAATATTTTTAATTACCAAAAATACGGGTCGTTACAATCTCCCACACTTAGAACTTTTTGTCCCCGAAAAGGAACAAGAAGGAATCAAGAAATTTGATATATTTTGTTCAAAATTATCAATTTACAAACAATTAAACTTACATATTTAAGTTTAATAAAAACTTGAAAACGACGCAACTTTTTATGAAAATTTTTCTATGTCTTAAATTTACGAATTTTTTTTCCGGCAGAGTCTCCTTTGCGCAGTTAGGTCCGAAAAAAATAATAATATCAATAATTACAATTAATATATCATATTTCAATAATAAACATCCCAAACCATGGGTAAAACAATAAATAACTTTCTCAAAACCGTAATCCGAAAACTTACCTATTTGTTGGGCAAACAAACTTTATTTATGATACCAAAAGCAAATGTTATTGCTTCCATAAACCTGTATTTTACTTACATAATCCAAAAGAGTTAAAACCATGTAAAAGAATAATATATTATTTGTTTCAATTAATAGTGCAAGAAACATATAATATATAATAATCATATGCAAACAAAAGTAGTACAACCAATATATGAAATAAAAGAATCAATCGCACATCCATAGCAACCAAAACTAATGGTTTGTTCAGGTTCATAAACTTCCCATTGTACAAGGGTGATAAATAAACTACCAAGTGTACCTTACGCTCAACAACCTTAGATAATTACTTAATAAATTATTCATACAACCTTGCACAAATAGAAGTATCCTTTCCCAAACTTTCCGCAAGCCAACAACATAGAATTTTAAATATTATTTAATTTTTTTCTATTGGTCTCTTTTTACACATTATTTACTTTCCATTTATTTCCATTCATTCATACAAGGTCATCTTTTATTAATTTACATTCATTACTTACATAATTTATTTCCCATTCAATATTTGAAATCATCGATGAATAACTTCTTAAGGTATTACTTAAGTTTCCTACGGTTTAATTCACATTTATTATTCACTTATATAACTTGATTAATAGTCATTAATGAATCATTATTCAAGTTCATCTAAATTTAATTCACATTTATTCTTTCATATATAGTGTTATTGAATATTAAATCTATTTATGAATCATTTTTGTTACTTAAGCTTTTACTTGTATAATATCTATTACATATTCATAATTAACATTTCAACTTTTTAAACCCTTCTGGTAAGTTTTATATATGTTTTTAGAATGTAATCGAATGTTATACAAATTTATTTTATTAATTTTAGTTAACAAAAATGTTCAATAGTTTACATCTTCTTAATTTTCATTATCTTTTAATTTACAAGTGACAAATCACCAATTTCTTTACAGTTTCGTTAAGCACTTAGCTTCTATTTTCTTATTTCTCATTTTAGAAGTTTTCAACTATTAAAATAGTCAAGATTCCATTTCGTTACAATAATTGAAATCCCTAATTTATAGAAACTTAAGAACAAAATACCAGGTTCCATTTCAAATCACCTTGAAATAATATATATATATATAAATTCATATCTTTTATATATATCAAAACATATCTAGAAATTTAAAATTAAAATTTGTTTCACCAAAACAACTTTGTAGCACAACTAATATAGTGGTCTTCCCACTTTGAAACTCGAAAATGAACGTCGATGATGTCGCGATCATCACCGAAATTATTTTCCAACGACAGAAAAGGGGAGTACAGAATTTGTTTTCTTTCAAAAATTCTTTGAAAACATTTCTTTCAAGTGCATTTTGAAAACATTTTGAAGACATTTCTATTTGCAAAAACTTCCAAATAATACTAATATTATTTTCTCAAATCTTTGTTAACCAAATTCAATACATCGGAATTTAAATTCTCAAATTTTCAATTTATTTATTTATTTGTAAATATTAATTAATACCATATTTATAAAATACACTTCTTATAACATACAATAGTCAACAGTTTTAAGAACTTTGGCCAACCAAACAACAATTGATAATAATCAAAAATTATCATTTCCTAATAAATAACACATCAAAAATAATAATGTCAATTTATAAAAAACTATATATATATTTATATATACAAAATATAATACTATGTAAATTTATTTCATTTACCTATTTCGAAAATAATATTGTGTCTGTTTACCATGTTCAAGTGTTTAGAAACCCCTATCGATGCTATAGTGTCCTATATACCGACCAGAATTTATAAATACTCAACAGAACAAATTAACACAATGCAAAACATTTTTATATAACACTAAAAAATACGCTCCCTCGTATATATACACTCAAACTCATTCTAGGGTATTAATAACCCTATCTCTAATGAGTTAACCCCAACAGGCTAAGGTATCTCTAAACCTAAGCTCTGGTACCAACTGTGATGACCTACCTTTTTGGACGGTTTAAATTGACAACAAACCACACATGTCTATCTCAAACCATTTAAAAGGGATGATTGTCAATGGGGTAAATAAGAAAATAAGTGAAAAGAAGGAAAAACAAAACACAGAATCTCACAGCGGAATAACAACATATAATAATCAAATAAACAGTTCACGAAGCTGTTTTATAATATACATTTGATTACACAATTTTTACAACAATTAGAGTACAAACAACGACATACCAATAATGATGCAGCGGAAAATTACTAATAATATAATATACCAAACTCCGTCTTCGTCCTCCGAAAATAATTTCTTCAATATTGAAATGCTCAGGCTGACCCGAGCATAATGAAAAGACAAAACACTCGAGTGAGAACTAAAAGTTCTTATGTAAGTTAAATCAACAACAAGTAAATATGAGTGTAATACCTTCAATGTTTACGGGATTTCACATCTCCTATCCAGTGTATAACGTGCGTGCAATAACTTAAGAGATGTTACAGGATTTTCCATCTCCTAAGGATCTGTTAAACTATCTATATGTAGTAAAATACGCTATATATATGGTGTCCATCAGTAAAGTAAAGTATTAAAATAGCGTTAAGGCGTTACCCATATCCCCCTTAATACATTTTTATAGGCATCGTAGTCTATACAGTACTGGAAACTCCACCATGAACTGGTGGGCTATCAGGGAGCACACCATAGGTACGACACAAACCAAAATCATAGTGGGCTCGATAAGGATAATATGACAAGGTATGCGAGGCAATACCCATGGTAGGACTCTACCGTTTTGCACTCCCGGACTGGTGGTAACGTGTAGAAGCCACTACCGCCCACCTTGAAACAACACTCCTATAATCGCGTGTGGCCACCAACCAATCACAAAGTAACAGATATGGTTTTGAAGAAGCGTGTTCGATCGGGGGAGCGACCCCACTTGGCTCGGTATAGCTCCTATTTTAGTCATTTTATTTATGATTCGAAAGTCAAGGCTATCCATCATCGTTCTCTTTCTTCAAATCCATCAAACCCTACAATTCAACCTCTACATTCTGGATAACCTCCACCACATACACAGTTGTTAAAGTGGTTCCAATATTGATAGAGAGTATGCCAATAAGAGGATCCGGTCACTTTAACAACCAAACGTCATTTTTCACACCGGTTGGTTCTTTTACATTTCAAAACCAATTCATATTTGATATCAAAATATCATATTCAATTCAAAATATCCTTCATTTAAAAAATACCATATTTACTTAAAATATGTCATTTCCACTTAAAAATATCATTTCAAATTCCAACTTAAGTTATAACCTCATTTAACCACACTTGCCTTTAGAAATTTTAGAAAATAGTTTGAATAGTTATAAATAGTTTAAGGATTTAAAACAGTTTAATATAAAATGGTTTGACTATTGAAAATAGTTTATATAGTAAAATAGTTTGGAAAATCTAAATAATTTTAATATTAAAAAGACAGAATTTAAACAGTTTATATGAAAAATAATTTATTTTGAAAATAATATCAAATCAAACTGTTACTTTTCCATTTCAACAATATGGACCCATGTCCAATTTCAAATCAATTGTTCAATTTTCAAAATTAAAGTCATATATCAATTACAAATTTCACATTTCCAATTCAATTCTTTAAAACAATTTCCTTTTTACCAATTTCAGTTTCAACGTTTCAAAGCTTGAATTAGAAAATAGTTCAATTCATATAAATCCAAATTTTATTCCTTTAAAATAATATCATTTAACCAAAATCTAAATTTCAAGATTTTTAAAATCATTTAATTTAACCAATCCGGTGTCCGTATATAATTTTCTACCTTATGGCCAAGTGATCAGTTATTTCAATTTTAATTATAGGGATGGATATATATCATTTCAATCCAAATCAAAGTGTCATAGGTATATATCATTTCAACCTATTTCTTAATTTATTCGAAATAATTCAAATTACAGTTTATGTGCTTTCAATTAAGGGGCTTTGCACTGAAGGTCCCTACTTTTAATGTTGTCGTAAGAAAAAGTCCCTATGATAATGAGTATTTAAATTAAGTCCCTGTTTTTTCTAAATTAGAAAGCGCAAACTATCTTGCGCTTTTCTTATAAAAAGTGCAAGTTAACTTGCGCTTTTCAAAAATTTAATTTTTTCGAAATTTTTAAAATTTTCAAAAAAATTCCAAAATGAAAAAGCGCAAACTAGCTTGCACTTTTCTGATAAAAAGTGCAAGTTATCTTGCGCTTTTCAAAAATTTCAAAATTTCCGAAAATTTTAAAAATTTAAAAGTTAGAAAGCACAAACTAGCTCGAACTTGTATTTTTCAAAAATTTAAAAAAAATTCAAAATAAAAGCGCAAACTAGCTTTTTTTCCTGATAGAAAGCGCCAATTAATTTACGCTCTTCAAAATTTTCAAAAGTTCTAAAATTTTCAAAATAAAAAAAAAATAAAAGTCTAAAAGTTGCAAGTTAGCTTGCATTTTCTGCCAGAAAAATACAAAGCACCTTGCGTTTTCTATTTTTCAGAAAATAGGGACTAAATTTACATATTCATATCTACAGGGACTTTTCTTATAATAGCATGAAAAATAGGGACCTACAACTCGTTTCTTGTTCAATTAATATGCAAGGTAATGGTCGGGATACATATAAATAAATAAACACCCAATCATCCAAAATGTCGACAAATAGACATCCAGTCAACATCCAAATCAGCAAATCAATCACAACAATTAACTGGTTATCAATATCAGGTATTTAACTAGCAATTCAATTAAATATTAATATAAATGTCAAGTTAATTGTGACGCCCCACCTCTATGCTCATAATAACAAAGAGTATTAAAAGAAATACTGTCTATTATTACGAAGAATAAGGCTGGATAGGAGCGACCATCCGTAGTTGGCCTTACACTAATATTGGTTATCTCGATTGGAGTGGTATATACTTTTTATTTTTCATCTATTATTTATTTACTCCCATCGACACACCCAATTATCAGTATAAAACAAACTACGATAGTTCATAATGGTTTAGGACATTAGATATAACAATAACACAGATAATATAAATGCGGAACATAGATTAACAAAAATCTCATATATATATAACTGATGTCAGTTACAATATATTTGACACGATACATATGATACAACTACAACTGTCGACTCTAGAAGTTATATATACAAGTACATTATCAACTAATATACATGAATACATATCGTTCTATACAATGACACGACTACTACAAAATAACAGAGACAACTTCAAAAGATGTGAAAAGTCTTCATATCCTGAACATCAACTCAAAGAAGAAAATCTACAACCTGAAATAACTCGGGTCTGACCCGAGTATTACATTCAAAAGAAAATAATACCCAGGTCAGTCTAATTCAAACCAGTTTATTAGTGCATATAGGCAGTAATAATTTAAATAGACGACAGTCAAAATAATTCCCGTCTATCCGATTCTTTAAACAAAGAAACCGGATAACGGTCAATATAACACTTAACAGTGTTTAACAAAAATCAGCAGATTTAAATCATCAACAGAGATAAATAAACAATTTATCAAATCGACTAAATCAATTTAAAGCCATTGAAATTGTCACTTTAAAACCATCAAAACTCGATTGGCTGCCGTACACGCACGCGTGTACGGCCTTGCTAATACAGCATAAAAGATCAATGCATCACGACACAAAAGAAATATTAACTCAAAACTGTCGAGTTTGGGTGGCTGCAGTGCACGCACGCGTGCACTGCCTCGCCACTACAGTCCGTAGAAACTGCAAAGGTCAAACCCAAAAATCGGGTTCAACTCAAGTGTAAGAAAACAAATGCAGCAGTGGATAAGGTTACTCAGTGTAAATGGTATGCAAACTGTCTCAAATGGTCAAGACAACTGTAATGAATGACCAAACTCGATGAAACCCCACTGCAGATGCAGCATGGCCCACCTAAATGCCCACCCAAATAAACTACATGATATACAAGAGTGCAGTGACTACATTAATGAGTATATGCAGAGTCAAGGCCACAATGAAATCACAAACCAAAGGAGTGATACAAACAAAGATAAAATATGTATGCACTGTAAACTGGATAGTGCAACTATCTTACTCACGACCAAAGGCCGTAATACATCTCAACTCGACTGCAGGTGAGTTAGTGAACAACAAAGCCCAAAAGAAACTGGACTAGTAAACAAAACCCAAGTCAGGTGGATAACCAATGCAACAACTCAGGTCAGTGAGTGCTTCATAAATGCAGACCAGATCAGAGTGGCAACAGAGACAACACAACAAGATCAAGTGAATATCCAGCATACACAATGACAACCAAGTGGTATATACATGAAGTGAAGTTGAAACAGAGTCAACTAAATGGAACTGGACATGCAACAACATATTTGATCATAGTGCATACATGAATATCAGATGGTCAAGCTACAACATGAAGTGCTGCTACAAATAAATAGAGACAACTGAAAAGTCTGGGCTACAAGCAGATGCCACCATAACTCAAAACCATCAAAGAGACAACATAGAAGCAACTGAAAACAGTGCAACATACCGTGATGAAGTGGGGATGAAGTAAGAGCTCAAGTGAATCAAGTTCAGATATGCAACTCAATAAAGCAACACTGGAATATGCAGTACAACAGTGAACTCAACTCAAGGCTAAGACCAACATATCAATGCCACAGTATGCTACAGAGAAACTGACCAGAGAGTTGAACTGCAGTGCAACTTAATGAATGAAACAACTTTTCAAAACTGTCACCCCTAATTTTAGCATACATAAACAAGGAAAATATGGGTGCAGTGAGAACTATATTTAACGGCTGTAGCAATAGAAGTCAATAGCAACGTGCAGCTGTAAACAAATACAAGCCTAAGAAATCTGAGGGCCAAGGCTGAAGTAAACAAGTAACTAAAATTCAATATACAGCAATCTCAATCCAAGGCCGAAGTCGAAGAAATCCACTGTGATGAACCAGTCATAAAAAAAAATGCTCAAAAATCAAACTCAACCAAAAGTAAAAATAGCCGAAGCTATAAATTCAAGGAGTCGAACCAACAGAGAAAAATCATCACAAAATCAAAGCTTTGTAAATTTATTCACAAATCGCATACTTATGAGTTCAAATTAGATGTGAGAATTTAAAATTTCTCACCTTTAAATCTGAAACGGTCGCGAAGCGGTTGCGAACAAAGGATGGAAGACGAACGAAGATTGATCGGCGAAGCCCTAGCTATTTAGAGACGACGAGGCCGAATCCCTAACTTGGAGACGAACGGGGGACGAACGAAGCAAAATAGACGAACGCGAAGAAGCCCTAAATTTCCAGATCAGAGGAAGAAAGAAACTCGTGGCCGCCATTTTTTTCGCTCGTTTGATTTTGGCTTAGGGTTCACGAATGGAAGTGAAAAATGGAGGAACGGGTTATCAACCCTTAATAAAAAATCATAGCATCACAAAGCATGGGCCGAGATGATTTTTAAGGCCCACCTAATTCCTTAATCAAATTTATACTAGAGTTTGTAACTGATTAAACACTTAACAATTTTCCAAACAGTAATCGAATAGGAAAGATGACCGTCCAAAGATGATAAATAATTGGTACGCAATACCGGGTTGTTACAGACTCCCCTCCTTAAAGAAATTGCGTCCTCGCAATCCTAAGAGATAAGTGGGAAAGAGGTAACAACCATAAGAACATGGCAATGTCGAATGTATAAACAAAGCAAGTGTCAGCGGGGAAGTATTAGATAAGAAATCAAAAGGTTCGACTGCTTTAATCAAAAGAATCAACATCGTGGGAATCAGGGATCAAAATCATACGACTAACACAAGCAAGAACAATCGAGTTCCAGCAACTAAAAGAGAAGGAAAAACAGAGCAGAAATCCCATACAGAGCACGAATTGAATGTGAGTAAATCAAATTACTCACCTGAATCGCCAGAGAAAAAGACGAAGCTCAAATCTCAAAAATTGCAAATATTCAATCATCAAAAGCGATAATCAAATTTCTCAAATTCAACAAATATTCGATTATCAAAAACGATAATCAAATTTCAAATCAACCAATATTTAATTATCTAAAGCGATAATTAAATCCCAAATCAACAAATATTTAATTATCTCAGGCGATAATTAAATCTAAAATCAACAAATATTTAATTATCTCAGGCGATAATTAAATCTCAAATCAACAAATATTTAATTATCTCAGGCGATAATTAAATCTAAAATCAACAAATATTTAATTATCTCAGGCGATAATTAAATCTCAAATCAACAAATATTTAATTATCAAAAGCGATAATTAAATCTCAAATCAGCAAATATTTAATTATCAAAAGCGATAATTAAATCTCAAATCAGCAAATATTTAATTATCAAAAGCGATAATTAAATCTCAAATCAACAAATATTTAATTATCAAAAGCGATAATTAAATCTCAAATCAACAAATATTTAATTATCTCAGGCGATAATTAAATCTCAAATCAGCAAATATTTAATTATCTAAAGCGATAATTAAATCTCAAATCAGCAAATATTTAATTATCAAAAGCGATAATTAAATCTCAAATCAGCAAATATTTAATTATCAAAAGCGATAATTAAATCTCAAATCAGCAAATATTTAATTATCAAAAGCGATAATTAAATCTCAAACCAGCAAATATTTAATTATCAAAAGCGATAATTAAATCTCAAATCAGCAAATATTTAATTATCAAAAGCGATAATTAAATCTCAAATCAACAAATATTTAATTATCTCAGGCGATAATTAAATCTCAAATCAGCAAATATTTAATTATCTAAAGCGATAATTAAATCTCAAATCAGCAAATATTTAATTATCAAAAGCGATAATTAAATCTCAAATCAGCAAATATTTAATTATCAAAAGCGATAATTAAATCTCAAATCAGCAAATATTTAATTATCAAAAGCGATAATTAAATCTCAAATCAGCAAATATTTAATTATCAAAAGCGATAATTAAATCTCAAATCAACAAATATTTAATTATCTCAGGCGATAATTAAATCTCAAATCATCAAATATTTAATTATCTAAAGCGATAATTAAATCTCAAATCAGCAAATATTTAATTATCAAAAGCGATGATTAAATCTCAAATCAGCAAATATTTAATTATCAAAAGCGATAATTAAATCTCAAATCAGCAAATATTTAATTATCAAAAGCGATAATTAAATCTCAAATCAGCAAATATTTAATTATCAAAAGCGATAATTAAATCTCAAATCAGCAAATATTTAATTATCAAAAGCGATAATTAAATCTCAAATCAGCAAATATTTAATTATCAAAAGCGATAATTAAATCTCAAATCAGCAAATATTTAATTATCAAAAGCGATAATTAAATCTCATATCAACAAATATTTAATTATCTAAAGCGATAATTAAAAACAACAAATATCTGATTATCAAAAACGATAATCAGAACTCATATCAACAGATATCTAATTATCACAAGCGATAATTAGAAACAACAATTATTCGATTATCAAAAACGATAATCAGAACTCATATCAACAAATATCCAATTACCTGCAGATAATTGGAAGCAACAAATATCTAAAAATCAATTAAGAAGACTAGAAAATCAACATAAAAGCTTGGATCGATCCCATCAGATGGCGAGTTTTTAATTCGTCGCACGTGCATCTCAGAGTGGCCGAAGCCTACCAAGTACTCAACATAATTTTGGCGCCCATCAGATTGACCCGAAGGTCCGCAGAGTGACCCGAAGGTCTAGTACTGGTATTTGACCCGAAGGTCCGCAGAGTGGCCCGAAAGCCCAACAAATGACCCGAAGGTCCAACAAATGACCCGAAGGTCCAACATAGTGGCTCGAAAGCACACGAAATCATCAAATATTTCAATTAACGAGTCCGGAATTAACCGAAATAGTAAAAGTGTGGTTCCATACTCCGCACTTTTGCTAAATCGTTTAAATCTCTTCATCGTTTCCTTGAAAGTGCAAAATTGTGTATTTTGTAAAAATACACTTTACATTCTCAAACGGACAAGTCCGGAATTAAGCGAATCAGTAAAAGAAAGGGGTCATAGTCCTCGATTTTGCTGAAACGTTTAAATCACTTCCTCATTCTTTTGAAAGCGCAAATTGTTACAATTTCTGAAAACAATTTTATTTATTTTGTAAAAATAACAATTCACATTCTCAACTGGACAAGTCCGGAGTTAAGCGAAACAGTAAAAGAAAGGGGTCATAATCCTCGATTTTGCTGAATCGTTTAAGTCACTTTCTCATTCTTTTGAAAACACAAACTGTTAAAAATTTATAAAACAAATTTCATTTTTTAAAACGAGTTTCCAATCACGTGATTAAAACAGCAAATCAGTAACAATTTCGATAAGGAAATTGTACTTCTCAAAATACCGTAAAACGGTTACAAATCAGCATTGCGGAATAACCGCTTGAAAATCCACTTTTAAAATTTGACGGTTATGGAAGCCAAAGCGACAGTAGTTTTAAAACGTCAAAATCACATCAAAACAATCTACATCAAAATGTAATGTCAGTGAATTCTCATTCATCAAAATGCCACAAAACACCGTACTTCAAAATATAGCATTGGCGTAAAATTCCGTTGTAAAAATAACGGCAACAAAATACGTTTCATAACCAAGCATCGGTTCAACGTAAAATAAATGCAATAACGTGCAATTTAAATTTTTGCACGTACTACAAAATGAACAAAGAATCATTCAAATGTATCTTCAATGAAGATAATTTAAAACAGCAAAAATCTAATCAATAGATGATTAGTACAAAAGAAAGCCAGCGGAAATTTCAACAAAATCACATATCTGCAATTTCTTCGAATCCTCAATTCGGATTCGAAGTTCTCAAAGAAACAAAATAATTACAGCTATGTAAACAACAAATGAAATTCATATCAATTTCGTATTTTGATTTTTAAATCAAAAAGATTATCAGTTGTACTCAGCGAAGACAGTTTCACTGTTTCCGCTGCGCACTCTGATAAACAAAACACAAATCAATCAAATCATCAGAACTCAATTTCACTATTATTTTCAAATAAAGTTATTTAAAAATTTCATCCAAATTTCAAAACTTTAGTTTTGACTCAAGCACAAATAAAACATCGACCAATAGTTGTAACATATGTTCCTTCCGAGTTAAGTTTTATATTATGTCCATAAACCCCAAGCTCTGATACCAACTGTGACGCCCCACCTCTATGCTCATAATAACAAAGAGTATTAAAAGAAATACTGTCTATTATTACGAAGAATAAGGCTGGATAGGAGCGACCATCCGTAGTTGGCCTTACACTAATATTGGTTATCTCGATTGGAGTGGTATATACTTTTTATTTTTCATCTATTATTTATTTACTCCCATCGACACACCCAATTATCAGTATAAAACAAACTACGATAGTTCATAATGGTTTAGGACATTAGATATAACAATAACACAGATAATATAAATGCGGAACATAGATTAACAAAAATCTCATATATATATAACTGATGTCAGTTACAATATATTTGACACGATACATATGATACAACTACAACTGTCGACTCTAGAAGTTATATATACAAGTACATTATCAACTAATATACATGAATACATATCGTTCTATACAATGACACGACTACTACAAAATAACAGAGACAACTTCAAAAGATGTGAAAAGTCTTCATATCCTGAACAGCAACTCAAAGAAGAAAATCTACAACCTGAAATAACTCGGGTCTGACCCGAGTATTACATTCAAAAGAAAATAATACCCAGGTCAGTCTAATTCAAACCAGTTTATTAGTGCATATAGGCAGTAATAATTTAAATAGACGACAGTCAAAATAATTCCCGTCTATCCGATTCTTTAAACAAAGAAACCGGATAAAGGTCAATATAACACTTAATAGTGTTTAACAAAAATCAGCAGATTTAAATCATCAACAGAGATAAATAAACAATTTATCAAATCGACTAAATCAATTTAAAGCCATTGAAATTGTCACTTTAAAACCAACAAAACTCGATTGGCTGCCATACACGCACGCGTGTACGGCCTTGCTAATACAGCATAAATGATCAATGCATCACGACACAAAAGAAATATTAACTCAAAACTGTCGAGTTTGGGTGGCTGCAGTGCACGCACGCGTGCACTGCCTCGCCACTACAGTCCGTAGAAACTGCAAAGGTCAAACCCAAAAATCGGGTTCAACTCAAGTGTAAGAAAACAAATGCAGCAGTGGATAAGGTTACTCAGTGTAAATGGTATGCAAACTGTCTCAAATGGTCAAGACAACTGTAATGAATGACCAAACTCGATGAAACCCCACTGCAGATGCAGCATGGCCCACCTAAATGCCCACCCAAATAAACTACATGATATACAAGAGTGCAGTGACTACATTAATGAGTATATGCAGAGTCAAGGCCACAATGAAATCACAAACCAAAGGAGTGATACAAACAAAGATAAAATATGTATGCACTGTAAACTGGATAGTGCAACTATCTTACTCACGACCAAAGGCCGTAATACATCTCAACTCGACTGCAGGTGAGTTAGTGAACAACAAAGCCCAAAAGAAACTGGACTAGTAAACAAAACCCAAGTCAGGTGGATAACCAATGCAACAACTCAGGTCAGTGAGTGCTTCATAAATGCAGACCAGATCAGAGTGGCAACAGAGACAACACAACAAGATCAAGTGAATATCCAGCATACACAATGACAACCAAGTGGTATATACATGAAGTGAAGTTGAAACAGAGTCAACTAAATGGAACTGGACATGCAACAACATATTTGATCATAGTGCATACATGAATATCAGATGGTCAAGCTACAACATGAAGTGCTGCTACAAATAAATAGAGACAACTGAAAAGTCTGGGCTACAAGCAGATGCCACCATAACTCAAAACCATCAAAGAGACAACATAGAAGCAACTGAAAACAATGCAACATACAGTGATGAAGTGGGGATGAAGTAAGAGCTCAAGTGAATCAAGTTCAGATATGCAACTCAATAAAGCAACACTGGAATATGCAGTACAACAGTGAACTCAACTCAAGGCTAAGACCAACATATCAATGCCACAGTATGCTACAGAGAAACTGACCAGAGAGTTGAACTGCAGTGCAACTTAATGAATGAAACAACTTTTCAAAACTGTCACCCCTAATTTTAGCATACATAAACAAGGAAAATATGGGTGCAGTGAGAACTATATTTAACGGCTGTAGCAATAGAAGTCAATAGCAATGTGCAGCTGTAAACAAATACTAGCCTAAGAAATCTGAGGGCCAAGGCTGAAGTAAACAAGTAACTAAAATTCAATATACAGCAATCTCAATCCAAGGCCGAAGTCGAAGAAATCCACTGTGATGAACCAGTCATAAAAAAAATGCTCAAAAATCAAACTCAACCAAAAGTAAAAATAGCCGAAGCTATAAATTCAAGGAGTCGAACCAACAGAGAAAAATCATCACAAAATCAAAGCTTTGTAAATTTATTCACAAATCGCATACTTATGAGTTCAAATTAGATGTGAGAATTTAAAATTTCTCACCTTTAAATCTGAAACGGTCGCGAAGCGGTTGCGAACAAAGGATGGAAGACGAACGAAGATTGATCGGCGAAGCCCTAGCTATTTAGAGACGACGAGGCCGAATCCCTAACTTGGAGACGAACGGGGGACGAACGAAGCAAAATAGACGAACGCGAAGAAGCCCTAAATTTCCAGATCAGAGGAAGAAAGAAACTCGTGGCCGCCATTTTTTTCGCTCGTTTGATTTTGGCTTAGGGTTCACGAATGGAAGTGAAAAATGGAGGAACGGGTTATCAACCCTTAATAAAAAATCATAGCATCACAAAGCATGGGCCGAGATGATTTTTAAGGCCCACCTAATTCCTTAATCAAATTTATACTAGAGTTTGTAACTGATTAAACACTTAACAATTTTCCAAACAGCAATCGAATAGGAAAGATGACCGTCCAAAGATGATAAATAATTGGTACGCAATACCGGGTTGTTACATTAATTCAATATAAATTCAAACTAAATTTAAATTACTAAATAATAATCAATAAAATTCTAATCACTTCATATATTTAATTCAACAAACATAAGAAGATTTAGTATTTCGTAAGTGGGTTAAATCACTCACCTTTGATTTTTAGCCCATAAAAATCCAAACAGAAGTGCAAAATCTCAACAGCCTCCAAATTCAACCAAATCAGTTTCATGTTGTCCGGAATTTCGATATGAACCCTACGGAAGAAACCGCGCGTGAATCAGAGTTCGTATGAAAAAGTTATTCATGTTATAAGAAATATTATTAAAATAATAATTGGTACATGTTTAATAAAAAAATAATTTTTTTTAATAATTACGTTTTTCCCAAGATGAGGCTTCAGGCAAAGATGGAAGAACAAACTATGATGAGGGCAGGACGTGTATGAAAAATGAAAAAAATTAAACTCATGTTTCATAAAAAAAGCTTTTGAATTAGCAAAAATGAGAGCTTTTGAATTTGCAAGCTCACGTTAAAATGATTCTCGGAAAGGAAAATTTGAAATGAAGATCTGAACATAGGAAATGAGGTGGTGACAAAAAAAATGAAGGGACAAGTTTAAAACATGAACAATTTTATGATAAGAATGTACCTTCAGCAATGAACAATTTGAACTAAATGAATATGAGGTGTCAGGAGAAACAAAATGTAAATGAAGAATAAAATTACAAATTATTTAATAATATGGAAATGAAGGTGGGGGACAAAAATGAATGTCACTTTATTTTTAAAGCTTCAAGCATTACTAATGCATAAGGAAATATACATAGGAATGGGAAAGTTTGCAAACCAAAGGAAAATGAAACTTTGTATACGCGAATTTTTTTGAAAAACACGGGTGTGTAGCGTGAGACTACACAGCCGATTATATAATAATATAAGTAGGTAGTAATCGATCAACAAGCATGATCGATAGCCAAAAAATAACCATGTTCAGCATACATAGAGAAAATTACATAGTAACCTACAATAGACAGGTAGATTAAGCAAAAGTATCTAGTATCAGACCCAGTACAGGCAAGGCCAACGGAGAGCAGGGAGAGACTTCCCACTCAGTATCCAGTCAGTCGTCATTGCCATTATCGTTGGGAGGGAGGCGCATAGTGAAAGGCAACCTACGATCCGATCCTGTCCAGAGCGAAAATAAGTAAGAGATTTTGTTACAGATTCCATCAACCGTGCATTTGGGTTTTTTGAAAACATAAGCATTTCTTTCTTTCCAGATGCACCAACTATAAATGGCGACAAGGGAGTCAAGTTCTCTATCAGGAGGGTTATATTGCCAGTGGTCAAAGAATGAGTGTAGGACATGGATGTAGCCGACGAGGTTAGCACAAGTCGCAGCCCAAATATAGTAGGAGAAATCACATGTAAAAAAGAGGTGAGGAATAGATTCATCTTGCCTCGAGCAGAAAGCGCAAAGAGGGTCTAGAGGAATATTTCTACGTCGAAGTCTATCTTTGGTATTGATACGAGCGTGGATGAGGCACCATTGGAAGAAAAGGATGCGGGGAGGGAGTCTGCATTTCCATACTCTTGCAAAGCTGAAAGATCTGCCTGGGTGATTGAGGTAAGAGTAGCATAAGGCGACTGAAAAACCTTTCGTAGGAGATAAGGCCCAGGTATAATGGTCTATCGAGGAAGAGAGCTGGAGTGATATGAGCAGGTGTATGGCTGAAGTGAGTTCATTCAGGGTGTTAAGGTCAAAAAGAGTAGAGGGGCACAGGCAGTCGGGGCCAAGAGTAGGGATTTCACCAACAGGTGAGTTATGATGGGATGTGTGGGAAAATAGGGAGGGGAACGAGCGGGCGAGGGGAGTTTGATCGTACCATATATCTAACCAGAACCGACATCTAATTCCATCACCAATAGAAACATGGAATAAAGATTTGACCCGGGGTATGGATTTTAACACGCCAGCCCAGAAGGGGGAATGTTTAAGACGAGGGATAGAGTGAAGTACCAAGTGAGGGTTGGAATGATAGTGAATCTGAAGTATCCATTCTTTCCAGATTAAGTTTCCCGGTGTGGTGATACGCCAAAGCCATTTAGATATGAGAGCTATGTTGAATGAGCCGAGGTTAACTATTCCCAGACCACCATGGTCTTGGTGTAAACAGACAGTCTTCCAGTTGATCAAGCATTTTGCCTGAGTGTCGTTCCAGAGAAAAGATCTTCTAATAACATCAATTCTCTTTATAACCCAATTCAGCAATTTGTGGAATGACATCCAGTAGGAAGGGAGGGCTGACAGCACGGATTTGACTAGGACAAGCCGGCCTGCAGAGGAAAGAGATTTGGCTTTCCATGTTGCAAGCCGAGATTCAATCTTCGAGATAAGCGGGAGCCATTCCTGACGGGTGAGTTTAGTGGGGTGAAGGGGGTTACCAAGGTAGGAGATTGGGAAGTGTTCCAGTTTGCAGTTGAGGAGAGAGGCGGAAGAGGGGCCAATGTGTAGGGAATCGCCAAGCATGATGATGGAGCTCTTGTTAAAGTTGATGGAAAGGCCGGAGATGAGTTCGAAGACATATAAAAGGACTTTAAGGCAATGAATATGTTCCGGTTTAGGGGAAACCAACAAGATGGTGTCATCCGCAAATTGGAGGCTGGAGACCGATAAGTTCGAGTTGGGGAGTTTAATGCCGGCAAGGAGGCTGTTGGAAATTGCAAGCTTAACCATGCGATTAAATACATCAGAAATGAGGACAAAAAGGAGCGGGGATAGAGGGTCGCCTTGTCTTAATCCTCTAGCTGATTTTATGTGCCCCTCCAGCGAGCCATTGATGGAAATTGATGAAAACTTGTACTGAGGATGCACTTGATCCAATTGCACCAAGTATCAGAAAAACCTCTGTACTTCATAAGGTCCAGCAGAAAGTTCCAGTTGACTGAATCAAAAGCTTTGGAGAAGTCGAGTTTGAGTAGGGCTCCTGGGGCGGAAGAGTAGTGACAGTAAGAGATGACTTCCTGAATGGACGGCGGGTGTTTTGTGTGGTACCTAAATCAAGAAGTAGTGGACAGTGGTTGGAGAGGGTGGTGGCCATGCCATTAACGAGAGAGAGGGGGTGGAGGTCGTCCTAGGAAGAGTTGAAAAGGAAACGATCCAATTTTGCTAGGGTTGGCACAGATCTACTGTTTGACCAGGTAAAGAGTCTGTTGCTGATGGGTGGATCGATGAGGGCAGCCGAGTTGATAAAGTCATTAAAGGTATCAGAATCTTGTGAGCCGCTTCCAGAATTTCTTTCTGAGGGAGATCTGGTCGTATCGAAATCTCCACCAATGACCCAAGGACCCGTGATATGGGAGGCAAATTCCAGACAGTTCGACCAAAGGACAGATCTTTCATGGGTATTTTGGGGGCCATGAACATTGGAGAAGAAGTAGAGTATACCCGAGTGAAGATGCCGAAGGATGACATGTAGTGCGGTAGGGTGAGAAATGATTTGATAGAGCGACTATGACGATTCATTCCAAGCGATAATTATACCGCATTTTGATCCAGAAGCATCTATGTGGGCCCAACCAGATAGGTGGGGGCCACCTAATAGCCTAAGATGGGATGGGGACGGGTCCGACACCTTAGATTCTTGGATTAAGAGGATGTCTATTTTTTGTGGGGCTAGAATAAGGTTTATAGCATGACATTTGGAGGGGTCCCCCAAACCCCGAACATTCCAAGGTACTATTTTCATTGGGAAAGGGATAGACGCTCAGATTCAAGTGTTTGCATGGCCGTATAGTGTTCGTCAGATAAGTGTATGCCCATGCAACGTGCCATGTTCTTATTAATTTAAGAATTAGAAGATGAAAAAACAACTGGTTTAAAGAAACTACCCGAGCCTCCAGGAGGAGTGTCTGCACGGCTCAACCTGTTACTGCAGCGGACAAGGGCAGGGGAGAGGGTTGCTAGGTGTTGGGGAGCTGGGGGTAGATCCTGGGTAGGAGGTTGAGCATCCAGTTGGGGGCGGCGCATCTTGGAGGTAAGGGGATTGAAGGTGAAGCGGAATAGAAAGGTCGAGATCGGCATGTGGGTCCCATCGAAGCTCAAGCGGAGGCCCTTCAACCCATCCGAGTGGGCCTACCACTTCCAAAGAGTCATCTTGCATGTTGTGTTAGGGGTCAAAAGGGAGGCTAGGCGGGGACATGGAGGCTTCGAGATTCATTGCATCAAAGCGATCGTCTGAATCAGACTGATCTGAGGGGATGTGGAGGGGTTCGTTGAAGCATTTCCAGTCTCGTTCGAAGTCGGTGCCGAGGATGAGTGTTTCTGGTCTTCGACTGGGGTGTTCGTGTTCCCAACGTTCAACTGTGAGCATGTGATCTAGATTATTCAGTCGAGAGAAAAGAGTGCATGGAGAGACTATTCCATCAAAGAATTGCATTCGAAGATAGAGGTAACGATGATCGAAGAGGGCCCAGTCGCATTCATCAAGGCTCACCGACCTACCAATGGGCCTTAAAGCTTCCCTCACAGCTTCCAGATTGTTGCGCAGGAGCTCAGGAAAACCTTTCACCCTAGCCCACATTGGAGGCCCAAGGTTTGGTTCGGTCGGGGGCAGAAAGTCCATCCAAGGTTGGATTAGGATTAAACCGGAGTTGCCGGCTCTGTAAATTGTTCGGAGCTGCAGTGCCCTTTCGCGAACAATTATGGAGGGACAGTAGACTAGGAAGCGTTTGTCAGAGAGTATCCAAGTCGGCCATTCGTGCATCTGGAGGTGCGATGTCAATGTGATGGAGAGGGTCTCGGTGGTCCAGAAACCGTCAATGATGGTGGCGGTGAAGTATTTTGATGGGTCTTCCATGGGGAATTGTTGAGAAGAGTGTGGTTTTTGGAGAGAGATAGGAGGGGATGGTTGAGTAGTGGAATGGTTTTGCAGTGACATGTTTTGTTTACTAGAAGCTGATGGGTCCCTTTTAGTCTGACCGAAATGATCGTTTTGGGGAGCTGGCATTGTGCGCACTGGAATCGAGGCGTTGCTATTGCTTTTTTTGTTGGGACAAGTCAATTGCGGATGACCATAAAATCCACAGAAAAAGCAGATCTTGAAGTCTCTACAGGCTTTTGCCACGTGGGCAGACCCTGCACACCGAAGACAACGGCCTTTGGATTTCAAAAAATCCAAAGTTGCGCAGGTTGATTTGAAAATTGGAAGGAAACGACGTCTCTTGATCGTTGGCGGGTTTTGGAGCAGGGGAGGGCGGGAGGAGGCCGCCACTTGTGCATAAGTTTTTCTAGTGGTGGAGATGGACTTGGGCCTATCATGGTTATTAAGGTGACAAGCTGGTTTGTTGGGGGCGGTATCAGCAGTGGGAGGGGTAAGTGTGGGCTTGGCCGAAGGCCCTACTCCATGGGGAGACAAAGGAGGCGGGAGCGGATTAGAGGGTGATGGTGGGGATGAGGTTGACGAGGATGATGGGGATGAGGCCAGGATCTGGGGAGGAAGAGGCACAAGATTTGGGAGGAAGGACGAGGAAGCCATGGGTATTGGAATTGATTAGTGTAATTGATTAAAACCCGTGTAATTGATTAAGTGGAAAAAATTAAATACAACCTAAAAGTCTAGGTTCGGGTATTAAACATAAGGAGAAATGAATGGATCAAGTATTAATAATGAGGTAACTATTTTAAAATGTACATGCAACAATTAATAAAAAAAGAAAAGAAGAGACCATGTACATCGCACAACCCTTTGAAATTCAATTTTTGAAACGTAACCAAATTAAATTCATTAACTCAAATAATATTCAAATTTGTACGCATTTAGTTTTTTTTATCTACGCATAATAAATAAAATTATACTTACCTTAGAAATGAAAACGTTCAATTTGGTTTTCCTAAAATGATTTTTTATTTCCATTAAAACACCCTTTCTGTTTAACACAAACATGCGTCTCTTTTATTAAATCTATTAATTGCAATCAACGTTTTCTATCCTTTTAATCGAATATTTCAACTACATTAATTGAAATTACTTACAAAGTTAAATTTTGAATCAAACAACTAAAATGGATGAACAATAGAACAATTGTTTCCTTTGGTCATTTAAACACGTTTATAAATTTGTTGTTTATACATCAGAGTAATCAATAACTTACTTAAATAAATTATTTTCCTATTCCTGTAGTCAATCTGTATGCTAAAACACAGTTCAAATAACATATATTTCTTCCTTTAAATCAATCATTCTATTTTTTTTATTTTAATGAAATTAAACATACATTCACAAATGAAACATTCATTTTATTTGATATAAATGTTCGTTTCACTAAATCAGACTTTCCTTATATTTTCACAAAACATAAGCCACGTTTAATTACACCTATTAATTTACTATTTAGTGTCCTCTCTCCTATTAATTGAAATGATTCGATTACATTAATTTCGATTGTTTACAAAGGTGAATTTCAAAATGGACTAAATAAATGTAATGACAAATGGAACAATTATTACATGTCTAATAGTAATTTAAACATATTCATACATACAAACAGGAGTTATACATTTCTTACTAAATAATAGTTCCTCATCCCTATAATTAATCTGTAAGCTAAAATACTTTTCAAACAAATAAACATATGTTTACACCTTTACTAGACTTATTCATTTTATTCTTTATTAAATTAACACTTATTCATAATAATTGATTTAAAAGTCTTTTATATTAAATCAACAATTCCTTATGTAATCTATTAATATAAGTTTCCATTTTATTTCACTCAAACTCTACAGTTAACATCTTTCCTTATATTAACTGCAACATTTAATTACATCTAATTTCATTGATTCCCAAATAAAATCCAACATGGATTTAAAAATAAGATGAGAAATGAACAGTTGGTACATTTAAATAATTTGAACATATTAATACAATTATTGTTTACAAATAAGGAGTATAAATTTACTTACAAATGTTAAAAACCAATTTCAATTAAATAACATATAATTTCACCATTAATACATCATTTATTTTATTCCTTACAAAACTTACAATTATTTCAATTGACTGAAATTACATTAAAACAGTTGTCATGTTCATTCAATCAACATTATTAAATTATATTCTAATAATTTTTTTTCATTTATAAATCATAAATTTTAATTTATGACAATATTAATTTCCAAAATCTCATTTAATTTAATATTTTTAATTATCAGAAATACGGGTCGTTACACATGTAAAACTTGCTTGTGGGTTACTTAGTTGTGTCACACCAATGGAGTTTAGGTTAAAGCAACAATAGTATCGGCGCCCAATAGCATATACAGTCTAAATTAGTCATGTTAGGTTTAACCAATAAAGCTCACAACGCAGTTAGTAGGGTGTCTAAGAAAGGTAGTATCGAAGGATTAGGTTTGGGTAATCAAGTACTCTGCCCTACCTGGCTACCGGCCTAGCCCGAATAGGTATGTAAGCCCAAAAGTCATCCTTAATAGAAAATGCCCAATTTGAATTGAGCTTTGGGCTAGATTTCAAAATTGTTTGAAAATTTAAAATATAAGATTTTAGATTTAAAAGCTAAATTTAATATTATATATATATTATAAAAGTTATTGTATAATAATAAATTCAAAATGTATGAAAATAATATAAATTAAATTTTAAATTAAATTTTATCAATAGGATTAAAAAAAGAATTAAATGGATTAATTAAATGAGTTAATTAATAAAAGTATATACACATTTATTATATATTTTGGTATATGTTATGATATTTTAAAATGTTTAAGAAATCATAAATATATATGTTTGTATATAAAATTATTTTTCAAAATTAATATAATTTAATTAAAATTTTTTAATTAATTAAATTAAAATACATACATACATATATGATATATATAATACTATAATGGTTATAATATTTATATTCAATATAAAGGTTATATTGGATTAATATAAATTAAATAAAATGTTAATTAATTAAAATTAATTAAATAAGATTTAATTAATATAAAAGTATACATAACATTATATAAGTAATTTAAAATATAAAAGTTATATAATAATAAAATTATATAACATAAATGTATAAACTAAAAGTGGAACAGAAAGAAACCCAACTAGACTTAAGGGATAAATACATAAGTGTAGTACGTATACCGTGATTTATAATGTGTTCGACACTTGAGCTACAAGGATATTTCATAAGAAATACATTATTCCATAAGTCGATATCACTTAGTTAAATATATTAAGATTATGAATCTTTATTATAAAGTTGTCCTCTACCATATATATGTATATATTAATAGTTTACTTTCCTTAGCTGTTGAGCTTTCCTCAAGCTAGGGATGTTATGTGTAGTAGTATTAATATATAGACTAGACGAGATAAGATACTTTTATGTATTTGTTGAGCTTTCCTCAAGACATGTAAATTATACTTAGGCCATCGTGAAATGGTGGGTATGAGTGGATAATCTGTCTTTATTTGTTGAGCGTTCCTCAAGGTAAAGATGAGATTAGAATAAGGATCTGAAGGTTAAGAGTTGTATGTGATATAAAGGATAAGGAGTTATCCATTGTATATGGGAGTATGATTGTTGATGTAACAACTCAAGATTTTCGACCCTCAAAAATCGGCAAAAATACATCCACTGTATTGCGTGCCGAGTAATTGAATGCCGAAAAACCCAATTGTTAGGTGAAAAGAAGGAAGAAGGAAGAAGAGAAAAAGAAACAACAACATAGAATCTCATAGTGGAACGAATAATCTATAATATACAACAAATCTTTAAACAAAAACAAATTGTAATATATGTATATACATACATCAATCAAAGTATACTAACATATTTCAGCCCGGACAATTATAACAACCTATCCTTACAATTGCTGATAAATATAATATTGAATACAGTGGAAAAATAACCATGTACGTTAATACATTTCTAGGCCTCCAGCTCGTCTCCTGAAGCTCCAAAGCATCCAAATTAAACATGTAATATGCTCGGTCTGACCCGAGCATTATAATAAAATAACACACAAGTCAGTCTGGTAAACCAGTGTGTGAACACACACCTCAATTGAATTTTAACGTTTCAAAAATCTTTTAAAAATAAAGGTATCTCGTAAGACCACGCCACACATATACACCGAGGGTTTTTTACCTTACGATAACCAAACTAGTTCCTATAGAAAATCCAATGATATTATAATAATGTCTAGGGATCAAAGTAAAATATGAATATAGCTGAAATGCTTGCATCTCACGTTCCAGCATAGTTGAGCACAATTAAGTCCGTACAGCGCTTATTGGAGAATGGATTCCATACAATGACTGGGCTACTAGGGTACTGCCCATCATGGTGCATCTTTAGATAAAATAACACCAAGTCAAACCTATCGATCCCTGCCAACATAGAACCGGCCTACCCCTTACCGAATAGTACCGAATATGATCACCACTTCGTTAATGGGCCCAGAAGCATACAAATGAGAGATAATATCGACTCTAGATAGGGATGACCATACCCTACTTGGGAGTGACCTACTTATCCCTGCTACATCTTCCCTGTTTTAGTCATTCCCGGTTGACGAGGCTTGAGGCTACGTTTTACCATTTATATAGCACTTCCCACTTGGAATGCTAACACTGCTCTCTACGCAACAATGCAATGCCAGCATTCATCCATACAAGTTCGTTCTGGGACTGATGAGACCGTTGAGAACTCCATCTTCAAATTCCATCTCTTTAAGATGTCTTCACTTCGAAATGCTTTAGTTGGATCAAAGTGGTTTTCGGGCAACATATCTGATCCTGGTCTCTCCGAGACAACATTCGAGAATTTCCGGTGAACTCAACCCTGAATCTTTAAGAAATAAACAGTCAAAGATAAGAGCGGAGATCACCTCCTAACTGTTAGTGGACAGATTTCCTTATCATTATCCTAGGAGAACGTAATGAGATTTATATGCACAGTACAACATCATCGGGGATGACTGTTCTATATAACTCACGTGTTTCCCCTAGATGTTTCCAAATTTACGTTTTGGGTCCATATTTGATAGTCGGTTATTTAACTATCAAAAAACACACATACAACTTGGGAATTTATTTCAAAAGGGAAAAACCAACATTGGTTAAGCCCATAAGCAAGCACTAGCTTCCTTAATTAATCTTTTTATTAATTAAATTCACTTTGTAATATTTATATCAAAATACATTTACAAAGATATATTCACAAATCCCTATATCTTCAATACTTAGAAAATATCCATATACTTATCTCAACGGTATAAGTTTATTCACAAAACGGAGGAAGATTTCCTTTTTGCACAATTCCAAAACCATTTATAAATTCCATTATAAATTCCTAAAACCATTTATAAACTTATTTATAATCCTTGAACTATTTATAAATATTTCTAAATCATTTCTCAAGTCATTTATAAACCCTTTATAAATCCGTGCAACTATTTATAAAGCTCTTCTTACAAATCTATAACCCATTTATAAAATTCCTTTATAAATATCTAAAACCATTTGCAAAGCTCTCTTTATATATTGTAAAGAATTTTTCTTTAAGTCTCTAAAATATTTTATAAACACCTCTTATAAAACCCAAGTCTGTTTATAAAAATCTATTTATAAATCTCGAAAACATTTATAAATAAATAACAATCATTTACTTTAAAACACTATTATATAATAGTAAACATTTTAAATAAATAATAATTAACTTCAAAACATCTTAAAAATAATAGTAATTAGTAATTTCAAAACTTTATTAAATAAATAATAATAATTAACCTTTACCATTATTATAAATAATAATATTTAACTTCTAAAACGTTGATAATAAGTCATTATTATTAATTTCAGACCATATTAATAATTTAAGTAATTAACTTTTCAAAACATTAAAATATGGATAAATAACCTTAAAGCAATATTAATACAAATAAATAACTTTTAAACGATATTAAATCTAAATAAATAACTTTTAAAATAATATAAATAATAGTAGGACATTTTAAATCATTTCTAATTAATTCAGAAAAACAGATAAAAAGGTTGGAGTAAATTAGAAATTAAATTCTTTTTAAACAAAATATTTCCAAAACCCAAATTCGGATTTTTAAATCATTTCCTATCTCCAAAAACCAATTCCAACTCAGATAGCAATTTATAGCATTTTAAAATACTGATTTGAGGCCAATAGCTACCCAACATGTAACCAATATCAATATTGATTTTCTATTTCTATAGGGTTTTAGTTTTGAACATATAACAATGTCATAATTAATAGAACCAGCAGTCATATTAAATATCCAATAATTCATATGATGGGAATATTATTGAAAATTAAAATCAACAATGGCAAGGAATCCTGTTGGATCCCTCCAACCTTTCCCTCTGCATTACAAACATTATATAATTATATAATATGGGTCATCCGCTACTAGGTGGGTATATATAAAGGGTCATCCGCTCTAGGGGCGGGAATAAATCCAAACCAACTGATAAAACTTTAAATCATCCAAACATCTAATCAACAATTTTTATTAACTATATAACATACTGGTTAGCCAAAAGGTGAGTTTAACTCACATAAGTTTCCAGTTGTCGCCAAGGCATTCTGGTTTTCGTCTAAATTTCCAATTGTCGATTTAGCATGAAATTTCTACAAGTTTCAATCTCAGCCAAACTGATTCCATAACTAAACTAACAATGCTACGAGCACAATGCGACTGACCGCGTTCGATTTGAACCTAATATCATCAAGTTACTAAAATTATAAGCTATCGATTTTTAAATTTACAATTTAATGCACTAATTACCTTTAAATAAACTAACTACCATTATAAAAACTAATCCTACTTTCTCCCTTACAAAACCATTCCTGCCTATTGCAGTATCACTGTTTCCACCATAGACCGAACGTTGACCGCCACTTGCTTCCTCCTCCATCGACGAAACCCACCAACGACACCACCGATGAACCCCACTCGAAAACTCCACCATCGACCGAACGTGACTACCACCTGGGCCACCAACCCGCCACGCACATGGTGTCGTGACACCCTAGGCTGAGCAGCCTCGCTCTAAATCAAAACCCTAACTATTATACCCAAACCATAATCTTGTCGAGCCCCACACAAACAACTGCCGCTCACTACCCATCAACCCTAAACTAGAATACATACCCTCCCTCCATGAGATTAAAGATCTCGGTTTTCTTATTCTTTTCTTGGATGAGTATTTACTTTGGGTATTGGGTTTGATTATAATTTTTGAAAATGAAGATTTTTGATTTTGCCCATTGGAAATTATTTTTAAGGAAGGAGGAGGTATGGGCTTGAACAGGAAGGGATAGGGTGAGATATGCTAGGGTACACAATATTTAATTCAAAAATATTCATTCAAAGCACTTCAAAATTTCGAACCCCTATGGAGGCATCCCGACCGGCGTTTTATAAGTAATACCCCTATTCCAAACACAATGGAACTAGTCTTGAGACCTAATTCGATCATATACGGTAGATAGCTTTTCAAACCCAATTATATTATATTAATTCTATAATTAATTTCTTAGCATTTCGAGATTGCATGACCAAATGATACGTCTGATCACCATGAAATTCGTCGGCATACTATAATTTTCTATTATGAATCCAATGAAACTGATTTCATCGAAATCTGACACAGTGCCCCGGAATGCTATTTTTATACGTTAATTAAAACGAATTATTATAAAACCAAATTAATCACTTTTAAATCTAAATTAAAAAATTACTATCTTTATTCTTATTTAAATAGAATTCAGATCAACTTTAGAAATCATTTTTATTCACATTATATTCAGGATTTAATTATTTAAACAATTCCAAATATTAAATTCAACAATTTAATTATCAAATAAATCATTATATTTGAAATTCAATTTATTTAACTTATAAATTAACTTTTCAATATTTAAAATCAAATAAATATTCCAATTTCAAATGACAGAAATTTCTGGGTCTTTATAGTTGAGCTTTCCTCAAGATCATAACCCCAAGATATGGAGTTCTAACACACACTTGTGAAGTCAGAAGACTTCTATGTTTCGTCTTAGGGTTTAGAAGAACATAAAAGACTGCTGGGAGCCTTATTAGAAAAATGAAATGGTAAAATTTAACCTTTCTTATGTCGTAAGAGCGTATGCTATGTATAAATAAAATATAATTGATAAAAAGTTTATCAATTAAAATATATAAAGGAACTGAATCAATATTGACAAATAGGAATATAAATACACTTACTAATAATTTTTTGCATCATCCATGCAAGTGCCTAATTATACAACCACTAAATATGTTTGTAACTTGGTCACTTATGAGTTTACTTGGCCGAGACCTATTATCTTTAATGAGTTTCGAACTCTAAAAGCAATACAAGAATATGAATATTTGATCCTTATACAATCACATATAAATATTATATGGTGAATGATCACAATTCATAATGTACAAAACCTCGACGAAATTTGTTCATTGGAATAACAAGTAAACTATAGTGTGAGATTGTGTATTCAATTTTATTAATTATAATGATTTCGTTGTGTTAAATGTAACACTGGACCAAAGGTTGTAGATAAGATCTATGAATTCGATCGCTGAAATGTCAGTTTGATTGGTTTACGTAAAGTGCAATTTACTTGATACCCTTAAAAGTTAAAGATGACCAAATGTACTATTGTAAAGAGTTCGTTATGATATTACAGTAAAGATTTCCTTTGAATGGGTCAACCGTTTAGAAAGGAAATCGAATGTATAAGAGTGGTTGTAACCTAAAGTATAGTTGGGATAAAGAGAGTGAATGGTCACTTCTGCTTCATAAAGAAACATTAGAAACGAGTTCTGTAAAATAATAATTGATATTTAGAATTAGAATGAGAAATATGATTTTATTTATAAATGTCTTTTCACATAGAAAATTGTTTTCTATGATATTTGTTTCTTTGAATTTAAGTTATAGTAAATGAAGATAATAGCCTATATTAAGTGATTAAATGGAGCTTCATATTTCATACGCTATTATATTAATGGTGGAAATAGTGGAAACATACCATATAACACTTATTAGATGTAAAAAATGACAAAATGTATTTTCTTAAAATGTACCAAACTTTATTTCTGAAATAATAACTAATTTTTTAGCGTTGACTGAAATGTAGACTTAGTTTTATTCCTATGACACTATATGAATGTTATAATATTCGTTATAAAATAAAACTACAATAGTGGTATTTGTGATGCATTTGGAAATACAAAAGTATCTAAATTATTTGCACTTGTTTTGGAATTATGGACTAAGCCAAAGTTTGGAGAAATAAATTTTTTGATTATATGATTATTAATCATGTGGTACTAGTGAATTATATCTCAAACATTAAAAGGCAATGCACCCATTTGATGGGAGCGATGAGTTGATTAACTCTTCATATTGATACATACAGATGTATTCAATCGCAACTCTATTAATACCAAAATGGTTCCACATACTTCATTATATTCACCGATGAGTTATCGTCAACAAGGAAATGTGTATTTGATACACATGTAGTACATTTATGATAAGCTCATTGAATATAAATCGAAGGTAAGTAAAATAACATGCAATAGAAAATAAAATTGATTCGATTTGATCGAATAGGTGAGTATATTGGAAAGAGTTCCAAATTTACCTAAACATGAATAAAGATTCAGTCTCAAAAGTCACTCCTTCCTATGATACATAATGATGTATCGATAAGGAGTAATCAAACTTTGTTGGACAAAGTAGGATTAATTGCGAGTGAAGTTGAGTTACCTTTTTAAGGTCGTGTACTTAAGAGTAGTACACATGGTTAAAATTAATTTCATCTAAATAATAGTTTACAAAATCATACAAGACAAGGGTTTATAAGAAACCCCAATATATTCTCGGCCAAGGAGTTGGCATGTTGTGCGAGTTCGAAAGACTACACATAATAATTGTTCATGAATGATCTTGTGTGATTCTCCCCAAAATGAGTTTGGAAACGGCTGTCATTGGATGACCTATTTATGTTTTAAACGCAGGTTCTGTAAACTAAAACTAAATTAGTTTTATATATAAGGCAGTTCATAAAGTGTTTATGAATACCTATTTTGTTGCACTTAGAAACAACTGTTGTTTCAACAAATACCAACTTCGTAGTGAAGTAATTTATTTTAGAAATTATTGGTAGTAAAATGGATTTGGATACGATCCAACGATAAAACTGACTACGAGGGATGAAATGAAATTAACCAAACCAAAATGAACATAATGCATTTGAATGTCTAATAAATATTCTCACATATAGAAGAGAAACTATGAGTTTCTTATCATAGTTTCTTATAAATGTCGAGAATAGATATCCTCAGTTGTCAATTAAACCATCATGAGTATTGACTCTATGATATGGAATGATGCACAAATCTTAAAATGATTGCAAGTGCATTATCAAATAAGATTTTAGTAGTTGTACCTGAAGGGGTACGATCCATCGGCCACAAATGAGTCTTCAATAGCAAGACAAGCGTAATTGAAATATAATGGGCAACATTAACAAGAATAACATCATAAATTTCAATTATTAAAATTAGCATAATAGATCCATTATTTAACGGGCTCAAGTTAATTCAGAGTTACTCACAAAATTATCGCTTGGTATGACTTTGTGTTTGGTACATATGTGATCAAATGGAAAATTCTAAATAATGATTTAGAACAGACTGTTTGCACATAACAACCAAGTGTCTCGAAGTCAGTGGGAGCGATATTGAGTTTGTGGGTTTTAGGATATGATTCAAGGAATGATATGAAAGTACCATTTTATAAGCATCAGAATTGAATAAGTATTTTGATAGAAATATCGAATAGTTTGATTTTCAATCAAAATGCAGAGGAAGCCTATGTCCATAAGACAGAACCACTAAAAGGTACATAGATATTTCTAGACTATAAGTAAACAACATACTACTGATTGTTAATGATATACCTATGTTAAATTTAGTAATAGTTTGTTTGTTCCATACTCGATCTTGGATTTGTAAATTATACCTTTCATATAAGCATAAAGGATATTGGGAGTTTCCCAAACGATATGCAAAGACATCTTATTAAAATGATTAATAAGGAACATGTAAGATGGATTCCTTATGTATTGACAATAAGAATTATCATACATGTTGAATTGTCTAGAATATCATTATTTGCTTATATATTTGATGCATGCGACAAATATCAAATCCGAATTAAGATCACTAAATGGTAGTTTAGAGTGTTCTCGAGTATCTACGAAGTAATAGAGAATTGTTTACAGTAACAAAGAACTCTTTAAGAAGGAGTGTTCAGACTCGAACTATATGAGTGTTTTCGAGTATAATATGTCGATATTAAATTCATGTTCAAACTTTGATTAAGAAGCTTTAAGTTGGAAATGTTCCAAACGTAAAGGTTGTGGCTGATTCAACTAAAGGCTAAATACATCACCTTGAATAACACCGCAATAAAAGCAATGTATACAAATATAAATGCACAAATTTATAACTGAGCTATAAGAGATTCCAAGTATTATACTACATCATTGTTATATGATAACAATGTAATAATAAGAGCTCACTAGAAGTCAAGAAATATACTTCGAATGTTCCACATGATAAAGGTGGTTTATCAACATCGGAGAGAGTTGATTAACATAGTAGTTAATTAAATCAAAATAGCAGATCCATTCACGAAGGGTCTAACTCAATCAGTTCTTATCAAACCGATTGAAGGGATGAGACAAAGATTCCATAATTGAATGCAAATGCAAGTGGGAGATTGATAGAGTTAGGGGTATGCCATAGGGGCAAATATGTAATTTGTTATATATATCTAACTCGATAACCAATCTTGTTCGAAATAAAAGATGTTTTCTTTCTATTATATACTTGATATACTATGTTATATTGATTAATTAATTTAATTAAAAGTATATTTAATAGGAAATCCATAAATGGTATGTATTGTGATTGTAGTTTCAATGTGTTGTAACCATGAGTGATTTATCACAATAAAATAAACATACCATTTTAAATATTTTTAGTCAAGATGTATCTAAATTGGATATCAATGCATCCTTTATGACTAGAGTACATAACGCTCTTCAAATGTTGGATAGCATATTTTTCATGATAGTTGGGGACACCAAGGGGTTACAAACTGATAGTTATCGAATAATTATCGAACGACTGACTTGATAGTTTTCTATTGGTTAATATAACTATGGTCAAGCAGAAAATATCGATATGACAAAATTACACGGTTCTCTTGACTTAAGAATACTATTTATATTTAATGTGGAAGCTTCATTTTGATTATAGTTAAATTATGGCATGACGTCCATCGAACGACTACAGTTGCGTCGAGTGGAAGCATTGGAAGTGAAACATTATTCAAGAGAGGATTCGTCTCCACAGTTATATGGGGTTAGTATCACTGTCAACTGAAGTGATATAGTTTTAACGAAGAGAATTTGTGTAAATAATAGTCACAACCGGATAACACTTAACAAAGTAGAATTGGATTTTACCGAAACAAAATAAGTGATAAATTCGACCAAAATATCACACCATCAGCTAAGTGACATATGAACGTTAATATTCGAATAATTTGATATTAATCGCTGACCAAATTTTTACACCTAAAGAGTTGCGCAACCGAATCATTCAATACTCCTTACCACATGATTTAATTGATTTGTAATTTTTATAAATTAATTAAATTAATTAATATTTATGAAATATTATTTGTATTTATTTTGATTTGATGAATAATATTAATAAATATGTTTATAATAGTTATAAATATATTAATCGATATACCATATCGATATGCGTTTAAATTAGATTTAAATGCAATATAATTTATTCGGACTTTAAATGGGTTTGAACCCCATATGAAAGCTTGTGTGTTTCGACCATGACATGACCAGTAGGGTGAGACCTTATCGTGGCAAGAAGGCTAGGGCCATGTTAGATAAGAGGAAAGAATGGGTAAGAGATAATAGTGGATATGGATCCGAACTTATTTCTCTACTCTCTCCTTTGTTAATAGATCATTACCCTCATCCTTTTTCTGACTTTTGGAAGCCTCCACCTTATCAATTGCTGGCTGAAATTCATCCTCCCCTCACCTCCATTTCCTAGCTCAAATCAAATTAAAATAAACATTGTTCGACTGTCGGTGGTTTGCAATTCGGGAGATAGCACCTTTAAAATTGAAATCTGATTTAGGCCCTTATTTCAACTATTCAAGGTGTGGTCCTTTAGCATTGATGAACGGTAATTATCTGAACTATAATTATATACTTTTATTTAGACAAATTTTAGTTAGATGACGATTTTAGTATATCGGTATATCATCACATTTGGAATGGTTGTTTGTTCATATGCTTAAAGAATTATAAAAAACTTAACATATACATGCCTTAATATTCACGGCTCAAGAATACAATTTTTTTTGATTCATTTAAATTAATCCACTAAACATTATACTATACAAAATATGTTTTAAAATTATACAAAAAAAGTTATACCTAAAATATTTTTTGCAAAAAAATATATTTTTAGTATATAATAAGTATTATTTAAAAATTATTTAATTCAAATCACTTAAATAAATTTATAAAATAAATATATATATCATGAAATATATCTAAATTTTATAAAATCCTTTTCACACCTAATGAACTTTCAGTCGTAAAAAAAAGAAATATATATATATATATATTAATTAAATATTAATATAAATTTTGAAATTAGAATTAAAATTTAAAATTAATTTTCAATTACAAAATATATATATTGAAATATACAAATGCTAAAATATCATCCAGATTTTTTATAAAATATTAAAACACAAAATTATAATTTCGAAAACATAATTTTAATATAAATTATTATTATTTATTTCCGATTGGAAATTTAAACTAAATAAATTTAATTTTTTTGTAAGTATTATTAGGTAAGTGTATATATATATATATTGTACATATAAAAAAAATCAATTTTGTTTTTGGTTTTACAATAAAATAAATGATTAAATTTTATTATATATTTTAAATGTTTTTATATATATTTATGTATATGTGTGTATATATATGTATATGTATATGTATATGTATTTTATAAATTTCATACACAAATAGACATATGTATGTATGTATGTATGTATAGTTGTTTAAAATAAAATATAAATTCATATATATATATATATATGTGTGTGTGTGTGTGTGTGTATATGTATATATATTTGTAATATTTTGTATATATAAGTTAAAGCATATAAGCATACATTTGGATGATATATTTGTATACCAGATGAGCTAACATATCTGTTGTGGTGTAAATCTCATCACTTATACAAGGACATGTTAAACCTTACATGGATTGCTATGTTACACATGCACACACATATATGTGTATATAATACAAATACATATATAATAATACTAATAACATAATATAAAACTATATTATAAATTTAAATAAAATAATGATTTTATTTAAAAGTAATTTAGAAATGTTCTAAACAAATTAGACTTCATAGGCCAATAAAAATCCAAAATGATAAAAAAAATTGAAATTCACCCATTTCTTCCATTGCGGGTTGGCCTAGTCCAACACAGTTTGTTTGGATAATTGCGTTGGTCAGAGGTAGTTGTAATATAAGTGTGTTACATTTTCTATGTCTAAATTGCAGAAGATACATAATTTATCTATCTGTAGATTCTTTTTCTTTAGAAATTCAATTGTGTTTTATTTCTTATGCAGGATTAACCACATGTGCAGCTTAGGTTTAGGGGAAATGTTAACTTTCCAAATGAATCTGAACATATTTTGCTTAGCCCTTGAGAAGTTTAAAAACTTGTTTGCCGAGTTAAGGAGTATATTTTGCTTTCATCCCAACATTAAATTTTAGCATTAGTTTCGTTATCTATGTTATAGAATTCCAGTTCGAAACAAAGTAATACAATTGGGTTATGGAAATGCCATCTAGGGGTAAAGTTCGAAGGGAATTCGTCATGAGTTCTATGGGCCTTAGAAATTAGAGCAATTTTGAAATTAAAAATGTCAAAAAGCTCTTTTTACTCAATACTTAGCGGAATAGCAAAGATCCAGATGTCATGCTGGAAGGATGTGTTGTTACCAGAGTGCACTACATTTTTAATCCCATGGTTAAAAATGTTAGTGTTTTTTAAGATGAATTTCCAAAATGTGAGATATATTATTAGGGTTAAACATGATATAGTGAAGATTATAGGTTGTGTCATAAAATTGGTTTGAAATCATTTCTTTTCAAATGAGTTTATCTTTATTGTTGCTAAATTTTCAAAGCTATTTTCTACCAAAAAAATTTGGATTATGAAGATTTATGATTCCTAACTCCTCATTCATTTTGGATTTGCAGATTGTTTCCCAATTAACTAAATAGTTGAAACTACTAAAGGGCTCCTTACAGCTCCAAAGTAAATTTCTTCTAATTTTATCTAATTTGTCAATGATCATTTTGAAAAGGGGTAGAAGGGCATCCGGTAAATTGGTAGTGCCAATAAGACAGAGTTAATGAGAATGATTCCGCCGGTTCCAAATAAAATCTATAGTTCTGACTATATGATTTTTTTGTTTTTTATTGATTATTATATGCTAGTCTTCATTTTTAAGTTTGGTATGCCTAATCAAAAACCCTAGGTAGTTTATGAGAAACTTCATAGTTTTATAGTTAATGGTATTAGCAACTTGGTTTTCGATGTTGTCGATATTGTTCAAGATCAAAACGGAACTTTTATCAAAATTAATCCTAAGTCCCGAGTAATTCAAAACTATATAAAACAAATTCGAGAGTTGCAATGTAGCAAGGGAGATGGGAGGTAAAGAGCATGGTGTCGTTTGCAAATTGCGGGATCGACATACCGTCACTAGTGATCTCATTACCTACACTATTAGGAACCCTATTTGCGATGGATAACTTAATGAACCTAGCAAATACATCCACCTCTAATGAACAATAAGGGTGACAAAGGATCGCCTTGTTTAATTCTACATTTGGATTGGATTTTGTTTTCTAAAATGCCATTAACTAGGATACTAGAGTTCCCATTTCTGAACAAAGACATTACCCAGCGTATCCCTCTAGGACTAGAACCTCTTGCAAGAAGTAAACCATAAAGGAATACCCAGTCAACAGGGTTAAAATCCTTAGCAAAAAGTAGTTTTAAGTAGGAAAAGGTGATGCTATTCTCACAATAATAATTTATAAATTCTTTAACTACGGCCACCCCATCCGTGATGTCCCAACATTTGATAAAAGTAATTTACTTTATGTCAATTAAATTATTCATTTTAGCACTTAACCTATTAGCTAGGGCCTTTGAAATAATTTTGATCGAGTAGTTTATAAGCGAAATGGGCCTAAAATCCTTGAGTTCTATCGCCCTCACTTTCTTGTGGAGTAGGATTATGGTAGTGAAGTTAATTCTTCCTAATTGTAGGTTGTCATTGTAGAACTCATTAAACATTTGTATTGAATCAAATTTTAGAACACGCCAAAATTTCTTGTAGAACAAAGAGGGAAAACCATCTAGCCTAGTTAATTTATCATTAGGCATACCATTCATGCCCTAAAAGATATCCTCTTTAGAGAAAAGGGAGTCTACTCATTTAAATCGATCCTAGTATTTTCGGGATATATGTCATTCCATCCAAGGTTTTAAATCTTGGATTTCGGTCACGTTTCGTCTCGAAAATTTTAGAGACATGATCTCGTATCAGGGAAGATCTCGGACGAAATGAGTGTATCTCGGGCGTCCATCTTGGATTTACATCTCGGATCATAAAGTTCATTTCGGGAATATCTCGGGGTATATGTTATCTCTAAAATTGATTTGCATGCATAATAATATCTATAATTACTAACTTAAAAATAATAATTTTCACTTGATTTTCTATTTCATTATTTCTACTTTAAATCATCTAATTCCACTTCTAATTGATCTATATTATTTCATGATCCAAAATAAAAAAACACATAAAATTGAATATTTTTATAAATTGAACTTCTCTTACTAAATTCAATCAAATTACATATAGTAAACTTTCCTTAATTCTTTAACAAATCAAACCAACATGAAATCACAATCAAATCTCTACCTAATCGAATTTGTCATCTTCTAGTTTCAAAATCAGTTGGACAATAACAATATTTATCATATTAAAGTATGATAAGAAAATAACATTCAATTATGGATAAGAGGGATAAAGTGAGGGATTTACTCACAAGTTTCTCTTAAGCAATATTAAATTCCCTTTCTTCTTCTCTTTATCGTTAATTAATTTTTCATTCTACAATAAAGTTCTCTTGTCAAATGACAAATAAGACAGAAATATAGTGAATAAGATAGTTATGGCTCATGAAATTTTGGCCTTAAAGTTGAATTTTTGAATCTCATCGAAATGGATGTTCCCCTACTCTAGTGACCCTCCTTATATCAGGATGCAGTTGGATAAATTTGCATACATCCCGAAATTAGTTTTTGTGTAACTAGTTATATCTCGAATTATGTGTATCCGAAGATGATTTGACTTGCGCCATTATTTTTATTGATATCAAAAACCACCATTTCAATTGGTTACATGCATATAAATATTAATTATACTATTTGTTACATAATATTATTTTTCATCAAATTTGAAGTTGTCAAAAAAAATCTTAATATCGGCCGAGATGTTGGAATTTGATCTCGGTTGATATATCGTCCGAGATACCGAGATCTCAGCCGATATATAGAAAATGAGATTTTCCCCAAAATTTTGTGTTTCGTTTCGCTAGAACTTCTCCCCGAGATCTCGGCCAAGATGGCCGAGATTTGAAACGGTGGTTCCATCTAGCTTTAATTCTAAGCCCTCGTCTGGTTTCGAAAATATCTTTGTAGTAGTTGGTGAAATGCATCATTTAGCTCATATTAGTCAAAGACTCCAAATTGTTGATTAATAAGGAGTTAACGGTATTACTACGCTCGCAACCTTTGGATATTTTATGAAAATACTTGGTATTCCCGTCTCCTTAGTCTATCCATTGGATCCTAGGTTGTTGTTTCCACATTATTTCCTCCTGTTAATGACTTTATCAGAGGGATTTAGGATCCTAGCTAAAATATTAGATTAGTTATTTTTTATTTACCCTATTATTGTCATTGAGTTTAGTTATTTTGACTTGGAAACTATGTATTTACTATTAGTATTGTGTTTAGATGATATAAGTACTTATTTTACATTTATGTGGACTTTATTTTGCTGTTGTGTTCAGATAATAAGAATGCTTTTTGTAATGTATTTTGCTTTTTGTACAACATTTACGTAAGCATGTTTTGTTACTTTTATAGTATATTAGCATTAATTGGGGCAGTTGTATACACCTAATAGTTTTATTAAATTGCATTCCCCCTCCTTGAAAAGTGACATGTATTTTGGCCTATAATATTTTCAAAATCAATGGGGACGGTACTATTTGCCTCTAATATTTATACAGTCGTAACCGACGACAACAATTGTAGGGGCAACTATAAATTTTAATCCACCTCCAATAATTATTATGGACATTCCATGCAGATTTTAATCTGCCTTACTTAACTATAGAGGCACTTTAATTTATCTTTTCCCCTCTTATTTATTATAGTAGAGGCAGATGTGTGCGCCTCTAATAGTTTTAGATCAGCAGTGCCTATTTATTTGCATTAACACACCAAAAGGTCAAGTGCTTTAAATTAATTGGAGAATTTTTTTGAAAATTGGACCAAATTACCCGCTACCCTATGCACTTGATCTAATAATAATTTCAAGTGGTAATGTTGAAACAAGAATGGAAATGGAGAAAGTTAATTTGTGACTTTTATTGCATTGGCATGCTTTATAGTCTAAATCAACAGATGATGGATTTGAGGCTTTAATTTAAAGGAAGAAACAAAATGCTTAAGAATTAAATGTGAAGGATGATCCGAACGACGATGTCTTTCAAACCGAGTGGACTTGACACTCGAATGTGTTAACAATGGAGAAGATTCAATAGAGAAAAATGATCATTCATACATACCATCCTTAATATGACATTATAGAAGTAATACCCCTGCAAAGATCCTACATAACAAGAGATGATGATAAGAACTCGATACACATTGTTTGTTCAATAAAACCGAGAAACAAAAATTAAGTTTTTATTTGTACCAGGAACATATAGAACCTTATAAAGAGTGAAGGTACGTGAAAGTGTGTATAAATATTTAAAACTGATGCATAAAATAGATAGACCTTTGGCATTGCCAACCATTACATCACCAGTTTCAAAATAACGCATACAAGTGAAGAGATTACTCAAGTCAGTAATAACAAGATGTGACACTCTACCATCTAGAATCCAACTGAGCTAATTTCACTACCTTCATTAGTCACGACTGAAACGAAAAGAAGAAAATTTATTGCTATAATGCCACTAGAAAGAAATACGGAGAATAAGTAGATAGATAATAGTGAATAATGACTTCTTTTCCATTTAATTTACATGTTTATTTATACACAACTTACATAATTCAAAATTTGAAAATAAACATTTATTATAATCAAAATAAGTACTACTAATTTCACTAATTAATTTAAACTAGCATTAATTCATTAAATTTTGATTGATTATAATTAATAAGGAATGACTCCTATGTCCTTATTCTTAATGTAGTAGAAGAATAAGTCCATGTTATTCTAAGTCCATATATATTCTTTTTCATTGGTTTTTCATTAAAAAAATTGTTTTCATAATACCAAAGATTATGCTTTGCAAAAAAAGGTTATATATAAACATTTTTTAACTTTATTAGACTTTTTTTCCATGTATTACATCATACTCATATAAAGAAACATATTATTCAAAAACAAAGACCTAATTTGCACTAATTATTCAAAGAAACATGTTATTCTAAATCCCTATAATTAATACAGTCCCTACCTCCACCTATTTGCACTAATTATATTTTAAGGAATATTGATAGGATGTATGAACACTTCTAAGATTTAAATAAAAAAATTTAATTCATGTTTAGTCATGTAATGCATTTAGTGATCTAATATAATTTATCAATGTTAAATGAAATAAAATACAAATATAATTTTTCAATGTAATGCATTAGGAAACATGAGTAATAGTTTGTTGAAGTGTTTCATAAAGTTAAAAGAAAAGGATTCGAGTTAAAGCACTTAATCCAGCCTGTTGAAATTTCTTTAAAATTTCTACCTACATCAATGATGATCACTCAGCATATACTTTAGGTAATTCAAAGAGGTTTATCTCATTAACAATCGAACTAGATTTTCCAATAAAATATATTACCACTACACTGCCATTTTAGGGTAAAATAAAATAAAATACACATATAGCATATTTTCAACAATTACAAAGAGAAGTTACCTCTTGATAAGTATATAAAAAAATTTGATCTCCCGCTCTATAATTGACTCTATGTATGTGGTCATGTTAGGATTGACCTTAAAGAGTTGAGCCCCGCAAGACTCAAACCCTACATTCTTCATGAAGAGGTCCACTACCTTTACCATTGCAACACATTAATTTTATTATTATCAAATAACTTAGTATATATAAAGATCAAAGAATGTTTATAAAGGTTTGACATCTCTAGCAATCAAGCCTTAGACCAAGCCACCATTTAGGTGATCTACCGCCATTGTTGGATTTGGGTGAAGTTTCAGTGCATACTTCCCCAAAGTTTATAAATGTAAACATTTTTTTGAAATTTAGAAAGAAACCAAAAACGAAAAAGTCACTTAAAATATTAGACCGCATTAACTATAAAGCTTGGGATTGAAACATATAAGAAAAAATAATTAAAATTTCACCTACCATGCATCAAAAAGGTAGTCGGGTATTCTCCTAAAATACGAATGACTGAGTGCTTATAAGGGTAATTTCAATAGGGTTAGTTGCTTGCCAACTCACCCCAACACAACGTTCAATAACTGTTTTGCCTCGAGGGTTACCTTTTTAAGTAGTATTTAAAATGTCAGACAAGGATGTATGATTAGAAATAAATGCTCATCAGATATGCTGCAGTCGTAGTCGCACATTTTTATCCGGCATTTTTAATCCGTCGTTTAAAAATGTCGGATATGGAAGGAATTAACTTTAATTATAAAAGGCAGGTGAGTTGTGTAGTGATGTTTATATTATATTTTATGTAGTGATCCACTTTAGCTGTTGAAATGCTCTAAATTACAGCATGTAATTATCATATATAATTTTCAACTTGATGTAAACATTGTTATACCCCAAATATGCTAGTCATCGCAGGTTAACAAGGTAGGAAGCTTTCTCAAGTGTCAAAGAAGAGCTATCGAGAAGAGTTCTATAAGGTCATCTTGTGATGTTCTCAAGTGTCAAAGAAGAGTTGTTGAGAGGAGTTTAATATGGCCATCACGTGATGTCCTCAAGTATTAAAGTAGAGCTACCGAGAAGAGTTCTATAAGGCCATGTGTGATGTCCTCAAGTGTCAAAGAAGAGCTATCGAGAAGAGTTCTATGAGGCCATCGTGTGATGTCCTCAAGTATTAAAGTCAAGCCATCGCAAAGAGTTTCATAAGGCCATCGCATGTAGTTCTCAAAAGGTTGGAGGCAAGTCATCGCGAAGGGTTCCACAAGGCCATCACGTTCTACTCTCAAGTATTAAGGTCAAGCCATCGCAAAGAATCCCATAAGGCCATTATGTGATGTTCTCAACTGTTAAAACACAGTCATCGCGAAGAGTTCCATATAGCCATCGTGTGATATCCTCGAGTGTTGGAGGCAAACCATCACGAAGAATTCCATACAACTATCGAATGGAGTCCCACATAGGCTATCATGATGAGTTTGTAGAAAAATTTGTAGAAGCCATTGTATAGAGCCATCATCATAATTCTTAAAGCAATTATTAGACAAAGGAAAAAAAAAGAGCCATTGTGGGGAATTCCAAAAGGCTATCGGTGGAAAACTCATGCTGTCGCGATGAATCGGAACCTTCGCTCGTCTTTTTGAAATAATAAATTGAAGTCATCGCGGAAAGTTTTTAAAAAGTTTTCGAATGCAATCATGAACAAATGTCCATAAAAAAATAAGTGCTTCACAGTCACTCCGGCCATGTGCCACGTGGACTAATCATGACCATCCATTGAAATGTCACGTGTCAAGAATCCAGTGGTCCAACTTTTACACTAACGAACATTTAACTGTATCTTGCTAAAATGGCCAAAGCCTGTAACCATAATAAATGATCTTGAACAAACCATAATTGATCTGAATTGTCCAATGCACAATCGAGAAGTCCGAAATAATTAAAGTTTCTTTTAACATGGCTTTTTTACCATAGCATGCCATGTCCAATTTGTCCACGTTCCTTAAAGACCAATTCTACAATTTTGCAACTTGATCTGCAAGATTTTTGAGTTAGAAAGGACAGTGCATTATTATTTTTCCTCCCCGTAATGGTTCCAAGATACTACAAAAAACCTTCACACTAAGATCCAACTAGTGATGGCTAAGAAAACTCAAGGATAGGAAAAAACATAATTATTTATGTACATACTCCCTCAATTGCTACCAAAATTATTATGGCCAAATCCAATAGGATCACAAATTCATAGTTAGATACGTTTATATATATGCCAAACTTCACAGACTGTTGTGCCAAACATTGTCTGTAAGCTTAATTTCACAAGATATCAGTATCCAGTACAATTCTTTAAGGTACCACAATAGAAAATGTGACGTTTATTCCTCTTGAATTGATTGGCAACCATAAGCATGCACAACAGTCTATTAAATGACTGCTTCCCTTCTGCTATATATATAGAGGCTCAATTCCTAAAGTCTTGCACTATAACAACAGATATAGCTCAAATTTACATTGTCCACTATAATGCCAAACGGTTCAAGGTCATTCCCTCTTCAAGAAAGAATCACCCACCGCAACATCTTGGATAGACTTACTCACCTTGTATTATTATTTCTTCTAGTTGCTCTCGTCATTTATCGCCTCAGAATTTTTAGAGACGAAGGCTGTAGTTTTATTTTGCTTATTGCTTCTATCTGTGAATCATGGTTCACCTTCTATTGGGTTTTAATAATCAATTGTAGATGGAACCCCGTTTCATACAAAACGTTTCCTGAACGTCTCCAAGATAGGTATGTTAATTACTATGTAGAGAAGATCTATGCCAATGGTTTTATAACATAATATTATTAACTGCTTAACACTGAATATGCAGATTTAAAGAGCTACCAGCAGTGGATATATTTATTACAACAGCAGACCCAATGCTCGAACCACCTATCATAACTGCCAACACAGTGATTTCCCTTTTGTCTGTGGAGTACCCAACTAGTAGACTAGCTTGTTATGTATCAGATGATGGAGGATCTCCTATCACATACTATGCTATAAGGGAAGCTTCTAAATTTGCTAAAGTATGGGTGCCTTTTTGTAAGAAGTACAATGTGCAAGTTCGTGTCCCGTTTGTTTATTTTTCGACGGAGCTGAAACTAGCAGCAACATCATCAAAGGAGTTCATGCAGGAGTGGAAAGACATGAAGGTAAAAGAACGATTATATGTTACCATTACTTAGGTATGAATTTAAAGCAAAGTGATAGTTACCATGCAAAGGGATAGTTGAATTTACGATTATAAACAACTTCAAATGGGATTGTGTAAGAAATATATAGAGTTTTGTTGTTAGTAAGATAGATACCATGCAAAGTGATAATTTGTTTGATATTTTGGTGCAGAGGGAGTACCAGAAGTTGCGCAGCAAAGTAGAAGGTGCTGCCAAAAATGATGGTCCATATCAAAATCAGATGAGGGAAGAATTTTCGGAACTCTCTGCGATTGAAAAAGGAGACCATCCAAGCATTATTAAGGTAGTGACAGATACTGAGAAAAACAAATCTAGTAAACTAGCATTACTTACCACACAACAAGTTTAGCACGTATTGTTTTTTTATAGAAATGCAGGTACCTGTAATTTCTTAAAACGGGTAAATATACAGACATGAACAGAACCTAATGAAAAAGGAAATTTGAAAAAGTACAGTTAGTTGATGTTAGGTTAGTTTTGCGAAAAAAGAAGTTAAATAAATAACAAAAATTGAATTGTTTTAAAATACCAAACATGAAGATATGAGAAACACGACAAATTTAAAGTTACAAATACAAATTAAGTGAGAATTGAAAAATAATTGATGAAATTTGCTACATCATAATCAACCAATTTATTAGTTTTAAAATCAAAGGTGGACATTTAGTTTTTGATAATTTAAAATAAGCTGGATCGGCGAATTGGTTTTTGACCATAAGAATCTGTCCATTGATCCACTCTAATTGGATTTCTATGATTTGAATTCAATCCAATCCAATTTTTATATTGAATTGGTTGTTGTTGTTGTTGTTGTTGTTGTTCTTATTATTATTATTATTATTATTATTATTATTATTATTATTATTATTATTTTGAATTGGATTCTGTCCGTTCAATTATCGAGTCATGTGCACCCTTAGTTTGAATTTGTGTTTGTCCATTAGGAAAAAGATCTATACCAGTCAATATACCTTTATACCATTCTAGTTGTAACTTATAACAAATATTTAGTTCTAATATCCCAACATTCAGGTAATATCTGAGAACAATGGAGAAGATGACATACCTCATGTAATTTATGTAGCGAGGGAGAAGAGACCCAAGCACCCACACCACTACAAAGCTGGAGCCATGAATGTTTTGGTAAATATTACACCTTTTCGAACACTACTATTTTGATGAAAACGATGCAATAGGAGATAGTAACCATTTATATAACACACATTATAAGATAAGAATCATGATATTTGAGTTAAACAATATGCAGACAAGAGTATCAGCAGTGATGACAAATGCACCGATTATTCTTAATGTGGACTGCGACATGTTTGCAAATAATCCTGAAGTAATTTTACATAGTATGTGCCTACTGCTTGGATTTGATGATGAGACGTCAAGTGGATTTGTTCAAGTCCATCAGCAATTTTATGGGGCTTTAAAAGACGATCCTTTTGGAAACCAATTGGAGGTTCTGCATAAGGTAAGTTCTCCTTGGAAAATTGAATGCATCATTTGAATATCACCTTCCTTACAGAAAAAATTCTACTGCACCCCTTCAACTAATTTTATTCAATTTATCGTTCGCAGAAAATAGGAAGAGGCATTGGTGGACTTCAAGGTCCAATGTATGCAGGAACGGGATGTTTTCACCGTAGAAAAATTATATATGGTGCATCACCTCTTGCCTACCTTAATCAACAAGGTATACTAGACTATTTTGCGCCTTAGTACACCAAATTTAACATTAGGTCAGGTACCTTAATTAGCAGCTTCAGGAGGGGGCAAAAAAGAAAAACATTCCAAACATCTAGATAAATAGGTTGTCTTAAGACATTCTAACACATTTGTATACATTTGATTGATCTCATTTAAATTTTCTCTACTCATCACTAATATGTTTTATACCACATTTTTTTCAGAAGAGCTAACTTGTAAACAACTTGAAAAGACATACGGAAATTCAAAAGAACTAACAGAGTCTGTGACGAGAATAACTACCAGAAAACCACCAAAAGTTCGAGCAAACGTCAAACTTTGTAGCATAATCCCAACAGCTGTAGAGATCGCCAGTTGTACTTATGAGCTCAATACAGGCTGGGGCAAGAGCGTAAGCAATACTGTTACTATTCATTCCCTCTTTAAACCCAGCAAGTTTTTACAAGCATTAGGCCTGACATTGGGGCCTACTTGCTATAGCAAGTAATCAACTTTCGTATTTATCTATATATACGTACGCACATTATTTTAACTTCATGGTACAGATTGGATGGATCTATGGATCAGTGACAGAAGATGTCTTAACTGGATTAAGAATACATGCCAAGGGATGGAGGTCCGTACCCCTTACGACAGAGCCACCTGCATTTCTCGGTGACAGCCCAACAAGTGGACCCGCTAGCCTCACCCAATACAAAAGATGGGCCACAGGCCTATTAGAGGTCCTAATTGGAAGAAATAGCCCAATATTTGCTTTTATATATGAAAAGCTATGGTTCAGACAATGCTTAGTCTACTTGTGGATTACTACGTGGGCATTGTGCGGTGTGGTAGAGTTCTGTTATGCTTTGCTTCCACCCTACTGCTTATTAACCAACTCCAGTTTCTTGCCAAAGGTAAGTAACTGACTCAGACTATATATCAGGCATTACATTTGATATATTATGATTTGATATGTTTCAAAGTTGGTGGTAAAATATATAATCGTGTGCAGGCTTCTAGTGTAGAATTCTACATACCATTGTCACTATTCAGCATTTACAATATCTCTACGCTCGGTGACTTCCTAGAATGTGGACTGACATTCCGAGCATGGTGGAATAATCAACGAATGAGCCGTATTCTTTCTGCATCATCTTTCATGTTCGGTTTCTTATCTGTAGTTCTTAAATACATAGGGCTCTCTGAAACGATATTTGAAGTTACTAAAAAGGATCAGAAGGATTCTTCTGATCATGCAGAAGAAGGTGCAAATGCAGATTTAGGCAGGTTCACATTTGACTCGTCGACTGTCTTTGTGCCAGCAACTGCGCTTTTGCTAGTACACATTGCCTCTCTAGCAATTGCTGCAATTCATTTTCTTAACGGCAACGAGCGTTGTTGGGGAGTAGGAGAAGTGGTATGTAGTTTATGGTTGACAGCAAGTTTATGGCCATTTGTCAGGGGGCTCTATAGTAGGGGCATTTACGGTATTCCATGGATGGTCATTTGGAAAGCTTTGGGCTTGAGTTGGGGTTTCATGGAACTTTGTGGGCTAAGGAAGGTTCATTAGTATTTGCTTTGATTTCTCGTTAAATTTAGATTTGACCTAGACGACATTAGAGTCATGTATTAATGTTGAAATCAAGAAGAAGTATTGTCGTTGAAAATGTCATGAAATATACAAGCCTGGCAGTTGATTTGTGCTAGCAAAACGAACAACCTTACCTTATATCTGAAATTTGTATAGAAAATCAATGTGGTCATCATATAAACATAATTTGATGCTTCATGAATTGGCTACGCTATTATCGTTCATCCTGAAAGAATACAAAGAATAAGAAAAGCTATAGGTGCTTTTATTTTGATCTAAAGAATGTAGGTATAGTTGCATTTAACTATATTAGTTCCAGTCATTATAAAGCGTTAACCTACACTGAGTACTAAATTAACAAAAGCTAGTTTAGTTTATACGACAATACAAGATGAAATACTAGCAATACAATGCTCCTCAGCGTCTGCATGTGCGGTGCAGTGGAAATGAGGTTTAAGTTCTGGTAAAAAGACCCAGGTTCGATTCCTACCATGCGCTTCTCTATCCTATATAAATTTACCCGGGGGTATGGAGGCTTGGATCAGCGGACGGCTTTACTATACCCTCCTCAGGAGTTTACCGGCCCGTCGGGTTCTCCTGGGTTTTCAAAAAAAAAAAAAAAAAATATGCTCCTCAGCATAATAATGTGCATAAATTAAGTCAAAGATGCAAAGCACTATTAAGTTGACAAAAACCAGCTCTCAAATTACAAACTTGGAGCATTTTTCTTTTTGAAATTTTGAGCAGGCCATAAGAGTCTGAGCTGATGACAATACACTACAAGAAAATGGCCCTATTAGCATCAGTTATTTACAAATGACATCATATTATAGTTGTAATAAATGGACTTTAACAATTGTCATTTTCTGACAGTAGTAATAAATGGTTTTTAACAACTGTTATTTTCCTGCTAATTGTAATAAACGTGTTTTTACAACCACGTTTTCCTACCAGTTAAAATCAACGTAATTTTAACAACCGCGCTTACCTGTTAGTTGCAATAAACATATTTTTAACAACTGCATTTTCTTGCCAGTTGCAATAAATATATTTTTAGCAACTGCTTGTTTTAACCAGTTATAATAGAAATCTATAGCAACTAATTAATTTTGACCATTGTAAATATTTATTTATAACCGTTCTGCTCATAAGTTTTAATTGATTGTGTAACCACTTTCAAGTAAACGTTGTTAATTACAAACAATAATCTGAGTGAATACAAAGGGTTCTGCTTGGATTTTTTAATATTTATCTTTATAATTCATGCGAAAAACTAAAGAAGCGTAAAAGTGAGAAATATAAACTTCCTTTTAATATATATATATAAATATAAATATATATATATATATATATATATATGGAAATTATTTTTACAAAACTTCGTTGATTTGACCTTTTTATCAAATTAAAGAATTAAATAAAGAACTTCAAGAAACTATAAATGGTTAATGATTAATAATTATTATTGATAATTAATAATATATGCGTAATAAGTAGTATTTAATAATTAATATTCAATTATAATTAAGAAGTAATAAGCAACAATTGGTAATTAAAAATTAACAAATAAGAAGTAGTTTTAATAATAAATTTTTAATAATTAATAATTACTTTTAGATAATTTCTATTAAATAATTAATAATAATTAAGTTTGGTGTTTAGTAACTAATAATTAATAAGTAATTAATATTTAATAATTAAGAAGTAATATTTATTATTTAGTATTTGATATTTAAGAATTATAATCAATAATAATATTTACTATTTCAAAAAATTTAAATTTTTTTAAAATAAATTAATAAGTGACAAATAAGAAGTAATAATAATAATTAATAACTAATAAATAAGAAGCAATATTTAATAATTAATAATTAATAACTACTATTAAAGAATTGGTAATTAATTATTAATAACTAAGGTCGGTGATTAATAATTAATAATTAGTATTATTGATTTAATAAGTAAAAATTAATAATTCAAACTAATATTTAATATTTACTATTCAATAATTAATTTTTAATAATTAATGATTAATAACTAATCCTTAATAATCAAGAAGTAGTATTTATTATTTAGTTTTTAATATTTAAAAATTAATTTATAATTATATTTAATATTTCGTAAAATTAATTAGAACTATAACGACCCGTATTTTTAGCTATTTTAATTACTAAATTTAATGTAATTATTAAATATAAATGGTTAAAAATAAAATTTAATGATTTATTAATGTAAGTTATTGAATATGAACCTGAATAAATTTTGAAATAACTACTTTCGGAGATTGTAGCGATAATGAGTAATGAAATGAAATTCTATATATTGAATGTTTTATAACCAATAGTTGGGATTGAATAATAAAATATTGAATTACTGTGAAATGAACGTAGTTGTTTTATTATTTGAATTTGTTTTAAAATGAAATTTTATAAGTTAAACGACTTATATTGAAATATGGTGATTCATTGAATAGTTAAATTATAAAATTTAATATTGGAAATTATTTGAATAATTGAATTCTGAATTTAATATGATTGAAAATGATATCGGAAGTTGATTTAAATTTTATTTAAACAACAATGAAGATTGTTAACATTTAAAATTGGATTTAAAAGTGGATGGTTAGAAACTGGAAATTTTATATTATAATTAACAAGTAAAAATAGCCTTCTAGGGCACAGTCTCGGATTTCGACGAAACTACTTCTATTGGGTCCGTAAAAGTGTATTATTATCGGATTTTAAATTTCGTAGTGTTTGGAGTTACCGTTTGGTCGGGCGGGATAGAAACGCGTTGGATTTAATATCGAAAATTCAATATAATAATATGGTCCAAAAGGCTATCTTCTCCATACGATCGAATTAGGTCTCGAGACTTGCTCCATTGCGTTCGGAATAAAGGTATAATATTAGGAACGCCTAGTGGCACACCTCGATAGGGGTTCAAATAAATAACTAGATATTTGAATTTAAATAATAATAATATATATATATTATTATCCTCATCTCACATCAGCCACAAAAACGTCCACTCAGCCACCCTATATACGTACGAGCCTACTTGTTTTCTTATTTAAAAATCGTGTCTCTCTTCCCTTTTGTTCACGCAATTTATAGAGTAAAAGAAAGAAAACTTTCGAAACTTTTAAAATAAAAATCGAGTGTTATACTTCATGAAAAATTTGAAAATTAGTTTTAAAAATCTTATTTTTGGATAAGCTTCAATCTGATATGCTCGAATTGAAGCGCGACTTGGATTAGGGAAGTTCGATAGTGATGTCACGAACAAGTAAATGGCTAGGGTTGAAATTTTTGGAAATTCTGGTCGATAATTCGTGAATTGGAGTTCATATTTGGATTAGTGGGGTCGTATGGCATCAAGGGTAGGATTTTGGGGGGTCGCGGCTGCTTGGGGAGGAGGCCGACATTTGCTACAGTCGAATGGAGCACGAGCAGGCCGCGATCTGTAGGTGAAGGCCGGTCGCGTGGTGGTGGTGACGTACAGGTGTAGTTTTTGAAGAAGAGTGTAGCGGAGTCGATGGATTCGGGTTTCGACCACTCTAGCTCCGTATCACTCGAGAATATGCACTTCAGTTATGGGTTTCACTGTATCGTGTACAGGCTAGTAGAAGTGGGAAGAAGAAGATGAGGGTGTTTGGTTTGGGCCGGGTCAATTAGCTTATGGATATGGGTTTTGATTAAAAAATTTATTAGTGTTTAATTTAATTATATTTTATCGATGAACTAAAAATGTAATTACTCTCCCATACGAGGTCCGATCGAGACGAAACCTTTTGCGTTGCGATCGTGATGATGAGATCTACGCAATGAAACTAGTTTGGATGGATTTGGAGACTGTTGAAATTTAGACTAAAATCGGACGTTGTTCGATTTTAGTTCCAAACTGGAACACCTCGGCGACAACAGAAAATGAATGTGAGTGTTTTGTAACACTCACAAGTACTAGAATATTTTTATGCTAGTTAAATTTGAAATTATGTAGTGATATAAATTTATTGATTGCTGTTTGATAAATTTAATTGTCATCTAAATTGTCATTTGAATTAACTGTTAAAAATTAGAATTGACAGTTGAATTTGAAATTGGAATCTAACTACCAGCAAAATACGAATATTAATAACTATGAAATTATTGTAAATTATATTGACTGTTTGGATGATTTGGATGTTTATTTATTCTGATATATCATGTATCATCCTGTATATTATTTACAGTATATAAAACTGTAAATTGAATTATTTTGAATAAATTAAGAAAAAGGTTGAAATGATATATACCTATGACAATTATTTTGGGTTGAAATGATATATCCATCCCTAAATTAAACTGAAATAACTCATTCACTTGGCTATAGGGTAGAAAATTATATACGAACACTGGATTGGTTAAATTAAATAATTTTAAAAGTCTTGGTTTTGAAATTACTTAAATGATTTTGATTTAAAGAAATGAAAATCGAATTTATGAAGTTTGAATTAATCACGAATTCGAGTTTAAAATGTTGAAATTAATTTTGGTTAAAAGAAATTGTTTAAAAAATTAATTTTTATTGGAATTTAAAGTCGGATTAAAATCGAAATTGAATTGATTAAATTAAAATGGAAATTGATTTGATTTGAATTGAGAAAATCTGGAATTGAATCAGTTTGACTTTGAAACTATTTTCAAATAAATTATTTTAATATAAACTATTTAAATCTATCTCTTTAAATATTCAAATTATTTTGGATTTTCCAAACTATCTTACTATATAAACCATTTTAATATTTAAACTATTTTATATCGAACTATTTTAACCATTTAAATTATTTTTAACTATTTTAATTATTTAAACTATTTTAAAAACTATTCAAACTATTTTCTGAAAATTCAAACTGGTCAGAGTGGGATTGTTTATATTAAATCTTGGATTTAAATGCAAATTGGGTTAAAGTGAAGTCATAACCTAAATTGAAATTCGAATCAAATTTTTGAAGTGAAATCGATATATCAAACTATATTGACATTTTGAAGTAAAATATGATTTTTGGAGTGAATATGATGATTTCGAAAAAATATGATTTTTGAAGCGAATATGATGATTTTGAAATGGAGTTGATTTTGAAGTAAATATGATATTTCGAAATGAATTTGATTTTGAAGCGTATATGATATTTTGATATCAAGTATGAATTGTTTTGAAATGTAAAAGAACCAAACGGTATGTAAAACGACGTTTGGTTGTTAAAGAGACTAGGGCCTCTTATTGGCATACTCTTTGTCAATGTTGGAACCACTTTAATAACTGTGTACGTGGAGTGATGATCTAGAACGAAGTGGTTGGATTTGGCATACGTTTGTTGGATTTGAAGAAAGAGAACGAAGATGGATTAGCGTGGCACTTGTGCCAATTTGAAATGGCTAAAATAGGAGCCATACCGGCCAAGTGGGCTAGCTACCCCGAGCGAACACACTTCTTCGTATTACCATCATTTACATTATAATTGATTGGTGTGCACCCTCGGATTATGAGAGTGTTGGATGCGATGGGCGATCATGGCTATGATGCGATACCACCAGCCGAGAAGGGTAAACTGGTAGTATCTCAACTTAGGCATTGCCTCACATGCCCTGTCATACTTTTATCCTTATACGAGACCCTACGATTTTGGTTTAGTGTTGTCGTATCACGGCGCATCACTGACAACCGATGTGCTACTGGTGGTGTCAAATGCAAACTGTACGACAATGCTTAAAAACGTGTTAATGGGGATTAATGTAAAGCCTTAATGCTGAGAAAAATATTTATTTTACTGATTAGACATTATATATGTAGCGTACCTACTACATATAAATATTTTGATGGATCCTTAAGAGATGGAAAATCCCGTAATATCTCTTGAGTTATTGCACGAACGTTATACACTGGATAGGAGATGTGAAATCCTATAAACATCCCTGATGTCACGGCACTCATGTTTTATGCGATATCGATTTGACTCACATAAGAATATTTTAGTCTTCACTCGAGTGTTTTGTCTTTATATTACGCTCGGGTCAGCCCTGAGTTTTCAGCTTATTGAAGATTTATCTGGAGGACGATGACGAAGATTTGGTATATTATTATTACTATTATTATTCCTGCATCATGTTGTCTGCTGCATTATATTTTGTTCTGCTGTATATGTATAACTATGATAAATGTTGTATAAATTATAATCAAATGTATAGTAAACAGCTTCATGAACTGTTTATTTGATTATTATATTTTATCGTTCCGCTGCGAGATTCTGTGTTTGATTTCTTCTTCTTTTCTTATTTTTCTTAATTAACCCCAACGATTATCTATGTTCCGGATTGTTTAAGTCGGACATGTGTGGATTATTGTCGATTTAAACCTTTCGAAATGTGGGTCGTCACAGTTGGTATCAGAGCTTTGGTTTAGCGATAACCTTAGCTTTGTGGGGTTTGACTCATTAGAGATAGGGTTAGTAATACCTTAGAATGAGTCTGTTTGAGTGTATGTATACGAGAGAGCGTATTTGTTAGTGTTGTATACAATGTTTTATATTATGTTGTTTGAATTGTTAAGTTTGAATTTTGGGCTCTGATCGGTACGTGGCATGCCACTATATCGATAGGGATTCCAAAACACTTGAACAAAGCAAGCCAACATGGTATTGTTTTTGAAATTTGGTAAATGAAATAATTTTACCTAGGAATATATTTTATATATAAAAGAATGGTTTTCTGAAATTTAGATAGTTAAATGAATTGGATGTTATAAATGATAATATTGATCATTATCGTTTATTGTTTGATTAGTCAATATTCCTAAACTATTAGCTATTATATGATTAAGAAAATGAAACTATATAAATGTGATTTATAAAATATAATTTGCAAGTAAAATGAATATAAAATTGAGAATTTGAGAAATTTAAATTCCGGTGTTTCTGAAAAGGGTTTTCAAGGTTTGGAAAATAATATCAGTGTTGTTTAAAAGTATATACAAATACAAATTATTTTCAAATAAATTTTAAAAGGAATGAATTCAGTACTCCCCTAATCTGTCGCTGGAAAATAATTTCAGTGATGACTGCGCAGCATCATCGACGTTCATTTTCGAGTCTTAAAGTGGGGGAGACTTCTAGGAAGCTTTGCTACAAAATTGTTTTGATAAACAGATTTTGGTTTAAACTCCAAAAGTATGATTTGATATACAAAAGATATAAGTATATATACTTATTTCAAATGATTTGAAATGAACCCGGTATTTAAAATTTTAAGTTCTGTCAATTAATAATCTTCAAATTATTTGAATGAAATGAAATATTTGAATAATCGGAACTTATAAAATAATATAATTAAGAAATCTAAGCTAAATGTTTTGAGAAACTTTAGAGTTGAAGTTTGCAACCCTAAAATTGAAAGTTAAGAAAATTTAAACAAGTTAAAATAGTGAACACTCTAATTAAGTAAAATAAATCAGATTAATTTGTATAATACCAAATTGCATTCTAATAACATATAATAAGACTTACCAAATGTTAAAAGTTAAAATGATGATTTGGATATGTAATGGGATATTATACAAGTAAACAAAACTTAAAAGTAATTAAAATGTATATCAACGGAAATTTAGTTGTAATAATAATTGTTATATACTTAATTAGTATATTATGAAATGATTAATGACTAAATGGAATAAGTAAGTGGAACTTAAGAAAGTAGACAAATGAATTAAATAATATCTTTGTAAATTAGTTATAGAATTAAATATAAATTTGCAAAGAAATTTTGAAATTGAATTTGCAACTTTTGAGATAATTATAAACTTAGATAAAGTCATATATAAGAAGTTGGACTTTTATAGAATGATTATAAACTAAAGTGAATAATAAAATGTTTCACAAATAAATTTGTTATTAAATGAAATTGTGAAAATAAATGTGAATTAAGTTGGAAAGAAACTTAAGTAAGGATATAAGAAATAATCCATTAATGATGTTGATGCTAAGGAATGGAGATACGAACATTATAATTCAAATGTTTCGCGAGAAAATGTAAAGTAAAGTTTATAGTTTATAACTTGGATGAATGTTAGTTAAACAAGATGTTAAATAAATTGAATATGGATGTTAAAGGAAGGAAGCTAATATTGAATTATGAAATGAACTTTAGCTTATGAAAAGCTAACCGAAATGAATAAATGGAAGAAGTTAGTGAGTTGTATTATTAAAATGAGTAAATGAAATAACATTGATTTAAAATCAAAATGAACTTAAGTGTAGAATGAATGTGAATAGATGAATTGATATGAGATGTTGCTAAACATAAAATGAAACAATTGAAATTTAACAAATTGGATTGAATAAATTGAATGCAAATGAAATAGACTTAAATAAATTGGAAGTAAACCAATTAAATGCAAATAAAAATTGGATGTTAATAAGAAATGAAGTGTATAAATTAAACATTGACATTGGATAATGTAAATTCGTATTGTTATGAATTAATTGGATGAATACTAATAATTTAATGGTTTCTTTTATTGTAAATCATCGTTATAACTGTTTTTATTTTATATGATTATTGTTTGTTGTATATTAATGCTTAGGTTATGGTTTGGATTTAAAATTCATGTTATATGCATCTATAAAACTCATATATGCTTCCTGTATCTTATATAAATGACTAATATTCTAAATTGAGTTGAGGTAGGTACATACGAAGACCGTTTGGACATATACGCGGATTTTATATGCTTTTGCTTGCTTAATACGAGCGAACTCGCTCGTATTATTAACAATAAGGTACGTATCTCGGATTACAAACTGCGATTCTATATTTTTCCCTACGGGATGCCTGATCATTGAGATGAGATGTATATTAGATATATTTGATATATATTTGGGTTATATATTTAATTGTAAACTTTTTCCAATTGAGCCGCGCAAAGGAGACTCTGCTGAAATTTTCCGTAAATCTGGGAGTTAGGAAAATTTTGAAGTTTTAAAAAAAATTAAGTTGTTTTGATAACTAACTTGTAAATTCCATAAGCCGATCGGAGTAGCGTAGTGGAAATGCAGTAATGGTTTTATAAATGAGATTTAATGTTTTAAAGTTGATTGTTTTGAATAAAATATATCAAGTATTAAATTCTGTACTTAGCCCTTTTCGAGGACGAAAAGTTTTGAGTCGGGGAGAATGTAATGACCCGTATTTTTAGCTATTTTATTAATTATTAAATAAAAATGGTTAGAAATAAATTTTAATGATTTATTGATGTAAGTTATTGAATATGAACTTGAATAAAATTTTGAAATAACTACTTTCGGAGATTGTAGCGATAACGAGTAATGAAATAAAATTCTATATATTGAATGTTTTATAACCAATAGTTAGGATTGAATAATAAAATATTGAATTACTGTGAAATGAAAGTAGTTGTTTTATTATTTGAATTTGTTTTAAAATGAAATTTTATAAGTTAAACGACTTATATTGAAATATGGTGATTCATTGAATAGTTAAATTGTAAAATTTAATATTGGAAATTATTTGAATAATTGAATTCTGAATTTAATATGATTGAAAATGATATCGGAAGTTGATTTAAATTTTATTTAAACAACAATGAAGATTGTTAACATTTAAAATTGGATTTAAAAGTGGATGGTTAGAAACTGGAAATTTCATATTATAATTAACAAGTAAAAATAGCCTTCTAGGGCACAGTCTCGGATTTCGACGAAACTAGTTCCATTGGGTCCGTAAAAGTGTATTATTATCGGATTTTAAATTTCGTAGTGTTTGGAGTTACCTTTTGGTCGGGCGGGATAGAAACGCGTTGGATTTAATATCGAAAATTCAATATAATAATTGGGTCTAAAAGGCTATCTTCTCCATACGATCGAATTGGTCTTGAGACTTGCTCCATTGCATTCAGAATGAGGGTATAACATTAGGAACGTCTGGCGGCATGCCTCGATAGGGGTTCAAATAAATATCTAGATATTTGAATTTAAATAATAATAATATATATTATTATCCACATCTCACATCAGCCACAAAAACGTCCACTCAGCCACCCTATATACGTACGAGCCTACTTGTTTTCTTATTTAAAAATCATGTCTCTCTTCCCTTTTGTTCACGCGGGTTATAGAGTAAAAGAAAGAAAATTTTTAAAACTTTAAAAATAAAAATCGAGTGTTATACTTCATGAAAAATTTGAAAATCAGTTTTAAAAATCTTATTTTTTGATAAGCTTCAATCTGATATGCTCAAATTTAAGCGCGAGTTGGATTAGGGAAGTTCGACAGTGATGTCGCGAGCAAGTAAATGGCTAGGGTTGAAATTTTTGGAAATTCTGGTCGATAATTCGTGAATTGGAGTTCGTATTTGGATTAGTGGGGTCGTATGGCATCTAGGGTAGGATTTTGGGGGGTCGCAGCTGCTTGAGGAGGAGGCCGGCATTTTCTACAGTGGAATGGAGCACGAGCAGGTCGCGATCTGTAGGTGAAGACCGGTCACGTGGTGGTGGTGACATGCAGGTGCAGGTTTTGAAGAGGAGTGTAGCGGAGTCGACGGATTCGGGTTTCGACCACTCTAGCTCCGTATCACTCGAGAATATGCACGGCAGTTATGGGTTTCACTGTATTGTGTACAGGCTAGTAGAAGTGGGAAGAAAAAGATGGGGGTGTTTGGTTTGGGCCGGGTCAGTTAGCTTATGGGTATCGGTTTTGATTAAAAATTTTATTAGTGTTTAATTTAATTATATTTTATCGATGAACTAAAAATGTAATAACTCTCCCATACGAGGTCCAATTGAGACGAAACCTTTTGCATTGTGATCGTGATGACGAGAGCTTTGCAATGAAACTAGTTTGGATTGATTTGGAGACTGTCAAAATTTGGGCTAAAATCAGACGTTGTTCGGTTTTAGTTCCAAACTGGAACGCCTCAACGACAATAGAAAATGAATGTGAGTGTTTTATAACGCTCACAAGTACTAGAATATTTTTATGCTAGTTAAATTTGAAATTATGAAGTGATATAAATTTATTGATTGTTGTTTGATAAATTTAATTGTCATCTAAATTGTCGTTTGAATTAACTGTTAAAAATTAGAATTGACAGTTGAATTTGAAATTGGAATTTAACTGCTAGTAAAATACCGATATTAATAACTATCGAAATGCTGTGAATTATATTGACTGTTTGGATGATTGATTGTGATGGATGTTATTGGTTGACATTTTGGATGATTTGGATGTTTATTTATTCTGATATATCCTGTATCATCCTGTATATTATTTACAATATATAAAACTGTAAATTGAATTATTTCAAATAAATTAAGAAATAGGTTGAAATGATATATACCTATGATAATTATTTTGGGTTGAAATGATATATATCCATCCCTGAATTAAACTGAAATAACTGATTCACTTAGCTATAGGATAGAAAATTATATACGGACACCGGATTGGTTAAATTAAATAATTTTAAAAGTCTTGATTTTGAAATTACTTAAATGATTTTGATTTAAAGAAATGAAAATCGAATTTATGAAGTTTGAATTAATCACGAATTCGAGTTTGAAATGTTGAAATTAATTTTGGTTAAAAGAAATTGTTTAAAAAAATTATTGGAATTTAAATTCGGATTAAAAGCGGAATGGAAACGATTAAATTGAAATGGAAATTGATTTTATTTGAATTGAGAAAATATGGAATTGAATTAGTTTGACTTTGAAACTATTTTCAAATAAATTATTTTAATATAAACTATTTAAATCTATCTCTTTAAATATTCAAATTATTTTGAGTTTTCCAAACTATCTTACTATATAAACCGTTTTAATATTTAAACTATTTTATATCAAACTACTTTAACCATTTAAATTATTTTTAACTATTTTAATTATTTAAACTATTTTAAAAACTATTCAAACTATTTTCTAAAAATTCAAACTAGTCAGAGTGGGATTGTTTATATTTAAATCTTGGATTTAAATGTGAACTGGGTTAAAGTGAAGTTATAACCTAAATTGAAATTCGAATCAAAATTTTAAAGTGAAATCGATATATCGAACTGAATTGACATTTTGAAGTAAAATATGATTTTTGAAGCGAATATAATGATTTCGAAAAGAATATGATTTTTGAAGCGAATATGATGATTTCGAAAAAATATGATTTTTGAAGTGAATATGATGATTTCGAAAAAAATTGATTTTTGAAGCGAATATGATGATTTTGAAATGGAGTTGATTTTGAAGTAAATATGATATTTCAAAATGAATTTGATTTTGAAGCGAATATGATATTTTGATATCAAGTATGAATTGTTATGAAATGTAAAAGAACCAACCGGTGTGTAAAACGACGTTTGGTTGTTAAAGAGACCGGGGCCTCTTATTGGCATACTCTTTGTCAATGTTAGAACCACTTTAATAACTGTGTACGTGGAGTGATGATCTAGAACGAAGTGGTTGGATTTGGCGTACGTTTGCTGGATTTGAAGAAAGAGAACGATGATGGATTAGCCTAGCACTTGTGCCAATTTGAAATGACTAAAATAGGAGCCGTACCGACCAAGCGGGCTAGCTACCCCGAGCGAACACACTTCTTCGTATTACCATCATTTACATTTTAATTGATTGGTGCGGACCCTCGGATTATGAGAGTGTTGGACGCGGTGGGCGATCATGGCTATGATGCGATACCACCAGTCGGGAAGGGTAAACTGGTAGTATCTCAACTTGGGCATTGCCTCATATGCCCTTTCATACTTTTATCCTTATACGAGACCCTACGATTTTGGTTTAGTGTTGTCGTATCACGACGCATCACTGACAACCGACATGCTACTGGTGGTGTCAAATGCAAACTGTACGACAATGCTTAAAAACGTGTTAATGAGGATTAATGTAAAGCCATAATGCTGAGAAAAATATTTATTTTACTGATTAGACATTATATATGTAGTGTACCTACTACATATAAATATTTTGACGGATCCTTATGAGATGGAAAATCCCGTAACATCTCTTGAGTTATTGCACGAACGTTATACACTGGATAGGAGATGTGAAATCCTATAAACATCTCTGATGCCACGACACTCATGTTATATGTGATATCGATTTGACTCACATAAGAATATTTTAGCCTTGACTCGAGTGTTTTGTCTTTATATTATACTCGGGTCAACCGTGAGTTTTCAGCTTATTGAAGATTTATCTGGAGGACGATGACGAAGATTTGGTATATTATTATTACTATTATTATTCCTGCATCATGTTGTCTGCTGCATTATATTTTGTTCTGCTGTATATGTATAACTCTGATAAATGTTGTATAAATTATAATCAAATGTATAGTAAACAGCTTCATGAACTGTTTATTTGATTATTATATTTTATCGTTCCGCTGCGAGATTCTGTGTTTGATTTCTTCTTCTTTTCTTATTTTTCTTAATTAACCCCAATGATTATCTATGTTCTGGATTGTTTAAGTCAGACATGTGTGAATTATTGTCGATTTAAACCTTTCGAAATGTGGGTCGTTGCAAGAACATAATTAATATTTAATAAAATTTGAATAAAACAGAATTAATCACACTCAACTAATACATTTCGATTAATTAGATCGATGATTAGGCTTAAACTGTTGGTAACTTGGTATTGGTTTGCATTTTAATTTGGTTATCCATACAAAATTAAACGATTTATTTATTTAAAAATAACAAATGAAAGGATAGCATGTTGCATTGGAGTTCATACAAAGAACGTGTATAACCAAATAAGTAACACTACAAAAAACAACACGAATTCTGACGGCTTTAAACCGTCGACCGCCGTCGATGTGCCTTCGATAGCCAATGGAAAAAACCGTCAAAATATTTGGCGTCGAAGAATGGTACTTCGACGATATTTCTGACGGCTCCGTCGCTCCATTTTTGACGACTAGCGATGACCATGCCGACGGCTTTCGACGACTCATCGTGTACACGTGAAAGGTTATGGGGTATACTAGTTTGGTGTCTCTAGCCGTTGGACGCAGTCAGTATGTTGGCTACTATGTAGACGTCGATAGCCGTCAGTAATCTAGAGTGTTATTTTTATTACAGCAGCCATTCAACCTCCAAATAACACGTATATAACAATATATTGCATAGCTCAATTTCACATTTATAAATCATATATATCAAATCAATAATAAAAACATCAATATATACAATAATCCAATCTCAAACATCCAGCAAAACACTCAAACATCCAACAATATACAATAAACCAACAACAACCAACCTCAAATCAGTCAACATGTCAAAATACATCCAACACCACCTCAAATCAACCTCACACATCCAACAACATCTCAAAATGTATCATATATATCAAATCACATCAACCTCACTCATCTCATAGTATATTTAACTCTTAAACTATCTAGCAATAAAGTCAGACCACCCCACCCATCTCAAAATGCATATATGTACAATATCTCAACACAAACAGAAAAAAAAAACATACCTAACAATCCTGATCATCGCCTCTGAATACCGTTGATGAAGGAAACATGATATGCTGCTGCATATACGCAGCAATGCGCTCATCCAGCATTTGGTACATCTCCATAGACCAACGCCTGTCTCTATCCTCCAACTCTGCAATCCAAGCTCTCAACTCTACAATCATCTAATTGTCCTGAGCTCTTTGACAAGTGCTTTTCCTACATCTAACCTGCAACATTGTTTACCAAAGTATATGAGTTTCATATACCGCGATTAATAAAATTAATGTGTTGTACGTTATTCACAAATGCATGTACATAGGAAACAAAAATGAAGTGCTGTTGAAATTTTGTGAACTGTTTAAGATAAAATGATTTAGAAAATATAATTATTTTATTGTGTTTGTAACTTGTCCAATACAGAGACAAATCCGACAAATACAGTATTAGGTGAATATTGATGTCCGTTTTATGAGAAAAACGAACATCTATATAACGGTCATATACAATACTTGTCAAACGGGGCTAAAAATCTAAAAGATTTTAAAAATAAAGTACATTATGCACTTTTTTATATAAACATTGTAAATTAATTCATTATTTAAATTTCTTAACGATTTAAAACTAATAAAAAATTGTTTTTTTCAACATTTTAGCTAACACTAATTTAGATTTATTACACACTAATAATAAATTAATATTATACACTAATCTGTTTATATTATCACATATCATATACATGTAAACTAAATTTATATATAATTAATGGTATAAACTAATAAAGGGATTATGTTAAATTGTTTTTTTGACATTTTAGCTAACACATACACTAATTAACACTAAGTTATGTTACACCAATAACTGCATACACTAATCAACCCAAATTAACCCTAATTAAACATTAATTTTTGGATTTAAACACTAATAACCATAATTAATATTTACAAATCAACCGATATACAATTATAACCAATAAATAGGTTATTATCAATAATTCTAAGCATAAATTAACAATGGTTTTATCTCAATTCCAAATAATTAGTTTAGGGGAAGAATATACCTAATTTTCGTTGAATTGAAGGAAGAGAAGCGTGGAGGTTCCAATTTGATGAAGAATTCGATGGATTTTGAAGGCTAAAGGCAACCGGGCATGGATTTAGATTTGATGGGGAATTTTGGTTTTTTGCTAAGGGTTTGTGGAAGAGAGAATTAGGAAGAAACGTTTAGGGTGTTGTTGTAAACGTGACTTTTCGATGGCTTCTGGTGACCATCGATGGCAACATTTTCGACAGCTTTCGACGGTTTTTTTCCCTATTTAAAATAAATTAAGTTTAACTTAATTTATATAAAAATTAAATTTGTCATGAAAAATTTACAATAACCCACTTGTAAATATTAAAAAGATTATATTTATATGTTATACAATACTTTTTTAACGATTTGATAATTAATTATGAATTTTAAATGTATTTAATATAATAAATTCATATAAAATAAAATATGCGATAAATTTTTTTATTAAATATTATGTCGATCCAAGATATTGTAGGTATACGGTTGAAATACAAAAGGAAAATAAATAAGTTTAAGGTATCAATCGTTATTTTTAAATTTATAGTCGTTCGTCGACATTCAGATTTAAACCTTTCGTTCGAATGTCAAACGATCTTCAAACGAGACGAAACTCAAACCATATATATATATATTATATTATGTATCTATCCAATTCGTATGGTTGGATTTTAAAAAACATACAGAAAAAAATGTAGAAATCAAACATGTCGTTTTCATAGAAATTGTCCTAACAATATATATCAAGTGTTGTACAACTCCTTAGAAAATGGTATATTTTGAGTCTAATTTTTTCTCTTTCATTTTTTTCGATTCTAGCTATACAGATTGGATAAATACATTATAAAGTATATGTGATTCGAATTTCGTCTTGTTTGAAGATTGTTTGACCTTTAAAACGAAACGTTTTTAATTCGAATGTGGACGAAAGGTTATAAATTTGAAAATCAAAATCGGTACCCTAAAATTTTACTTTTTCATCATATCTTTGAAATAGGCCCAAAATACTTTGGATCAACATAAGATTCAAAAAATTTATTTTTCTGCTGAATATTTTCTTTTATATGAATTTATAATTTTAAATACATTTAAAAATTCATAATTAGTTACATAATGGTTAAAAATATATTTAAATTAATGAAACAGTTATGCATCATAAATTTCACTGAAGTTGTATAATGGAAAGACTGAAAATTGCATATATTGATCGTTTGAGTTTGATTTTCAATAAAGTTAAATATCAAATTACACAACAAAAGATTATCGAAAACGCTAATTTAACTAACCACAAACCGTCATAAAATAGAAGAATTGAATAAAATATTTTTTTAATTTTTAGGAATTAAATTAGTATTTTAAACAAATTTCAAACTTTTATAATTATTAAGTTAAAACAACGCGATAAATTAAATTATGATTTTATGATTTGCATATATTGAAGAAAGTCATGAAAAACATGTATATTATGATTTTATGATGCCTTTTTGGCATATTGATTATCCAATTCATAAGAGAGTTAACTCTTAATTTGAAATATAAATTGGTTAAATCAAAAGTCGGCCACACAAAGTGAAAATGGATGGTTCAGCTTGCTCAATTTTATTTAGTTTATCATATACTACCTCAAAATTAACCGGACTAATCAAACTAACCGGATGCCCATAGCTCACCCCTAAATGTCCACACTTATTATGATAATTCATGATATACAAAGAAATAAAAATATCGGACCATAGATAGCTATAGTTGTAACATTGTTTAAAATCGAGCTATTTGCTCAAGCATTAAGATATAGAACTAAAGAGACAAAGAAAGGAAGAAAGTTTACTTCCAATACGTCCGTTGAAATTTTCATTTGGTTGTGCATTTAGGCTCTATAGACCCACTTTTTAAGAACTGTAAAAAGAAATTACTATACACATTTGTTTCTAAGCCACCATATTGAGTCTTTTGGACGTCCTATGCTTTTCATTTAGGCTAAGGAAAGGAGCCATGCGCCATCACACACGAGCATACACAATCCGGTCAATTGACTAGGCTTGGGTCGATGTAGTAGTACTTTTAGTCAAATATTACATGATCTCATTTTCCTACATTGATTCGGTTTCCCCCCACTCACTAAAGTTTAACGTTTTTCCCGTTGGAAAAGAAATTATGTCTATTTAATTGATAAACATGCAGATAAACAAAGAAAACAATAACTTGAACTCCTTTCTGACATTTCTATCTACCTCACATCAAAATTCTTAAGAAATTTTTAGCAATAAAAGTGGTGTCTACGAGTGATCTTTCTTAGTCCAAAGAAGATCGATGTTGTTTGAGAACGAGTTGTTTTATCCTGAAGGAGGCACAGTTGATAGCCTGCTTTACACCAATAGATCACAGCCATGAAACGACTTAAAGAAAGTGACATTTTCCATGACTCAGTCGTATTTTGGTACATGTTGCTTATCTACTCCAACAATATTTATTTGTAATATTTATAGTACAGAAGGAAGACTTAACCTTAGTTCTGTTTTTCAAGCTCATTTGAGAGAACAAGCATTGTTGTACGATTTATTAATAACAATGATGGATTAGTCTAATCAATAGTGGTGATTATAAGTGAAATTGAACTTTTATGGTTAATGCCAAAAAGAATAGATAATAGATAGGGCGAGAATAAGTATTGTAATTAAAGCCGGAAGTAAAAGTAATGAAAGTGGTAACAGACACTAAGTTTTATAGTGGTTTGGGCTAAATCCCTACGTCCACTTCGTCCTTTCCTAAGGAATTTTATCTCAAAGCTAAAACGCCGTTACAATGTTAAGTTGGTCAATTCACCACTAATAAGTTTTACAAAGAGCTATAATATATGAAAGTATTATTTTCTTAGTATTGAAATTATGCGACTGCTAAAAAGCCCCCTATTGCATTTGGATCTTTGCATATTTATAGAGATCTTAATGCTTGGTTATTGGTGGACAGCTTTTCTTATGGATGTCGGAATTATCTAGCATGTAGAGTTAAGATTTTTACACATGTTGATATCTGTTTTGCATGCAAATTAAAGCAGATTTAGGCTATCTGGATCGTTGATATCTACATCAAATTTCATTTATCCTAGGGATTTCTGACATGATAATCTATAAATAGCTTTATGAACTTTGATATGTGTACTCCATGTCAGCATTGAGCTATCTGGGTCGTTAATATATGCTAAGGCTACTTTAGCCGTTGATTTTGGTTGCATATTGAAGGGCTTTTGGCTTTGGTCTATTGCATAAGGTTGTGATTTAGCTTTTGCTTATAAATAACTATAATAAAAAGTTATAGCTTCGTAGCCTTTTATATTTTAGGCTTTATTATTTGTATATGATTAATTATGGACTTAGGGCTGGTTGCCAGATTATTTCTTTTCGGTTGAAAGGCATTCGTCATGAATCAATTATATAGCCAGTTGGATTTGTATGTTTTGTTTGTTAGGAAAATGGTTTAGTATTTTGATGACAAAGCCATTACAACAATGCTATTATGATATTATCAAGTGTCCAAAGATTAAAGATGCAAATACATGTGCATATTCAACACGATAACATATATATATATATGTGTGTGTGTGTGTGTGTGTGTGCATAAGTACAAGATACAAAGGATTCTAATCAATTATGGTGTGTTTGAGCATTCAAAGATCAATTGTGGCGTTTAAAAATTTATTTGGACTTAGATTCATCAAGATGATAAGAAGAAACAAACTTAAGAGCTTCGAAATAATGTATGTCATATGTTGAGTCTTTAGTGAGTCATTATAATCCAGAATTGTCAAAACCCCACAAACAAATTCTAAGCCATTCCAAAGTTTTATACAACCTTTAAAATATGCTAATTTATATCTAAGATTTTTTTTCATATTTTTACAGAATTTTTAAATGCAAGAAAAGTGATAAAAAAGGTCAAAAATGCAAATATACACAACAGTTTTTTTCACGCAGCAAAGCAACATTTTAATTGAAAATGTTGTCAAAGGCTCCAACGGCTAGTTGGACTTTTGGTAGCTTTCTCTATGAAAACTGCAATTGTATGGTGCTATATTAAATCTTATGTTTAAAATTCTTCCAACAGCTATATTTTTGGAAAGGTGTTTCACATCTATTCAATGTTTCTCTTCGCTAAACAAATTTCTGAAGGTTTGCACTTATTTAATAGCTTCCTTTCACTCTTATATAAGCGTCCAATCGACCCCAAAACAATCACTCAATTATATGCACTCAAACTCTCATTCTCTCGATTGAAATTAATTTTTATTCTCAAATCAAAAACTCCAATTGCTATTATTGTGCATTCATTTCTAAATCACTCAAAACAGCAAATTATGGCACTGTAGTCCTCACATTATCACTCTACTTTACCAAACAAAGGCCATATCACTTCTTATACACCTTGTTCATTCATCTCCATATTGTTTGTGGTGGTTATGGGAGTCTGTTTACTAAAAGTGATAAATTTTTATATTAAGGTACACTATGTAGGAAAGTAACTTTTGTTACAAAGTTGAAGTCATGTTCTGTTGCTTAGGAAAAAGTGTCGAAGTCATGTTCCACTGCTCGGGCAAGTGTATTGAAATCTTGTTATGTTGCTCAAGTGTGTATTCCTTCAGATGAAGTGAGGGTATCAATTGTTGAAAAGCTGGAGATTCTAGGACTGGATGTAGGATTGAGGATCCGATCCAATACAAAATCGACTATGCGATTTTATTTTTGCTGCTATTATATTTATATTGCTGCTGCTATAATTGTTGCGCTTCAGTTTATATTTATATATTTGACCATGGTAATATTTATCGATGTTGTGCAACTAACAAGTGGTATCAGAACCTGTAATTCTATCGGTTGTCACAACATTATAGAGTAATGACGAGACAAAGATCCAACCGAAATACAGCAAGCAAAAACCCCGGTACTATCAAAGCCATCACCAATAAGGACCACAAAAAGGAATTTTCTAATTTATAAATTTAGTAAAAGATAGTAATTAACTGGTTAGTAATTGTGATAAGATCTCAAAGCTTAATTTTTCATTTTGGAAAATATGAAATCTATCGAACTTGAAAATGAGAAATTGAAAATTGAAAAACTAGATTTAGAAAATCAACAAGGTATTTCGAAAAATAATTTTGTGGCTCTCAAAGATTTTATAGATGAACAAAATACTATGTTTGAAAACAAAAATTCAAAAGAAATTTTGAATTTGAAAAGACAAAATGATTTATTACAATCTACTTTTTAAAACTCAGAATCTTGAATTTTTTTTCTCGGAAATGAGAATTGTACATTAAAACATGAGAATTCTGAATTAAACAAGGAGATTGATATTTTAAAAAATAGTAATATTTTTCTAAAAATAATAACCGTGGATTCAAAGCTAAATTTGAAAAACTTAAAAATGAAGTCACAAAATTTAATTAAGAAACGATTTAAACATGATATTATCTAGTTCTAGACCTTTACTTGATAAAAGTGTAATAGGATATAATAAGACGGATGATAATAATAGTGCTAGATGTGCTTTAAGGTATAAGAATTTTGCTAGTACTGGACATTGATCCACTTTTCATAGAAAAACAAGATTTTCTGCATGTAATATGCCATATCTTAGTTCTAGAATATAAATATAATGAGAAATAGAAATTTCAAATATTTAAATATATGGGTTCCTATAAAATAGACGAATAAAGATAAATATATTCATGATCACTTCATTTTAGTAAATAATGAAAAATATATTTTCAAAGGTTCTATCACACCCACTTGGGTATGGTTACCTTTTATACACCCTCGGACCCTAGTGTAGAAAGTGGGTACCAAAATATATTTATTATTTTTTGCAGGTACGCCAGCTATTAAAGGGAAGTGCATCCTATGTTGCAAAATTAAGGGGGAGCTACGATTTACCAATATATACCCTAAGTTTTATCGCTTTATGATGACGCCAAAAAAGGAGAAACGTGTAGAAAACGCAAGAATTTTGATGGGGTAGTACATTGATATAGATGGAGCTTATATTAAGGGGAGCGTTATTATATAAATTTTATTTTATATGACTTGTAAGGTTTTCATCATCAAAAAGAGGGAGAATATTAGGAAAATGATTTCAATATTTGGTCACAAAGACATTACAACAATGTTCTTGATGATTTTATCAAGTGTCCAAGTGATTAAAGAAGCAAATACATGTGCACAATTCAACACAATAACATACATACATATAAGCACAAGATATGAAAGATGCTAATCAATTATGGAGTGTTCGCTCATTCAAAGATCAATTCTTACGTTTGAAAATTTATTTGAACTCAAATGCGTCAAGATGATAAGAAGAAACAGACTCGAGAGCTTTAAAAGAGTGTATGTCATTTATTGAGTCTTTATCGAGTCATTATAGTCCAAAATTGTTAAAACCCCATAAGAAATCTTCAAACCATTTCAAATTTTTATGCAGCCATTAAAATATGCTAATTTATATTTGGGATTTTTTTTCAGCTTTTTATGGAATTTTTAAACGCAAGAAAAGTGATAAAAATGTCAAAAAATGCAAATATATACATCATTTTTTTTTCACAACAACAAAGCAGCATTTTTACCGAAAATGCTATCAAAGGCTCCAACGGTTACGTGGACTTTTGGTAGTCTTTTCTAAGAAAACTGTTGTTGTATAGTACTGTCTTAAATCTTGTGTTTAAAATTCCTCCAACGGATATATTTTTTAAAAGGTGTTTCATGTCTATTCAATGTTTCTTTATGCCAAACAAATTTTTAAAGGGTCGCACCTATTTAATGGCTTCCTTTCACTCTTATATAAGCCTCTAATCATCCCCAAAACAATCACTCAATCATATGCACTCAAACTCTTTTTCTCTCAACTGAAATTGATTTTTATTCTCAAATCAAAAACTCCAATTGCTGTTTATTGTGCATTCATTTCTAAGTCACTCAAAACATTAAATTAAGACACTATAGATCTTACATTGTCACTTCACTTTACCCAGCAAGGGCCATATCACTTCTAATATACCTTGTTCATTCATCTCCATATTGTTTGTGGTGGTTACAGGAGTTAGTGTACTAAAAGAGACAATTTGTATATCAAGATACACAGTGTCAGAAAGTAACTTATGTTGCAAAGTTGAAGTTATGTTATGTTGCTCAAACAAAAGTGTTGAAGTCTCGTTCGGTTGCTCGGGGAAGTGTATTGAAATCCTGTAACGATCTGCCTTTTCGACCATCAAAAGTCGACACCAATTACATCCACAGTATTTTATTATCGAACATCCAATCGTCGGAAAGGCGGATTGTTAGGTAAAATAAAAGGAATAAACAGGGAAAACATAATCTCACAGTGGAAACAACAACATATAATATAACAAAGATAGTAAAATCTATCTCTCCAAAATATAAGGTATATCAAAGTTAAAAACCAAACCTCATCAGCTTGGACATTTATAATTCTTAACCTTACAATTGTTGATGGGTATATATAATAATACAATGGAAAATAAAAGTACTACGGCAAGTGCACATCCAGCTCTACTCCATGAGCTCCATCTCCCACCAACGACAACCTAGAAAATATACATGGTCTGACCTCGAGCATTATACTAAAATAACATCCGGATCAATCTGGAAAACCAACTTGAGAAAACTCAAGTAATATGGTGAACATATAATATTTCTGTGAGACCACGCCGCTAAATATGGAACTAGTTTTTACTTCACAATAACAACATCCATAGATGAAAGAATGAGAACAAGTCAGAACATGATCAGACTTGAAAGAATGGAAACAAATAATTAAACATCGAGAAGAGCTGCAGACACTTCTCGATGCAATCAAGAAAATGGTTCAAAGATTTGAATCAAATAAGGAAAAGGAATTTTTATTCAACAATGACAAGGAGGGTGCGCCCCCTTTACCGAAAGTACACGTCTATAAATATACTTAAGAACTACAACGAATCTCGGAAACCTCCAAGCTGAATCTCGCCAACCTTATCGAGAATCCGAGTATTTCACATCTCAATGCGCATATAATCGAATCCAATCTACAGTAGATATGAAATACAATAATGGGAGCAACCCCGGCCCATATAGCTTGGCTCCCACTTGCTCTTTTGTTTTAGTCATTTCTGCCAAAGGATATCAACGCTCAAAAGAGCAACAAATCATCTTGAATAGACGAAACACGAAGTGGATAGCAGAATCAAAATCGATAGTCAATATATCAACTATCGGGAATAACAAAATGATTATATATGGAAATCTAGTCGCATACACTTAGCACTAATAATTGAATCAAGATTCTAAAACACTTGCTCACACTTGTGCTTGATTTTCACATCACAAATATTTGTAAAACACTTTAAATACACCCTTTAAAAATATTCTTTTCAAAGAGCTAGTTATATTTCTAAGTATATTAAAAAGAAAGGTCAAAAAGTAATGTTATTAAAACATTCTTTACTATAAACCCAAGACAATTTACACTTAGCTTTATTTTCAAATAATTCCTTTTAAAAGACTTTCTCATTTGTAAATTTTGAACAACATTTATTATCCTGAAAGATAATAAATCAATTAAAATGCTTTTATAAATTTAAAACAATGTTAATCATTCTGAAAAATAATTGATATAATTCTTTTATAAATTTAAAACCACATGAATTATCCCAAGAGACAATTAATCAAATTTGTAACTCCTTTAATATATCAATTAATTAACTTTAAACCCCTTTATTAAATCGGTTAATTAACTTTAATCACTTTTATTAAACCAGTTAATTAATTTTAAACATCATTAGTAAATTATTAATTAACTTTATTATAGTTAAATAACAATTAAAAATATATTTAAACCACCGATTCTTTTCAAATACTTATACAATCCAAACAAACCCATTTGGTAAGAATTCACAAAATATTTAAGGTAAATAATCTTTATAAATTTAAACAACATTAATTATCCCTAAAGATAATTAAATCCAATTTATAATCTTTTATAAATTTAAAACAGCATTAATTATCTCAAAAGATAATTAATCAAATTTATAATCTCTTTACAAATTTAAAACAACGTTAATTATTCCGAAAGGAAATTAATTAAATTTATAACTCCTTTTATAAATTTTAATCATACTTATCCTTTATTTTCAAAATTCTCAAAATACTTGAAAATATAGTTTAAACAACTTTTAAAGTGCAAAAACATGACCAAACATTTATATTGTAAAAATACAAGCTCAAGTTCAACATACAATAAGGGTTTAAGGAGATGATATTTTATAAGTGACAATATAGCGAGTATCGCTATAACGACACTTACACAAATCAAACAGCATGTCACAAATATCTAAACCAAAAATTAATATAAGAAACATAAGAATATAAGTAAGATGCATATAACAACAAATTAATAATAGTGAGAAAACCAATAGGGTCACTCTATAAAAGTCCCCTGCAAAACAATGGTTATTTATGCAATCCGTTTTTCAAGCAAGAATTCAAATCTAAAAAAACAATTAAACAATAATAACAACCATATTATTATCAATAATTAGCAACCAATTGTTAGAATTGGACTAGCCTGTAGTGGAAGTTATGGGTGAATTTCCAAAAATTTACCCTATTGGATCTTTTATTGGGCCTATGAAGTCTAACTGAATTAGAACATTTCCAAATTTCATTTAAATAAAATCATTTATTTTATTTAAATTCAAATATATTAAGATATGAAATTAATTTTATTTGATTTAGTTTATACATAAATGTATCATATACATATATGTGTGAGTGCATGTGTACCATAATAATCCGTGAAAGGTATAATATGCCCATATGTAGATGTTGGGATTTACATTGCAACAAACATATTAGCTCATTTTGTATGTCATGTATGTTGTCCAAATATGTGCATGTTTATGTGTTACAATACACACACACACACACACACACACACATATGTATGTATAAATATATTATATATAATATATGAACATAAAACATTTATATATAGATAAATATATATATATATATAGAATAAGAGAGAACAATTATTAAAAATTGTATATAATTCAAAATTAACTTAGTTTTCAAACATAATAATTTTAGTATTTTAATTTGTATATATTATGAATAAAATAATGTTTTCATCCATAAATAATTAACATAAAATAATCTATTAATGAAAATTCAAATTTTACAATTTTCAAAAATCTAGGATTATAAAAAAGAGCTTAGGAAAAATCTGGAGATTTTTCAAAATTGAAATATTATTATTTTTAAATAAATACATTGATTTTAGTAATAATTATTTAATATAAGATAATATATTATTAAAAATTCAATTTTTAAAATTTTAGAAATTTTAGGATCATGAATGAAAGGTACAAAAATTTTTGAAGAATTTTTCAATTAAATTATTATTTTTAATAAATCATAAACAATGTTTTTGAAATAATATTAATTATTAAAATAATAAACTTTATTGAAAAATTACTAAATTTTTTCTATACATTTCTAAAATGATATTATATTTTAAAAAAATATATAATTGAATTTTTAATGTAATAATTATTTTATAAACAATTCAAAAATTCAATAAATTTTAATTTAAAAATATGAATATATGTATGATAATTAATTTTCGAATTTGTAAATTCATATTATATATAAATAAGTGCAATAAATTTTTTAAATCATATATATATATCTTATATATGCATATATGTTATTATGGGAGAGAAATATATATATATATATATATATGAATTTATTAATAAATATATATAAAACAATTATTAATGACAAATATTGATTTTGTATAGTAAACAACATTTGTTTATACATAAATAAAATAGTATAATAAACAAATTATGCATATAACCAAACCGATTTGTGACAAGCACATCTACTTACAAAATCTCACCTAACTAAACATATAGTAGCAATATATTTAAACAGATATGAAATTGCTCATTATAGGATCATAGAATATAATTTAATCACTATAATATGAATTAAAATTACCAATTTAATGATACCTTTGAATCCACATTGAATCAATGACTTTCTTTTTTTTACTGTTCTTGATTCTTTAGATTGCAAGTCCGGAATCACCAACCTCTAACTATCGAATATTATTATTTTAATTTGAAATATATTTGAGAATTTTAGAGTGGATTGAGAGCTATGTTTTAACTAGAAATGTAGAAGGTAATGGCGGCCAAAAAGGTTAGTAAATGTTTTTAGAGGTACATACATACATACATACATACATACATACATACATACATATATATGGTTGTATTAGAGAGAAACGAGGAAAACCTTTTTACCCCTTCTCACTTTATCTCAACCCATTATCCCCAAGCCAATTCCCAATGTTTTAGCCACCCCTAGACCTTCCCAAAACCAAAATTTTTCAGCCCTAATGATGGGTCTTAAACCCATCTAAGCCCAAGCCAAAATACAATGCAATTAAATCTAATTTAATCACTTGTCGATATTGTATATCGATCGATATATTTATAACTGTTATAAATATATACAACATTATTTATTTCTCAAATCATATTCAAATTTTATAATTAATGTTCCATTAATATTAATTTAATTAATTTATAACAATTATAAACTAATTAAATCGTTCGGTCTTAAGGGAATTCATCATTTCGGCCGTGTAACTCTTGGGTGTAAATTTGGTCAGCGATTAACATCGAACTATTCTAATGTTAACGTTCACACGTTACATAGCAAGTGGTGTGACATTATGGCCAAATTTATCACTTACTCATTTTCGATAAAATCTAATTTTAGTTTAATAAGTGTTACCTGGTTGTGATATTTGTTTAAACCAATTCTCTTCGTCAAAACTATATCACTTTGGACTTATGGAATTTGATAATGGTCAAAATTCCAACCTCATCCACATTCAACTTTATAGTCCAAATACAAAGTCCTTGGTTTAATAATAACAATTATTATTAACCGAAATGCTCTGGCTAGAGACTTTGAGTTGACTTCAGTTGACCATGATACAAACCGCATATAACTGAGGAGACGAATCCTCTCTTAAATAGTGCTTCACTTCCAATACTTCCACTCGACCCAACTATAGTCACTCGATGGACGCCATGCCATGATTTGGCTATAATCAAAGCGGAGTTTTCATATTGAAGATCCACAGTATTCTCAAGTCGAGAGAACTGTGTAAATCAGTCACATCGATATTTTCTGTTTGACCTTAGTTATATTAACCAACAGAAAACTATCGAGTGAATCATTCCATAGTTATCCAATAACTATTAGTACGTAACCCCTAGGTGCCCCCAGCAGTCTTAAGTAATACACTGCCCAACATTTGGAGAGCGTTACGTACTCCAGTCTCAACGGATACATCGATATCCAGTCTCGATGCACCTTGACTAGGAACATTTAAAACGGTATATTTGTTTCGTTGTGATAAATTACTCATGGTTATAACACTTTGTAACTACTATCACAAAATATACCATATGGATTTTTCTATTAAATATACTTTAATTAAGTTAATTAATTAATATAATCACATTATATCAAGTATATAATAGGAAGAAAATACCTTTTATTTCGAACAAGATTGGTCAACGAGTTAGATATATGTAACAAATTACATAATTGCCCTTAGGGCATACCCTTAACTCTATCATCAATAACTAACATATCATTTATTAATTAATCCAAATATTAATTAACTTCAAAAATAATCTTTTTACTTTGCATTCACAGAACGATGATTTATTCTGCTCGATAGATGTCCAAAATAATCTATTCAATTTAATTATAGGAGAATGGTGTTTTATTATGCTAAAGAGATATCACAAACGAAGTATAACTAATTTAACTATGATAAGCATAATTAAATTTAATCACTATAATTGTATCATTAATTTATACTTCATTAAAACTATCAACTATTTAGGCATGCTCTGAGTCGGATGCCTGAGATGACTATTTAGGACAATATTAATCTTGGACCGCTTACACATGTATGAGACCCAGATTGGTCTCTGGGCATGCTTTGAGTCGGATCTCCGAGATAAACATTTGGGATTTCTACTTGTTTTGATTCCTTCTTATTTGATTTTTGCTTATTTGTTTTGATTTGAATATTTGAATTTTGAAAAATCCACATTGATTATGATGACTAATATTGGTCGCCTTAGAGTCCGGCCACGAGACCGGAGTGTAGGGTGCAAGTCCCCTTACCAGAGAGCAAGTGGATGGACTTGTACAATATTGATCGTCTTAGCGTCCTGACCGTTGAGATAGGACCGGAGTGCAAGAAGTGAGTCCCCTCACCGGAGAGTGAGCGGATGGGCTTACTTAATCCCCTTTAACTTAACAAACAAACGATCCAGAGAGATCGTCCCCTTAACTTAAAACATTAAACGATCCAGAGAGATCGCGCATTAAACATAAATGATCAGGAGAGATCGAGCCTTAAAACAAATTTGATTTAATAAAAGGATTTGAATGTCTTATAAATAGAATAAAACTAATAAATCTTGGATGAACATGGGATGATTTTGATATATGATGTGATTTTGATATATAATGTGATTTCGATATATGATGTGAAAACTATCAATGAGAAGCAAAAATTGATAGTGATGTAAATCCCGAATGAACGTGAGATAATTAGAGGTTTGTGATGTAAATGGAGATATGTGATATAATTGGAAACATGTGATTTAATTAGAGATATTTGATGTAAAACTACGAATGAAATCAGAATGATTGTGATTTATATGATACACTTAGGCAGAGTCTAGAGTTTAGAATGTAACAGGTTTAAAACGACTTGTGACTGGCAAGAGAATCTGAAGGAACTGGACGATTCACCAAGGCTAAAGTAGCTAGAAAGCTCAATCGACGAAGACTATATACAAGAACTTGTTCTTAAGAAAAGCACACCTTTCATTCAACAGGCGTGCTTTGGGCGGTAAGTGTTAACCGGGTTTTTAACCCATTAGAATTCAATAGGAGTTAGAACATTCAGACTATGCCAGAATAACTCGAAACTCAACCAAAATAACCAAGCAAACAAGTCAATAGGACTCAGGGAAAATTAGCTAATAAAATACTAAGTAGAAGCATCATGAGTCGCCCAAACCTCTTGCATCATGATTTATTACCATTTCTAAGCACGCTTGCCAAGTTTCATAGCATGCCAAACAATCTAGCTCGAGAAGTGAAGACTCATTTGATTCAAGTTGTTTGACCAAAAGCAGCTAACTTAAAATGGACCTAGAGAACTCATATGGAATCAGATTGACTTGAAATTTTGGGAGAACGTGTAGAAGATATAAAAAAGGCTTATAGAAAAAATGGGAACATTTGGAGGTTGTTTGATGGATCGCCAGCGACCTAACTAGATGGATCGCTAATGACCCATGTAGATTAGGCCCAACCACCTGAAATTTTTAGGGTAGGTCCCAGATACCCTCTAGAGTGTACCTGCAAAGTTTCATTTGATTTTGTTAAGTTTTGAGCAAGTTATGGATGATTCTTCTAGACCAGATGACTCATGAAGACGGATGATCAAACAAACACAAAACGACTTGATATTTGGATAAGGAATTCAAATAGATGAAAGGAAGGCAACCCAAAAGGGTAGACTCAAAAACAGTTTAAGGGCATGGATCGCTAGCGATCCATCATATTAGCTCGGATCGCCTAGAGTTTTTCTGGACTTCTTCTTAGCACTGAGTAAAGGCTTCTGGCAAGTCAGCTTTGGCCCAACTGGTTTCCTACCCCTATAAATACAATCTTACCTGCAACTGGAGATGGATCTTTTCCAGGAAGAGAGCCGCCATTACTCTACTGGAATTCCTTTACTTCTTCAACTTTCTTCTCCCTCACAACAGTCATTAAGGTGGTTACTGTGATTCTCTAGTCAACCTTTGTACTTGTAACTTATTCTAACTCAATGTAACTTAGATCTAAGGACTAACTACTTATATCCAAAGAGATTCAACTAACATAATCATAATAAAGATTGATTAAATTGGACGTACGCTGGAGTCAACCGAACCACTATAAAAATTATGTGTCTATTTTCTTACTTCTGCTTTTTATTTGTTGTTTATTTGAGATTTGTGATGCTGATTATCTACACTAGTGCTTTCACACTTGATCCAGGGTGTTGATCCAATTTTTGAGTTAACAGATTGTATATAATTATTGTTGTGGATTCACATAGCAGCTATTTGATATGATTTATATGCTACTCTAAACATTATCAATCATATCACTATATGTTAAACTTAACGAACGGCTGGTTTCAATTGAGGGAAAAACCATTGCGGTAATCCATATGCTCTCAAAAAGGTTCTATTATATGTCACTCTTATTTCTTAAGTTTCTCATACTGGTTTACCAGACTGTTCCGGGTGTAATTTTCTTATAATGCTCGGATCAGCCTCGTTTATGTTTTCAGATTTAGCTACAAACACTTCGGAGCTTATAGAGAGAAGCTAGATGATTACCTTCCCTAGTATTCTTATTTCCGCTGCATTTCTGTATTGTATATATCAGCATTGTGAGAATAGGAAGTTATAACTGTCTAGTTGATGGAAATACTTAGGTTTTAGTAACTTTGATATTTCTGTATTCAGAGTAATCCTTTGTATTTTTCCTTTGATATTATACATTACTGTTCCATTGTGAGATACGGATGTTGTGTCCTTCCTTTCATGTTCTACTCTTCTTTTATTTAATTTTACCCTAACTTTTTGTTTTTTCGGCACTTGAGTGCTTGGCACATAAATACCGTAGATGTATTTAGTATCGACATTCAATGGTCAAAAAGTCGGGTCACTACAGGAATTAAACTGTAAACTGTAAACTGTAAACCCTAATTGTAAAACCTGAAATCTGAATTAGAAATTGAAATTTGTGTAAATTGATAGATCTGATTTTAACCTAACCTAGACCCTAAAATTTGTTAATCTTAGATTAAAAAAGTGGAACTAAATTTGTATAAATCTATGAACTGGAAATATAAAATGATCGCTGTTTAGGGTTTACTGTGTAATGCAGAATTTGAGAAATTAACCAATAATTACAGTTAGATAATCAAAAATTCTAAATTTTACCACGCGACTGATCGACCGTTCATCCTGAGACGTCGACAGCTTAAGGCCTGAAATGTAGAATCTGAACCTCGGCCTAAGGCCCGAGTTAGTAATAAAGTATCAAAATTATTAGAACTATAAAATTGTATTTATAAGTGTATCATATACATATATATGGATGTTCGAGCCAATTAGGAAGCTAGTTCTCTATGAGATGATGCTAGAACATTGTAGAATTAGGTAAATGTACTATACCTAGTGAAGGTTGGTTATTTGACCGAGGGCAATTTTATTACAAATGGCACTCACTGAAGGTTCTATGGTAGACACACATCACTGACTTATGCCTGATGAAGTGAGTGGGTCTGGCACAACGAGACTCCTTGGTATGCACGATTCTGACGTAGCATTATACTATGTGGTAGATAGAGCCCTATACGTGCAATAAGAGGCGTATACTGTAGTTGAGGGGTGGACGCGGATGCAGACGATGAGACACACGGTGAGCCGGCATTGCGGGCTCCCCCTCTATGCGTAGTTGGGTTACGTACAGTTGTAGTTATGAGAAATTTGTTCCCATGTAGCCTAGTGGCGGTGTTTCCATATCTAGTAACCTAGTGGTGGTGTTTCCATGTTTAGTAGCCTAGTGGCGGTGTTTCCATGTCTAGTAGCCTAGTGGCGGTGTTTCCATATCTAGTAGCTCTAGTAGCGGTGTTTACATATTGAGTAGTTGTAGGAGCGATGGTCGATCGTTAGTTATGGAGGTTCGATCCTTGTAGTTGCATACACAAGTCGTAGTGTAGGTGTGTGTGTTAGATAAAAACCCTTAGGTAATGGACCATAGGAATGCACAAACACTTGTAGGACACTGTGGCACACATAGAGTAAATTAAAGTTACTTGCACATGATCACCATAAATTAAACATGTACTCATTCACCAGACTTTTTTCTGACCCACCTTTTTCTTTTCTTTCCCCACCCCAAGAGAACAAGGTAGCAGGTGATTTGGCCCTGTTTCAGTACGTTGAGAAGCAAGCTCATCATAGAAGTTGCTTATCATTTACTTACTCTCCATGTAACTATTTATCTTATCTGTACTTAGGTTTCTTTTATTATACTTTGAGTGGTATTTCTATATATTCTGTATTGGACTACGTACTATTTTTCCGAGACTGCGTTTTGAATATTTTCCGAGATGGATGTTTTCAATATTATATTTTATTCCATTCCGTTGTGAGTTCTAAAAGTATAGTATATCTAGGCTTATATTTGTTTACTTTTAGTCTCTGTAATATTTAAAGAAAACCGATAGCTCGTAATGCTTGGCATCGATGCAAGTTCGAAAGTCATTCTAGACTTTGGATCGCTGTGTCAATGAGTGCAGGTTGTCATAAGAATACCTAGTCAATAGAGTCAAAAACTTAGCAAAAAGTGGGTTTAAGAGGGTACAGGTGATATTATTCTCACAACAATAATTTAAAAATTCTTGGACTACGGCCACCCCATCCATGATGTTCCTACATTTAATAAAAGTGGATTGCGTTATGTCAATTTAGATTATTCAATTTTGCACTTAACCTATTAGCTAGGGCCTTTGAAATAATTTTGGTCGAGCAGTTTATACGCGAAATGGGCCTAAAATCCTTGAGTTATATCGCCTTCACATTCTTTTGGAGTAGGATTATGGTAGCGAAGTTAAATCTTCTTAATTATAGGTTTTCATTGTAGAACTCATTAAACATTTGTACTAAGTCAAATTTTAAAACATGTCAAAATTTCTTATAGAATAAATGGAAAACCATCAGGTCCAGGCGATTTATCATTAGGCATATCGTTTATTGCTTAAAGATATCCTCTTTAGAGAAAAGGGAGTCCAACTCATTTAAATCGATCCTAGCATTATCAAGATATAGGTCGTTCCATCTAGCTTTAATTTTAAGCCCTCTCATTGTTTTGAAAATATCTTTATAGTAGTTGGTGAATGCATCATTTAGCTCATATTAGTCAAAGATCTCCACATTGTTGATAAATAAGGAATTGTACTACTATGCTTGCAACCTTTGGATATTTTATGAAAAAACTTGGTATTCTTGTCTCCTTCATCCATCCATTGGATCCTAGACTGTTATTTCCATATTATTTCCTCTTATGTAATGACTTTATCTAGCTCGTCTTTAAGATTCAAAAGTACATTTTGTTCAGAGGGATTTAGGATCGTAGCTAGAATGTTAGATTTGTTATTTTTTATTTACCATATTATTGTCATTGAGTTTAGTTATATTGACTTGGAAACTATGTATTTACTTTCAATATTGTGTTTGGATGATATAAGTTCTTGTTTTGCATTTATGTGGATTACATTTTGCTGTTGTGTTCTGATTATGATAATGCCAATTGTACTGTATTTTGCTCGTTGTACAACGTTTATGTAAACATGTTTTGTTACTTTTATAGTATATTTGCATAAATATGGGCAGTTATATGCGCCTTATAGTTTTATTAAATTGCATTCCTCCTCGGAAAGTGACATGTATTTTGGCCTCTAATATTTTCAGAATCAATAGAGGCTGTACTATTTGCCTCTAATATCTGTATAATCGTAACTGGCGATAGTAATTATAGGGGAAATTGTAAATTTTAATCCGCCTCTAAGAGTTATTATAGGTGTTCCAAGCAGATTTTAATCTGTCACACTTAGCTATAGGGGCACCTTAATTAGTTTTCTGCCCTTACTTATAGTAGAGGCAGATGTGTGCGTTTATAATATTTTTAGATTTAGCAATGCCTACTTATTTGCATTAATACACCATAAGGTCAAGTGCTTTAAATTAATTGGAGAATTTTTTTGAAAATTCGAGCAAATTATCCGCTGCCAAATGCACTCGATCCAACAATAATTTCAAGTGGTAATGTTGAAACAAGAATGGAAATGAAGAAAGTTAATTTGTGACTTTTATTGCATTGACATGCTTTATACTCTAAATTAAGAGATGATGGATTTGAGGCTTTTAATTAAAGGAAGAAACAAATTTCCTAAGAATTGAATGTGAAGGATGATCTGAACGGGACGATGTCTTTCCAACCGAGTGGACTTGACACTTGATGTGTTAACAGTGGAGAAGATTTGGTAGAGAAAACTGGTCATTCATACATACCATCCTGAATATGACATTATAGAAGTAATACCCGTGCAAAGATCCTACATAACAAAAGATGATGATAAGAATTCAATACACATTGTTTGTTCTATAAAACCGAGAAACAAAAATTAAGTTTTTTTTGTATTGGGAACATATCGAACATTATAAAGAGTGAAGGTACATGAGAGCATACAGAAATTTGTAAAACTGATGTGTAAAATAGATAGACCTTTGGCATTGCCAATCATTGCATCACTAGTTTCAAAATAAGGCATACAAGTGGAAAGATTACTCAAGTCAGTAATAACAAGATGTGATGCTCTACAATTATTCTAGAAAACATGTTATTCTAAATCCCTATAATTAATACTATCCTTAATTCCAATTGTTTGCTCTAAATCCCTATAATTTGGCTTCATGCCTGGGAGGTCGACCACAGAGGCGATTATTTTGATAAGACAACTTATGGAGAGGTTTAGGGAGCAAAAGAAGGATCTACAAATGGTATTTATCGATTTGGAGAAAGCTTATGATAAGGTACCGCGAAAGGTGATGTGGTGGGCTCTGGAAAAGAAGAGAGTCCTAACAAAGTACATTACACTTATTAAGGATATGTACGATGATGTTGTGACTAGTGTCAGAGCATGCGATGGTGAAACCGGTGATTTTCCCATTAACATAGGATTACATCAAGGGTCAGCTTTGAGCCCCTACATTTTTGCTCTAGTGATGGATGAGGTTACGAAGGGTATACAAGGTGAGATTCCTTAGTGTATGCTATTTGCTGATGATCTTGTGCTAATTGATGAAAGTAGGATTGGGGTTGATAGACAACTGGAGATGTGGAGACAGACTTTAGAATCAAAGGGTTTTAGGCTTAGCAGAACTAAAACAGAGTATATGAAGTGTGGGTTCAGCGGTGTCAGGTCGGAAGATGGAGATGTCACTCTGGCTGGAAAAATAGTTCCCAAGAAGGAATCATTTCGATATCTAGGATCAATGTTGCAGTATAATGGTGAGATTGATGAAGATGTTAGTTTTAGAATTCGAACGGGATGGGTGAAATGGCGACAAGCATCTGGGATTCTCTGTGACAGGAAGGTCCCACAAAATCTTAAAGGAAAGTTCTACAAAATGGCAATCAGGCCTGCGATGTTGTATGGTGCAGAGTGTTGGCCTACTAAAAGCCAACACGTCCAAAAGATAAGCGTAGCAGAGATGCGTATGCTACGATGGAGCTGCGGTCATACAAGAAGAGACCGAATTAGAAATGATGATATACGTGATAAACTTGGAGTAGCACTAATTGAGGAGAAGCTAATTCAACATCGCTTAAGATGGTTTGGACATCTTCAACGAAGGCCGCCCGAGGCACCTGTGCATGTTGGAATTATAGGCCGTGTTGAATGCTCAAAGAGAGGTAGAGGTCGACCAAGGTCGACATGGGAGGAAGTAGTAAAAAGGGATTTGAAGGATTGGGGTATATCCGAAGAGCTGGTGACGGATCGGAGCGAGTGGAAGTTAGCGATTCATGTACCAGAACCATGAGCGTTGAGTTTTATAAGTTTTAGAATATAGGACTAGGAAACATTAGCCTAAGACGTAGGTTTGATCTTTGACCAATATTACTATTAGTATCATTATCGCTATTAGTAATATTATTATCATTCCTCTTATATATATATATACATATATATTTTTATTTTACTTTACTTAGTTATTATTATTAATTTACTTATTTGACTTTATTTTATTATTGTTAGTGCTATTGTTATTATTATGACTTTTTAATTGATTTTTTCATTTAGTTTTGGGTTCCATCTCTAGCCGACCCCAACTTGTTTGGGAATAATGGCTTAGTTGTTGTTGTTGTATTAATAGGATGTATAAATGCTTCTAAGATTTAAATTCAAATTTTAAATTTGTATTTAGTCATGTAATGCATTTAGTGATCTAATATAATTTATTATAAAAGAAATAAAATAAAAACATAATTTTTCAATGTAATGCGTTAGGAAACATAAGTAATAGTTTGTTAAAGTACTTAATTCAGCCTTTTGAATTTTCTTTAAAATTTCTATCTACAACAATGATGATCATTCAGCATCTATTTTAGGTAATTCAAAGAGGTTTATCTCGTGTCCCTTCGGGGACATCCGATAAAATTGGAACGATACAGAGAAGATTAGCATGACCCCTGTGCAAGGATGGCACGCACAAATCGAGAAATGGTCCAAATTTTTAAACATCTTTCAAACGAAAGAAAAAGGATTTTGATAAAGCTTGTGTTATTCTAACCACAACAGTCTATTTAATTTGGAAAGAAAGAAACAATAGGCTTCATCAAAACAAAAAGAACAGATTGTACACAATTATGGAAGGCAATAGAGATAGAATCCAACATCATTCTTCAAAAGTTTAAAAACTTTCACAATTCTAGTATGCAAGGCCAAATCTTAAATGAATCAGACAATTATGAAATTAGGGTTGAAGAATACTTACGAGAATTCACTCCAATCAAACTTTCACAGTAAGTCTAGTGCTTTAGCAGGACAGCGGGGCAAAGACTTCATTCAAGTCAAAGTTGATGGTAGTCATTCTCTTGTCCAAACCAGAGAACTTCTCTGCAAGAGAAAAAGCAATTACTCAATTTTAGTAATAATAATTTCAACTATAATAATATTTCTAGTAACATGATTTTTATACCTGATTTGAACAGAGGAGGCCGCTCTTTTAACTGTGAGCTTGAACTATCTGATAATACACAGCTGACAAGCATCAACAATGGACTAGATGCTCCCCAATCAGGAGACATCAATATGCTCAATAATAGTTACTTATCTGAAGAGATCAACAGAGATGGTTTATGCAACTACCCAAATGGATGCCTCCAGAACAATAGCATGACGATTGATAACTGCAAGGGAAGTACCAAGTCACACGTTAATAAAAATAATATTAATGTTAATATTTCGAATTATAATCTTTCTTTATTTTTACTTGCTAAGTCTGGAGGCTACTGCGCTTATAGCAGTCTTCAAGAGCATGATAGAAAGCTTCAATGGGCTATTAAAGATCAAAGATTAGGATACAACCATTACAGTAGTAAAATCAACAATCAAGTTTTTCACTTATCTAATTGGGAGAGAGGAGAAAGCAACAGGATGTCGGAGCTTAGGAGTTCAGCTATTACTGAGCATAACAGCAGCAAGTTTGAAGCTTGCACCGCTGAAGCCATCAAAGCTTTATGCAAAACATCAAGTCGTGCCAAGCAGCTTCCAGATGTAAGGCTTAATAAAGCTTCAAGTAGTGGTTCGTCCTCGCAAGTTGAAGCTGAAGCAAAAACCACCCAAGAGAGAGATTTCCGCTCCATTTTAGAGCTTCGTGGGATGCAAGGATCTGAGATGAAGTATTGGAAGCCTCCTTAAGCCTTTAAATTGGCTTAAGCGAGTTATAATTGAGTTTCTAGCTGAATCTCTATTGGCGTTCCGCCATTTCTAATTTTTCTTATCGTGTTTGTGGAGATGCAGTTTTGCCCTAATCTTTTAGGGTTTGCTTATTTGTGTTATGTGGTTTCGGGTTATACGGAGGTGGTATACCCGATTCTTTTATTATATGTAACTCTCTGGGCTTGGCCTATTTATCAACTTTCTAAAAAAAAGAGGTTTATCTCGTTGACGTTCGAACTACATATTCCAACAAAACATGTTACCACTACATTGCCATTTGAGGGTAAGAAATAAAATACACATATAGCATATTTGCAATAATTAAAAAGAGAAGTTACCTCTTGATAAGTATATAATAAAAAATTGATCTCTCGCTCTATAATTGACTCTAATGTATGTGCTCAAGGTAGGATTGACCCTAAAGAGTTGGAGCCCCACAAGACTCAAACCCTACAATCTTCAAGAACAGGTCTGCTACCTTTACCATTGCAACACATTGGTTTTATTATTACTGAATAACTTAGTATATATAAAGATTAAAGAATGTTAAAAAAAAAAGTTTGACATCTCTAGCAATCAAGACTTAGATCAGGCCACCGTTTAGGTGATCTACCACTAAGGTTGGATCAAGGTGAAGGTTTAGTGTGCATTATTATTTTTCCTCCCCATAATGGTTCCAAGATGCTTCAAAAAGTCTTCACGCTAGATCCAACTAGTAATTGCTAAGAAAATTCAAGGATAAGAAAAAATATAATTATTTGTATACATACTCTCTCAATGATACCGAAATTATTATAGCGGCCAAATCCAATAGGATCACAAATTCATAGTTAGATACGTCATACATATGCCAAACATCACAGATTGTTGCCCCGGCCCAATCATTGTCTGTAAGCTTAACTTCACAAGATATCAGTATCAACTGCATTTATTTAAGGTACCACGGTAGAAAATGTGACGTTTATTCCTCTTGAATTGATTGGGCATAAGGATGCACAACAGTGGGTTAAATGATTGCTTCCTTTCTGCTATATATATAGAGGCTCAATTCCTAAAGTCTTGCACTATAACAACAGATATAGCTCAAATTTACGTTGTCCACTATAATGCCAAACGGTTCAAGGTCATTCCCTCTTCAAGAAAGAATCGCCCACCGCAACATTTTAGACAGACTTACTCACCTTGTTATATTATTTCTTCTAGTTGCTCTCCTAGTTTATCGCCTCACAATTTTTAGAGACGAAGGCTGTAGTTTTATTTTGCTTATTGCTTCCATCTGTGAATCATGGTTCGCCTTCTATTGGGTTTTAACAATCAATGGTAGATGGAACCCCGTTTCGTACAAAACGTTTCCTGAACGTCTCCTAGATAGGTATGTTGCTATGTAGAGAAATCTATATTAACAGAATATTAATTATTAACTGCTTAACACTGAATATGCAGACTTAAAGAGCTACCAGCAGTGGATGTATTTATTACAACAGCAGACCCAATGCTCGAACCACCTATCATTATTACGAAGAGAAAGCAATAGTCTCGGCAGTAATAGAATGAGGCAGTAATAAAATGAGAAAGCACACTTATCTATCCACTGCAAATCTGATATTACATCTGAGCCATAGATATAAGATACAAGATCAACGGTCATGCCTCCTCTTTACATTTGTCCGAGATTACTGATTTATATGGGCTTGATATTTAGCCCATTAGTGTTGTATTTAAATACTTAAGCTTTGTATCATTTCTGTATTCAAGCATTATCAATACAAAATATCATTTCAGATTATTGTAAATCTTTTCTCAAGTAAACTCAAAATCTTAACATGGTATCAGAGCCATATTGCTTAACAGCACATCTTAATCAAAGTTAAGTGAGTATACTCATCAGAGAGATTTCATCATTTGAGTATTCTTTCTCCATCAGATTTCATCTCTTCATCTGGAGATCAGATTCAAACATCACAGTGCTGTGCCTCGCCAGATTTCTATTGAAAAGTGGCTGCATCAACACTGTGCATGATCAAATCCGTTAAAGCAGTGACCAAGAAATCAGAAAAATCAAATCAAGAAACCAAGAAAGATTCAAAACTCAGATAAATATCAGCCTGAAATCAATTCAGCAATTCAGTATCTGTTCTCTCCAGCATCATCATAAATTTCAGGCCAAATCATACCTGTTTTTTGATTCATCTTGACTTTCTGTTCATTTTCTTGACCTCTTCACTGATCCTTGATTTATCCTTTTCCTCAATCTTCTTGATTTAGTCAGCAATGGCAGAAGATACTACGTCTGCTACATCAGTCAATGATGATGTCAATGCTAATGTTCCCACATCTGTGCAAGGTCTTATGAAATCTGTCATCAGCCCACAAACCCAGCTTGTCAACGTTCATCTTGAAGAAGACAACTACCTCCTGTGGAAACTTCAAGTGGTAACAGCCATAGAAGGCTATGGCTTAGAAGGCTTTATTGAAGGTACTCTACCCATTCCACCAAAGTATATTGCTGATAAAGATAAAAATACAGTTATCAATCAAGAATATGTTAAGCATAATAGACAAGATAGGCTCATTAGCTCTTGGCTTCTCTCCTCTATTAGTGCAAATTTATTACCACAAGTAATAGGATGCAAATCTGCCAATGATATCTGGACTACCATCGAAAAGAATTTCAACAATCAGTCATCAGCAAAAGTGCTATACTTCAAGAGACAATTACATAATATTAGAATGGATAACATGTCTATGAGAGAGTATCTTGCAAAAGTCAAGAACATAAGTGACAGACTTGCTGCAACAGGAAACCCTGTTCAAGAAACTGAGCAAGTTTTAATTCTACTGAATGGTCTATCTGAAGAATATGAGTCTATCATTGCAGTCATATCCTCACAGAAAACAACACCACCAATTGATGAAGTTCATTCAATTCTATTAGCTCATGAAGCCAGAATTAGCAACAAAAAGGTTCAAGAACCTGATTTCTCTGTCAACCTTGCAACTGGTTATAAAGGGAAAAATCAAAACAGAGAACAATCAGTTCAGAGAGGTGGTAGCTCTGCAAGAGGAAGAGGAAGAGGCAGATGGAGTAACAACAACAATAGGCCTAAATGCCAGATATGTGAGAAAATTGGTCATACTGCCTTAAAATGTTATTTCAGGTTCAATTCAAATTATGGGCAAATTCAGAATCAAAAGACTGGACCAACAGCTAATATGGCACAAGTGCAAACTGAAAACAAAAGTACTGCTGAAAATGACAAATTCAACAGTCAAGATAATGATTGGTATCCAGATACTGGTGCAACAAATCACATTACAAGCAGTCTTGAAAATCTGAATCTTGGCAACAAGGAGTTTAAAGGTAATCAGTCTATCTCTATGGGTGATGGTAAGTGTATTCAAATTACTCATACTGGAAATGCCTGTCTAGATAGCAACAAACAACTATACTTGCATAATATATTAAGAGCCCCTAGAATCAAGAAAAACTTAATAAGTGTATCCCAATTTGCTAAAGACAATAATGTCTTTTTTGAATTTTACCCAAAGTATTGTCTTGTTAAAGACATACTAACTAGAAATATCATTTTACAGGGTGATGTGACAAAGGGGCTATACAAGTTAAACAATGTTAGTTGTAGCAAGGCTATACAGCAAGACAAATGTTGCAATATGACTGAAGTCCAAAATGTTGACAATAATTCAAACTTGTTTGATCTTTGGCATTGTAAGCTTGGACACCCTAGTGTCAAAATTGTTAAACAAATTCTGAATGAAAATAGTATAGATTTTAATCAAGTTTCTATACCATATGTTTGTGATTTTTGTCAACAAGGTAAGAGTCATAGATTACCCTTTTCTAACTCATCAACTGTTTATACTGAACCATTAGAATTAATTACCATTGATTTATGGGGACCATCACCAATCTTCTCAGATTTTGGTTTCAAGTACTACTTATCAATTGTTGATGCATGTACTAGATTTACATGGATCTATTTCTTGAAAACAAAATCTGACACTCACAATGCTCTTATCAATTTCATCATCATGATTGAAAAACAAACTAACAAATCTGTTAAAACTGTTCAGTCTGATGGTGGAAGTGAATTTAAAACTCTGAAATTATTTTTCAATAAAAAGGGCATAGTGCATAGATTATCATGTCCACATACATCTCAGCAAAATGGCATTGTTGAAAGGAAGCATAGGCATATAGTTGAAACTGGCTTAACACTACTTGCCAATTCTAATCTTCCACTAAAATTCTGGCCAGAAGCCTTTAGTACAGCTGTGTATTTGATTAATAGACAGCCAACTAAGGTTCTCAATAAAATAACACCACTGGAAAAATTATATGGTGTTAAGCCAGATTATCATGCCTTGAAGGTGTTTGGGTGCCTATGTTATCCATGCCTTAGACCTTACAATAAAAATAAGTTAAGCTTCAGGTCTAGGGCATGTACATTCCTTGGTTACAGTACTAATCAGAAAGGGTATAAGTGTCTTGATGAAACAGGTAGGATATACATAAGCAGGGATGTTGTCTTTAATGAAAATATCTTTCCATTCAAATCTCAAAACATTAATACTACAAGCAAGGTGTACAATCCAAGGACATCCATACCTGAATTATCAGCTGTTCTTGACACCTGGCAATATATGGATAATGAGGGGGCTGCTGATGCTCAAGGCACATCATCTCCTGTTTTAGGAAGAAATGAGGATCCTGAACCTCCCAGCCATGCCAGCACCTCACCTAATCAATCATCAAGCCAAATTCAGTATGATAAAAGCAATAACACTAATGACTCAACAAATACAGCATCAAGTACATCAAATTCAAATGAACAGAATGCTTCACCTCCAAATATAGAGCCAGTTCAGTCTGGGCATCCCATGATCACAAGATCAAAAAGGGGAATTTTCAAACCAAAGGTTTTCACTGTTCAATTCAGTGAAAGTGAGCCTGCAACTTATGATGAAGCCATCAAAAACAAGCATTGGAAAGAAGCTATGGATGAGGAATACAAAGCTCTCATCAAAAATGAAACTTGGGACTTAACCCAAGCACCAACTAACAAAAATATAGTTGGCTGCAAGTGGACATTTAGACTAAAGAAAAACCCTGATGGTAGCATAAACAAATACAAAGCTAGGCTTGTTGCCAAAGGCTTTACACAGGAGTATGGCTTTGATTTCAATCAAACCTTCTCTCCTGTTGTAAAGCCAACTACCATTAGGATTATTCTTTCCATTGCTCTAATAAAAAATTGGAGCATTAAGCATTTAGATGTCAACAATGCTTTTCTTAATGGCATTTTAAAAGAAGAAATATTCATGCAACAACCTCAAGGGTATTGCAAAAATCCAAACTATGTCTGCAAGTTAAAAAAGGCTATATATGGGCTCAAACAAGCTCCAAGAGTCTGGTTTGATAGGTTAAAAACAGCCTTAATTACATTAGGCTATAAGCCTACCAAATCAGATAATTCTATGTTTACTAAGATAAATGAATCATCAACAATATATATACTTGTGTATGTTGATGATTTAATTATCACTGGTAACAACACTGCAGACATAGAGCATTTGACTAATTATCTGAATCAGGAATTTTCTATCAAAAACTTGGGTAACTTAACATACTTCTTAGGTATTGAGCTGATAAGGAAATCAGACACTGAAGTTTTTCTATGTCAAAGGAAGTACATCTCTGAGCTATTAATGAAAACAAAAATGGATGGTGCTAATCCTCAGCCAACCCCTATGATCTGCAATCAACACTTATCAAAATACAGGGGAGAAGCCATAGTTAATTCTAAGCAATATAGAAGTGTTATAGGTGCATTACAATATGCAACTATAACACGACCTGATATTTCATTCAGTGTTAACAAAGTTTCACAATTTATGCAGAATCCTCTGAGTGAGCATTGGAAAGCTGTCAAAATAATTTTAAGATATCTCAAGGGAACTATCAACTATGGTTTAAATTTCAAGGCTAGCTCAAATCTCAACATTACTGGCTTTGCAGATGCAGATTGGGCATCTGACCCAGATGATAGAAGGTCTACATCTGGCTTCTGCATATACATTGGGGATAACTTAGTCTCATGGTCATCAAAAAAACAACATACTGTATCAAGGTCAAGTACCGAAGCTGAGTACCGAAGCATTGCCAATGCTTCAGCTGAAATTAAATGGATTCAATCTCTTCTTTCTGAACTACAATACAAAACTACCACTAAACCTACTCTTTGGTGTGATAATAGAAGTGCAGTTTATATTTCAGAAGATCCAGTTCAACATGCCAGAACAAAGCATATAGAGATAGATCTTTATTTTGTTCGTGAACTTGTGCAAAGAGAAGAATTACAGGTCAATCACATACCTGGAACTTACCAAAGAGCTGATGTATTAACTAAAGCCCTATCAGCAACTAACTTCACTAGATTTCGCTCAGATCTGAAGGTTAAAGATGAGAAGGATCCTGAAGCCAAGCAAACCAAGGCTGAAGAAACTTGCGATAAACCAGAAAAACAGCAACTTCTCTCCAACACTCAACACCTTGACGAATCTAACATTATACAGCTGCATCGCAAGGCAATCTCTCAAGCCCGAGCTAAGGAGAAGCCTCCAGACAACATATCTAACTCATCTCAGATCAATCGGCAAAGTGAATTCAAACCCTAACCCTAATTATTAGGGATAGGATTTGAGAGGGGGTATTACGAAGAGAAAGCAATAGTCTCGGCAGTAATAGAATGAGGCAGTAATAAAATGAGAAAGCACACTTATCTATCCACTGCAAATCTGATATTACATCTGAGCCATAGATACAAGATACAAGATCAACGGTCATGCCTCCTCTTTACATTTGCCCGAGATTACTGATTTATATGGGCTTGATATTTAGCCCATTAGTGTTGTATTTAAATACTTAAGCTTTGTATCATTTCTGTATTCAAGCATTATCAATACAAAATATCATTTCAGATTATTGTAAATCTTTTCTCAAGTAAACTCAAAATCTTAACAATCATAACTGCCAACACAGTGATTTCCCTTTTGGCTGTGGAGTACCCAACTAATAGACTAGCTTGTTATGTATCAAATGATGGAGGATCTCCTATCACTTACTATGCCATAAGGGAAGCTTCTAAATTTGCTGAAGTATGGGTACCTTTCTGTAAGAAGTACAACGTGCAAGTTCGTGTCCCTTTTGTTTATTTTTCAAAGGAGCTGAAACTAGCAGCAACATCGTCAAAGGAGTTCGTGCAGGAGTGGAAAGACATGAAGGTAAAAGAATGGTTATATTTTACCATTACTTAGGTATGAATTTAAAGCAACTATATACAACTTCAAATGGGATTGTGTAAGAAATATATGGAGTTTTGTTGTTAGTAAGATAGTTACCATGCAAAGTGATAATTTGTCTAATATGTTGGTGCAGAAGGAGTACCAAGAGTTGTGCAGCAAAGTAGAAGGTGCTGCTAAAAATGATGGTCCATATCAAAATCAGATGAGGGAAGAATTTTTGGAATTCTCTGCGGTTGAAAAAGGAGACCATCAAAGCATTATTAAGGTAGTGACAGATACTGAGAAAAACAAATCTAGCAAACTAGTATTACTTACTACACAACAAGTTTAGCACATATTATTTTTGAAAGAAATGCAGATACCTATAATTTCTTAAAATGGATAAACATACAGACATGAACTGAACCTAATGAAAAAAGACATTTGAGGAAGTAGAATTAGTTAATGTTAGGTTACTTTTGGGCAAAAAAATTAAATAAATAACAAAAATTGAACTGTTTTAAAATACGAAATATGAAGATCTGAAAAAACATAACAAGTTTAAAGTTAATGTTATAACATTAAAAGGCTAAAAATCAAAATTAAGTGAGAACTGAAAAATAATAGATGAAAATAGCTACATCATACTCAATCAATTTATCATCTTTGAAATCAAAGATGGACATTTAGATTTTGATAATTTAAAATAAGTCGGATCGGTTATCGAATTGGTTTTTGACCATAAAAATCCATCCTAATTGGATTTTTATGACCCGAATCTGATCCAATTTTTAAATTGAATTGGTTATGACTCATTTTTTATTCGGATTGGATTGGATTCAGTCCGTTCAATTATTGAGTCATGTGCACCCTTAGTTTGAATTTGTGTTATTTGTCCATTAGGAAAAAAAATCTATACCTGTATAGTTTATACCATTCTGATTGTAACTTATAACAAATATTTAGTTCTAAACTTCTAATATCCCAACATTCAGGTAATATCCGCGAACAATGGAGAAAATGGCATACCTCATGTAATTTATGTAGCGAGAGAGAAGAGACCTATGCACCCACACCACTACAAAGCTGGAGCCATGAATGTTTTGGTAAATATTACACCTTTTCGAACACTACTATTTTGATGAAAACGATGCAATAGGAGACAGTAACCATTTATATAACACACATTATAAGATAAGAATCATGATATTTGAGTTAAACAATACACAGACAAGAGTATCAGGAGTGATGACAAACGCACCGATTATTCTTAATGTGGACTGCGACATGTTTGCAAATAATCCTGAAGTAATTTTACATAGTATGTGCCTTCTGCTTGGATTTGATGATGAGACATCAAGTGGATTTGTTCAAGTCTATCAGCAATTTTACGGGGCTTTAAAAGACGATCCTTTCGGAAACCAATTGGAGGTTGTGTATAAGGTGTGTTCTCCTTAGAAAATTGAATGCATTTTTGTAATATAACCTTATTAAAACTAAAACTCCATTGCATCCCTTTGACTAATTTTATTCAATTTTTGTTGTTGCCCAGAAATTAGGAAGAGGCATTGGTGGACTTCAAGGTCCAATGTATGCAGGAACAGGGTGTTTCCATCGTAGAAAAATCATATATGGTGCATCACCTAATGCCTACCTTAATCAACAAGGTAAACTAGACTATTTTATGCCTTGGTACGCCAAATTTAACATTAGATCGTAACATTACCAGCTTAAGGAGGGAAATTTTTTTGCATTTCAGACATCTAAATATAGGTTGTCTTAGGAATTCTATGATCCACCAGTTGATATAATCTTCACCTCATTAAAGTTGTTATTTGTATAAATCTTTAATTGATCTCATTCCAATTTCCTTCAGTCCATCACTAATTTATTTTTCTACCAATTTTGTTTTTTTACTAATTTTTTTTTTCTAATTTATTTTCCTACCGTTTTTTATTTTTTTTTACAGAAGAGCTAACTGGTAAGCAAATTCAAAAGACATACGGAAGTTCAAAAGAACTAACAGAGTCTGTAACAAGAATAACTGCAAGAAAACCATCAAAAGTTGAAGCAAACATCAATCTTTCTAGCATAATCCCAACAGCTGTAGAGATCGCCAGTTGTACGTATGAGCTCAATACAGGCTGGGGCAAGAGTGTAAGCGATACTGTTACTATTCGTTCCCTCTTCAAATACTTGCTATTTCCGTACTTATATTTATACGTATGCCCATTATTTTAACTTCATGGTACAGATTGGATGGATCTATGGATCAGTGACAGAAGATGTCCTAACTGGATTAAGGATACATGCCAAGGGATGGAGGTCAGTACACCTTACGACAGAGCCACCTGCATTTCTCGGTGACAGCCCAACAAGTGGACCCGCTAGCCTCACCCAATACAAAAGATGGACCACAGGCCTATTAGAGGTCCTAATTGGACGAAATAGCCCAATATTTGCTGTTATATATGAAAAGCTATGGTTCAGACAATGCTTAGTCTACTTGTGGATCACTACGTGGGCATTTTGCGGTGTGGTAGATCAGTTCTGTTATGTTTTGCTTCCACCCTACTGCTTGTTAACCAACTCCAGTTTCTTGCCAAAGGTAAATGACTGACTCAGACTATCAGGCATTACGTTTGATTTATTATTATTAGATTCGTTTTAAAGTTTGGTGGTAAAATAATCCTGTTCAGGCATCTAGTGTAGAATTCTACGTACCATTATCACTATTCGGCATTTACAATATCTCTACGCTCGGTGACTTCCTAGAATGTGGACTGACATTCCGCTCATGGTGGAATAATCAACGAATGAGCCGTATTCTTTCTGCATCGTCCTTGGTGTTTGGTTTCCTATCTGTAGTTCTTAAATACTTAGGGCTCTCTGAAACGATATTTGAAGTTACTAAAAAGGACCAGAAGGATTCTTCTGATCATGCAGAAAAAGGTGCAAATGCAGATTTAGGCAGGTTCACATTTGACTCGTCGACAATCTTTGTGCCAGCAACTGCGCTTTTGCTAGTACACATTGCCTCTCTAGCAATTGCTGCAATGCATTTTCTTAAGGGCAATGAGCATTGTTGGGGAGTTGGAGAAGTGGTATGTAGTTTATGGTTGATAGCAAGTTTTTGGCCATTTGTCAGGGGGCTCTATAGTAAGGGCATTTACGGTATTCCATGGATGGTCATTGGGAAAGCTTTGGGCTTGAGTTGGGGTTTCATGGAACTTTGTGGGCTAAGGAAGGTTCATTAATATTTGCTTTGGTTTCTCGTTAAATTTGGATTTAACTTCGACGTCATTAGAGTCATGTATTAATGTTGAAATCAAGAAGAAGCAGTGTCGTTGCAAATGTCATGAAATATACAAGCCTGGCAGTGGGGCTCCATAGTATGGTTGATAGCAGTTGTAATAAATGGTCTTTAACAACTGTCATTTTTTGACAGTTATAATAAAGAATTTTTAACAAGTGGTATTTCCTGCCAATTGTAATAAACGTATCTTTACAACCGCGTTTTCCTGTCAGTTAACAATTGCGTTTTGTTGTCAATTGCAATAAACATATTTCTAACAACTGCATTTTCTTATCAGTTGCAATAAACATATTTTTAGCAACGGCTTGTTTTAGCCAGTTGTAATAGAGATCTATAGCAACTAATTAATTTTGACCGTTGTAAATATTTATTTATAACCGTTCTTCTCATAAATTTTAAATGATTGTGTAATCACTTTCAAGTAGACGTTGTTAGTTACAAACAATAATCTGAGTGAATACAAAGGTTTCCACTTGGATATTTTAATGTTTATCTTTATAATTCATGCGAAAAACTAAAGAAGCGTAAAAGTGAGAAATATAAACTTCCTTAAATTTGAGTTGTACAAACACACACACATATATTACTCAAATTTAAGAAAGTTTATATTTCTCACTTATATATATATATATATATATATATACACACACACACACATACATACATACATATATATTGAAAGTGGGTAAATTTCATTGATGATTAGGCCTAAGCCAGAACAATACAAAACCAGCTCACTCAGCAACTCATGTGACCAACCTTAGTACAAAACAGAATATACATATACATATATGCATATACATATACATATATATTGAAAGTCGGTAAATTTCATTGATGATTAGGCCTAAGCCAAAACAATACAAAACCAGCTCACTCAGCAACTCATGTGACCAACCTTAGTACAAAACAGAATAGTACATAAACACGTTATTTACCTGTCATTATTATTCTCGAAAAACTAAAAGGCAGTTCAGAGAATAATACTTAAACACGTTACTTTCTAACTTTACTAAAGTTCTCCATTTCAGTTTTCAACCCATCCGAAAACTCTTTCCTTTCATGGCAACTCAAAGTAACGCAAATTCCATGCCTCCAGCACCCGAGTTTCCTCCCCGGCATTAGTGGTAAGATTTTTCTTTTTGACTCCCGCAGATGAGTCTAATATCTGTTTCAATGCTTCAAAAGATCTGATTTGTTTGTTTCTTTTTACCATGGAAAATTCGCCTATTGTGCTCTTTCCAAATATGGTGCACCGCAGTTGTGGTTGCTATCCGTTTTACCTGTTTCAACAAATTCGAGCTCTCTGGCAGCTACTCAGGTAAACTAACTCTTCCTCAAGCTTCCGAACCGGTTGCATGTCATTGTTTCTATGTTCTATCTTAGGCATGATTCTAGCAGAAAATTCGCACTCAAAGAACAGATGATTGTGTGATTCATTATTTTTGTTGCATAGAATGCACTTAAGATCCACGTTTAGACCCCATTTAGCTAGTCTATCCATAGTAGGTAGGCGATAATTGACCGCTTTGTATGTTGTGAAGGCCATTTTGGGGTTGTTAGATCTAGACCAAATAGCCGAAGACCAATTTCTGACATCATGTTTCAATCTGATAGCTTCCAAGGCTGATTTCGTAGAATATGCTCCATCTTTAGTTAGTTTCCATGTCCAAATGTCGTTATGCTCATAAGTATATATAGGAAAATACTTAACCTCTTCTGATATGGCATGTAGACCTTTCTGCTCGGGTATCCACTCACCATTACTGATAATATGGTCTACTCTGTTGTCATAACCTCCCATGCTAGATACAGTACCCCAGCCAAGCTTATCAATAAGTGTTCTACCACTCAACCACGGATCTTTCCAAAGAGCTGTCTACCTGCCACTAGCAATTTTACGGGTAACAAACTGTTTAAGATCATCTCTACTTCTAAGAATATTCTTCCACACTCCTGATGCATTGTTATCAATTTCATTATCCAGAAATTGTCATTCGATCATCTTCCTCTCATCCATTTAGCCTATAGACTATTAGAGCGAATGATTTTCCAGCCGAGGTTTTGGCTTATAGGTCTTCCTGAGATCTTTCAAACTAACCAGATCCAAACCTTCCTTGGCTTTAGGTCTATAAAGAACATCAAAGCTGACTTTATGTAGCCCCCCCCCCCTTCATATGAAGTTTGCACAAGCATAATTTATTTTTTCTATCAAGCTATTTGAAATGTGAAATGTTTGAATCCAGATTCTAACGTTCTCTGTTATTATTGTGTGCACCAATTCCACTCAACCAGTAATAGAAAGGAGTTTAGAACTCCAGCCATTCAGCTTCTCTCTGATTTTTCCACTAACTCCCCACACTCCCTGTTGGTGATAATGTTAGATGGCAGGGGAACTCCTAGGTATTTTACAGGTAAGGTGCCTTCACGAATATTAAGGATGTCTAAAACATGGTGTTTGTCTTTGCAAAATTTATTAAAGTAGCATTTGGATTTTTTAGCACTTAACTGTAGTCCAGCATGAACTTCTATTGTTTAAATATATCTTTGATCGATACTGTTCACTGCATTCGAGGAAGCTTTGATGGTTGTGATAAGGTCATCAGCATATAATAAGTTATGTAGAATAGATTGATGGTTGAATATAGATTGAAACAGCCCATTATGACAGGCCAGTTCCATTTGAAGAGAGAAATATTCCACTGCTACTGCAAATAGATACGAGGTTAGGGGGTCTCCCTGTCTCAGTTCGTTGTTGCCTGTGATGTAACCCCTAGCTAAGCCATTGATCACTATAGAGTAAGTAGGGGTTGATATGCATTCTTTAATAAGAGATGTACTAGAATGTGGGAACCCCATACAAGATAACATATGAATAATGAATTTCCTATTGATTTTGTCATACGCTTTATGGAGGTCAACTTTAATGCATACTTTATTTGCACCTTTTTTGTTTAAACTTCTGACTAATTTGTGGGCTAGGAGAGAATTTTATGATATGTGCCTCCCCTTGATGAATGTTGATTGTCTTTCAGAGATAAGATCTGGGAGGATTTTATAATTCTATTACATAGCACCTTGCTATTGATTTTATATAACATGATACAACATGCAATCGGTCTATAGTCTTCTATTCTGTTTGGCTTGTTAATTTTAAGAAGGAGGGTTATGAAAGTTTGGTTAATCTCATGAAGTATTTTCCCAGTGTAAAATGATTCTTGTTCAGCTTCTAATATCATCCCTTTTAGGTTGGTCCAATGAATCTGGAAGAATTTGGCATTCCAGCCGTCCGACCCTGGACTGGAGTCTATGTAGGTAGACAGCACAGCAGCTTTGATTTCTCGTTCAGTGATGGCGGCCTCCAACATTTCCAGACCTTTTTCAGAGATCAAGGGCATGTAGTTTATTTGAGGTAAGGTGGCTTCATAACTACCATTATATAAACTATTAAAGTAATCGATGGCTCCCTATTCAAATTGGGCATAGTCAGTGATCATTTCTCCTTGTTCATCCAAAGTGTTGAGAATATTGTTGCAATTTTTCCTGTATGACATTTTTGCATAAAAAAATTTGTTCATTCGTCTCCTTAAGTTAGCCACTTCTCCTTTGCTTTTGTTTAGCCTAAATTGCTTGTTGTTGAAGTACATCTTTGAGTTATCTTTAGGTTGCGTAGTAGTTGGCATTAAGTAGGTCATTGAGTGGGTCTGCATCTAGTTGTTGAAGTAGGGATTCACATTCATTTTGTAGGTGTTCAATATGCTCTTGTTGTTTAGGCCTGTTTTTATTCCATTCCTTCAACATGTCCTTTACTTTTTTAAGCTTCATGACTAGAGAGAACCAACCATTGTCACTAACATGTTTTAAAGTATTGAAATAAATAGCTTTGCCATAATCTTCCATTAAGCACCAGTGATTAGCATATATAAAAGGTCTGCCTTTTGTGTGCATGTCTGCTTTTATTAAACTGTATATATAAGGGGGAGTGATTGCTTATTGAGCTAAGGAGAACTATAACAGTTTAGTTGGGAATGCTATTAATGAGATCTTCATTAACTAACACTTTGTCTAATCTGCATGTGATTTTCTTCGCCTCTCCACTATGCCATGTAAATTTCAGTCCTCCATGGTTTGCTTCAATGAGGCCGGCTAGGATTACACATTTGTCAAATTCTTCAATCTGGGAAAGCTTGAGGCTAAGTCTGCCTTTTTTCTCATTAGTATTTAATACAGCATTGAAGTCTCAAAGAACCATCCATTTACTACCGATTTGTTTTGAAATTTGAACAATTTTTGACCACAAAATACTTCTGACAGATGCCCAATTATGTGCATAAACAAAAGTGAAAACTAGAGATAGCCCACCTGCATTTTTTGCCTCAACTGTCACTTGTTGTTCATCTTTATTTATAAGTTTCATATCCCATATGCTTTTATGCCAAGTGGTAAGAATTCTTCCTTTAGTAGAAGGCCAGTTGTTATTTACCCAACACCAATCATTGTCAAAACAATTTTCAAAGACATCAATTGATCAATCCTCCATTTTATTTTCAAGAAAAGCCATTAGAGTGGGTATATACTTATTTCTAAAGTTAAAGAGGTCTAACCTTCTAGCTTCATCATTAAGACCTCTTACATTCCAACATAGAGCTAAAATCATTATCAAGACCTCTTACCTTCTTGAATTGAGTCATATATTTTGGGTTTTTCTTTGTGAAATCTTTTTGTGGGGATTCCATATCCTCATCAGATACTTCACTGTCATCACTAAGTTCTATGCCTAACTTGTTTATTTCCTCCATATTTTCAGGGATATCCTTCTATGTATCTAGATCCTGCTTATCAGCATCTGTACTCAGATCAGTTTCAATTTGTCTATGCTTGCCCCTCTCATACCGAAGCTGATGTTCCTCCTTCTCCGGTGACTGGGCTTGCTTCGGGATATTATCGGCCATCGAACTCCCTATAGTTGCTCGGCTATCATCCACACTAGTATTAGTAGTAGTATTTCTGTAATTATTATCTTTTGGGCTTTTTGAGACCTCACTTTCTGGTTGGTTCTCTAGGCCTTCAAGGTTTTTTGTCTCCCTGATTGTTTATAGGCTCCGTTGGGCTGGTGCTAGTATTAGTGGTTTCATTTGATGTTTTGGGTCTCCATTCTTGAGTTTGGGCAAGTTGGATATTTGGGTACTGAATTCCACTGTACCCAAAGCCATCACAATCTCTAGAAATTGGTGGAATAAATTCATATTCCACCTCTTGTATATATGTTCTTCCCTTGGAGTCTTTAGCCTGAATAGTTCTAGGAAATTATTGTCAGCCTTAACCTCAATGAGGACCTAGCAAATTTCAGTCTTATATATATATATATGGAAATTATTTTTATAAAACTTTTTAGATTTGACATTTTTATCAAATTAAAGGTTAAATAAAGAACTTCAAGAAACTATAAATGATTAATGATTAATAATTACTATTAATAATTAATAATATATACATAATAAGCAGTATTTAATAATTAATATTCAATTATACTTAAAAAGTAATAAGCAACAATTGGTAATTAAAAGTTAACAAATAAGAAGTAGTTTTTAATAGTAAATTTTTAATAATTAATAATTACTTTTAAATAATTTCTATTAAATAATTATAATTAATAATAATTAAGTCTGGTATTTAGTAACTAATAATTAATAAGTAACTAATATATATAATTAAGAAGTAATATTTATTATTTAGTATTTGATATTTAAGAATTACAAACAACAATAATATTTACTATTTCAAAAAATTTAAATTTTTTAAAATAAATTAATAACTGACAAATAAGAAGTAATAATAATTAATAACTGATAGATAAGAAGAAATATTTAATAATTAATAATTAACAACTAATAACTACTATTAAATAATTGATAATTAATTATTAATAACTAAGGCCGATGATTAATAATTAGTAAATAATAATTAATATTATTGATTTAATAAGTAATAATTAATAATTCAAACTAATATTTAATATTTACTATTCAATAATTAATTTTAATAATTAATGATTAATAACTAATCCTTACTAATTAAGACGTAGTATTTATTATTTAAAAAATTGATTTATAATTATATTTAATATTTCATAAAATTTGATTAGAACAGAATTAATATTTTATAAAATTTGAATAGAATAGAATTAATCATACTCAACCAATACATTTCGATTAATTTGATCGATGATTAGGCTTAAATTGTTGGTAACTGGGTATTGGTTTCCATTCTAATTTGGTTATCCATACGAAATTAAACAATTTATTTATTTAAAAATTACAAATGAGTGTATAGCACATTGATTTGGAGTTCATACAAAGAACATCTATAACCGAATAAGTAACGCTACAAAAACAACATGAATTCCAACGACTTGAAACCGTCGGCCGTCGTCGATAGCCTTCAGTAGCCAATGGAAATAACCGTCAAAATATTGGGTGTCGAAGAACGGTACTTAAATGATATTTCTGACGGCTCCATCGCTCCATTTTCGACGACTAGTAATGACCATGCCGATGGCTTTCGACGACCCGTCGTGTACACGTGGAAGGCCACGGGGTATACTAGTTTGATGTCGTTAGCCGTCGGAAGCAGTCGGTATGTTGGCTACTATGTAGACATCGATAGCCGTCGATAATCTGGAGTGTTTTTTTTCTTACTGTAGCCATTCAACCTCCAAACAACACATATATAACAATATATTGCACATCTCAATTTCACACATGTAAATCATATATATTCAAGCCCAATCACATATATCAAATCAATAATAAAAAAATCAATATATATAATAAACTAATCTCAAACATCCAGCAATACACTCAAACATCCAATAATATACAATAAACCAACAACAACCGGCCTCAAATCAGTCAACATGTCAAAATACATCCAACGCCACCTCAAATCAACCTCACACATCCAATAACATCTCAAAATGTATCATACATATCGAATCACATCAACCTTACCCATCTTATAGTATATTTAACTCTCAAACTACCTAGCAATAAAGTCAAACTATCTCACCCATCTCAAAGTGAATAAATGTACATATCTCAACACAAACAGAAAAAACCATACCTATCAATCCTGATCATCGCATCTGGATCCCGCCGATGAAGGAAATGTGCCATGCTGCTGCATATACGCAGCAATGTGCTCATCCAACATCTGGTACATCTTTGCAGACCGACGTCTGTCTTTATCCTCCAACTCAGCGATCCAAGCTCTCAACTCTGCAATCTCCTGATTGTCCTGAACTTTTTGATAGGTGCTTTGCCTACGTCTAGCATGTAACATTATATACCAAAGTATATGAGTTTCATATACCGTGATTAATAAAATCAATGTGGTGTACGTTATTCACAAATGCATGTACATAGGAAACAAAAAGGAAGTGTTGTCGAAATTTTATGAACTGTTTAAGATAAAATGATTTTGAAAATATAATTACGTTATTGTGTTTGTAACTTGTCCAATACAGAGATAAATTCGACAAACTGTATTAGATGAATATTGATGTCTGTTTTATATGAAAAACGAACATCTATATGACGATCATATACAATACTTGTCAAACGAGGCTAAAAAATCTAAGAGATTTTAAAAATAAAGTACATTATACACTAATTTTTTTATATTAACATTGTATGTTAATTCATTATTTAAATTTCTTAACGATTAAAAATTAATAAAAAAATTGTTTTTTTCAACATTTTAGGTAACTCTATTTTAAATTTATTACACGCTAATAATAAATTAATATTATACACTAATTTGTTTATATTATCACATATCATATACACATCAACTAAATTTATTTATAATTAATAGTATAAACTAATCTTAAAGGCATTATGTTAAATTGTTTTTTTTTTGACAATTTAGCTAACATACACTAATTAACACTAAATTATGTTACACCAATAACCGCATATACTAATCAACCCAAATTAGCCCTAATTAAACATTAATTTTCAGATTTAAACACTAATAACCATAATTAACATTTCGAAATCAACCGATATACAATTATAAACAATAAATAGGCTATTATCAATAATTCTAAGCACAAATTAACAATCTTTTATCTCAATTCTAAATAATTAGTTTATGGAAAGAATATACCTAATTTTCGATGAATTGAAGGAAGAGAAGCATGGAGATTCCAATTTGATGAAGAATTCAATGGATTTTGAAGGCTAAAGGCGGTGGAGCATGGATTTGGATTTGATGGGGGAATTTGGGTTGTTTGCTAAGGGTTTGTTGAAGAGAGAATGAGGAAGAAATGGTCTAGGGTGCTGTTGTAAACGTGACTTTTCGATGGCTTTTGACGGCCGTCGACAAAAGCCGTCGACGGCGACATTTTCGACGGCTTTTGACGGATGTTGAATATAATAATTTTATTTTCTCCCTATTTAAAATAAATTAAGTTTAACTTAATTTATATAATAATTTAATTTGTTATAAAAATTTAAATTTTTTTTACAATAACCTACTTTTATTTCTAAATATTAAAAAGATTATATTTATACGTTATACAATACTTTTTTAATGATTTCATAATTAATTATGAATATTAAATGTATTTAACATAATAAACTCATATAAAATAAAATATTTGGTAAAAAAATAAATTTGTTAAATATTATGTCGATCAAAGATATTTTGGGTATACGGTTTAAATACGAAAGTAAAATAAATAGGTTTAAGGTATCAATCGTTTATTTTTTAATTTATAGTCATTCGTCAACATTCAGACTTAAACCTTCCGTTCGAATGTCAAACGATCTTCAAACTAGAGGAAATTCATACCATATATACTATATTATATATCTATCCAATTTGTATGGTTGGATTTAAAAAAACATATAGAAAAAAATTTAGACTTCAAACATGCCATTTTCATATAAATTGTCCTAACGGTATATATCAAGTGTTGTACAACTCCTTAGAAAATGGTTCATTTTGAGTCTAATTTTTTTATTTCATTTTTTTCAATTCTAGCTATACAGATTGGATAAATACATTATAAAGTATATGTGATTCAAATTTTGTCTCGTTTGAAGATTGTTTGGCCTTCAAACGAAAGGTTTTTAGTTCGAATATAGACGAATGGTTATAAATTTGAGAATCAAGATCGGTACCCTAAATTTATTTACTTTTTCATCATATTTTGGAAATAGGTCCAAAATACTTTGGATCGACATAAGGTTCAAAAAAATTATTTTTCTACCGAAAATTTTCTATTATATGAATTTATAATATTAATTTTATATGAATTTATAATGTTAAGTACATTTAAAAATTCATAATTAGTTATACAAAAGTAAAAAATATATTTAAATTCATAAGGCAGTTACGCATCATAAATTTCACTGAAGTTGTATAATGTACAGACTGAATGTTGCATAGATTGATCGTTTGAGTTCGATTTTAAATAAAGTTAAATATCAAATTACACAAAAAAAGGTTATCGAAAAAGCTAATTTAATTAACCACAAACCGTCATAAAATCGAAGAATTGAATAAAAATATATTTTTAATTTTTAGGAATTAAATTAGTATTTTTAAACAAATTTCAAACTTCTACAATTAATAAGATAAAATAATGTGATAAATTAAATTAATTAAAATAAACAGCCGTCGAAAATGAAATGACGCGGCTGTCGGAAAGGTTTGTTGCTATTTACCTCTTCTCTAGTAGTGTAACCAATTTTCAATAGAACTTGAAAAAAGTCGTAAAAAACATGCATATTATGATTTTATGATGCTTTTTTGGCATATTGATTATCCAATTCATAAGAGAGTTAACTCTTAATTTGAAATATAAATTGGTTAACCGAAATGCCAACCACACAAAGTGAAAATGATGGTTCAGTTTGCTGGATTTTATTTAGTTTATCATAGAGTGCCTCGAAATTAACTGGACCAATCAAACTGGCCGGATGTCCATAGCTCACCCCTAAATGTCCATACATATTATGATAATTCATAATATATACAAAAATAAAAATATTGGACGGCAGATAGCTATAGCTGTAACATTGTTTGAAATCGAGCTATTTGCTCAAGCATTAAGGTATACAACTAAAGAGACAAAGAAAGGAAGAAAGTTTACTTCCAATATGTCTGTTGAAATTTTCATTTAGTTATGCATTGAGGCTCTATAGTCCCACTTCTTAAGAACTTTAAAAAGAAATTACTATACACATTTGTTTCTAAGCCACCATGTTGAGTCTTTTGAGCATCCTATGCTTTTCATTTGGGCTAAGGAAAGGAGCCATGTGCCATCACACACGAGCATGCACAATCCGGTCAATTGACTAGGCTCAGGTCGATGTAGTAGTACTTTTAGTCTAATATCTACACAATCTCATTTTCCTACGTTGATTCAGTTTCTCCCCACTCACTAACGTTTTACCTTTTTCCCGTTGGAAAAGAAATTATGTCTATTTAATTGATAAACATGCAAACAAACAAAGAAAACAACAAAACGAACTCCTTTCTGACATTTTCTATCTACCTCACATCAAAATTCTTCAGAAAATTTTTTTAGCAACAAAAGGCTGTCGAGGAGCAATCTTTCTTAGTGCAAAGGAGGTTGATGTTGTTTGGGAATGAGTTATTTTATCCTGGAGGAGGCACAGTTGATAGCCTGCTTACGCCAATAGATCAGAGCCATGAAACGTCTTAATGAAAGTGACATTGTTCGTGAATCAGCTGTATTTTGGTACATGTTTCTTATCTACTCTAACAATATTTATTTGTAATATTTGTAGTACAGAAGGAGACTTAACCTTATTCTGTTTTTCATGCTCATTTGAGCGAACAAGCATTGTTATACGATTTATTGATAACCATGACGGATCATTCTAATCAATAGTGGTGATTATAAGTTAAACTGAACTTTTACGGTCAATGCTAAAAAGAATAGATAATAGATAGGCCGAGAATAAGTATTGTAATTAAAGCCGGAAGTAAAAGTGAAAGCAGTAACAGACACTAAGGTTTATAGTGGTTTGGGCTAAATCCCTACACCTACTTTGTCCTTTCCCAAGGAATTCTATCTCAAAGCTGAAAGGTTGTTACAATGTTAAGTTGGTCAAATTCGCCATTAATAAGTTTTACAAAGAGCTATAATATATGAAAGTATAATTTTCTTAGTATTGAAATTATGCGACTGCCAAAAAGCCCCCTATTGCATGGGATCTTTGCATATTTATAGAGATCTTGATGCTTGATTATTGGTGGAGAGCTTTTCTTATAGATGTCAGAATTATCTATCATGTAACGTTAAGATTTTTACAAGTGTTGATATCTGGTTTGCATGCAAATTAAAGCAGATTTGGCTATCTGGATCGTTGATATCCAGGATAAATTTCATTTATCCTAGGGATTGCTGGCATGACAATCTAAATATAGCTTTATGAACTTTGATATGTGTACTCCATATCAGCATTGAGCTATCTGGATCGCTGATGTATGCTAAAGCTACTTTAGTCGTTGATCTTGGTTGCATATTGAAGGGCTTTTGGCTTTCGGCTATTTCCTAAGGTTGCGATTTGGCTTTTGCCTATAAATAATTAGAACAAAATGTTATAGCTTCGTAGCTTTTTATATTTTAGGCTTTATTTGTATATGATTATTTAGGGACTTAGGGCTGGTTGCTAGATTATTTCTTTTCGGTTGAAAGCCATTCGGCATGAATTAATTATATAGCCAGTTGGATTTGTATGTTTTGTTTGTTAAGAAAATGATTTCCGTATTTTGATGACAAAAACATTACAACAATGCGATTGATGATATTATCAAGTGTCCACGTGATTAAAGAAGCAAATACATGTGCAGATTCAACACAATACATATGCATAAGTACAAGATATGAAGGATACTAATCAATTATGGAGTGTTTGAGCATTCAAAGATCAATTGTGGCGTTTAAAAATTTATTTAGACTCGGATGCATCAAGATAATAAGAAGAAACGGACTCAAGGGCTTCGAAACAATGTATGTCATATGTTGAGTCATTAGTGAGTCGTTATAGTCCAGAATCGTCAAAACCCCACAAATAAACTCCAAGCCATTTTAAAGTTTTATACAACCTTTAACACATGCTAATTATATCTAAGATTTTTTTTCATATTTTTATGGAATTTTCAAATGCAAGAAAGTGATAAAAAAATTGTCAAAAATGCAAATATATACAACAGTTTTTTTCACAACAGCAAAGCAATATTTTGACCAAAAATGTTGTCAAAGGCTCCAATGGCTAGGTGGACTTTTGTGTAGCTTTCTTTAAGAAAACTGCTGTTGTACGGTGCTGTTTTAAGTTTTAAATCTTATGTTTAAATTTCTTCCAACAGCTATATTTTTGGAAAGGTGTTTCGCATCTATTCAATGTTTCTCTTCGCTAAACAAATTTTTGAAGGTTTGTACATATTTAATAGCTTCCTTTCACTCTTATATAAGCGTCCAATCGACTCCAAAACAATCACTCAATTATATGCACTCAAACTCTCATTCTCTTGATTGAAATTGATTTTTATTCTCAAATCAAAAACTCCAATTGCTATTATTGTGCATTCATTTCTAAATCACTCAAAACAGCAAATTATGGCACTATAGACCTCACATTGTCACTCTACTTTACCAAACAAAGGCCATATCACTTCTTATACACCTTGTTCATTCATCTCCATATTGGTGGTTATAGGAGTTTGTTTACTAAAAGTGATAATTTTGTATATTAAGGTACACTATGTCGGAAAGTAACTTTTGTTACAAAGTTGAAGTCATGTTATGTTGCTTAGGAAAAAGTGTTGAAGTCCCGTTCCACTACTTGGGCAAGGGTATTGAAATCCTATTATGCTGCTTAAGTGCGTATTCCTCCAAATGAAGTGAGGATGTTAATTGGTGAAAAGCCAGAATAGAGATTCTAGGACTAGATGTAGGATTAGGGATCCAAACCAGTACAAAATCGACTGTGTGATTTTATTTCCGCTACTATTATATTTATATTACTACCGCTGGGATTGTTGCACTTCAATTCTATATTCATATATTTGGCCATCACCAATCCTGTACATAGCGACTTACAAGAAAACGATTTAGAAAAATATTACTATTTTTTAAAATATCGATCTGCTTATCTAAAAATAATAATTGTGTCTTTAAAGCTAAATTTGAAAAACTTAAAAATGAAGTCACAAAATTTAATTAAGGTAAACGATTTAAACATGATATTATCCAATTCTAGACCTTTACTTGATATAAGTGTAATAGGATATAATAAGACGGATGATGATAATGGTGCTAGATGTGCTTTAAGGTATAAGAATTTTGCTAGTACTAGACATTGATCCACTTTTCATAGAAAAACAAGATTTTCTGCATGTAATATGCCATATCTTAGTTCTAGAATATAATTATAACGAGAAATAGAAATTTCAAATATTTAAATATATGGGTTCCTATAAAATTAAAGATAAATATATTCATGATTACTTCATTGATATAGTAAATAATGAAAAATATATTTTCAAAGGTTCTACCACACCCACTTGAGTATGGTTACCTTTTATATAACCCTCGGACCCTAATGTAGAAAGTGGGTACCAAAATATATTTATTATTTTTTGCAGGTACGCCATCTATTAAAGGGAAGAGCATCATATGTTGCAAAATTAGGGGGGAGCTGTGATTTACCAATATATACCCTAAGTTTTATCTCTTTATGATGATGCCAAAGGGGGAGAAACGTGTATCGATAGGGGAGTACATTGATATAGATGAAGCATATATTAAGGGAAGCATTATTATATAAATTTTATTTCATATATATTGTAAGGTTGTCATCATCAAAAAGATGGAGAATATTAGGAAAATGATTTCATTATTTTGGTCACAAAAACAGTACAACAATTTTATTGATGGTTTTATCAAGTGTCTAGGTGATTAAAGAAGCAAATACATGTGCATAATTCAACACGATAACATACATACACATAAGTGTAAGATATGATAGATACTAATCAATTATGGAGTGCTTGCTCATTCAAAGATCAATTATGGTGTTTGAAAATCTATTTGAACTCAGATGCGTCAAGATAACAAGAAGAAACAGACTCAAGAGCTTTAAAAGAATGTATGTCATATGTTGAGTCTTTATCGAGTCATTATAGTCCAGAATTGTTAAAACCCCTTAAACAATCTTCAAACCATTTCAAATTTTTATATAACCATTAAAATATGCTAATTTACATTTGGGATTTTTATCAGCTTTTTATGGAGTTTTTAAACGCAAGAACAGTGATAAAAATGTCAAAAAATGCAAATATATACAACAGTTTTTTTCACAACAACAAAGCAACATTTTGATCGAAAATGCTATCAAATGCTCCAATGGCTAGGTGGACTTTTGGTAGTGTTTTCTAAGAAAACTGCTGTTGTACAATACTATCTTAAATCTTGTGTTTAAAATTCCTCTAACGACTATATTTTTTAGAAGGCGTTTCATGTCTATTCAATGTTTCTCTATGCCAAACAAAATTCTGAAGGGTAGCACCTATTTAGTGGCTTCCTTTCACTCTTATATAAGCCTCTAATCATCCCTAAAATAATCACTCAATCATATGCACTCAAACTCTCTTTCTCTCGATTGAAATTGGTTTTTATTCTCAAATCAAAAACTCCAATTGTTGTTTGTTGTGCATTCATTTCTAAATCACTCAAAACAGTAAATTAAGACACTATAAATCTCACATTGTCACTTCACTTTACCCAGCAAAGGCCATATCACTTCCAATATACCTTGTTCATTCATCTTCATATTGTTTGTGGTGGTTACATGAGTTTGTGTACTAAAAGAGACAAATTTGTATATCAAGATACACAGTGTCAGAAAGTAACTTATGTTACAAAGTTGAAGTCATGTTCTTTTGCTCAAACAAAAGTGAAGTTTTGTTCGGTTGCTCAGGCAAGTGTATTGAAATCCTATAATGATCCGCCCTTTCGACCATCGAAAGTCAGCAATAAATACATCCACGGTATTTTAATGTCGAAATCCAGTTGCTGGAAAGTTAGATTGTTAGGTAAAATAAACGGAACAAACAGGGAAATATAATCTCACAGTGAAAACAATAACATATAATATAACAAGACTGTAAAAGTTGTCTCTCCAAAATATAAGGTATATTAGAGTTAAAAAAACAAACCTCATCAACCTGGATAGATATAATTTATTGACCTTACAATTGTTGATGGGTATATATAATAATACAATAGAAAATAAAAGTACTACGGTAGGTGAACATCCAGCTCTACTCCATGAGCTCCATGTCCTACCAACGACAACCTAGAAAATATACATGGTCTGACCCGAGCATTATAATAAAATAACACCCAGATCAGTCTGGAAAACTAGCGTAAGAAAAATCAAGTAATATAGTGAACATATAGTAATTCTGTGAGACCATGCCGCTAAATATGGAACTGGTTTTTACCTCATAAGAACAACATCCATAGATGAACGAATGGAAACAAGTCAAACAAAATCAGACTTTAAAGAATGGAAACAAATAATTAAACATCGAGAAGAGCTCCAAACACTTCTCGATGCAATTAAGAAAGTGATTCAAAGACTTGAATCAAATAAGGAAAAGAAATTTTTATTCAACAATGACAAGGAGGGTGAGTCCCCCTTGCCGAAAATATACCTCTATAAATATACTTGAGAACTACAATGACTCTCGGAAACTTCCAAGCTGAACCCCGCCATCCTTACCGAGAATCCTAGTATTTCACATCTCAATGCACATATAATCGAATCTAATCTAGAGTAGATGTGAAAATACCCTAATGGGAGCAACCCTACATAGCTTGGCCCCTACTCGCCCTTTTGTTTTAGTCATTTCTGGCAAAGAATATCAATGCTCAAAAGAGCAACAAATTGTCTTGAATAGACGAAACACGAAGTGGATAGCAGAATCAAAATCGATAGTCAATAAATCAACTATCGGGAATAACAAAATGATTGTATATGGAAATCTAGTCGCATACACTTACCACCAATAATTGAATCAAGCTTTTAAAACATTTGGCTCACACTTGTGCTTGATTTTCACATCATAAATATTTGTAAAACACTTTAAGTACACCCTTTAAAAATATTATTTTCAAAGAGCTAATTATATTCCTAAGTATATTAAAAAGAAGGGTCAAAAACAAATGTCATTAAAACGTTGTTTACTATAAACCCAAGACAATTTACACTTAGCTTTATTTTCAAATAATTCCTTTTAAAAGACTTTCCCATTTATAAATTTCGAACAACATTAATTATCCCGAAAGATAATTAATCAATTAAAATGCTTTTATAAATTTAAAACAATGTTAATCATCCTGAAAGATAATTGATATAATTCTTTGATAAATTTAAAACTACATTAATTATCCCAAGAGACAATTAATCAAATTTGTAGCTCCTTTAATATATCAATTAATTAATTTTAAACACCTTTATTAAATTGGTTAATTAACTTTAATCACTTTTATTAAATCAGTTAATTAACTTTAAACATCATTAATAAATTTATTGATTAACTTTATTATAGTTAAACAACAATTAAAAATATATTTAAACCTCTAATTCTTTTCAAATACTTATACAATCCTAACAAACCCATTTGAAAAGAATTTACAAAATATTTAAAGTAAATAATCTTTAAAAATTTAAACAACATTAATTATCCCTAAAGATAATTAAATCCAATTTATAATCTTTTATAAGTTTAAAACAACATTAATTATCTCAAAAGATAATTAATCAAATTTATAATCTCTTTACAAAATTAAAATAGCATTAGTTATCCCGAAAGATAATTAATTAAATTTATAACTCCTTTTATAAATTTTAACCAATGCTTATCCTTTATTTTCAAAATTCTCAAAATACTTGAAAATATAGTTTAAACAACTTTCAAAGTGCAAAAACACGACCAAACATTTATTTTATAAAAATACAAGCTCAAGTTCAACACACAACAAAGGTTTAAGGAGATGATATTTTATAAGTGATAGTAATCGCTATAACGACACTTACACAAATCAAACGGCATGTCAAAAATATCTAAACCAAACATTAATATAAGCGACATAAGAATATAAGTAAGATGCATAAAAACAGCAAATTAATAATGGCGAGAAACCCCTTAGGGTCTCTATACAAAAGTCCCATTGCAAAACAATGGTTATTTATGCAATCCGCTTTTCAAGCGAGAATTCAAATCCAAACAATTAAACAATAATAACAACCATATTATTATCAATAATTAGCAACAAATAGCTAACATATCATTTATTAATTAATCCACATATTAATTAACTTCAAAAATAATCTTTTTACTTTGCGAACATAGAATGATGATTTATTTTGCTCGATAGATGTCCAAAATAATCTATTCAATTTAATTATAACAAAATGATGTTTTATTTTGCTAAAGAGATATCATAAACGAAGTATAACTAATTTAACTATCCATGCATTTAACGATAATCTATAGCAACGAAGATATCATATAATTTATTTAGAGATGAGTAAACTCACCAAAATTCAAGTTGACCCTTTCGCGTTTCTGTTTGATCTAAAATCGAACGGCGTTCAATTTTAGCTCGAAATTCTACTAGCTCCAAATCTAACTTTATTAGTTCTAGCACGTACATAATGTCGATACAAGTCCAACACAAAAGATAGCATCCAAATCCGACCTCGTATGGAAGAGTTATTGAATTTATAAGAATTCGATTTAATTAAATAAATTCACTTAATTACTCAATTAACTTTTAATTACCCTTCATAATTATCTCCCCATCACTCTAATAACCCTGGCATGTACACGAACACAGTGCACAACAAATTTGTGCATGACCTTACTATGATATGGAGCTCCGGACCTCGTTTGACGAACCGTCTTCACCGTTGCTCCTCTCTTCCCGTTCACCACGCGCCACCCCAAAATCAAAGAGCTCAATCCCCGTATCACCACCGCAACCTGACCAAACCTGCTCCCACCTTCAAAAATTTGCACTCCTCTATAGAGCATCGCACCACCCCATACTAAGCGGCAAGGTGCTACAACATGCGGGAAACCCAACAGCGCACCCCAAATCTCCTAACTCTCTCTAGCTCAACCTAGGTTAAACCCTAGCTCGACCAAGCAAAGTCGATCAACTCAAACCAAGGCTGCACCCTTCAAATTGCATATAGATTTGTAGGTCTCAACTCCACGAACTCAAAGAATCCACTGTTTGATGTGATTTTTTGTTTGATGATAACAAACATATATCAATTTATATATGTGTTTGCAGATTGTACTATACACATATAGGAATAAATATTCATATTGAATAATAATACTATTGCACAGAATTTATATAATTCAATCAGTATTTTTTATTCAACATAATATTTTATTTCAACACTTTTACAGTACAAAGTTTTCAGCTCTCTCTATATACATACACTAGTTTCATACATTTCACATTCACATTTTTCTCACTACAACACTCAACACTCAGTTTTTCACTCTATCTGCACATCTGCATCTATCTACATTGTCCAGCTCCAGTTCTTGTCCTGTCTTCTGTGTACCTGTATAATTAGCAACTACAGTAGTAATCTAAAAATAAACAAATTTGAATTTGCAAAAATATAAATTTGTTTTTATTGGTGCCTCAGATATATGGGTTATTGTCATAATTTTTTGTGTAATATATGTGCACATCAGTATTCTTATCAAGGACAGGTAATTATGAGTGGCTGCAATACACACGTGTACATTTATACACGTGTGCACTGCCTCGCCAACTCGTGTGCACAGTCGAGCCAAAAGATAAGCTGGATTCAACACAAATGCAATACCAACACCAACGGTGAAACAAGTAATGTACACATGAATGCTACAGTCTCAAGGCCAACCAGACCAAATTGAAACAGCAATTTGAAAATGCACAAGTGACTCAAGTACAACAAATCAGAGACATGTATATATATACAACTACATGATGATCAGACCAGACCACATGAATACAACAGCCTCGACATCAAATTGTCAAGCCAAGTACAAAGCATGACCAGAGTGGTACAAGTTCGACACAGCATGGTTCAATGCAAATACAACCAGACTCGACGATGTTCACAAATGCAACTCACATGTACTCCAGACAGGTTATATTATATCAAAGCTCAAGTTCAATCCCAAAGCAATCCAAACAACAAAGATGCACATCAGACAGTACACAAGTGAGGAATGAAGTACAACAAGCTACATGAAGAACAAATAGTGGCAAATGCTTATACATCAGAGTGAACACATGAACTACAAGCTAACATGTCAAGCTTTAGATGGTATACAAGTGATGCAGCATAATAAACAGTGAAGTAAATGAATGCACACTTGTATACATATATACAAGAAACAATACATGTGAACTTAGGACAAAGCATAACCGAAGTCATCAACATATAAAGTCAATTCTTAAAACTAATGCAAAGTCAAGTTACGAACACATGTTGAAGCCATGGAACGGCAAGTAAAAATCGAACAAGTCGAGTATGCTACAGATCAGACAACTAAAAATATCAACGTAATGCCGAAGTCAACAGAGAAATGCACGGAGCTAGTTCGAACTCATCAAAACAGTGATAACCATGGAAAGCCAGAAAATCACAAAATCAGAAATGGTCGAAGTCAATACCGTGATGACCAAGGCAACACGTTCGAACCAAAAATGCCAGCAAAGCCGAAATTGAACAAGTCAAAATTCAATACCGTGGTGGCCAAGTAGATTGACCAAGAAAAGAATCATCACGTAATGAATACCGTGATTATCAAGTAATAGAAAAACGAAATATACGCATATGAAATAGTCAGAAGTCATCAGCATCATTGAAGAAAAATCAAGCGGCCAAGCAAAATCGATTGACAAATTCAAACAGTATATTCGAACGAAATTATAGGAATTGAAATCCTATATAAACCCAATCATCATCGGCTAAAAGAGTATCGAGTTCAATCAAGCCAAAACCAGCAGAGCAAAAGGAGAAAATCACATACCGGTATCGTAGACGAACTCAAGAGGAGGAGCCGCGAACATTCGAATTGATCAGAGAAAGAAATTGAAGCATCAACAATAAATTCGATAGAGCGGCGCCTTCAATTTTCACAAGCCCTAATTTTCAAAGCGAAGAGGAAAATGAACTTGATCATAGAAGCAGCCGAAGCCAAGCTACGAAGAGACGTCGATCGACAGAGCAAACAACGTGGAATCATCATTCGATCGAGAAATTAAAAGTCGGCTTCTTCGATTTTATACAAAGCCCTAATTTCTCACAGAGGAACAGATCGAGCAGAGCCACCATTATCATAAGCAAAGAAACGGGCCGAAATAAAAAGAAGAAAAGGGGCCGGCCTTGTTAAAGAATAAAAAGCGGGAAGTGGCCGCATTCTTTTTCTTAAGTGATAATTTGGGTCGGGTTGTTTTGTTAAGGGAAAAAACTTATACTCGAGTTTTCTGTTTATTTTTGTTCTTGTTTTTTGAAGTCTAAACTTTTCGAATCAAATCTTGGAAAATCACCACCTAGGATTTAGGTTGTGTCAGATTGTCTAGTTAGGATTAGTTCAGTAAGCAGGGTTTGCGAGTTTGCAAAACTCTATAGGCGGTAGCAGGGTTTGCGAGTCTGTTAGAGTGTTTGTAAGCGTGAGACTGTTTAATTCTAATAGAAATCTGGGAATGCAGCAGTAGGCAGGGGTTGCCGAAGCTGGGTAAATTTTGTGTGTGATTTACTTTACAGCTTATTTACTTTTCTGCAGTTTGTTTAAATTAGAGAAAATTTGCTATAACCCTATTCACCCCCCTCCCCCCTCTAGGGTTAATCTAGATCCTACAAGTGGTATCAGAGCCCGGTATTTTTCTTTAACTCTAGAGTCATGAATCCACCAAATAATGCTTTTTCTAAGGGGCAATCTATTGCTAGGCCACCCATGTTTAATGGGAATGATTATGCTTATTGGAAAGTTAGGATGGGTATTTATCTTAGTTCTGTTGATTATGATGTTTGGGATATTATTGAAACTGGCTATAAATCTCCTACTATAACTGTTGGTGATACTGAGATTCCTAAACCTAAGGATAGGTGGGACGCTAACGATAAGAAATTAAAAACTACAAATGCTAAAGCCATGAATGCTTTGATCTATGCTCTTGATAAGAATGAATTTAATAGAATTTCTCATTGTAAAACTGTGCAGGAAATTTGGCATACCTTGGAGGTGACACATGAAGGAACTTCTCAAGTCAAGGAGTCTCATCTTGCCCTATTTAGCAATGAATACGAGAACTTTGTGATGGACAAAGGCGAGAGCATAAAGGACATGTTTGGACGCTTTTCAACTTTGGTGTACAATGCTAGAGCGCTTGGGAAGGTATTCACTGAGGTAGAGCTTGTGAGGAAGGTGCTACGAGTCTTACCGATGAACTTTGATGCAAAAGTCATAGCAATACAAGAATCGAAAGATCTGAGTAAACTAAACATGGAGGAGTTGATTGGCAACTTGATGACATATGAGCTTGAGCTAAAAACAAAGGAGGAACGCAACAACTCCGAATCAAAGAAGAAGACAATTGCCTTAAAGAGCAAAGAAGAGAGCGATGAAGAAGAAGAAGATCCAATTGAAGAGCTTGCAATGGCTGTCAATAATCTTAGAAAATGGTCAAAATTCGGGCCACGCAAGAAGAAAACAAGTGGTAATAGGTCAAAAGATTCTGACAAATCCGATAATGAATTGACTTGTTATAACTGCAAGAAGCCTGGCCACTTCAAACAAAAATGCCCACTTCTCAAAAACAACAAAGGAAAGAAAAAGAAGAAGAAGGCCTTTGTAGCGACTTGGGATGATGAAGAAGGAGAGGAAGTTTCGAATAATAGCTCAGAGGAGGCTAATTTGTGTCTTATGGCAAAATTAGATTCAGAAGCAAGCTCAGAGGAATCTAGTGAGGTAAGTGACTATTCTTACAAAGAACTTGTTTTGATGTGTTATGATCTTACTAAAACAATTGATACTCTTGAATCTAAAATTGAAAAACTGAAATCTGATAGGAGAGAACTTGTCCATGAAAATACTAGGTTAGAAACTGAACTTGAAAATATTCAAAACCTAGACTGTAAAAAATGTAAAATTTTAGATTCAGAATTATCAAAACTTAAGAATAACTTTGAGAATCTTGAAAAAGAAAACTTGAGTCTTAAGGAAACCATTGACACTAGGAAAAAGGATTTTATAAATAGATGCACCTCACTTGTGACTGAAAACACAACACTAAAAACCAAAGTCCAAAATCTTGAGAAAACTCTGAATAACTTTTCAAGAGGAGAAAAATCATTCAACATGTTATTGGGAAATCAACTTTTTGCTAACAACAGAAAAGGACTAGGTTTTGGGAAAACACAAGTTGATGATAATGCAAAAGGTAAGAGTGTTTTTGCTAGATATGGAATAATTGGACATCGTGCTGAAAATTATAGTCATAGGAACAAGAACACAAAATTTATACAAGTTTGGGTTCCTAAGAATTCTACAAACAAATTTCATGTCTATTGAAACAAGAATGAAAGGACAAAACAAGTTTGGGTTCCAAAGGGATTGTTTATTCACAATGCTTCAGTCACTAATATCATTGGACCTAAGAGTTTCTCTAGGTCATCTTCCTCTCTCTCTATGTAGGTTTGTTGGCGGGCTAAGGAGCAACAAGAATGGTTTCTAGATTCAGGTTGTTCTAGACATATGACAGATGACAAATCAAAGTTCCTTAGCCTAGAGAATTTTAAAGGTGGAAATGTGATCATGGGAGACAATAGCAAGTGTAAGATTATTGGTAAAGGTGAAGTATAACGGTACTTTTTCCTTGACTAATGTTTTATACGTCGATAATTTGCATCACAATCTCATTTCTATTAGCCAGTTATGTGACAAAGGTATGTCAGTGGTTTTTGATAGTGATACTTACAAAATCATTGATAAATCATCTAATAACATTGTTTTTATGGGCAAAAGAAAAGGAAATGTTTACACACTTTCTTTTGATAATCTAAATCTTTCTAGATGTTTGGTAGCCACTGACGAAGAGGCATCCTTATGGCATAGGAGACTTGGACATGCTAGAATGGGCCTCTTGGAAAAACTTGAAACTAAAGAATTAGTTAGAGGGTTACCACATCAGAAATTTAAAAATAATAAAGTGTGTAAAGCATGTTCTTTGGGCAAGCTTAGTCGATCATCATTTCGCCCTAAAAACATTGTTAGCACATCAAGGGTCCTTGAATTAATTCACATGGACTTATTTGGACCAAATGAAATTGCAAGCTTGAATGGAAAACGTTATTGTTATGTATTGGTTGATGATTATTCTAGATTTACATGGGTTTATTTCTTAGCCAAAAAGTCTGAATATTTTGATTATTTTTCAAAATTTGCAAACTTGTTCAAAATGAAAAAGGAGTTTCAATTAAAACTTTGAGAAGTGATCATGGAGGCGAATTTGAAAATTTGGATTTTGAAAGCTTTTGTGAAGAAAATGGTTTAAAACATGAATTTTCTGTTCCACGAACACCTCAACAAAATGGGGTGGTTGAAAGGAAAAATCGTACATTGCAAGAATTGGCTAGATCCATGTTGAGTGAGTATAAAATACCTCTAACCTTTTGGGCAGAGGCAGTGAATACTTCGTGCTATGTAATGATTAGACCAATACTTGGCAAAACGTCTTATGAATTGTGGCATGAAAGGAAACCTAACATTTCTTATTTTCGTGTATTTGGATGTCCTTGTTTCATTCTTACACAGGTGATCAACTTGGAAAATTCGAATCAAAGGATGATGAGGGAATTTTCATAGGTTATTCAACAAGGAGCAAGGCTTACAGGATATACAACAAACGAACAAAAACAATTGTTGAATCAATCAATGTGAAATTCGATGAATCTGATCTGCAAAGGACAACTGAAAAGACGGTTGACGATGGGGTAGATCATGAAGGCATTGAAGAAGGGACATCTAGTGAGAAAGCTGAAAGTAGGACTGTTGATGCTGATAGATTGAAGTTCAAATCCAATCATCCTCCTGAATTGGTTATATGTGATCCTACGGAAGGTATACGCACTCGCTCTTCATTTGATAAAAATTTGTGTGTGTTTTGTTGTCACAGTGGTTTTATTTCTGAGATTGAACCTGATTCTGTTGCAATGGCTCTTAATGATGAAAGTTGGGTTTTAGCAATGCAAGATGAACTTAATCAATTTGAGAGAAATAAAGTTTGGAAATTAGTTCCTAGGCCTAATGACTATCCAATTGTTGGAACTAAATGGGTGTTCAAAAATAAACTTGATGAATCAGGAAATGTAATTAGAAACAAAGCTAGGTTGGTCGCAAAAGGATATAACCAAATAGAAGGCATAGATTTTGATGAAACATTTGCTCCAGTTGCTAGGTTAGAAGCCATTAGGATTTTGCTAAGTTTTGCATGTTATAAGGGTTTCAAACTTAAACAAATGGATGTAAAAAGTGCCTTTCTAAATGGTGATTTGAAAGAAGAAGTTTTTGTTGAACAACCCCCTGGTTTTGAAAATCATGATTTTCCAAATCATGTGTATTAACTAGAAAAAGCATTATATGGTCTTAAGCAAGCTCCTAGAGCTTGGTATGACTGCCTTTGTACATATCTTTTGGAAAATGGTTTTAAAAAGGGGAGTGCTGACAAGACACTGTTTCTATTACATAAAGAAAGTGATTTTTTGATTGTTCAGATTTATGTGGATGATATCATTTATGGTGCTACTAATGAACTCTTGTGCGAGAAATTTGAACAAGTCATGCAGGCTAAATTCGAGATGAGCTTGGTTGGAGAATTGAAATTTTTCCTTGGATTTCAAATCAAGCAAAGCAGTGATGGTATTTTCATTTCACAATCCAAGTATGTGTTGGAACTGTTGAAGAAATTTGGAGTTGAGAACTCCAAACCATTGAGAACTCCTATGAGCCCATCAACAAAGTTGGACAAATACGAGAAAGGAGTTGCTGTTGATCAGAAGAAATATCAAGGGATAATTGGTTCACTTCTCTATCTTACTGCTTCTAGACCTGATATTATGTTTTCTGTGTGTTTGTGTGCACGTTTTCAATCTAATCCTAAAGAATCTCATTTGAAAGCCACTAAACGAATTTTGAGATATCTTTCACACACACACAAATTTGGACTATGGTACCCTTCTTGTGAAAATTTTGATTTAGTTGGTTATTCTGATGCTGATTATGCTGGTTCATTAGTAGACAGGAAAAGCACTAGTGGGACATGTTTCATGCTAGGACATTCATTAGTTTCATGGTCAAGTCGAAAACAAAATTGTGTTGCATTATCCACCACTGAAGCAGAATATATTGCTTTAGGAAGTTGTTGTGCTCAAATTTTATGGATGATGCAAACTCTTTCTGATTTTGGCTTAGTTTATAAACAAGTTCCATTAAAATGTGATAGTAAAAGTGCAATAGACTTGTCAAATAATCCTGTTCATTATTTACACACAAAACACATTGATGTGAGACACCACTTTCTTAGAGATCACATTGCTAAGGAAAACATTTGCATTGAACATATTTCAACTGAGATTCAACTTGCTGATATTTTCACAAAACCCCTCCCCGAAGACAGATTTTCCAGATTACGTTTGGATTTGGGGATTATAGAAATTGACTAATCATTTTCCATTTTTTGGTTGAAATATTCTTGAATATTTATTTTCAACTTCAATTTCTAGGATTCAAACCAATTTTGGATATTATTCAAAGATTGATTCGAATATGGTATTCGGTAGTGGAAATATGTTTTGTTTTATTTCTTTTCAAAATTAAAAAAAAAACATTTCATAATATAATTAACTTGGTAACTTATTCCACGACCATTTCTATTTCTATCATCTTTCTATCATTCATAATGGTTTTGAAAAATGAGAAGAGTGATTTCTTTTAAAATTTAAAAAAAAAATTTCATGCCTGCATTCTCATTTAAAAGTCCTTATGGTTATGCATGGATGGAGCATGTGAATGAATTATTTTGCCATCATTCCATTCTCATTTAAAAGTCCTTATGGTTATGCATGGATGGAGTATGGTAGCTAAGTATTTTTCTGGTCTCACTTAAAAGTCCAGATGCTTAGACTAATAAGTAACTGCTAATCCCATTTAAAAGTCCTTATGGTTATGCGTGATTAGTAAGTGCTTATTTTTGTGCTTAAATGTCAAATTATTTTTAAAATTTCTCTCTTCTCATTATATAAAAACCGAATCATCGATCCATTCTCTACAATGTGGAAATTGTTATCTCGTTATGATATATTATGATTTTTTTTCTTTGTTTTGCATTTGTTTTTACTTTAAAAAAAATCCTTTTTCCACTACTGTTCCATTAGTGTTGACAGTCTTTTGATGATAACAAAAGAGGGAGAAGAACAAGATTTTGATAAGAAAGTAAATATTTTTGGAATACTTCAACAAATTTTGTTAAATGTTGTTAGTTAATTTTCTTTAGTTCTTTTATTCTTCTGTAATTTTCTAAATCTTCTAGATAGGGAGTGGTCACAGTTGTAGGGGGAGCATTTATATAAGGGGAGCTAAATATTTCATGCTCAAACACATTTACTAGAATTTTAAAATCTTTAATATATATGTTTGTCATCATCAAAAGGAGGAGATTGTTTGATGTGATTTTTTGTTTGATGATAACAAACATATATCAATTTATATATGTGTTTACAGATTGTACTATACACATATAGGAATAAATATTCATATTGAATAATAATACTATTGCACAGAATTTATATAATTCAATTAGTATTTTTTATTCAACATAATATTTTATTTCAACACTTATACAGTACAAAGTTTTCAGCTCTCTCTATATACATACACTAGTTTCATACATTTCACATTCACATTTTTCTCACTACAACACTCAACAGTCAGTTTTTCACTCTGTCTACACATCTGCATCTATCTACATTGTCCAGCTCCAGTTCTTGTCTTGTCTTCTGTGTACCTGTATAATTAGCAACTACAGCAGTAATCTGAAAATAAACAAATTTGAATTTGCAAAAATATAAATTTGTTTTTATTGGTGCCTCAGATATATGGGTTATTGTCATCATTTTTTGTGTAATATCTGTGCACATCAGTATTCTTATCAGGGATAGGTAATTATGAGTGGCTGCAATACACACGTGTACATTTATACACGTGTGCACTGCCTCGCCAACTCATGTGCACAGTCGAGCCAAAAGACAAGCTGGATTCAACACAAATGCAATACCAACACCAACAGTGAAACAAGTAATGTACACATGAATGCTACAGTCTCAAGTCCAACCAGACCAAATTGAAACAGCAATTTGAAAATGCACAAGTGACTCAAGTACAACAAATCAGAGACATGTATATATATACAACTACATGATGATCAGACCAGACCACATGAATACAACAGCCTCGACATCAAATTGTCAAGCCAAGTACAAAGCATGACCAGAGTGGTACAAGTTCGACACAGCATGGTTCAATGCAAATACAACCAGACTCGACGATGTTCACAAATGCAACTCACATGTACTCCAGACAGGTTATATTATATCAAAGCTCAAGTTCAATCCCAAAGCAATCCAAACAACAAAGATGCACATCAGACAGTACACAAGTGAGGAATGAAGTACAACAAGCTACATGAAGAACAAACAGTGGCAAATGCTTATACATCAGAGTGAACACATGAACTACAAGCTAACAGTCAAGCTTCAGATGGTATACAAGTGATGCATCATAATAAACAGTGAAGAAAATGAATGCACACTTGTATACATATATACAAGAAACAATACATGTGAACTCAGGACAAAGCATAACCGAAGTCATCAACATATAAAGTCAATTCTCAAAACTAATGCAAAGTCAAGTTACGAACACATGTCGAAGCCATGGAACGGCAAGTAAAAATCGAACAAGTCGAGTATGCTACAGATCAGACAACTAAAAATATCAACGTAATGCCGAAGTCAATAGAGAAATGCACGGAGCTAGTTCGAACTCATCAAAACAGTGATAACCGTGGAAAGCCAGAAAATCACAAAATCAGAAATGGTCGAAGTCAACACCGTGATGACCAAGGCAACTAGTTCGAACCAAAAATGCTAGCAAAGCCGAAATTGAACAAGTCAAAATTCAATACCGTGGTGGCCAAGTAGATTGACCAATAAAAGAATCATCACGTAATGAATACCGTGATTATCAAGTAATAGAAAAACGAAATATACGCATATGAAATAGTCAGAAGTCATCAGCATCATTGAAGAAAAATCAAGCGGCCAAGCAAAATCGATTGACAAATTCAAATAGTATATTCGAACGAAATTATAGGAATTGAAATCCTATATAAACCCAATCATCATTGGCTAAAAGAGTATCGAATTCAATCAAGCCAAAACCAGCAGAGCAAAAGGAGAAAATCACATACCGGTATCGTAGACGAACTCGAGAGCAGGAGCCGCGAACATTCGAATTGATCAGAGAAAGAAATTGAAGCATCAACAATAAATTCGACAGAGTGGCGCCTTCAATTTTCGCAAGCCCTAATTTTCAGAGCGAAGAGGAAATGAACTTGATCATAGAAGCAGCCGAAGCCAAGCTACGAAGAGACGTCGATCGATAGAGCAAACAACGTGGAATCATCATTCGATCGAGAAATTAAAAGTCGGCTTCTTCTATTTTATACAAAGCCCTAATTTCTCACAGAGGAACGAGATCGAGCAGAGCCACCATTATCACAAGCAAAGAAACGGGCCGAAATAAAAAGAAGAAAAGGGGCTGGCCTTGTTAAAGAATAAAAAGAGGGAAGTGGCCGCATTCTTTTTCTTAAGTGATAATTTGGGTCGGGTTGTTTTGTTAAGGGAAAAAACTTATACTCGAGTTTTCTGTTTATTTTTGTTCTTGTTTTTTGAAGTCTAAACTTTTCGAATCAAATCTTGGAAAATCACCACCTAGGATTTAGGTTGTGTCAGATTGTCTAGTTAGGATTAGTTCAGTAAGCAGGGTTTGCGAGTTTGCAAAACTCTATAGGCGGTAGCATGGTTTGCGAGTCTGTTAGAGTGTTTGTAAGCGGGAGACTGTTTAATTCTAATAGAAATCTGGGAATGCAGCAATAGGCAGGGGTTGCCGAAGCTGGGTAAATTTTGTGTGTGATTTACTTTACAGCTTATTTACTTTTCTGCAGTTTGTTTAAATTAGAGAAAATTTGCTATAACCCTATTCACCCCCCCCCCCCTCTAGGGTTAATCTAGATCCTACATCCACCTTTTTAATTTTTTAATGAGTGCATGATTTGATTTTGAATTTTATAGATGGTGGCCATTTTCTTGTTTATAGGTTTTTTGAAAAATAAAAAGGGAAAGGGGAATGAAGAAAAGTCATAGGTGTGTTGAACAATCTAAGTGTAGGTTGATTTATTTAAATATTTCTAGCCTCTCGCTACACATAATTTCATTCGTGTATGAACTGCGAACGATAAAACAAAAACACAGTCACGCTAAAAAATGCGACATGATTCCAAAACAATTATAAAATAACTGGTTATCTTATTTTGTGAAATTTCAAAAATACCGTCGTCTGGCAAAAAATACATCAAACGATAATTTAAATATTTTCCAAATTAAAAATTATGGGTAAATTCTATAAATTCTTTTTAAAATCAAGTCATTTTATTAATAATTGATTTTCTTTTTATTTGTTCGAACTATTTATCATTGTAAATAAATTTACAAAATAAGTTAACTATTATTATTATTTATTAATTAAAAGGAATTAAATATGGTTATTAAATCCATTTAATTTATATTTAATTCACAATTCAAATATTTAAATAATCTCTATATTTGAATATTAGTTATTAAACTTTAAAAACCAATTATTTAAATATTTAAAATTAATTAAATATTTAAAATCAATACGATAAAATTCTAGGATGTTACATTCTTGCCCTTAAAAGAATTTCATCCCCAAAATTCTCAAAGGAGGAAAATGTCTCCAAACCCTTAAGGTTTAAAAACTATTAATTAAAATGAGTTATTAAACTTTTAAAGACCTTTATGTTAAGGAAAATTTTGGCAGCACCTCCTTTTCTCGGCTAGATCCGAAAAACTACAACTTGCGATAACTTGCTTAAATTAACAAAGAAAACAAAAGCCAAGTGGCCTCCCATATCCGGGGCATAAAATCATAAATCGTCACCAGGTTCTAAATCTACTACATGCCTCTTTTGGGTTTGATTTTTTATTTTTGCAAGCAACTTACTATCTCGATGCGAACGTAGTTGCGCAAGAAATCAAATAGCAATCTCTTGATTCCATATACCTATCTTGTACTCATAATCTAAAGAGAACCACGCTGATAAATAAGCAATACACAAGCTATTTCTATCATAAGCAATAGCAACATAAACATTATAACAAGCATATGCAACAAGGCAATATTATGCAACTTATAATAATGACGCAACTCCAATGTGATATAAAGCCACATGAAACCAAAAGCAATATAATAACCATATGCAACAAAATTACAAAGAATACTCTGTAATAAAATACTAAGCATCCAATCTTTTTTTCAAAAGATAAATTTAGAACTAAATATCTGAGTTTTTATATTCAAAATATATTTTCAAAATCTACCAAAGAGAAATATATCAAAACCAAAATTAATTATGACAAGGAGGGGGCTTCTTCTATCAAAGCATGGTACAACTCTAGGATCAAAACAACATGGAGCATACAGTGGTATTCGGGTTCCTCCTAAAACAATAACTAGAGAAAAAATATACCTAACGAGTCTTCCATATCGGAAAACTCCCAATTCTTCAACTTTAGTCATAACAAAAAATATTTGAAAAATCACTTCACAAAACTCTTTTCAAATATCTTGAAATAATAATGCTCCACCAAAGTTTTCAAAATGATATTATTATTTCTTTCACAAATTCTTTCAAAATCACTTTTCAAAAGTACCAAGATTTAAGTCCTAACAAATAACAACTTTATAAGCCATAGTCTATAAAATCACACTATTAATCAAATCAAATTCCATAAAGGAATAAACTAACATTTAACATTATTTAAATTGTTAAATGACTATCAATCAAGATTTAGAATTTTTCTTAGGTTCACAACTTTTTAAATCGTCTAAGGATATAAATAATTTCCTAAGCATCCCATCATGCTCATCGACCTTTGGTTATTGTTTAGAAGATTATCTAAGCTACCTTAGAACAAAATTGAAAATCACTCGCCAAACTTTCTTAAGCCACACAATAGAGCATACACGTATACTTAAGCCCGTATTATGTACATAAATCATCTATATGCAATATTTGATTCGACCACTTGCTCGGATACATAGACTTTTTCTTCCGAACTAGTATCGCTCACTCGACCTCCCTAGTGCGGACTCTGATCAGGTTCCTTGATTAGAAACTTATGTTCTCCTTGCATAGCTATACACTATGGTAGAAAACCTCGGTATCATATATATCAAGAATCTGAATCAAGTGTTCATTGTCAAGATCAAGTGAGAAATTCATTTTCGAACTGGTGTGAATCACTCCAAAGTTATGGATTCAAATCCTAGATCAAGAACCATGTGAATAAAATGATCAACGTATAACTTACATACTTAATCCTATTGGTTTCTTAAGTGCACCAATCTTTTTCTAAATTACTTTCAATTTCATTTATAGTATTTCATTCAATACTAAAATTATTTACGAATTACTTCATAAATTTTCACTTAAGTTTACAAACATTTTATAAAGACATTTCTTTATAAAACATCAAATAAAAACTTACTCCACTTTTATTTACTTGTATAATACAATTCTACATCCTAAGAGTATATAAAAATGTCAAATTTTATTTTATTTATTATATATATATATATTGAAGTTCAAATAGTGGCCCAAACAAAATATGGGTCTTGAAACTTAGTCGACTACTTCGATCTTTTTACCTTAAAGTGTTCTAAGGAAAGATGTTTACGGTTGGCTCAATAACATCAAATAGTTTATGAAACTTAGATGTTTAAACAAAAACCATGTTTTTATAAAAACAATGCTTATTAAAACCTTCCCATCTAATTTAACCCATTTAAAAGCTTGAGTTAAATTATCTTTTCTCTATCCAAGAGTTTAAATTTTCATTAATCAAAATACCTTTTATTTTAATTCAATTTCCTCTAAGGAAACTTAAGAACTAAATACCTAGTTCTTATTTCAAAATCCTTTCTGAAATCATACTATATATATATATAATAACTTCAACAACTTATTCATTAACACTCACTTTGGGTTCGTTCGGATTTGAACTCATTTCGACCACACAATGATAAAGAGAATAGTTTACTAAGTGCACTACAACATTCGCCTAAGCAAACATTCGATAGTCACTTAGAAGATTATTCAGATTACCACAAAACTAATCGAGATGTTTTCCCCGAACTATCCAAAGAAAATGTATCTTTCTTAAAAATTCTCTTTGAAATATTTATGCTTATAAATACTTCCAAGTAGTATTACCATTACTTTTCTCAAAATCCTTTTGAAATCATTTCAAGAAATATCGGGATTTAAATTCTAAAAAACTCTTTTTTTTAAACACATTTTATAAGCCAAATTTATATAAAATTGTATTTATATAAAATCATCTCATATTATAATAATTCTCCTTTATTATAATGAAATTTTCTTAGATATTTATCCTCTAAATGTCTTATCTTCCCATTTAGATTATATTAAACAACTTTATTAAAGTATGACTTTTAACTTAACATTTTCACTGAATACCTTATAGTCAAACTGTGAAACTAATTCAAAAGGGGTTCGTTTTAATACACTCGTAGTTATCAAAACAATAAATGCCCATAAACTGATCAAACATAAATTAACAATCAACATACAATAGTCAATACTCTTAAACTATCCGAGCACGACAAATCAAACAACAATGAAAATATTATCATTACCAAACAAACACTATAAATAACTATATAAATTTGAATATTATTCCTTTATATATATAAAAACTATATAAGTTGGTAAAATATTTCATTTATCAACTTTTCAAAAATCAATATCGTGTATGTTCGCCTTGTTTGAGTGTTTAGAAACCTCTATCGACACTGTGGCGTCCCATGTCTCGACCAGAATTCATAAACCGTTCAATAGACCAATTAACATGATACTTTTTTATAGTAATAACAAATACGCTCTCACATATATGATACTTTCAACTCATTCTAGGGTGTCACTTACCCTATCTTTGATGAACCATACCCCAAATCGCCTAACTCCCTCTCTAGCTCAACCTAGGTTAAACCCTAGCTCGACTAAGCAAAGTTGATCAACTCAAACTAAGGCGGCACACTACAAATTGCATATAGATTTGTAGATCTCAACACCACGAATTCAAAGAATCCACCTTTTAAATTTTTCGACGAGTGTATGATTGGATTTTGAATTTTATAGATGGTGGCCATTTTCTTATTTACGGATTTTTTGAAAAATAAAAAGAGAAAGGAGAATGAAGAAAAGTCAGAGCTGTGTTGAACAATCTAAGTATAGGTTTAACTTATTAAAATATTTCCTACATCTCGCTACACAGAATTTTATTCGCGTACGAACTGCGAATGATAAAACAAAAATACGATCGTGCTAAAAAATGTGACACGATTCCAAAACAGTTGTAAAATACACTGGTTATCTTATTCTATAAAATTTCAAAAATACTATTGTTTGTCGAAAAATATGTCAAACGATAATTTAAATATTTTTCAAATTAAAAATTATGAAAAAATCCTATAAATTCATTTAAAAATACGTCATTAGAATCAAGTTATTCTATTAACACTTGATTTTCTTTTGATTTATTTAAACTATTTATTATTATAAACAAGTTTACAAAATTAGTTCACCATTATTATTTATTAATTAAAAGGAGTTAAATATGGCTATTAAATCCATTTAATTAATATTTAATTCACAATTCAAATATTTAAATAATCCCTTTAGTTGAATATTAGTTATTAAACTTTAAAAAAATTATTTGAATATTTAAAATTAATTAAATATTTAAAATCAAAATGATAAAATTCCAAAATGTTACAAATCTTATTTTGCTGCTCAGGTGCCCATTCCTCTGGACGATGTGAGGGTGTTAGTCAGTGAAAAGCTGGAATATAGATTCTGGGACTAGATGTAGGATTGGAGATCCGAGCCAGTATAAAATCGACTATGTGATTTTATTTCCACTGCTATTATATTTATATTGTTGTTGTTGTGATTACTGTATTTCAATTCTATATTTATATTATTGACAATCATCGATCATGTACATAATGAGTTACAAGTAATATTGATCGACGCTGCACGACTTGACAGAATTAGGGGTATGCCCTAAGGACGATTCTGTAATTTATTATAAATTAATTATCTCTATAATCAGTTCTCGTTTGTAATAAAGGTGTTTTCCTTCTGTTATAATGTGTTATTAATAATTAAATGCTTAATTAAAATATATTTAATAGAAAATCTATAAATGGCGTGTTTGTGATAGTAATTACAAATAGTTGTAATCATGAGTATTGTATCACAATATTATAAGGCACGTCATTTTAAATAATCATATTCAAGATGCATCGAGACTGGATATCGATGTATCTTTGAGACTAGAGTACATTACGCTCTCCAAATGTTTGGTAGTGTATTATTCATGACTGCTAAGGCCAGCTAGGGTTACGTACTGATAGTTATTGGATGATAATGGAACGACTCGCTCGATAGTTTTCTGTTGGTTAATATAACTAAGGTCAAATGGTAAATATCGTTGTGATTGATTTACAGAGTTCTCTCGACTTGAGAATATTGTCGATCTTCAATATAAAAGCTCCACTTTGATTATAGTCAAATATGGCATGGTGCCCATCGCGTGACTACAATTGGGTTGAGTAGAAGTATTGGAAGTTAAGCGATATTCAAGAGAGGGTTCGTTCTCTCAGTTATATGGGATTATTATCACGGTCAACTCAAGTCAACTCAAAGTCAAAATCTCTGGCCAAAGTATTCGGTTAATAATAACTGTTATTATTGAACCAAGGACTTTGTGTTTGGACTACAAAGTTAAATATGGATGATATTGGAATTTTGACCATTACCAAAAAACACAAGTCCAAAGTGATATAGTTTTAACGAAGAGAATTGGCGTAAATAATAGTCACAACCGGATAATGCTAAATAAAGTAAAACTAGATTTTACCGAAACCAAGTAAGTGATAAATTTGGCCAAAATATCTCACCACCTGCTGTGTGAACGTTAATATTCAATCAATTCGATATTAATCGCTGACTGAATTTACACCTAACGAGTTACACAACCGAAAACAATGAATTCTCCTCTAACCAAATGATTTAATTAATTTATAATTTTTGTAAATTATTTAAATAATATTTATGAAATATTACTTATAAATTTGATTTTGATTTGATAAATGAATATTAAACGTATTTATAATATTATAAATACAATAATCGATATACGATATCGATAAGCGTTTTAAATTAGATTTAAAATGCAAAATATTCATTCGAGCTCTAAATGGGTGCATGGCCCATCATGGGGCTGATAGGATTAGCTTAAACATGAGGCTAGAGGCAACTACTAGATGGGCTAAAGAGAAATATGTAGAATCGATTTCACCCTAGAGATGGGGTGAATAGGGTGATATTATTAATTATAAAAATTATTGCGGAAGTTTATATAAAATAATTTCAACACAGATATAACAGAATAATAGCAGCACAGATAATAGTAGAATAATAAAAGCAGAAAACAGAACACACAGATTTACCCAGCTTCGGCAAAACCCTGCCTACGTGCTGCCCCCAAGGTTTCTACTAGAAATTAAGTAGTCAGATGCTTACACATGTAAACTCGCGACACCCGCTACCGACTAACCTAACTCTACGCTCAAAACCCTGCCACAACTCAGCCACCGAGTTGCGAATTCTTGAACTACACCACCGTAGTTCGTCCCCTAGTCACACGACTAGAAAATACAAACGTTTTAAAAGTAAATTACAAATAAAAACAATTAAAAACAATGAAACCCTATATTAAAAAAAACACAACCCAATATTATGAATAAGACCGGCCCAAATTAAATATTAAAAGAAAGTTCCCCTTTTTCCGTGTTTAGGTTTTCGGCCTGTATTCTTTGAGATGGAAATAATGGCTGTCGTGTCTTTGTTCGTTCCTTTTCCAGATTTAGGGTTTCACTTTGTTGAAGCTGCTGACTTTAGTTGATTGATCGAATATGTGATTTTGCTTTCCTTGCTCTGTCGATCGACCGCCTCTTCGTAGCTTGGCTTCGGCTGCTTCGATCGAGTTCGATCTTACTGGTATGTTATTCCCTTTGCTTTTTTGGTTGATATGCTTGAACTCGATAATTTTGGTAGCCGATGATGTTATGGTTTATATAGGGTTTTAATTCCCTAAAGTTTCATTCGAATTAATTATTTGAACTCGTCTGATGAATTTTCTCGGCCACTTGATTTTTCTTGAATGCATGAGATGATTACTGACTTGTTCAAAATCATGTATTTTGTTACTTGATTGTCACGGCTTGTTTGATTCTGACTTTCGTTTTCTTGGCCACCACGGCTTGATTTTTAACTGTTCGATTCCCTTCATTTTTCTGACTTGTTCATCGTATTCTCTGATTTCGTGAATATCACAGCTTTGAGTTTCTGGCATTTGAACTTGACATTGACTTTGGTTTGAAATCTGCTGTTGACATTGGTTTCTTAATTTTTTGCTTTGTTCGAACTTGTAACCTGCTATTCCACAACTTCGGCATTGATTGAGTTCATCGTGGTTTGTTGTATTGAGTCAGATGTATTATTCATGCATGTATATTGATCATAGTCGTTGTTACATTGCTTCGAATTAGGTTCCATTGGTGGCTTCACTTTGGTATTTGCAGTTTTCATTGTTTGGTTAATGCTCTGGTCTAGTGCAGTGTGTCATGCTGTACATTCGAACTGGACTGGGCTGTGGTTCCCACTGAATTTTGATTTAAGTGTTGCATTCCATGTGAACTAAGCATGTTGAATTGTGTACATTTTTGTGTCTGGTTCAGGTTGTAGTGATGTACTCTGGTAGTACTTGAGTCTGGTTGTTTTGTTTTTCTGGTAGTTGGAGTACATTTGTATATATTTGGTTTAGTTGAACCAGTTCATCGTATTCATCTGCAAGTTAAATTCGGCCATTTGATTATGTGATGAGTTGCATTGAGCTCTATCCACTATTTCACTGATGCATCACTTGTTGTTGGTTCTAGCTGCAATGTGACTCGAGTCTGCTTGCATCTGAAGTGTTGCAGTGTTGTTTCATTGAGTCATGTTGAACTGTTGGTCTGCACTTCAGTTGTTTGTATATATGTATACAAGTGTGCATGCATTTACTTCATGTAGTCTTCATGTAGCTTGTCTACTAATATTTGAGTTCATATGCATTTAGAACTGGTTCATGATATCTTTGTTGCCAGACTTGTTTATTTGCATACTGTATCATTCCTTGGTTATTTTTCTTTGTGGCATTGTATTTAGTCTGGACATCTGATGTTGCTGGCTTCATGTGTACATCACTGAACTTTTTGGTCGAGGCTTGTTTTAGTTGTCTTGACCATTTTCTTGAACTTGCACCTGTGTTGAATCCAGCTTAAAGCTCGGGTTTGACCTTGTGCTCGTGTCGTGACTTTATTCGTATTGCACTTGAGTTGAACCCGGCTTCTGATTTGGTTTGACCTTGTGCTCACCTATCCCTGTAATTTTATCAAGTGTATATATGGTGTGCACGGCCTTGTGGCATGTACAGTGATACACTGTGCATGTCACAAGTTGTTTGTGTGTGATGAATTCAAAATGAATATGATGACGAAAAACCCAAATAACTGAGGCAAATATTATTTTCAAAATACACATTTTATTTTATACTGCAAAAATATTTTCTTTTCAATTTTACTGTGTCAGTGTATATTTTTGCAGATAACTCAGATGCTGGATTCAATCTAGAATGGAGTTGAAGATAAATACGAGTGAATAAGTGATATGTAGTGAGGTGTTAATGTAAATGAAAATTGTGATGTAGTCAAATTTGTATTGTAATTGAAAATTGTATATATATAGTAGGAGCACAATTTTGTAACATTCAAAACTGTAATAAAATATTTGTTTGAATAAAATATCTGTTTGGATTTAAATTCTGTGTTATTTATTTTATTCAACAAATATTTATTTAATTCTGTAAAAATAAAATGGTACATTATCAAATACATTTAAATTGAATATATGTTTATTATCATCAAACAAAAATCATATACTAACATATTCAATAGAATAAAGATGGATGGCTGAGATGGAAGGAGACTGAGTAACAGATATGATCCTAAAATCTCTCCTTTCCTTCCTCTATTTAAACATTTCTTCCTCCATTTGATAGGGATTTTTTTGGAGCCTCCATACCATTTCTTTTACTTGTCGACTCTCCCCCACCATCTCTTAAGTCTCCCAAGCTCAAATCAAATCATTTTAGTTGTTAGCCGATAGCTGATGGTCAATGGTTCAAGGATTAGCACTTTGTTAGATCGGAAATCGTTTCTATGAGCTTACTTCATCATTTTACGGTGTGCTTAAGGGTTTTGGCTGTAGGGTATGTTTCTAATTAACTACAAACATTAATTTATATTTATAATGCTTATTATATATATATATATATATATATATATATATATTTGTTATTGTTAGTTAGGTGACGATTCCAATAATGTAAATTTATTATTACAATTTAGATTGGTTGTATGTATATGTATATATGTTTATAAAAAGGAATTTAGGATAATTCATCCCTATACAATACGGCTCGGAATTAAAAAAAATTGATTATTTAAATGATTTAATATATAATATATAGATATGTTTATATAGTTTATAATTTAAATACTATACTATAATTATGTAAAATATGAAAATAAAAATTTACATAAGATGTTTAGTAAGTATACTATTTTGGCAGAAAGAAAAAATTTATTTATATGTATTATTTTAAATAATATTTAAATCAATATATTATATAAATAATTATATATATTCATATATGTAATATAAAATAAAATTTAAATTTTATAAAATCGTATTAATACATACTGAACTCACGGCAAAAAATATTGTATTTATTTTAAATATTTAATTAAAATCAAAAATTTAAAAATTGGATTTTTTTAATTGTTTTAAATTATAAAATTATATTATAAATTTCAAACCATAAATCTTTCGTCCAAAATTTGCTGAAAATTTAAATTTAGATTCAAAGAAAATAATTTTCCAAATTTTTAAATCATTATTTTCGATTTTATTAATATATGTATATATATATATATATTTAAAATTAAAAAAATAACTTGATCTATGGGCAAGACCAGATCAATAAATATTTTTAAATAAAAATTATTTTATTTATATTAATATATATTTTTTATTATACACACACAGAGATATATATATAAGTATTTAACAAATTCATTTAAATGTATATAAATATATATTTTTTTAACGTATTTCTATAAGTACTATTTTCGACATTATAGCAAAAAAAATTATTTATTATATTTTAAATGATATAAACATAATTATATAGTAATTAATATATATACACACACATTTTGTTAAGGGGATTTTAGGCTCAAGGAAAAAGTTGTAGAAAAATTTAGTTTTAGGGACAAGAAGTTTGCTCTTTAGGCTGAAGAACATTTTTTAGTGTAAATCACAGAATGATAGTTGTAACTATCATTTTCTGTTTACACTAAAAAATGTCCTTCAGACTAAAATCAAACTTGTTCTTCCTGAGACTAAATTTTTTCGCAACTTCTTCCCTGTGCCTATTTTCCTGTTTTGTTAATACTATATATTTATATTTATATATAAATCTTTATATGTTTATAAAACTTATATATATATAAAATTTTAATATATATATATATATTAGTATAAAAGAAAAAACATATATACATACATTTGGATAATACATTTATATATCGGATGAGCTAACGTGTCCATTGCGATGTAAATCCCAACATCTATACATGGGCTTATACCTTGAACGGATTGATATATTACACATGCACATACATATATATGTGTGTATGATACACGTATATATATAACATAACATCAATTAAAATAATATTATATCATTTTATAAATTTACATAAAGAAAAGATTTTGTTTAAATAAAATTTAAAAATGTTCTAAATAAATTAGACTTCATATGCCTAATAAAGATCCAATATGGTAAATTTTTTGAAATTCACTCATAACTTTCATTACGGGCTGGCCCAGTTTCAACACGGCTAACATTGTTAAATTTATGTCTCGGAAAAATTTGGTATAACATAAGCATTCTCTAAGAAATCACTTTAGCAAGAAACCTATGCTCAAAGCTTCATCCATCTCAATCCTGAAATCCAATCATTCCCCGATGAATTGGATTTGTAGAGAACATATTGAGAAGAATTATGGTAATTTTATTTGATTTTAGAAAATTTAGTTCATTGGTAGGAACGACTTGGAAGCTCTAGGGAAGAAGAAGAGAGAAAGAGGAATGAAATGAAAAATAAATGAAGAGATGAAGGGTTTTGCTCTTCTTATTTCACTTCAACATGATAATGGGTCTTGACCCACGTGCAAACGACCTAAAACATGTTTCTCTAAACGTCTACTTCCTATATGTTTTTCTTCGTGGAGAAGGCATCCGGACATAATGGAATAAGTTTTAGGTTATAATTCCATCGACTTCAGAAGTTTGCTTTTAGATCATTTATAAATCAACGCCGGACATCTAACTCAAAATCCAAACTCTCAAACATATCATTAATGCTTATACTCAAAACCTTCTAAATGATATTCTGGGTTTGATGGAAGAGGTCTAAAGTCCTAGTTCGTTAATCTCTAAAATTTGGTTTTTTGACCTTTTCTAAAAATTGACTTTAATCTGAAATTGATTATTTAGATTTACTATGGGTTAAATTATCGGTTATTGCACCTAGACCCTAATAAATTAACTAAAATGAAGAGTATAAAAACACACACATATAGCCCCCTTTAATTAGCACCATTTGTAGGTCGTTGATATCAGCTACAAGTTTATATTTAAATATTTGGTCTATGTGATAGAAAAGAGAAACAAAAAAATTAAATAGAAACTTATGGTTGATATCAAGGAACTACAAAATGGTGCTAAATAAAGAGGATGTTGATCCTAGCTATATGTGTGTGTGTGTAATGCACGCGTTGCATCCCTCTATGCTAGACCCCATCAATGCTTCTACGAATTTTAAAGTTACTATTCAACTTAAACAATAGTTTTGTTGATATGTCCATGAATTATCTTCATAAAAATTTTGATAGTTAGAAAAAACCTAACGTATTCAAAATAAAATTTAAAACCAACGATTAAATAAGTGTTTTGAATGTAATTTAACATTTTGAATATGGTAGACGATTCAAAATGGTCACTGTTCTTACAGACATGGTTTTCATTTTGTAGGTTACACATCCCTAAAATTTCACTAGATTTGATAGTGTAATATTAAAAAGTGGAAATTAGGGAGGCATCCCTATCATACTTTCATATTGTAAATCGGGTCCCTGTCAAAGTTTCATTGTAAAGCGGGTTCCTGTTTTCTGGAAACGAAGAAAAATTATTGCTGAAATGTCAGCAACTTTTATAAATAAGTGCTGATATTTCAGCAACTATCTGTGTCAAAGTTTTATTGTAAAAACAAAGAAAAATTATTGCTGAAATGTCAGCAACTTTTATAAATAAGTGCTGATATTTCAGCAACTTTCATAAACTGTGTTCACAGTGAACATAAATGTTGCTGAAATATCAGCAACTTTTATAAATAAGTGTTGATATTTCAGCAACTTTCATATACTATGTTCACAGTGTACAGAAATGTTGCGGAAATGTCAGCAACTTTTATGAAATGTTGCATCATGCTCTGCAATAATCGTGAATAAAAAACAGGGACCTAATTTACACTGAAATTTAGTGAAGGACTTTTCGTAAATTTTGAAACTTAATAAGGACTTGTGCCAAAAATACCCTATTAAAAATTAAAGGGTATAGCAAATAGTTTGTCGTTGATCCTTACATATTTCTATTCAATCTTAATCATCGAGGTAATCATGTTTATGTAAAACAATAAATAATGTTTGAATGGATAGACTTTATATATTCAAGGCGTAACATTTCACATTCATCTTTTCACAGAAAGAAATGTCTTTAAAGGATAAGTGAATTCACAAAGCGATATACATGTGCACCACTGTTTCAGATCTCGTTTATCTCGCTCCAAATCTTATTTTCGAACTTGAGCGAGACGAGATTTAGTGAAATAAGACATTAAATTTTATTTATATATTATTTGACACTTATCTCGTCCAAGGTAGTGAAATTTAAGATAAGATCTCAATAGAAGATCTCATACGAAGTTATATTTTTTCAGTTACATTTTTTTACTTCTTATGTGAGTCTATAAGAAATTACACTCTAATGACTTTTTACTTACCCTCTAATTCTTCTTTTTACCGTTTAACGAGCGAAGAAAAACTTATTATTTATTTTTTAACTTCTGATATTCAGATGAGTACGGAATCATTCAGTTAATATCAAATCAATCGTGTTATTACTCTGATCTAAATTGTAAAATTAATATTACCATTTTATATAAATTATGTATGTTAAAAACTTTTATATATAAATAACAATTATTACAATAATCTTAAATATATCAAATTTAGATTTATGTTACTTCGAGATAGTATCGAGACGTATTTTAAATTCTGAGATGTACACCCCAGATACACTTATCTCATCCGAAGTCTCGTCTGATACAAGATAATATGTGTAAAATTTTCGATACGAAACGCGATGAAAATCCGAGATTTAAAACCTTGATGTGCACTCACGCGCACACACGGGAATAAGTGTAGTCATTTATTCAAGAAGGGCACTCGCTTTGATGTCTTGGGGATTCGAACCCAATGTCTCCAAGATAACAGTCTAGGGATTTATTGTTTTGAGCTAGTGCCTAACGGTCCTTAATGTGTGTATGTGTTTTTACATACATAGGGATACAGAGAGAGAGGTGGGGAGGGGAGGGTTGGTGGGTAAGGGAATGCATGGAGTTGCAAAATTGAGGGTAGCGCAGCCATAAAATTAGTTAAAACAACGAAATTAAGTGAGAAGATCTATATTACATCTTGCGCTTTCAATGGGCCTGGATGAATAGTAAAAAAAGAGTTGGGTTGAAGATTATGAGCTGATATCATTTGCAGGTTTTGCATATATAATTAGGAATGTTATGTTAATGGTAAATTCATCAACACCATACCAATAACAAGCATACCGATATTAAGTTACATGGTATACTAATGCTATCGGTATGGTAACGTTAAGTTTACCATTGTATATAGTAAACATAGCGGTAAAGAAATGTTAAAATCAGTAGTAACGGTAAATTTATCAATGGTATTAATTTTGGTTTTTCACTATTTTAATTAATCATAACCAAGAACATTTTTGAAGAATTACTTAATTTTAAGAAAATGTGTGTACTATTATTTATGATGTTGTTTCTTTTTTTGGTTCAAAGTCTAAGATATAACAAAGTTATTATTTCATATCATTGTAAATAATTCATGGTGAACCAAGAAAATTTTCTATATCGAATAAAATAAGTAAAAATGTTGATATAATAATTAATTGAGTTAAAATCGATAACAAAATATTTTTGTTATCAAAATTTTAATGCAACAAAATTGTAACGGTTTTATATACTGGTAAATTTAATTATCAATCAACGATTTATCAACCTAGCGGTACATCAACGATCGTTTTATTACTAATGATAAAGTATTGATAGTCATTTTTAATTTACCAATAGTATTGGTATAGAAACTGTTTTATTGTATCGGTAACGATTACCATTAACATAATAGCATTATATGTAATGTATGGGGAATAAGCTAATTTGTTCATATATTAAGCAATATGCGCTCTTTTTCTTAAGACAAGGATCCATTTAGGCTAGGCGTTCTTCGACGGTTTTATCAAGATAAGTTGCTTAATTTTTGTTTGTGAATCGAAAAGTGCCACTATAAGAGTCTAACTTAAAAAAGAGGGGCTGAAACGGCCCAACCTACATCCCTAAACTGCGAAAGTAGGTTGTGTGTGTATGTATGTATATACATATATATGCATATTTTTTGAAGGGAATATGCATACACATATATGCATACATACGTACATACACACACACATATACATATGTACATACATACGTATATATATATATGTACATACATACATGTATATGTACATACATGTGTACATACATACGTATGTACATATGTACATGTACATATGTATATATGTATGCGTGTGTGTATATATATGTATACATATTTTTTGAAGGGAATATATATAAATACATATACACATACATATGTGTGTGTGTGTCTATATATATACATATATGTATGTATACATATTTTTTGAAGGGAATATACACACATACATATGTGTACATACATATATATAGATGTATATGTATGTATATGTATCTGTATGTACGTACATATATGTGTATATTTATATGTATGTACATGTGTGTACGTGCATATATACGTGTGTACGTGCATATACATACATACATATATACATACGTACATATATATATATATGTATATGCATGTACGTATGTACATATACATACATACATACACACACACACACACACATATATATGTGTGTGTGTGTGTGTGTGCACGTACGTATATACATTTTTTGAAGGGATCATACATGCACATACGTATATTCACATTCATATAAAGAATTTGTAAGTTCAATCTAGGCAATAAAAACATATTTATAACAGTGAAATTCCTAATATGTTATGATAAATATGTCTTCCAACTAAAAATAAAAAGCCTAATGATTATAAAAAAATAATATTATGTCCCTCTCAAATTTTTTATATAAATTACATTCGTATTTTCAAAATAAAAAGTTAAATTCACGAAGGCATTCATATAATTTTACTAACATTAACATGTATTCTTAGGATACACGTTCATAACTAATAACCGTCGTAACACACGTCGAAGTGGCCGTTTTTAAATTTGAAAACACGAGAAGAAAAAAATAAATTCAAAACAGAGGTATGTAAAAAATAAAGAAAAGATGTAAAACAAATAAGTTCAGAAAAAAGGATGTCTCCCTAATTTTCACAAAGGAACAAATTATGAATCATTAATGATCTTTTACATGAACAATTATATTCCTTGATAAATGCTACTGGTGTTCCATCAAAATTAAACTTGATTATGTTGTGATATATATAGTCTATGCTAAGATCTGATACAAATAAATTAAAATGAACTCAAAAACACAAGACAAAATCTTGAGCTCAGGCATGAATCTTTAGCTTTTCACCCATACCATCATCCCCTTCATACTGCCACAGCAAAGCACACATTAGTAACATTTAAAACAGTGCTCTCAAATATGTGTTTGCATGCAACTGTCATTTTTCCTAACACTGAGTCTTAATTTAGAAATTCAGTGATGGTCACAATCATAGGAACTTGATATTCAGCGCCCAAGTTTGAATTCAATGGTCTAGTCAGGTCTAGGCATAATGAACTTAATTTAGAATGCTGAATACCAAGTATCAATGACCCTGGGGAAAAAAAGTACTTAAAAGTTAAGGGGATGCACATCAAAGACAACTTATGGAGCATTTAATGATTCTTAATATCAAACTAAATGGCAGACAATACTAATATTATGTGTATTAGTTCTATTAGAAGAACCAAAGCAGTAAAAAAAACTCATTTTTGGAAGTGTTAAAGTTTACCTCAATTATCACTTTTCCCTTTCTTTTGAACTTGGTGCGACCATCATTGTCAGCTTTTGGTGGTTTCAATGTTTTCCTCTTTTTATTCACAACTGGTTCTTCCTGTTGATCTTCGTCCTCATCATCTTCCTCGACTTCTGTGATATCATTTGTGTAGTAAAATAGTTAAAGGGAGTTGGTATTCATATATTTATACTTGCAAATTCAACATCACATGCGTTGACAGAAGGTTTACCATGATCTCCATCTTTCATATAACCACCAAAATCCTCCATATCATCCTCTTCCTCTTCAAGTTCATCGTAACCTTCAACATATTCAATTTCTGGTTCCTGGTTAAAGAAATACATGACTTGTTACTCTTGATTGTTAGGCGTATTTTGAAATATATTAGTATTTGCCAATGCAGCTAAAGATAATATGAATGTGGTATCACAGCCTGTTAAGGAACCTGTTTATAAATAGTTCCAAGTGAATAATAAAAAAGTACTTCTCGGATGGATAAGTCAAAAGTTTGATAAACTTTAGTTTATAAAATACGGAATAAGTTATAAGCTCAATTTCTAAGCAACTTGTTTCTCCTCCTTATAAGCTCCTGTCAAACATACAAATATAAATGAAGTAACCAAGTTGTTTTGACCATGTATAAAAGTAGCAGTGAACCATGATCTTAGTGAACATAATTATACGAGTTGTGTCTGAATCACATCGTTAATGTCAAATTAATTCTGTGATATAACCCTACAAAAATATATGCATCGCAAATGTTAGTCTCCCAAATCTCAATAACCGGGATATGGTTAACACAATAATTTGCTTATAGGAAGATCATTTTATTTATGACTGAACATATTGTCTTTAACTGTTCCTCAAAACGTCATTATTGTTTTCTTCAATCATAACATCTTATTTAACATCCCAACAAAGTTATATGCATTCCATGTTAGTCTCCCAAATCTCAATAACCAATGTGTGGTTATAAAATAATAATTTGTTATTGTGACTGAAGATATAATCATTGAATGTTCCTAAAAAGGTCATTATCGATTTATTCGATCAAAACATATCATTTAACATACATGGGCAACGATGATTAGGAGAAACAACAATGAAATACTATAATTAGGGAAAGCAATGCCATGTGTGCCCAAATGTTTATCAAATTTAGCATTCAGATAGAAGGATTTTGATACCTCTTCCTCTTCCTCTTCTTCCTCTACCTCCGTTTTCATCTTATCAAGTATGTTCTCATACTGTTGAACAGGATAGTTGTATATATCACCATAAATACCCTTGTTCAGCCTTTCCAATAATTCGTTTTCTATGCTCTATATAACATGGAAAGAATAAGCAGTAGAAGAGAAAATCATGAGACCATATAACCCAGAGAACAGAAATGAGAAGGCATACCTTTTCCAGTAAGGCAGCCCTTTCAGCCTTTTCCTCTCTCCTGGCTTCTCTCTTTTTCTCCTTTCTAGGAACTGTCATTACTTTCTCCCTGGAATTTGAAGGTTTATATCAGACTATCTACAACTGAACTTTGCATTCATATAAAATATATGCAACGATAGTTGCATGTGCGCGCACGTGTGTATTATACAAGACAGAAACTACATTATGCGTGTGTATGTGTGTATTTCAAATAATTCTGTGTATATATATGTATATATTTAGGAAAATCATAACAGAAACGCCGCAATACCAGATCATTGCAAAATGAGTTGCATAGTCTGAAAAGTGAAAATTTGCATCCCATATGGCTTTTCTTTTTCTTTTGCCTGTACTTTTAAACAAAGGTGATTGTGTAGGGAACGTCTTTTCGACGAAGAGAAACGTATAGGACTTGATCCTTCCGAGTTACAGATTTGAAGTTATGAAAGAAAAGAGTTTTGCAACACACAAGAGGCCCAATAGCACATTTGACTTGGTTAAGTACAGCAAACCACCACACCTCCCACCCCCAACCCTCATTTTCCATTTTTATGTTCCTTATACTGAAAATTCCCAAAAGCTCTTTGCCTTAGCCTCCTCGTAAATTTCAAAATAAAGTTCATACAACAAAGTTAAAATCAGCATAATCCCAAAATTACAAATTTGAGGCGATTTGAGGAAGTTTGGATTTTGGAATTGCTTAGGTGAAGCTCTGGAGAGTAATTTTGTAGCTTTGTTAGACTTGTAGAGTTAAATTTGGTGAGCGGTAAGAACTCTCCTTACTTATGCTAACATACAAACCTTTATATTGATATGCATTGAATTATAAAGTTATGTAACATACAAACCTTTTATATTGATTCGTATTGAATTATAAAGTTATGTAATAATGTTATGAGCCTGCTTTGGGTTATATTGTGGTTATGTAAATGTTATGAACTTGATTGTATGTATGAGTATATTGTTAATTTGAAAACATAAAGGTGACAAGAATTAGTCAGCAAGCTAATAAATCGCTTTTAGTATAGTAGGCTATGTCGAAATTGATTTAGAGTTATATTAATACTATAAACATGATTATATAATGAATTTGTTAACATGGGACCCCAAGAATGTTATAAGAAAATGTTAGTAAACAATGGAATGAATTTTAGATAGATATACAAGGATTGGTATGTTATAGCTTAATATATTGAACTGCACACCCAAGTAATATGATAGGAAAATGGTTAGGGATGATTTGGTGTTGTATTAGTTGTATGAACAAGATTATATGATGGTATTAACAACTTGGATCCCAAAAACAGGACATGGAAAATGAGTCAGTAAACTCTTAAAAGAATTCTAGAGAACTAAACAACGCTTAACGTACCTACTGTATATATGTTATATACGTGTGGGTTTATACAGTTAAATGTGATTAAGAATGATTGCAGACTAGTTTAGGTTTCATTACTTTTGTGAACATGGTTGCATAACTGCGTAGGTAAAGCGTTTAGCAACTTTATAGTGGTAGAGGTGCAAAAGGCTATAGTTGGGATAAAGCGGGGATGTATCAAAATATCAGAGGTGAAAATCATTGTTGGAGATTTAAAAAAAACTCCAACGACGATTTATTCTTATTCCCATATCATTTGCATAGAAAAAAGAAACATTTTCATTCATACAAAACAAAATCCAAGAATATCATGATTCATGGAATTCAGACTTGATGAATAGAATAGATTTCTAATTTATACTAAGTGCTTAAGACTTGAACTTAGACCTATACCATAAATTTGCTGATTTGGTTTGTAAGAGAACTGGTCAAAATAATCTTTTTATATTAAAATTGCTAAAATGAAAGCTAAAAACTACGACTTCAGCGGGGCTCTAAGTGGATTTACTATTTAATAGCGCTAAATTGAAAAAACACAGCGGTCGAAGCGTGCCAATAGCTTTAGCGGGCAGTAACGAGGCTTTAGCACAGCTTTAACTGCATAGTTGCACGATAACTTCGTTGATAAATAAATCAAAAACATGGTGTATTAACAAGGAACCAATAAATGAATAGTCAACTAGGCTACGGTTGGTATGTTGCACTAATATGATGGTTGCTATGCGTTTAGGTTTGTACTGATTGTATGGATCAAGGTTTGAGGTTTTGACCGAATTACCGAGATTCCGTCAATTCCATTTCGGTTTTGGTGGGAATCAAAATGAAACCAAACCGAAACTTCAACTCAACAAAAGAAGCTACCGAACTTCAAATTATATGAAAGAAACTTACAATAGGAATTAATTTGAGTTTCAAATATATGAACATTCAAAATTCGAAATTCTAACTTAGTAAACATACAAAATCACGAGAAAATATACAAATGGTGTAACCAAAAAAATTGAAAATAAAGTAATGAGCAAACTTTTTAAGCGTTATAAATATCTATAATTAATCGATATTGTTCGTTTATATGTTATTTTTAAGAATAAAGGAGATATTCAAAGTTGCACAAACTATAGAGGAATTAAGCTTATGAGCCATACGATGAAGCTTTGAGAGAGAGTCATTGAACATCGATTAAGAAGAATGACAAGCGTTTCAAAAATTCAATTTGGATTCATGCCTGAGAGGTCGACCACAGAGGCGATTTTCTTGATAAGACAACTTATGGAGAGTTTTAAGGAGCAAAAGAAGGATCTACACATGGTATTTATCGATTTGAAGAAAGCTTATGACAATACAGCGAAAGGTGATGTGGTGGGCTCTGGAAAAGAAGAGAGTCCCAACAAAGTACATTACCCTTATCAAGGATATGTACAATGATGTTGTGACTAGTGTCAGAGCATGCGATGGTGTAACCAGTGACTTTCCCATTAACATAAAATTACATCAAGGATCAGCTTTGAGCCCTTATATTTTTGCTCTACTGATGGATAAGGTTACGAAGGGTATACAAAAGGAAATTCCTTGGTGCATGCTATTTGCTAATGATGTTGTGTTAATTGATGAAAGTAGGATTGAGGTTGATAGACAACTTGAGCTGTGGAGACAGACTTTAGAATCAAATGGATTTAGGCTTAGCAGAACTAAAACAGAGTATATGAAGTGCGAGTTCAGCGGTGTCAGATCATAGGATGGAGATGTCACTCTGGCCGGACAAATAGTTCCTAAGAAGGAATCCTTTCGATATTTAAGATCAATGTTGCAGTGTAATGGTGAAGTTGATGAAGATGTTAGTTTTAGAATTCGAACGGGATGGATGAAATGGCGACAAACATCTGGCATTCTCTGTAATAGGAAAGTCCCACAGAAACTTAAAGGAAATTTCTACAGAACGGCAATCAGGCCTGCGATGTTGTATGGTGCAGAATGCTGGCCTACTAAAAACCAGCACGTCCAGAAGATAACCGTAGCAGAGATGCGTATGCTGCGATGGAGTTGCGGTCATACAAGAAGAGACCGAATTAGAAATGATGATATACGTGAAAAGCTTGGAGTAGCACCAATTGAGGAGAAACTAATTCAACATCGCTTAAGATGGTTTGGACATCTCCAACGAAGGCCGCCCGAGGCACCTGTGCATGTTGGAATTATAGGCCGTGTCGTATGCACAAAGAGAGGTAGAGGTCGACCAAGGTTGACATGGGAGGAAGTAGTAAAAAGGGACTTGAAAGATTGGAATATATTCGAAGAGCTAGTAACGGATAGGGGCGCGTGGAAGTTAACGATTCACGTATCAGAACCATGAGCTATGAGTTTTATAAGTTTTAGATTATAGGACTAGGGAAAAGAAGCCTAAGTCATAGCGCGTGGAAGTTAGTGATTCACGTCCCAACACCATCATTACTATTTACACTATTATCATCATTTTTTTACATATATATGTATTTTTATCTTTATTTTTACTTTACTTAGTTACTATTATTATTAATTTACTTATTTGACTTTATTTTATTATTGTTATTGTTATAACATTTAAATTAGCTTTGTCATTTAGTTTTGGATTCCATCTCTAGCCGACCCTAACTTGTTTGGGAATAATGGTTTTGTTGTTGTTGTAGTATATGTTATTTTTCAATTAAAGTTAAATTATATATTTTGTTTCAATAAATTAAATAAACATATGTGCAACTGTATGAAAAATAATTAACGAAGCAGAAATTCCCAAAAGTTACGAATTAGAGACATTTCTAAAATTACAAAAGAAGGAAATCGAAATCTCAAACCTTGGTATGGATATTACCAAGGAATGGTCTTTGTTGCTAATGAACCCATAAAACCATATATGAATTTATGAATCATGTAATAATATAGTAACCATTGCTTTAATTATAGATTATTAAGCTATGTTGGCATGTTGTGTTGTTAGAATTGTTGTAAAATATTTGTTTGGCATGTTTGTATGTGTACAGATTGTCGGAAGTTGATTAATTGCTTTAGAAAGATAATCGATTGACACAAAGTGTTTAGGATCTTGTAGACATCTGTTAGAATGTCATAGAAATGTAGACACTCAAATAAGAGGAAGATAGTCCTAAAACAATGTCGAAACGACATCAAGATGAAAGGCGTAGAAGTTTGAGGTGAAAAGAGCAAGAAAATGGAGTATAATCCTGTTTTTACCAATTTGTGTTGATACAAAGGGTCTTTTGTGATGACACAAATGACACAACGGAACATGTTTTCGACTCGAGATCTGTTATGTCGACGGAAGTTCAAGCTTTCCCCTATTCTTTTTCATCAATGGACTCCCCCATATTGAGGATTCCATACTTTCCAAACTTGTAACAAATGGCTGGGAAAAAGGTTGGGTCAATCGAGAATACACAACAAAAGGAATTGCTCTCTGCATATGGGATTGAATGAGGGCAAATATCTTTTCGAATCCAACAGCTAGCTCCAGGGGAAGAGCAGTGCAAAAAGGTTTGAACCATGGGTAGGGACTGCATTAAATATAGCTACAAAAGTGCATGAAAAAGGTTAGAGATTGATTTGACTCAACTCTTTCTTATTCCACACAAAAGAGCCATGCCCTAATACACTACCGATATGGAATAAATGGACAAGGCTACTGATCCAAAATTATTTGTGTCGTCTTAAAAGCGATTTTATGCTAACACAAACGTGGAAATGTTGAGAAATGTCCCGTGCTCGGTGCTCGGTCTGGCACGTACGAGAAGGACCAACTTGACTCAAAAAGGTCCAACGTGGCCTGGTGAGGTCCGGGAATATCTGGACTACTTGACATGGGTTCGACGTGACTAAAAACCTATGGTCCAGTTTTGAAACAAGAATGGAACTTAATCAAAGGTGGAGCTCCAGAGAAGTTGAACAGCAATAAAATTTGTGATCAGGAAAAACGACACGAGTCAGGATGCTTATGTGATTCACATGAAGGATGACCACTGTATATAGTCATGATGTATGTTAGTGTGCACGTGGTTTGATACATTTACGCATGGTTTCAACCATGTCGATCTTATAGCCATCAAAGGTCATAATTTTGGTATGGGCGTTCGAGAACGTTTGTGTTTCTATTAGTACTACCGAAAATAGCACGATAGCTACATGATCTTGTAGCTATATGAAGAGTGATGGAAACACTCATCTAAGTAGGTATAATGGAAACGATAGCAACATTTCCGAGAATTGATTTGTTTAAAATAGTTGATACATTTACGATTTGTTGATGTGTGGAAGTTAAACATCATTGTATTGGTAAGACTTGTTCTTACATGTTGGGTTGGTCTAAGCTATGAAACCCACGACACCATTAGCTTCGAAGTGTAGTACGAGTTACACTTGCATACCACATGTACGGTAGCATAGTTTTCTACATTATGTATTGTTTGGTAGAGATAACACTATGTTTACTGTGCTTGCTCGTTGATGCAGAAGAAGATGCGGGTGAGGTATGATATCCTCCATAAGGTAGTTAAGGCGTTAAGGAGCAAAAAAGCGCCAAGGTGTGCTTTTTTGCACCTTGAGCCTTTTTGTGCGCATTCCACAACTTTGTGTTTTTTTGCTAAAAAATTGCCAATAAAAATGAATTTTAGTGTTAAAAAACATATAACCATTTTTTATGCAAACGAATGGAGGACCGCTAGTTCAAGTGGTAAATGGTAAGACGTTCTAGATTAAAGTTCTAGAAATCTTGGGTTCGATCCTTTAAGATATTAAAATAAATGCTCTATTTGAATAAAGTATCACACTTAATATTAAAAAATGCAAATAAGAAAGCAATAGTTGATAGATACGAAATCACAAATAAGATATCATTGACCAAAACGATGTAAAATTCAATCTACAACATTGAAAACATAAAAATTACAACATAAGGTTAAAAATCATAAAGATACTCAAGTCAACACAAGGTAGGCTTTTAGGCATCAAAGAGCTTCGACGCCTCAACAAAAGGCGCATTTTTTGGACGTCTCGGGTAAATTGTGCACCATTATGTGCCTTAGGCACACCTAGGCGCTCACCTTAATAACACTGATCCTCCAAATATCTTGCTCATGATATATGTGTGTATGTATGTTTATAAATATCCAATTTTGAGATGATTCCTCTCACACCAAGCTTATATCTAACTCGCGTTTTCTCTATGTTCATCTTTTATTTATTATTATTAATATTTGAACAACTCTTGAGTACTTTGAGAAGCCCGAAAGTCAAGTTTACGAGGATATGCTAGCAGATTGTTGAATCTTTTAGAGCATAGAAACCGCTCCTTTTATATAGCAACAATGTAGTTTTATGCATATCATGCACTATTATTTGTATATGAGGTCATGTATCGTATCTGGTATATTATTCAGTATTATGTTTGTATAAAGACGATGTACTTTGATTGTAGATATGGTTATTTCAGTTTGATTCACACACATTGTCTCATAATTGTCTCATATATAATACCTCTCATTTTTCTATGCATGTATATTTAGTATGTTACATGTTGTCCTTCCGCATTGAGATTATATCACATAGATCATATAAGATGATTTTGTTTAAATTTACCAGAAGAACTTCTACTCATGGTATTTGAACATCAAATGATTCAAATATCGTATTTAGATGTTGAATACCGTATTTAGGTATTGATTCTAGGTATTGTGGGTATTGATTCTTCGCATCAACACCAAACGAAATTGGTAGTTTTGACTTGCAAGCCATGCATTTTTTTAACAAAACTAGAGAAAATTTGAAGGTGTTAACAAAAAAAGGTTTACAAAGACTTACAAACCTAAAACTAATGGGAACATTTACTTACCATATACCGCAACTATGAAATAATTATTTTAATTCTCAACTCTGAATCCAAGCAGATCTCGATTGATTAGAATTACAAGGGTTAAGATATTATGTCATTATTATTTGATAAAGGAATCGTATAGTGCCATGAAGTCATCGGACAAAAGGATGTAAAAGCAATCACGGCAAGTTATGAGATTTCAAGCTGATGTCCCCTAGAATCATATTGTAAAAAAGGAGTTTGTGTTAAATACCAGGCAAAAACTCCAAACTATAGAAAACCCAAGTAAAATGGAAAAGATGAACTATTTTACACACCAACGATCCTATATCTGGGAAAGAAAGCTTAACTAGTGAAAGTATACAGTAGCACCTAAATTTTATTGACTCAAATTACAACTTTTTATTTTAGAAAAATAAGGAGCTAAACTTGACCATATACTAGAAACATGTATTACATTGGCAGAAAATTATATACTTTAACAGAGAATTATCGACAAAACTAATGACCAAAATAAACACATTACTATAATCCCAAATTATTTGACTTGTAGTGTCGACATAGCTAGCAGATGTACTTGCCAACATGAAAGTTCGGTGCGGATCGTGCAATATGGAATAGTATAAAAGCAGTGCGGAATAAAAGAACAATTAGCAGATAATAGTAAATAATAAACGAGCACACCAGGAATTTTTATACTGATTCGAACTTCCCGTTCTACGTCCAGTCCCAGATTCCTTCTGGAATTTCACTAACAACAATCCTCACTTAACCCGGAGGAACAGGTTTACAACAACCCTTGAACAGCCGAACAAGGGACCTGAGCAACAGAACAGGATTTTGCCTCAACAGCCGAAGAGGACTTCACACGCCTGAGCAGCAGAACAGGACTTCAACTTATACAAAGAGTATTTGGCACAGTGTGTTCTTGATAACACGGATTTGTCTCTTGATAGTACAACCTTCCTATAATCTTCTCCTTTATGATATATAGTGTGATGTGCTTTGAGAATAGTGGAAGATAGAGTGATCAACGATCAGAGAACGTATTCAGTTTGAGTGCAGTTTGAAAATATAGAATAGATAAGAATTCAAGAACATTAAAATTAGATTCGGTTAATTGTTTGTTGAATTCTGTAATCTATTTATAGTGTATATAGAGTTGCAACTATAGATGAAAAGTTATATTGAAAAGAACAGGTGCAACCATTGATTTTGAAAGAGTTTCTTTTGGGTGAAGAGAAGTGTCTTTTCAACAAAAAAAGCAGTTGTAGAAGTTCAGCCGTCTGAAAATAAATTTCAGACTTCTGAAATTTTAAACGTGCAAAAACAGAGAGAAAATAAGCTATTTTTATCTATATTCAGACGTCTGAAATAACAGAAACAGACGTCTGAATATTGTTAAAAAATTGAATTTTAACTTCAGATTCAGACGTCTGAATAGGTCAGTTCAGACGTCTGAATTTAGCCTAAAATTGAGTTTTATTCTTTGGCACTGGTGTGTATTTATATATATCTGAAGGAGAGATTTTCACAATATTTTAATTCTAAACAATGACCCAAAACAACATATATGCAGCATGAAGATTATATGAATCCAGTCTTGTAGCTATTCCTGCAAAAAATATGTTAGTAAATAATGTATATAGTTGTCGTTTGTCAAAATACATAATAGACATCGAAACCGAGGTCTTAACACAACACACACACAACAGACGCGCGCACGCAAATCAAACTACAGGTCTAGGGGTGAAGGTAGATGAGTACATCTAATTCATGCTAGAAGTACCATTAAATGGTAACACAAAAGAATGAGCATGGCTTGAATCTTAAAACCCAAAAGTCTATAAATATAACACAAGTTCATAGTCATACCTCACTTTCAGTGCAAGTTTCCTCATACGTATGCGATATTGTGTCATTTTGGTCAGACGCTGCTTAATTTTATGCATAAGTAATTTAGGCCAATATTCCTGACAAATTAGACAGACGGTGTCACTAAATTTCTTTAAGAAGCATTATTATGGGAAAACACTGTTAATAATTGAGCTGTGTACCAGATTTTTGTCAATGATCTCCATAGCCTTCTCATAATTTCTGGGAAGTTTAACCCTTTCCCAAAGCTTGTTCGGCATGTGAGCCCTTTCAATGGTTTTCATATATAGGTAGAAAATGCCTATAAACAGCAAGTGACAACGTAGTTATAAATCAAATTTAACTGTTAGGTAAAGTACATTATGTTAGGTTTCCTAAACATTGCCTAACATGCTATAATAACACTTGTCAAACATATTTTTGAACCTCCCTATAGTATTGCTCGTATACATTGGCATCCATTTTGATAAATTTCCACCGCAACTAACTACTTACACACATGCACGCTTGCGGTTGAGAAAATGTATAGAAAAACAAACATGCATCGTAAAGTATCAACGAAAAAGGAGAGAAATTATCTAAGAGCTTCTATATATATTTATATATAATAGAACTGCAAATATTCGATCCACATCATGATAACATCACTTTTTAACTATTCTACACCAGATACAAACAGCTAATCGATATTAATTATTAATCAACAGTCATTGCGAATAATAAATCTCATGAAAGGAAAACATGCTAAGAATAGTATGCATATGTAACACCGTATGTTATTTACATACGTTTACTTGCACATGTACTGTTCAAGAAAATGTTTCAGAATTTTCAAGAACCATTATTTACACACATAACTTAACTCCATGGATTCGGACTCAACTAAACAGTGCAGTGTGTGACAGCCTACTAATCAAGATAGCGAATAAGCTCGCCTGAGCCTTTTAGAAAGTAAAAAATGTATAATGCTGTATTATCCGGTAGAAAAAGGGTTCAAACTACCAATACTTGCATTGGAAGCTTCAAACTTTGTTAGTTGTGGAGTTCATTTGAGAGGAATGCAGATATTTGTAAGGAATTCATTCGGTAAAGGCTAACAACATGCAGATTCATTGACTTTGTTTTGTGATCTTTTTTAAGATATTCAGAGATCGATTTTCATTCAACATATAAGAGTGATGGTCTTATGCATATAGCAATTAATTGTGAGCCGACAAAGATTAGAATATATTGTGAGCAATACAAGAATTATATGTTTTGGTGAAGTTTAGTTTCAGCTTAGACGCAGATAAAAGAACATAAACATATACAATACACATATATATTTATAGGATACACATTATTCGGTTTAATACTAGCTTCTATTTGTTGACTCATTTGTAAACCTAATATGCAGGATAATATGTATTGACTTCAAAACTTGCTTTGCTAACCTCTTAGAAAACATAATATCATGTGCAGTGTTTTCTCGTCACTATCTAATCCTATTTTACAAAATTTGGATTCAAAACTTTAAAAGAGTGAAACTGTCACAACTGTTCCACATCAATTAAAACATCAAGGCCTTCGTGAAACTTTAGATTCATTAGTGCAGCAACCCTCAAGCGCCAAAGATACAAAATCAGCAGCATGGTCGTAGTAAAAATAACAGATTTATAATGAGATTAATCTAAATATATGTGGATTTCAGACCCTAGACGTAGATTTTTTTCCTTTGTAATTATTTGTCAACTAGATGATACAGTGGAGAATGTTGGTTGAGTAGAGGGGACTTAGCTGATACTAATACTGTATAGTAGGTACTCAAACCTAAAAAAACTCAATCCTCTTAACTTTTAGAGGATAAACGCAATTTGATAATGTAGATATATGTTTACATGTGTTAATTGATATAATAGCAACTGCTTCCAAATTGCCAATTGTTAGTTCACTACTGATAAATTGATATTTCACTTTTGTTTGTCAAATTGACCTTTAACAACACAGCAATTGATTTGTCTGCATAGCTGCTATACATGGACTCGTTCATAATCTGACATATTAGTAACGCACACCATAATCATATTAGTAACGGAACAAAATCGACTTTGGTTTACAGGTATAACTTTTTCGTTGAATGTTGTTTTTTTATTCAGTTTTATGAACCGCTCAAAAATACTTCTGCCTTCGCACTTGAGAAGATACGTTAGATTTTTTTTTTCCCATTCCAAGTGTAACTATCCATTATGTGCCATTGAGGCATTAATGAGAGTATAGTGACAAATTAGAAATCTTATTTAAATATACTGCAATATTTACCCGATTGAAAATTGTATAACAAGATAAACTACCAAAAACAGCTTATCAACTTTATCAACAAAATAGAGTCCATTACCATCATGATCCCGAATTGTGGCATATCTACTGTTAGACAATGGACAAGAACTTCGATTGCATAAGCCCGTTAGATTATACGGATTCTTACAGAATATCCCAGGACCGGTAGTGATCCTAGAAAATAACTCAAATTTATCAAGTACAGAAATAAAAACACTACCTCAAATCCAACAGAAACGAAAAAATGAGCAAAAAAATAGAATGATTACTTGGCCATATAACTGCAGTGATTGTGCCTGAGCGCCATCCATATTACGTCGTCGTTCTGCATCGTGAATCAAAGATGGAAGATAGAGTTTATCTTTCGAATAGCTCTAAAATAGAGTTTTCCGATTGTAATAAGAGGGTTTTTGATTCCAAGATATTTGACAAAAACCCTAGGGTTACTGGAGATGTGCTGCGGTGCGGCTGAGTTTGTTAATAGAGGGAGGGGGGTTATAAAAAAAAGGTCCGCCCTGTTTTCTTCCAAAATTTGTCCAGCAACTTAAAAATAATATTTTCATTCCACCCCTTATCCATTTACTATTGCTTCCGGTCTTTTTTCCCCTTCCTTTACGTTTGACTGATTTTTTTTTTTTTTTTAACATCAAAACACTAGAAATTTCAGAGCAACTTAAACTTAGCAATGAAAAGAGGCAAGGAAGAGATAGACGTGAAAAAAGAAGATCAAAGCAGTGTTATGATAAGGATTTCAAATTTCACGCTTTTTTCCTCTGACGAAAAGCAAAGCACGGCAGATAACAGAAATTAATGCCATTAATTGGATAACACGGCAGATAACAGAAATCAATGTCATTGATTGGCGTGTATTTATACAAATCAACGTTATTGATTGGCGTTGATTTATACCAATCAACGCTAATGATTGGCGTTGATTTAAATCGACCAACGTCACCATCTGGCATTGGTTGATTTCAAACAATGTCAATTCAATACATCGCCCTAATTTGGACAGTTGTCTAGACCTAATTTTATTTTTTTCAAATATGGAAAATTGAAGTTTGTTTTGTTAACATTATTTATGGATATTTCTGATGTTTCCGAAGATATCACTCATGCCTGAACTCGATTAACAACATCAGAGGGATAAAGATGAGTGAAAGCAAGAAAACAAAGTTAGAATAAACAAACGGAGAAGCCCAATGTTAATGTAGGCAATATCGATCAACCTAATGTTGAAGAACAAAGTGTGGAGCAGAATATTGAAAACAAAGATATTGAAGAGCGAAATATTAAAGAACAACAAACTCATGATGTCATCGGTACCTCTTTGGCAAGACCAAATACACCAACAACTTATGGTGGACCAAAAATTACCGGCATCATTAGTAGCTATGACACCATATTGCTTCATTGATATGGAGTGGCAAGGTATGTCTTACTAACAAAAATGTTGTCTTACTAATGAAAAATACAATTTGTCTTATTAATAAAAAATACATTTTTGTCTAAAACGTCAATTTAATTCAAGATTTTTTTAGGAACGCAAGACTTTTATATGCGTAAATTATGGAACAAAGGTTTTTAAATGGAAAATATCTAATAATGCGATGATTTTTAAGGGTATTTAGTAGGCCTGTCAATGGGTCGGGTTCGGGTCGGGTCAACTCGGGTTCGGGTTGATTTTTAAACGGGTCGGGTCAACCTGTTTATTAAACGGACGGGTTTCGGGTTGACCCGATTATATATCGGATGGGTTTCGGGTTGATTCGTGTAACCCGTTAAGAAAAATATTTGTATAAAGAAATGGAAATGAGCATGAAAATGTGGGAAGTTGTTAAATGTGAATGTTTAGGAATAAGTGAATGACAACAATACCCTTCTTTTGCGAGGTAAGATGAGAATTTTAGAGCAAAAGAAGGGTGTTGTTGTCATTCTTTTATTGCAAACTAAGATGGGTATGAAAATTTGGGAAGCTGTTACGTGGGAATGGGCATGAAAATGTAGGAAGTTGTTAAGTGCGAATGTGTAGGAATAAGTGAATAACAAAAATACCATTCTTGTGCAAGCTAAAATGAGAATTGTACAACAATACCGAGCCCATAAATGGGTTAGTCGGGTCAATTTCGGGTTAGCGGGTCAACCCTAAACCCACCCGTTTATAAACGGGTCAAATTCGGGTTGACCCGAAAATGACCCGCCAAATTAACGGGTCGGGTTAACCCGCTAATTTTCGTGCGGGTTTCGGGTCATGTAGGAAATTGACAGCCCTAGTATTTAGAATCTTCGAGATTATATCCTATTTTTGAAACTTGTTATAACACGATCAATAAGTACGTTATCTCTGCTTTTGTTGAGCGTTGGCATCTCGAATCAAATACTTTTCATTTACCATTTGGAGAGATGACTTAACAATATATGATGTTGCTTCTTTACTACATATTCCAGTCGAAGGATTACCGATACAAACATTTGACCATCCCAAAAATGTATGATAGATTTGATGGCCAACAACTTAGGAATTTGCGAGGAAGAAATAAAAGGAATAATGAAGGATGATGTTGGATATAAAATAACATTTACTAAGTTGTACGGAATTTTTTATGGTTTTTGTGATGAATGAGAAGTTGAAAAAATCAAACAAGCTGCTTATGCATATATTTTATATTTGGTTGGAAATACATTATTTAAAAGTAAGTTGCATGTATCCGTACAGTACTTAAACAACTTACTGATTTGGATAAAATACATAATTATTCTTGGGGGTCGGTAACTCTATGTTGGTTGTATAGACAACTTGGGTTAGCGAGTAGAGTGGAGGTAAAAGAAATAGGAGGAAGGATTATTGGAATCTTGGATCTCCGAGCATTTTCTGCATTTGCATCCGTCAACTAAATTTTATAATGAAAGTTCACCAAGAGCAGCTCGTTGGGATCCCACAAATGATTATCGCTATTTAATTAAGCCTCTAAGAATTTATCTCGATAATATTCAAGAACATCAAGTATTTTCTAATCAAAAATCTATAAGAGGTTTTTTTTGTATTTTACCATGTTTGGATTATAATAAAAATTTACTGCTTATGTATTATTTATGTAATTTTGATATGTACATTCATGCATGAGAATTTCATCCTTTTCCACAAATTGCTTAGTACTCTAGTTGTTTGTTTTGCTTAAGTGTTATTGAATCGTATCATCATACTCGAGTTTCGAGGCAACTTGGTAGGGTTCGAAATATTGCACGATCTATTATTCCATTGAAAAGTATAAAAAAAGATGTGCTACTTCGACAACTTATAAAGTGCTTTACGACTTTGTGGAAAACTTATGGAATGAATGGCAATATCATTGCTTGAGTGAGCAATATCGTTCTATTCCACTTTTTGAGTCGGATGTTGCGGTGATTAATGATTATTTTGAGTAGTATTGTCCTCATACCATATTAAAAGTTCATTCGGGCAATGAGCAACCACGTCGATGAAATACTCTTCCACCATATGATCATTTATATGCAGTCAACATACAATTCAATTTTTATACTTGTTTATTTAATAATTTTCATTTCGTTTATTATATACCATCATTTATAGAGCTATGAAGAACTTTATAATGTGCTTAATGAAGGAATCACTATGGCTTCGTCGCAACAGGAAAGCTTAGGCTTGTATCTTCTTGATATAGGATCTGCAAAGCTCTAACAAAAGCAAAAAAGGTATGTGCTCAATTTATTAAAAAAGATGCTTAGTCTGGGTAGTTGTATTGGATTGTTGAAACCTTTTGTATTAACTTTATGCAGTGACTTTAAATTTCATTAAAAAAGATTATTGCTACTTTGATTTACTGTAATTCTATATGATGTCGGTTTGTGATTGTAACTCTACTCTACTCATAATATATATTATTATTTTGATTCATTTTTTATGTTACTGTAATGCTATTTTGATTCAAGCTCTTGATTGTCAGTATGATGTTGAAAAGACTAATGTTGTGCGACTCTAAGTCTTCTGTGTATGCGAGGGTGCATAGAAAAACAAAGCCAAGTAACATCGTTGTTGAAATGTTAACATCGCCAAACACGCACGTGTTTTTTTTCCACGCCAAACCTCAGCGTGATTATTGTTTTCCAGCGCAACCCTAACTTCATATCGATTTCCTCTAAAACAAAGCTTCTATTTCAACATTACCCAAAAACTACGTTGTTTATATACTTTTAGCACCAAAATGCTATGCCACTTTACTATTTTCCACGCCATAAGCTAGCATGGTTTCTTCAATTTCGGAGCTGGGTCAGACATAGTTTTAAGGGTTTCAACGCCATAAGTGTAATGATCGCCCTACACCTATAGCGCAAAATGGTAGTTGAAGGAAAGAAAAGGAAATAAGATGAAGAAATAGAAGAGAAAAGAATGGAAAAGAAAAAAAAGGAAGTATCAAATAACCAAATTACCTGTCGCATATCTCACAACGCATCAGAGTAAATATAATAATCAACTCAGGTATAAAACAAGAGAGACGGTAATAATAATGTGAAATAATCATCTGAATAAAGATCCACAAAATTATACAACACCATAACTGAGTTTATATAATGGGAAATTAAACTCAACTGGTACATCGTCTCATAATAGTAAATCAACATTGTCAAGGCTCCACAGTGTCATACAACGACAATATAATAACAAATGCACATACAAGTATAGATAACTGTCACCTCCCGTCGGTCCGCCTGTAGAACTCCATAATCATCGACCTGCTCTCAATTTACTCATTTAAGAGTACCCGAGATAATAGGAAGCAAAGCATAAAATCTCGGGTCAGACAACAGTCTGGTGTGAGTGATATTAAATCTCAAAATACTATAAAAGTCGATAATATATGGAACATAGGGTATATGAACCATACCTGACTTGTCCCTGCAACTACAGAGTTAGCACATAACCATAAGTAATATGCTACTCCATAACATCGTAAAAGGGTATACCATACTCAGTATCTATCAGGGTACCTTGGTATCTCCACCTACAGTTCCTACTCCATACTAAGTAAACTTCAGGTGTCTAGGTATCTCCATCCATACCTACTCCACACTAAGTCAAGTCAACATATCCAGCTATCCCTAACATGATACCTACCCAATGTGACATCCCTAGAGTGACAGGTGACTAGTGAGCAACCATAACAAACATAGAAACCATCAAACAATACTAACTATCACCCAATGTGCCAGATATATGATGACTCGTATGACCCTCGGAGCTGTCAAGGACTAGTGGAAATCCCATTTCTTGATTGTGCTCACCATACTCACTGGTCAGAAAACCCCGCACGGTTGTCTCTTGTGATACCTCTGTACCACCTGACCTAGACCCCACCGGTCTAGGGTATAGACAGGCGCTACCTGCCCTCGGGAGCCCCCGCATATAATACCCTTGCTTTGAACACAACCAGAACAATCTTAGTCATCGAGGATCCCTAGGCACAAACATATCCATCGAGTCCTACTCACTCGATACGGATCGGAACCCTATTGGTTCACTACAGTTTTCTAGGCACGAACCCAAATACTTACCCTAGTCCACTATCTACAACATCACTCCAATCCGAGCTGCCATCCTCGATCATGCTCGCTACCTAAGCTCTTGATCGAAGAACCCTACTGTTATGCCATCCGAAGTCTGAGGTCCAACATGATCCATATAGTCCTGATACTATCATCCTGGAGCTTACTATCCGTAGTATCAAACTACCAGGTTGAAGCACCACATCCCTGCCTCACTATCAAAATCACCAGGTTGAAGCACCACATCCCTGTCTCACCATCGATATCGCCAGGTCGAAGCATCACATCCCTACCTCGCCACAAATATCACTCGTTATAGGGTAATAACATCCAATCTCCAAAGAGATCGGACAAACAAACCATCACGTCATGCACTATGATATCTCATCGACGTCTAAACCACATGTCGGTCGAATCACCAATCGACAACTGTGATGGACATTGACCACTCTATTATGGTTAATGCCATCCACCTTGGTCTTGTAGTTAACTGAATAGTTAAGTACAGACCAAACGAAAACTTCCAGCATCATCCACTTTGAAATCCAGATCCGTCGGCACGTATCCCAAACCCTCTTATATAGCTCATCTAGTTCATTATATTCCTGTGTGTGTGGAACTCCAACGTACAAGATGCTATATAAAATCAAATCACAGCTAATCGGCGTTTTCAACCAAACAGCCAAATAACAAACAAGCCAACCAGTCAAACATGCATCCATACATCCAAACAATCATACATCCATCTAAAATATCATACATACGACATAAATAATCCATCCATATCAATTCATATGGGAAATAACATCAATAATAGATCTAAACTAATAATTCCCTAACGATGGCACGACGATGGAAAATATGTGATATTCTTTATAAATCATTTAAAAATAATTATATATTCTTTTATAAAAATATAGCTGCTGTATAATAATAGTAATATCAAGTTTAAAAGCCAAAAATCATTCCCGAGCGTCAATATAACAATAAACAATCAATCATAGTAAAGTGAGAGATAATATCACTCACCTCGGCCAAATCAATCCAAACCAGCGTCAGAATGTAGAATATCATGAGCGCAGCGCAAGAAACGGCGTCCAAAACGGATACCGTATGCAAAAGATATAGCCAAAATAAGAATCGTTATTAACTAAATCATTAATTAATTAGTTAAAACATTAATTACCTTACTAATTATCTTCTTCCCCGATCAATGAAATGCATGTATACACACGTGAATATCATTGTGCACGAACCAAGATGAAACTGAGATATACCCAACGAAATCGATCGTTGTCTTCACCATCGTTCCTCGCTTCACTCGGTCGTCTCGCCGATACCAAGATCTCCAAGGCCGTAGCCACCAATCAAATCGCGACCTAACGACATTGCTTTGCCCAGGCTAAAGTCGCGAATCATAATAGTTGATCGGTCGTGCCCAAATCTCTGCTGAAGGTGCGTCCCGATGCAAGAAACACAAATATAATCTCTGATTCGAAAATTGATGCTCCAATCTCCATCGAACTCGAACCCTAATTCACGACCATGAACATCAACCTGGGCCAAACATCAACAAACTCTCGGATCGAGCATATAGGATTGAAGCCCCCTTCAATATGAACTCAATGAATTCAATGATATGATTTTTCGTGAAGTAGATGAAGAGAATTTGAGTTTTGAATGCCAAGACAATGGGTTCGGCTTTTTTTTTCTTTGAGCAAATATGAACTATGAAGGTGCAAAGTGAATGGGAGGGAAGAGAATTTTCAAAGGGTATTTATAATATTTTAATATTCCACTATTCATTTTCTCAAATAAATGGTCACGCGTTTCGAGCCCGTACGATCACACGACGCATTCGTTCCCCACGAAACTTGTCTGCATATATCACCTCATTTTTCTGGATCCAACAGCACTAACCGCGTCTCCATCTAAGATTGCACCCCGGAAGGTTAATTTCGCGTATTTTGAGACCGTTTTGGGCATCAGATCATCCGACCTCAAAATATAGTGATCCTTATACACATTTCAATTCGCAACATCAATCTGAACTCAATGGAAGTGGTCTCGAGTCCTGATTTGGCCGTATATGAAAAAACATATTTTTGGGCCTTCATTTAGTTAACGATTAAATATTTAAATAAACTATTTAAATATCCGGTCGTTAAAAATACGGGTCGTTACATTCTCCCCTCTTTAAAGAATTTCATCCCCGAAATCTCAAAGCAAAGAGAACGTCTCCTAACCCATCGGCCCTCAAAAATCAGTCAGATTCCGAAAAATTTCGCCAGAATCTCCTTTGGACAACTAAGTATGCAAAACTCTACTAAAACAAAGATATGTATACAACTCGTATCTTTAACTATACTAGATCATCTGTAGCAATCATCAAACAAGAATGCTATACCAAACAATAACTATCCCACATGCCTAACAACCATACAAACATAAACTATCATCTCAAATGCTAACGATCAAATTAAACATGATATATATGGTCTAACATCCAAAAGTAAAATCCATGCCTATCCTTGCATGCAAAATACTATACTATCTAGTATAAACATCCAATATGATATCCATATGAAAGTTGACGATAAAAACAAAATCTCATCGTCTAAAGAGCTACGGACTAACGGTCTTCATGCTCCTCACAGTCTACTATACCCTATCGCCTTCGCTTTCGTTCCACTGAACCCCTACTACTCCTTCGACCTCCTCCTAACCTGATTCGTATCACATCTACCGGCACGAATAGGCTTATGATGTCTCCAAGTCCATGGTTCAGTCTTGATATCATCTAATCCATGTAATGCCAAATATCCAAACGCTTCTTGTGAGTTCTCCCAAAACTCATTATCGAACAACGGGTCTTAGCCACTTACAGTGCAGTTGGCACACGATGGAATCACACCAACCATCCCTCAAGCAACATAAAAAAATGGATGTACTACTGGACTTAAGGAATACAAATCTAGCATCATCTGTCAACCAATCGACTATGACTCAAATGCTATCTTCTATCATTAGTCATCGGCAATCCATCAATGCAGTCTCAAAACATTTGTTCCCACTGCTCAAGAACAAACATCTCTCATCCCCGCGAAACCAATAATCTCGGTCGGGTCCACACTATATCACCTCTACAGACATTACATACTCTTCTAATTTAGCTACGATCTCCACTAGTCTAGTTTAACACCTCTGACTAGTTTCAATCTTCTAAATCAAAGTAGGTCTGACGGTCAAACCAGCCATCACATTTGGCCAAAGTTCATCGAGTCCTAGAGTCATAACCAGTGATCAGCTTGGGCAATACCTACTATAGTAATATCACTCCCAATCTGGTATGTATCCCACTCAAAACACCAATAACTACATTTCCCTTACGGACATCTAGGAAATGTCAAAACCATAGGAGGCTAAGAACTCCAACCATCGCTACTAGTGAAGGTAAATATCCTTCTCGGAGAAGAGATCCTACAATGATAAGGGATCACTAAACAACTCGGACTCCTCTCCTAGCAAATAGTGCCTCCAAATCCCCAAAGCAAACTCTATGGCCTCCAACTCCGAATCAAGAGTTGAATACTACCTCTTGGTATCACTACAGCATGTATTTAAGTACCACAGGCAAGTGCATACTATCGTCTCCTCATTCCCGCTCGGAATGAGTACTATCAATGTACTCGTCAACCTCTCGGTCAAACTCACTAATGTGTGTCTACACCTCATATCTCAAACAAAAGTCTGATCCTTTATCAAACAATAGGTCGACGATACTGCTACCTTGGGTCTGTCCAGATTTTCAGACTGCCATAACTAAAGGATCTACAATGACGTCCTACTCTGAAACAACATGACCCAAGCATCCCACTCCCCTCCTTAGGAGTGATACCATCAAAATCTCATCACTAATCATGTCTTGTGCACCACTTCCTCCCATGGGCGGACGAAAGTATCATCAATAAATACAAGCACAACCTACTCAAGCGACTTCTCTAAACATGGTCCATGAGATCCATAACATATGTCGATTCATTGGTTAGCCCGAACGACATAGCCAACCTAAAATCAAGGTAGTGTACAAAACATTATAATCGACACATTCACCCAAATTACTCTCAGTTGGTGCAACCTTGCCGTATGGTCCAACTAAGAGAACATCCTCATGCTATAGAGTTGATCGAACAAGTCATCAACAAATGGGAGTACAACTTGTTCGTCATCTCATCTAGCCCACAAACAACCAACAAACAACTCCAAAGAGCCATCCGTACTACTAACGAACACAACAGGTGCAGCCTACCCAAAATATACACCCATGGATAAACCATCGCATAAACAGGTCATCCGCTCGCACCTCTAATCTCCTAAGCTCTTTGGACACTCTATGCCTTAAAAGGAATATCTATTAGTGCAACTCCTCTAACCAGATCGATACGGAACTCTATCCCTATATGGTGGTAATCCTATCACCTCCTCGAGTATGTACGGAAACTCTCCGACTACAGGCACAAATGACATCCTATCATGTGGAATATCGAGCAAATATAGAAGGCTCCCCTGTTGGCACCAATCAATATAGTCCGCTCCTCCACAACCCTGATCGCCATCAACAGCCTCTCATAGTCCACCACCATTCCATATCCCCTTCATCCAGTCCATTCTTAAACTATAATGCCAACCCAGCTAAACCCCAAACAATCAATGTCTAACAAACAAACAACCATGACTCGATAGAGAAAAGTCTCGACAAACCACGTATAGGCTGGTTGACCCCTAACTAGGTCCATCACGATCAAAGATCGGTAATTATCTCGAGTCTCCATCCCAATATCTAACCATCAGATCTAGATATAAAGGAATACGAAATCTCGATGTCAAATAAAACATGTATGGAACCACCATATACAGAAGGCATATCTCAAACGTTGACGCCATTTCCCTTCTCTTTCATCGATGGAGTAATCGATGAAACCGGAATGGTAATCAATACATACGCTTCCCGATCTATCCCTACTCAACTGGTACGGGATAAAACTTAAATACTAGGTACCCCTCGATCATCCTCTTAAAGCCCTCATCAATGTGGCGAATCAATCGACCCTCAAGATGATCTCTCTACCCAATGATAAACATCAATCCTTTCTATGTGGAGTATCAATGGGAATAGATCGTACCTCGATATCATATCAAATCCAACCACACACTCTATAACGACCAGTATTTTCGAAAAGAAGAAAATTCAATTTTAGAATTTAATACGGTAAGAAATTAAAAATTTATGATTTTTAAAAAAATTAACTTTGAATTATAACATCTGATTTTGATTTAATAAAGTGACAACTATTTTATGAGATTTCAAACGTATGGTTTAATAAAAGTTTAATTGGATAGAGTTAATATTGTGTAAAGCATGGAATAAATATACGATTAACTGGAATTTGGTTTTAATTGTAAATTAACCTCTAATCTATTTGTAAACAATAAATGTATAATTATGTATTCGAACTTATTTAAATTTTTGTCTTGGTTTTTGCTCATCTTACATATCAACCTATTGAAATTAATTCGTTAATAAAATTTGGTAAAATTGGATTTTACATAAAAGGAAAGAAATATAAATTTTAATTTAATAAGACTTAATTAGAAACGATTCAGAAATTGAGAAAATTGAGAATTTAATACAGCATTAGTTAATATTAGCATTTTTATTAAGGAACTAGAAATTATAAACCAATGAATATTCAATTATATTAATTTGGAATATAGTTAATTTTGAAATTAAATAAAGGTGAATTTTATTGAATATAATAAACTGAAATCTACCATTTAAAACAAACAATAGAATTTTATGATGGAAATTTGATATTTGCTATGCGTCCGTCTAGACATAGCAAATGGCAAATTTTCGTCGAATAATATAGATGTTCTATCGGTCGCTAGGAATTCAGTTTAAATCGGTTAAGAACAGTTGAATTTAAAAGTGTTCCAAAACCTAAATATGTCAACATGAGAAAATTTATTTAGAACACTCTGAATAAGACTGCGTAATCCATTTCGCGAAATTCGGACGTTTCTAGCTCCGTTTAGATTTTTCCGTGCCGGATAGCAACGTATATCAATGTCCGTATGGACTTTTGATAGGAAGGTCCTGACACAGATATTTTTGTTTCCTCTTGTCCGTCTCATCGCGCTGATCACCGTGATATATTCATTGGTGTATTACGGAGTCCGGTGCGCGATGCAATCAACAGAATGCAAAGTGTGACGATTCGCTAAATTGGGTCCATTTGCAATTCTGTGTCCTCCATCTAGTTCAGCTTGATGTGTTAATCACAGATATATTTTGTGTCCTTTTCCATTCGTCAGTTTAGACACCCAAAAGTCAAAAATATGAAACGACACAAAACTTTCGGTGCACGCATATATCTTTATTTCTCTCTCGTCCATTCCTTTTCCACATTATATTTCTTTGCTTGCCTGACTTCTTCTTTTCTTCTCCTCTCATTTTTCTTTCTCCCCTTCCTTTTCCATGAAGCATGCGTGCTCTCTCTCCTTCCTCTCCGCCCCATCACCGCTCAAACCACCAGCCAAGACCGAACCGACCCCACTTCCTCCAAGCCCGCCTGCTGCTTCGACCCACCATTTTCGCCTCCATGCTTCCCACGCAGGCACTAGCATCTCCTCCATCAATAACTCTGTCCGTCGCCACTTCCACTGACAGTGCCGCCACCCGAGCCAAGCCCACAATCACCCCCTTTCTCCACACGCCTTCCCATGCAACCCACCTACCATCGCGAGACCCGCCTGCCCACTTCGTTCCCGACCATGTCCTCCACCTCTGCCCTGTGACTGCCTTGCGCCATCTAATCCACATCCCGACAAATTCGGTGACCTCCTCTTTGCTTATTTATAGGTAATATTTTTGGTTGATACATACATACATACATATATATATATATATTGATTTTTGAATTTTATAATAGTTTACTATATAAGTTATATATGTTGTTTACGTGTATATATATGTTTATATAACACAAATTATAATTATATCATATATTAGTTTTTTAGCTTATATAAGTTGCGTATAATCTAAGTTATATATTAAGTTCTATATACCCGGTTATATACTTGCTCTGTTAGTATACATATATATGTGTGTGTGTTTGTAATATGGTTTGCATATAACACATTTGATGCTTATATATATACACTTAGAGTACGAACAGTGTATTACATTTTAGAAGCAGTGCATTCATTGTTTAAAGGTATTGCTATACATTATATATATGTAGATTGATTAAAACAAGTATAGGTAAATAGTGTCTAGAGTACGAACAGCGTAGTATATATAAGTAGCCTAGGTTGTTTTATAATAAAAAAAACCTGTTATATATTTTGTTTGTTACAATATGTATACATATAAGTTATGTCATGATAAATATAGTGTTGTATATTATATGAGTCTTTAGTATTAATCATACATAAGGGTCATTTTGATTTGTATATGAATATACAAGACCAGTTTACTAACTATATATTTTGGTCTGTTGATATAATTTTATTTCAATAAGTAAGTATGTATGTTACATATTAGTTTATAGGCCAGTTATATATATATACATATATATATATATATTGGTTTAAGTATAATATATATCCTTGGTTATTAATACTTGAGTTTTTAAAGAAAAATGATTTTTGAAGTTTATTACTATTTTAATAATTGCCTTAATTTAAATTCTAGGAAAATATATAAATATAATATAGTAATAATGCGTGTATGCTCAGTTTATATTAAACTGGTTTTATTAATCCTTATCGATTCCTGTTATCAGCTCTATCCGTCGAATTCGTGCCAATCTGTTTTGCTTTGGAATCCGTGCTTGATTTGTAACTCATCTCATTCTCGTCCATCTCTAGCCTCGAAAGGTGAGCAATCACTCACGATTAACGTTCTTATATTTATTAAATTTGATTTCAATTGAAACGACAATTGAAATATACTGCTAAATTTAACTGTTAATTTTATAATTGATAGATATGATATGCTTTCATCTGAAATTGTTCACCTGTGGGATATGACACCATATCATATTGTTTATTTAATTTGTTAATTGATGATATATCACTGTTGTTGAAATGTTATATTATTATTTTTATATGTGTTATCACTCTGCAAGTTCCCTGTTAGTATAGAATTCCCTATGGGTTGAAATAATACATACCCGAACGATATGTAGAATAGGAGAAAATCGCTATGGGTTGAAATGATAAACCCAAGCGATTTTCATTGAATTGAATTTGGGATTGCGGGTCGAAAGGATATATACCCGTACATATTTAAATTGCGGATTGAAATGATAAATATCCGTATCACCCGACCATGGGATAGAAAATTATATATAGACACCGTTGGTATATATATATATATATTGAAATGATTTCTATAGTTTTGAAAAGAAATATATGGTTTAATAAATATTGATTTTAAAGATTTATTAAAGTTGATTTAATAAGGTTGATATATAATATGTTTAAGTATTTATTTAAATTTATATTTTCAAATATAGAGTTTGAAATGATTCGGGTTGAAAGGATAAATTTAAAATTGATTTGGAATTATATCTATTTAAGAATTATACTTAAATAAGTTGGATTTGAAATTTTTAAATTTGAGATTTTAAAGATACGATTTTATAACCAGATTTTGGTTTAAAGAGATCAAGTGAATATTTCAAGTTTAATAAATCGAAGGAAATATTAAGTGGTTTGAAATTTAGGGTTTATATATATGATATTGGGGTTTATTAAGTGAATATTTCAAAACTAAATAATAGTAAAGTGGATTCGATATATATATATATGAAATTATCGAATTTAGTTTTGAAAATGTTGAACATTTATAGCTTTGGAATATAATGAAATTGAAATGGCTTATTTTAGGGTTCAGATATGTATCTAAAATCGATAATTTGAAATGGTTTATTAAGAAACTGAATTGAGTTGAAATTTATGAATTGAGATTGAATTAAAATTGAATTTTGGAATTCGAGTTGATTTGAATCGATTTGTGAAATTGAGGAAGCTATTTTATTTTTAAAGTATTTTTAAACTATATCTAAAACTATTTATATTTTTCTTTATAAATTATTTTTAATATAAACTATTTTTATATAAATCATTTCAATATAAATTATTTTATTATAAACTATTTCAACTTATAACTATTTTATACAAACTATTTTTATTTTATAAACTATTTTATTATATACTATTATTAATATCTAAACTGGTTAAGGGTGGAAGTTATGATTTCAAAGTTAAGGTTTTCCAAAAATATTATGATTTCGAAGTGTTTTGGTTTCGGAATTGTTATAACTTTGGAAGTATTATGATTTTGGAAATGGATATATTTGAAGTGAAAAATGATATTGTATTAATATGGTTTGGAAGTGAAAATGATATCGTTTGATATGGTTTTGAAATGGAAATGATATTTTGGTTTTGAAGTATAAATTAATTTGAAATGACCACGGTGTTATAATGACGTTTGGTTGTTAATAGCGTATATTTCTATATAGTAGATAGTTCCACGGATCCTTAAAGGATGGTTATCCCAAACATCCTTTGAGTTACTTGTATTTCAGTTGATATTTCACTTGAGTTGGATTTATTGATGTAAGAATGTTAATCCTGACTCGAGTGTTTGTGTTTTGCTTTACGCTCGGGTCAGACTGAGTGATATAGCATTTGACTCACCTTTGGAGTTTGGAACTTCGCTTGGAGATCCAACTATCGATTCAACCTACAGCTTCTCCAATTGATTTGTTTAGAGATGTCATCGGTCTGTATTTGTGATATTCTGTTGTATATTATTTCAAACTCTGCTGTTTATATAGTAGCTTTATGAACTACTATTTATCTATTCCACCGCATTCTGTTATAATACTCTATGTTTGTGATTCTGTGATTATTTTATTTACTGTATATGCTGAGTTTTGCCAAATATAAATTAACAATCTTATATTCTGAGCAATTCAAGTCCGACATGTGCTGATGCGAATGGTTGAAAATATCGGGTCGTTACAGTTGGTATCAAAGCTCTGGTTTTAGGCAAAACTTAGCATATGTAGTAGATTTAATTACAGAATTACTTTCGTTCGTGCTTGAATCTCTTCCTTTTTGATTCGGTTTCCTCTGAATTTTGGAACGCTCCCACTTGTTACGAAATCTATTCTTGTCTTCCCCTATTAGTATTCTTTTGACTCTAGAGCATCCCATAACTCCACTTCGAATGATCTCTATAAAAATCGGTGATCCCGCCAATCTTTGAATGATTTGTAACGGGGTGAAACTTCTTTACAATTGGCATTGATTTACCGGAGATTTCTATACCCTCGGTTTAGATGCTGCTATCTTTTGCTATGCCGAATTCTATTTCTGGCGATCGAATGTTAATTTGCCTTAGAATTCTACATCGATCATATTCTTGAAGCCACGGTTGACCCGGTTAAGGTCGCCCGCGATTTATATAAGTATATCCATCTTCTATTTTGTAATTTAATTACCTCATCTTCGTTTGAGTTTATCTTTGAATCAGAATTCTATTTGATTAGAGTTCCTCTAATTTGAAGCTCTATCTTTGTTTTGAAATCCATTCTTGAATCATCCCTTTGAAAAATCGTGTTTGTTTGTATTTTAGAAATTGTTATATATCAAAATAATTATTTTGATAAGTATGATTATATTCTATACATAAAAGTGAAAAATGTTTTCGATAAGGATTATGTACCTTTTAAAAATGAGAATTTGAAGTTTCGAAAGGATTTGAAATTTTGAAAATTTTATAAGAAATTGATTTATATAAAAATGATTTATAACTAAAGGGTTTTAAATTTGGAATTTGATAAATTGAACTCCGGTATTTTGAAATTGGTTTTAAGATTTTGAAAAATACATAATAATATGATTTGAAAGTATTTTCCGAATAAGAAATGTTTCAAATGACTTCAAATGAGTTCCAATGATTTCAAAGAAATTTCAAAGAAGTTTTCAAGAAAATAAAAGTCCAAAACATACTTATGTCGCTGGAGAATAATTTCGGTGATGAGTGCACGCATCATCGACATTGATTTTCGAGTTTCAGAGTGGGAGAGAGGCCACTTTAGTAGCTTTGCTATGCGATTGATTTTGTGAAACCAATTTTGATTTCAAATTCTGAAGTATGATTTGATATTCGAAAGATATATGTATATATATTTGAAACGATTTAAAGTGAGCCGGTGTTCAGTCCTCAAGTTTCGGATTTGATTTGGTATAACCCTATCTATTGGAATTGATTTACTGATTTGTTGCTGATTTCCAACTCTTGGATTGAAAATTTGATTTCTTCGACTATTTTGAATGTTCGAACACTTCCAAATCGAGGTTTATTTTCAAAGCTAAGTAATTTCGAAAAGTATAAATTATTTGATAAAGTATATAAGTTTAGTTTTGTATGTTTAAATATGAAGTAATATGATTTAAATAAGTTTGAAACTGTTTTGTTAAGTAAATGAATAAGACTATTTTGAATTATACCAATATAAAATTTAGTTTTAAATGTTTTTAACTTAGTAACATCTTTTATAAAACTATATATATAATAATAATAATAATTTTCAAAAGGGTAAATTGGATCTTTTAAATAGAAATAAATAGTTTAAAGGTTTTAAAGGGATGGTTATAAACTTGGTAATCATTTTTGGGTATAAATTGATTTTGAGAAAAATATTTGGTTTTAAAAATAGACTGGAATTTAAAACCCAGTATTTATATGATGATTTTGGAAATGAATTTGTTTGACCTAAATTCTGTTGATTTGGAAACTAGGATTATTTTCTAAACCTGTTATTTTGGAAACTTTGAAACTGAAGATATTTAATTTGGAAGAAATAAATTTGGTGAAATCGTATATGATTTTGAAACTAAACTAATATTGAAACGAATTGAAATTGAGAACCTTGTTTTACTAAATACTTGATTTGGGAGTTATCGAACTTATATAAAAATGATTTGTATAAGTATGAAGTTGATTCGAAAACTATTGATTTAGAAGGGTACTCAATTTGAAAAGAGAAATCTTATATAATCGAAGTCTATATAAGTGTGATTTGATATACTATTGATTTTGGAAAGTATTCGATTTGAAAATGAAATCTTATATATAATGGAAATATAAGTATGATATTTGAAATTGATTTGAAAGGGTACTATATGATACATATTTTCGAAGTAAAGATATGGAAAGTGCCTTCTGCTTGATATCCTCTTTATGGCCACATTTTGGATTCATTCTATCGATATTATTCTCTCCGATTTAGGTTTTCCGGATATGATAATCGAGTGTCCTTCGAATTCCATGGATTTACCCATGGTCTTACGAACTCGACTGCATAGTGTAATTCGCAAGGCAGTGATTGCTTAAAGGTACGGATGTTTCCTGGGGGATCCAGGCGTAACCATTGTGTATCTGCGATCTATGGTCGTTTTAGTAGCGTAATCCGCAAGGCAGAGATTGCTTAAAGGGTACGGATGTTTCCTGGAGGATCCAGGCGTAACCATTGTGTATTCGCGGTCTACAGTTTTTGGTTATCATGGCGAAATTCGCAAGGCAGTGATTTCTTAAAAGGTACGGATGTTTCCTAGGGGATCCAGGCGTAACCATTATGTATCTACGATCCATGATTCGATTCGATTCGGTTGATTTGTTTGGATTGTACTTTCCATATCAGTTTTGAAAGTTTTTCGAGTATTTTCACTAGGTGTTGAAACAGGTCTACTAAGTACTTGAAGAATTCTAGCTTTGCGCCTGATCAACGCATGACCAGAGTCTGCAAGAACGAGGATAAACCTGTTGAGACATCGAGTTATAAAAGTATTTCGAAAGGAAAATTTGTTTCGATATAAAAGTATTTTATTATAAAAGCATTTTCAACAAAGAAATTTTGTATTAACATTTGAAATTGAAATTTTGTGGTTATAAATTAATTATGCGTGCCTGATACTATTCTTTTGAATCTACCTTATCTGCTCAGCTTTATCTATTCTGCTTTACCCTTTCTCCTGTCTTCGTTCCTTTTTTAGGACGAAAAGTTTTGAGTGGGGGAGAGTGTAATGGCCAGTATTTTTCGAAAAGAAGAAAATTCAATTTTAGAATTTAATACGGTAAGAAATTAAAATTTTATGATTTTAAATAAAATTTACTTTGAATTATAACATCTGATTTTGATTTAATAAAGTGACAACTATTTTATGAGATTTCAAACGTATGGTTTAATAAAAGTTTAATTGGATAGATTTAATATTGTGTAAAGCACGGAATAAATCTATAATTAACTGGAATTGGGTTTTAATTGTAAATTAACTTCTAATCTATTTGTAAACAATAAATGTGTAATTATGTATTCAAACTTATTTAAATTTTTGCCTTGGTTTTTGCTCATCTTACATATCAACATATTGAAATTAATTCGTTAATAAAATTTGGTAAAATTGGATTTTACATAAAAGGAAAGAAATATAAATTTTAATTTAATAAGACTTAATTAGAAACGATTCAGAAATTGAGAAAATTGAGAATTTAATACAGCATTAGTTAATATTAGCATTTTTATTAAGGAACTAGAAATTATAAACCAATGAATATTCAATTATATTAATTTGGAATATAGTTAATTTTGAAATTAAATAAAGGTGAATTTTATTGAATATAATAAACTGAAATCTACCATTTAAAACAAACAATAGAATTTTATGATGGAAATTTGATATTTGCTATGCGTCCGTCTAGACATAGCAAATGGCAAATTTTCGTCGAATAATATAGATGTTCTATCGGTCGCTAGGAATTCAGTTTAAATCGGTTAAGAACAGTTGAATTTAAAAGTCTGTAACGACCCAGAATTTTGAACGAATTAAATTGAGAATATTTAATTTATTTTAAATATTTGAACGATGATTTAATTTGAATCCTTGATATAACTTTGAAATTTGCGATTAAACTTTAAAATTTAATCTAGTGAATGTTGAGTAAAAATTTGAATCTTCAAATTTAAGTTGAAGAAAAATATTTCAAAAGCTTTTAAGATTCGTATTGATAATTCTGAGGGTAATAGAACTTTCAGAATTGAATTTGAAACTATTCTGTTCAGTTTTGAAATTTAATCGTTTGAATCGATATTTAAAAAAATAGCGTTCCGAGGCGTAGTCTCGGATTTCGACGAAACCAGTTCCATTGGGTCCGTAATATTGAATTATTACCGGATTTCAATTTTCGTATTATTCGGAGTTGTTATGTAACCATACGGAAAGTAAACGCATTGAATCTTTATCGAATTCAAATTTAAAATTTAAAATTTTATTAATTAACATCAGCACCTTTCTCCCCTAAAATCACGCCTAAGATTGGGAAAGAGATCGTGCAACCCATGTTCTCCTGTCTCCCTCCATCCTTTATTTTAAATAATCACGCAACTCCGTTCAGTTCAAAAATCACAGAAGAAAAAGAAAAAAAAAACAAATAAATGGCAGCCGGTTTCTCTTCGCAAACAAATCGAGATCGAGGTAGCACGCGCGCCTTCGCGTTGTCGATGAGATGGTTTCAGGAACGTTGTCTGAGTATCGTGGGTGGAGCGGCCATCGATGTTGGTCTCGGTGAAGGGACATCGCGATTTCTAGGGCTTTGGGGCCGGTGGCCATGGGATCGACTGAAAAAGGGGAAACTCGACTTCCAATCGAGTATTGATTTAGGGATGGTGACGCCGCGAGGTGAGGGAGAACGTGGTTGTAGCAGCAGTGGGTAGGCCGCGGTGATGTTCGCAGGTCGAGGAGGGTTTCGCGACTGGAATTTGGAGGGGGTTCAACGGTGATGACTGTGGTTATGACGTGGGGTTGTACGCCTGGTAGCTGTGAAGGTGGCGGATCGCGATTCAGGGAGGAAGTTCGAATGGGGCATTTGGGTTCGAATTCGAGTCAGTGGGTCGAAGGCCAAATTGGCGACTGCGATTCTCAAATTAGGGTATGACTTCCTTTTGAATTTTATCCTGATCCTTATTTTTACAAATATATATATATATCAAGTTTTAAAATATATAGTAAGGTAATTTTATCATATATGCGAAATTTTACAGTAAAACAGAATTAAAAAGAAATACATATATACATTAGAGAATTTTATTCGGTTATCTGCTACCCAGTTTTAAAATTTAAAAGTATTGGCTTAAAGTGAAAATTGTTAATTAATTAAATTTATTAAAGGAAAATGGGTTTAAGAAATTTAATTTTTTATTTCAATTAAATAAATATATTCAATGGAAATTTATTATTCGATTTATTTCGAATATTAATCGATTTTATAAAATTGTTTATACAAGGTATAAATCAAGAAATCAAGTCAAAATGGAAATGGATGGCAAATTAAAAGCTAAGGTGAGATTTTTCTCACTCAAATTGAATGTGGAATTTTTGCAGTTATTGATGATTGCTATTGGATGTGATATTAGATATAATAGGATATATCTATATATATATAGCAATATATACATATTGGCATATGTATATATTGGGTTGATTGATTTCCCGCCTCGTATAGCGGATGAGACCCTATTGCACCGTTAGTAAGCGGATATTTTTATAAAACCCATATACCGCGATATTCCACCTCGAAGTGGAATGGTATTGTGCTAACGTCTGTGGATGCATGGAAACAGGTTGGAGGGATCCAACTGGATTCCTCAACTGTATTTATTTATTTACAGATATTGATATATATTCTGTTATCATATGATGATATATGATGTTTGATGTTGTGATGGACTAATTGATGCGTTGCATCATTGGATTCAAAATTTTGAAGTTTAAAAATAACGATTTTAACTTTAAAAGAGATTTTTAAGTATACGTTTTATTTGAAATTTTGAATTGATTTACTTTAAATAAATAAATGTTATAAATTTAAAGTTATGGAGATTATAATGTTTGTGAAAGATAACCAAAAGATGATTTTTGAAATAAATAGTTAAGTAATTTATAAGATAGTTTAAATTTGAATTTTTGAATTATTAAAAACGACGTATATAAAAGATGTACAAAATTGATATTTATCAATTAAAATTATTGGAATTTTAAACGAGTTTTTATAAGTGTTAATTTGTAAAGATATGAAACTTATAGAATTATAAGTTGTAAAGATAGGAAATTTATAGAATTATAAATTGTGAAGATTTGAAGTTTATAGATTTATAAAATTTGAAGTTTATAGATTTATAAAGTATGAAGTTATAAAATGAATGGAATTGTAGAATAAAAGATTAAAAGAAATTTTACTTATAAAATGGGTTTTTGCCTTTAAATGGAATATTGATCGAAGTTAATAAAAAGGAAGATTTATAAATCAAAGTGGTTATACAATAAAAATAGAAAGAGAATTTATAAACGTTGTTTTATAAATTCGAAACCAATTTAATTTGATAAATTAACATAGAAGGTTATTAAAGGAAATGTATTCGCGATTTGGATAGCGAATTATCCTTAAAATAAATGTGTAGAAAAGACTGAAATTTGGTTAGTAAAGTATATTCATGATTTTGGACAGTGAATATATTTTTAAATAAAAATGGATTTATTTTTGAAGAAGTGATATTAAAAATAAAGTTAAACATTTTTAAGATGTTTTAAAATGTATTATGAATCGAAAGCATAGATTTCAACGTTCATTGTTGAAATAGGCGTTTTCGAAAATATAAGGAAATGATGGACTATAACACTGTTGTTATAGTAAATGATTTCCGAAAGGAAATGTTTATATATAGTATTGGGATTTACATATCTATCTTAAATTTCGAATCCCTATACTAGTGATTTTGAGTCGTCGTAACGATGTTTTACGTAACATTCGTTTTGACTCAAATAAATGTGTTTAAGAGAATGTTTTCCTTAAAGAGTGAACTATATACTTAAACTTTGATTTAAGTATATTGAATATTTTCAAGTGTTGAAAATAAAAGATTTGTGAGATACTTATTATTAAATAAGTAAGGAAATACTTTTCCAATATGAAATGAAACGTTTTGAGATTTTATCTTCTTAAAGATAAATTGAAATTGAATATTTGAAATCGATTTGAGAATCGTATATCAGTAGATATTTTGAAAATATAAATTCATTATGGAATTTATGAAAGAAAAGGGAAACTGTTTAGAAAAATAAATATTGATTTATTTTTAAAGTGTGGAAATTTTATATCTAGTAAAGATATTTTGGAGATAAAATAATTTGGAAAATTATTTGGAATCTGATGATGTCGCGCATCTTTATTGATAGTTAAATAACCGACTATCAATAATTACCTTTAGATAGGTATTTGTTGTGAATTGGATGAATTTGAATGCCACACTTATTTTTGAATAATCGCTCACTATTCGGGTTAGCCGGGAAAGGACCATGGGGTCGTATAACCCATTCTGAATATGTGATACGTCGTTATGAATCGCATTTGAAGACCGTTGTTGAAGACCGGATATTTTTAAAAATGGAAGGATTACCGTCGAGTTACTCTACATCGGCTGATCTCCGATTTAGAGGTTTTATCACCCTTAGTGACGGGAAGTCCGGACGTGATTAGAAAATTATCCGGATATGCAAGGGCTTCGTGAGAAGTGCCTTCGGTTTTGTTCGATCCCGGAACAGACTTGTATGGATTGTATGTCTGACGTTACAATTTGAGATATAAAGCTGATTTCTTTCAAATACATTTCTGTTGGTGGCGGAGAATTTATTCTCTTAGCTTAACACCCTTCTCTGAGACGTACGAGCTCAGAGGTTATGTAGTTGAAATTTATCAACGATATATCCCAATTTGGTAACGTGGCATACTGAGTGTTGCTGTGAAATGATCAGTGTTTGATCATTTGCGATATGATCATTTGTTTGATCTTATATCTTTGTGATCATAGGTTGATCATTTTTTTTGACCCGAAGCATAGCTTTGTAGAAAGCGTAGCTTTGTGGACGAGACTTCGTCGAGCCTCACACCCCGGAAATGGTCGAAACAGGAAGGATGCAGCAAGGTTCTAGGGAGTAGCGCCCTTTAGTGTATGTCATTCCTTCTGGATAAAGGTGGTATCATGGTATGGAGCCCAGATACTTAACCTCTGTGGTTTCTGCAAATTTATTACTTTGTGGTTGTTGCGAATCGGGGATCCTCGGGAAGATCGGTGACGATCGGGGGATGGCATACGCGTGTCAGTAGTTACCTATTTTTGCAGAGGTAACCCGGCCTTGTGTTGGCAGAGATCCGGTTAGGTTCTCGGGTCGTCTATTCCAGGGACGTACCCATCGTGGATAGGAAGTTCCTTAGCCTGACCATTTGTTGGAAATCCAAAGAAACAATACGAGCCTTTACGATTTCAATTGTATAACCTGTCTCCTCAGGAGGCAGCTATAGCAGGCATAATATAATGGTACCTATGCTGGCTAAGATTTATATTATACTTTCGAAATGTTTTCCACTATGCACTAATAATAATATCAAAAAGGATTTGATTTTTGCGTAGTAAGCATCTTTGACTAACATAAGAAGAAATCTCCTCCAAGTCTGCGTTTGCATTGTGTGTGTGGTGGGAGGTCTTATGGTAGTTTCATTTTCCAAAAGCATTGCGAATTGACTTTAAAATATTTCTTTGTTTATTCTAAAGATAAACTGTTTTACGATCTCACACCAGTCACCATGACTGACTCGGAGTTTATTGTTTCCCTTCTAAACTCTGGGTGCCCACCAATTTCCACACGGGCAGCCTAGAGTTATGTTATCAGGATATTCTGCATATTCTGGAGCTTTGGAAGCAAGCTGGATGGCGAGACGTAGTATTTGTATCTGATAGTATTTATTCCGCTGTGTATTCTGTATGAGGACAAGTTATATAACTGTCCATTGTTGTATATTGACTTTGATGATTGATGTATGTATAAAATGATATAGTTCTTTGTTTTAAAGATTATTCATTTATCTATTATATATTGTTCCGCTGCGATATGTGAGATTCTGATATTGTTTTCTGTTCTGATGTTGTTCTGTTCTTTTTCTCTTCTTCTCTTTTTCTTCTATCTTTTCTTCTATTTCTTCTTTTTAAAACCCTCACTACTGGAGTTTCCGGCACTCGATTTCTCGGCAGTCGATAAAGTGAGTATCAATGTCGAATTTTCGAAAGTCGAAAAGTCCCGTACGTGACAGCGTGGTATCGGAGCATATGGTTAAGCGACAACCCTGCTCTGTTGGGTGTTACTCATTAGAGATAGAGTCAGTAGTACTCTAGAATGAGTTGAGTGTAATAATAGATATGAGCGCGTATTTGTTATGTGAATATAAAATTGTTTTATATTGTGATGATTGATTTATTGAGTGGCATATGAACCTTCGTCGGCACAGTCTGCAAAACTGGATCGAAGGGGTTTCTAAACACTTGAATAGAACAATTCGACACAATATTGTTTAAATAGGGTGAATGAAATAATTTTGCCCAAAACTATTTTTGTATAGAAAAGAAACGATTTTCTATGAATTATCATAGTATATGGATGTTTGGTTGTTAGGAAGTAATAACATTGAAATATTATCATTGTTATATGAAATGGAATAAGAAATTAAAATAATAACCAAAGATTTGGAAATAAATCCATTTAACGAATGAAATTTATAAATGTGAATTGAAAGATAAAGAGATGAATTCACATACAAATGAAATTTAAGAATGTAAATTATAAATGTGACTTATAATTGGAAATAGGAATTCCAGAGAAGTTTTGGAAATGTTTTGAAAAAAATTTGAAAATTTTGGAGATTTGGAAAGTTTAAATCCTATTTGGTTTGAAAGTGAATTTCAAAGGTTTTGAAAAGTATTTTGGAAAAATGAAAAGCTCTAAACTCTTTTCGGTCGCTGGAAAATAACTTCGATGATGACCGCGGCATCATTGGTGTTCATTTTCGGGTTTCCAAAAGAGAAATTGCTGCCAAATTGTTTTAAATGGAAGTGTTTGGAAAATTTGGGTTTTGTTTTGGAAATTCAAAGGATAATTTGAATTGTTTTCAAAATGGTTTTGAAAAGGTTGAAAAAACTCTGGAATGCTATATGAAAATGTTATGAAATATTATTAAGTTGATAGCTTATACAATTTGAATTTTGATAAAATAAATTTAACTTAAAGAATGAAGTTAAATCAAAGTAAGTATAAGTGAATCAATTAAATAAAGTGAAAAGATTTCTTAAAGAAAATTTATTAAGTTGAAAATAAATTTGGAGTAGTAACAAATAAATTGGAATGTAAATAAGTCGAAGACTTATAAACATTTAAAATTTGATGGAATGAGATTCAAATTGGAAATGAAAGTTGTTTGGTTAATAGAATAAATTCAATTTAAAGAATGAAGTTAAATAAATATAAGTACAAGTGAATCAATTAAATGAGAGTGGAATTGAATGTTAAAATTCATTTTTGAATTTGTAAGTGAATAAGACTGAATTGAAATTGATTTGTGAAAACGAGTGAAGTATTAAACTAAAATTAGTAAGTATAGCTAAGTGAATATTAACCGAATGAATAAGTTTGAAACGAATTAAATTCAATGATTATAAAAGAAAGGTAAATTGAATTCGAATTGGAAATCCAGTTTAAAGGTAAGTAGATTTAACCGAAGTGGCAAATTGAAAATTTTGTGATAGAATTTGCAAAATGATTTGAATGTGTAACTAGATATTATGGCTAGTAGGACATACAGGTGTAAAGGAATTGAGATTTTAATTTTGAAGAGAATTTGAATTGCTCGAAAAAGGTATGTATTTGAATTTCGATATGAGATTTGCTGATTTCTTCTCTAGCCGCTTGGCATTTTTCTTTTCTTTTTGAAATCTGAGAGTCCGTAGGGACGTTTTGTAGTCGTACCGTATTAGCCGCGCAAAGGAGACGCTGGCGAAATTTTTCGAAAATCTCGAGTGTTAGAAAATTTTTGAGAAATTTTGAAAGTTAAAATTTGAATTTGAATTTCAATTTGAATTGAAAGTAAACAATGTTGTTTGAAAATTATGAAAAGGTTTAGAAATTTAGTTGAATGATAACGAATCTTTAGTAGAAAGATTTGTTTTGACAAATTGATAAAACTATTGGATGTTGAAAAATAGTAGACGAATTAAGGACCATTTTTCCTAACTTGTAATTTCGGGACGAAATTCTTTTAAGGAGGGAAGTCTGTAACGACCCAGAATTTTGAACGAATTAAATTGAGAATATTTAATTTATTTTAAATATTTGAACGATGATTTAATTTGAATCCCTGATATAACTTTGAAATTTGCGATTAAACTTTAAAATTTAATCTAGTGAATGTTGAGTAAAAATTTGAATCTTCAAATTTAAGTTGAAGAAAAATATTTCAAAAGCTTTTAAGATTCGTATTGATAATTCTGAGGGTAATAGAACTTTCAGAATTGAATTTGAAACTGTTCTGTTCAGTTTTGAAATTTAATCGTTTGAATCGATATTTAAAAAAATAGCGTTCCAAGGCGCAGTCTCGGATTTCGACGAAACCAGTTCCATTGGGTCCGTAATATTGAATTATTACCGGATTTCAATTTTCGTATTATTCGGAGTTGTTATGTAACCATACGGAAAGTAAACGCATTGAATCTTTATCGAATTCAAATTTAAAATTTAAAATTTTATTAATTAACATCAGCACCTTTCTCCCCTAAAATCACGCCTAAGATTGGGAAAGAGATCGTGCAACCCATGTTCTCCTGTCTCCCTCCATCCTTTATTTTAAATAATCACGCAACTCCGTTCAGTTCAAAAATCACAGAAGAAAAAGAAAAAAAAAACAAATAAATGGCAGCCGGTTTCTCTTCGCAAACAAATCGAGATCGAGGTAGCACGCGCGCCTTCGCGTTGTCGATGAGATGGTTTCAGGAACGTTGTCTGAGTATCGTGGGTGGAGCGGCCATCGATGTTGGTCTCGGTGAAGGGACATCGCGATTTCTAGGGCTTTGGGGCCGGTGGCCATGGGATCGACTGAAAAAGGGGAAACTCGACTTCCAATCGAGTATTGATTTAGGGATGGTGACGCCGCGAGGTGAGGGAGAACGTGGTTGTAGCAGCAGTGGGTAGGCCGCGGTGATGTTCGCAGGTCGAGGAGGGTTTCGCGACTGGAATTTGGAGGGGGTTCAACGGTGATGACTGTGGTTATGACGTAGGGTTGTACGCCTGGTAGTTGTGAAGGTGGCGGATCGCGATTCAGGGAGGAAGTTCGAATGGGGCATTTGGGTTCGAATTCGAGTCAGTGGGTCGAAGGCCAAATTGGCGACTGCGATTCTCAAATTAGGGTATGACTTCCTTTTGAATTTTATCCTGATCCTTATTTTTACAAATATATATATATCAAGTTTTAAAATATATAGTAAGGTAATTTTATCATATATGCGAAATTTTACAGTAAAACAGAATTAAAAAGAAATACATATATACATTAGAGAATTTTATTCGGTTATCTGCTACCCAGTTTTAAAATTTAAAAGTATTGGCTTAAAGTGAAAATTGTTAATTAATTAAATTTATTAAAGGAAAATGGGTTTAAGAAATTTAATTTTTTATTTCAATTAAATAAATATATTCAATGGAAATTTATTATTCGATTTATTTCGAATATTAATCGATTTTATAAAAATTTTTATACAAGGTATAAATCAAGAAATCAAGTCAAAATGGAAATGGATGGCAAATTAAAAGCTAAGGTGAGATTTTTCTCACTCAAATTGAATGTGGAATTTTTGCAGTTATTGATGATTGCTATTGGATGTGATATTAGATATAATAGGATATATCTATATATATATAGCAATATATACATATTGGCATATGTATATATTGGGTTGATTGATTTCCCGCCTCGTATAGCGGATGAGACCCTATTGCGCCGTTAGTAAGCGGATATTTTTATAAAACCCATATACCGCGATATTCCACCTCGAAGTGGAATGGTATTGTGCTAACGTCTGTGGATGCAGGGAAACAGGTTGGAGGGATCCAACTGGATTCCTCAACTGTATTTATTTATTTACAGATATTGATATATATTCTGTTATCATATGATGATATATGATGTTTGATGTTGTGATGGACTAATTGATGTGTTGCATCATTGGATTCAAAATTTTGAAGTTTAAAAATAACGATTTTAACTTTAAAAGAGATTTTTAAGTATACGTTTTATTTGAAATTTTGAATTGATTTACTTTAAATAAATAAATGTTATAAATTTAAAGTTATGGAGATTATAATGTTTGTGAAAGATAACCAAAAGATGATTTTTGAAATAAATAGTTAAGTAATTTATAAGATAGTTTAAATTTGAATTTTTGAATTATTAAAAACGACGTATATAAAAGATGTACAAAATTGATATTTATCAATTAAAATTATTGGAATTTTAAACGAGTTTTTATAAGTGTTAATTTGTAAAGATATGAAACTTATAGAATTATAAGTTGTAAAGATAGGAAATTTATAGAATTATAAATTGTGAAGATTTGAAGTTTATAGATTTATAAAATTTGAAGTTTATAGATTTATAAAGTATGAAGTTATAAAATGAATGGAATTGTAGAATAAAAGATTATAAGAAATTTTACTTATAAAATGGGTTTTTGCCTTTAAATGGAATATTGATCGAAGTTAATAAAAAGGAAGATTTATAAATCAAAGTGGTTATACAATAAAAATAGAAAGAGAATTTATAAACGTTGTTTTATAAATTCGAAACCAATTTAATTTGATAAATTAACATAGAAGGTTATTAAAGGAAATGTATTCGCGATTTGGATAGCGAATTATCCTTAAAATAAATGTGTAGAAAAGACTGAAATTTGGTTAGTAAAGTATATTCATGATTTTGGACAGTGAATATATTTTTAAATAAAAATGGATTTATTTTTGAAGAAGTGATATTAAAAATAAAGTTAAACATTTTTAAGATGTTTTAAAATGTATTATGAATCGAAAGCATAGATTTCAACGTTCATTGTTGAAATAGGCGTTTTCGAAAATATAAGGAAATGATGGACTATAACACTGTTGTTATAGTAAATGATTTCCGAAAGGAAATGTTTATATATAGTATTGGGATTTACATATCTATCTTAAATTTCGAATCCCTATACTAGTGATTTTGAGTCGTCGTAACGATGTTTTACGTAACATTCGTTTTGACTCAAATAAATGTGTTTAAGAGAATGTTTTCCTTAAAGAATGAACTATATACTTAAACTTTGATTTAAGTATATTGAATATTTTCAAGTGTTGAAAATAAAAGATTTGTGAGATACTTATTATTAAATAAGTAAGGAAATACTTTTCCAATATGAAATGAAACGTTTTGAGATTTTATCTTCTTAAAGATAAATTGAAATTGAATATTTGAAATCGATTTGAGAATCGTATATCAGTAGATATTTTGAAAATATAAATTCACTATGGAATTTATGAAAGAAAAGGGAAACTGTTTAGAAAAATAAATATTGATTTATTTTTAAAGTGTGGAAATTTTATATCTAGTAAAGATATTTTGGAGATAAAATAATTTGGAAAATTATTTGGAATCTGATGATGTCGCGCATCTTTATTGATAGTTAAATAACCGACTATCAATAATTACCTTTAGATAGGTATTTGTTGTGAATTGGATGAATTTGAATGCCACACTTATTTTTGAATAATCGCTCACTATTCGGGTTAGCCGGGAAAGGACCATGGGGTCGTATAACCCATTCCGAATATGTGATACGTCGTTATGAATCGCATTTGAAGACCGGTGTTGAAGACCGGATATTTTTGAAAACGGAAGGATTACCGTCGAGTTACTCTACATTGGCTGATCTCCGATTTAGAGGTTTTATCACCCTTAGTGACGGGAAGTCCGGACGTGATTAGAAAATTATCCGGATATGCAAGGGCTTCGTGAGAAGTGCCTTCGGTTCTGTTCGATCCCGGAACAGACTTGTATGGATTGTATGTCTGACGTTACAATTTGAGATATAAAGCTGATTTCTTTCAAATACATTTCTATTGGTGCCGGAGAATTTATTCTCTTAGCTTAACACCCTTCTCTGAGACGTACGAGCTCAGAGGTTATGTAGTTGAAATTTATCAGCGATATATCCCAATTTGGTAACGTGGCATACTGAGTGTTGCTGTGAAATGATCAGTGTTTGATCATTTGCGATATGATCATTTGTTTGATCTTATATCTTTGTGATCATAGGTTGATCATTTTGTTTGACCCGAAGCATAGCTTTGTAGAAAGCGTAGCTTTGTGGACGAGACTTCGTCGAGCCTCACACCCCGGAAATGGTCGAAACAGGAAGGATGCAACAAGGTTCTAGGGAGTAGCGCCCTTTAGTGTATGTCATTCCTTCTGGATAAAGGTGGTATCATGGTATGGAGCCCAGATACTTAACCTCTGTGGTTGCTGCAAATTTATTACTTTGTGGTTGTTGCGAATCGGGGATCCTCGGGAAGATCGGTGACGATCGGGGGATGGCATACGCGTGTCAGTAGTTACCTATTTTTGCAGAGGTAACCCGGCCTTGTGTTGGCAGAGATCCGGTTAGGTTCTCGGGTCGTCTATTCCAGGGACGTACCCATCGTGGATAGGAAGTTCCTTAGCCTGACCATTTGTTGGAAATCCAAAGAAACAATACGAGCCTTTACGATTTCAATTGTATAACCTGTCTCCTCAGGAGGCAGCTATAGCAGGCATAATATAATGGTACCTATGCTGGCTAAGATTTATATTATACTTTCGAAATGTTTTCCACTATGCACTAATAATAATATCAAAAAGGATTTGATTTTTGCGTAGTAAGCATCTTTGACTAACATAAGAAGAAATCTCCTCCAAGTCTGCGTTTGCATTGTGTGTGTGGTGGGAGGTCTTATGGTAGTTTCATTTTCCAAAAGCATTGCGAATTGACTTTAAAATATTTCTTTGTTTATTCTAAAGATAAACTGTTTTACGATCTCACACCAGTCACCATGACTGACTCGGAGTTTATTGTTTCCCTTCTAAACTCTGGGTGCCCACCAATTTCCACACGGGCAGCCTAGAGTTATGTTATCAGGATATTCTGCATATTCTGGAGCTTTGGAAGCAAGCTGGATGGCGAGACGTAGTATTTGTATCTGATAGTATTTATTCCGCTGTGTATTCTGTATGAGGACAAGTTATATAACTGTCCATTGTTGTATATTGACTCTGATGATTGATGTATGTATAAAATGATATAGTTCTTTGTTTTAAAGATTATTCATTTATCTATTATATATTGTTCCGCTGCGATATGTGAGATTCTGATATTGTTTTCTGTTCTGATGTTGTTCTGTTCCTTTTCTCTTCTTCTCTTTTTCTTCTATCTTTTCTTCTATTTCTTCTTTTTAAAACCCTCACTACTGGAGTTTCCGGCACTCGATTTCTCGGCAGTCGATAAAGTGAGTATCGATGTCGAATTTTCGAAAGTTGAAAAGTCCCGTACGTGACAAAAGTGTTCCAAAACCTAAATATGTCAACATGAGAAAATTTATTTAGAACACTCTGATTAAGACTGCGTAATCCATTTCGTGAAATTCGGACGTTTCTAGCTCAGTTTAGATTTTTCCGTGCCGGATAGCAACGTATATCAATGTCCGTATGGACTTTTGATAGGAAGGTCCTGACACAGATATTTCTGTTTCCTCTTGTCCGTCTCATCGCGCTGATCACCGTGATATATTCATTGGTGTATTTCGGAGTCCAATGCGCGACGGAATCAACAGAATGCAAAGTGTGACGATTCGCTAAATTGGGTCCATTTGCAATTCTGTGTCCTCCATCTGGTTCAGCTTGCTTTGTTAATCACAGATATATTTTGTATCCTTTTCCATTCGTCAGTTTAGACAACCAAAAGTCAAAAATATGAACGACACAAAACTTTCGGTGCACGCATATATCTTTATTTCTCTCTCGTCCATTCCTTTTCCACGTTATATTTCTTTGCTTGATTGACTTCTTCTTTTCTTCTCCTCTCATTTTTCTTTCTCCTCTTCCTTTGCCATGAAGCATGCGCGCTCTCTCTCCTTCCTCTCCGCCCCATCACCGCTCGAACCACCAGCCAAGACCGAACCGACACCACTTCCTCCAAGCCCGCCTGCTGCTCCGACCCACCATTTCCGCCTCCATGCTTCCCACGCAGGCACTAGCATCTCGTCCACCCACAACTTTGTCCGCCGCCACTTCCACTGACAGTGCCGCCACCCGAGCCAAGCCCACAATCACCACCTTTCTCCGCACGCCTTCCCATGCAACCCACCTACCATCGCGAAACCCGCCTGCCCGCTTCGTTTCCCGACCATGTCCTCCGCCTCTGCCCTGTGACAGCCTTGCGCCATCCGATCCACATCCCGACAAATTCGGCGACCTCCTCTTTGCTTATTTATAGGTAATATTTTTGGTTGATACATATATATATATATTGATTTTTGATTTTTATAATAGTTTATTATATAAGTTATATATGTTGTTTACGTGTATATATATGTTTATATAACACAGATTTTAATTATATCATATATTTGTTTTTTTAGCTTATATAAGTTGCGTATAATATAAGTTATATATTAAGTTCTATATGCCCGGTTATATACTAGCTCTGTTAGTATACATACATACATACATATATATATATGTGTGTGTGTGTGTGTGTGTGTGTGTGTGTGTGTTTGTAATATGGTTTGCATATAACACATTTGATGCTTATATATATACACTTAGAGTACGAATAGTGTATTACATTTTAGAAGCAGTGCAGTCATTGTTTAAAGGTATTGCTATACATTATATATATATGTAGATTTATTAAAACAAGTATAAGTAAATAGTGTCTAGAGTACGAACAGCGTAGTATATATATGTTTCAATAAAATAGCCTAGGTTGTTTTATAATAATAAAAAGAGAAAAAAAACCTGTTATATATTTTGTTTGTTACAATATGTATACATATAAGTTATGTCATGATAAATATAGTGTTGTGTATTATATGAGTCTTTGGTATTAATCATACATAAGGGTCATTTTGATTTGTATATGAATATACAAGACTAGTTTACATCCTATATATTTTGGTCTATTGATATAATTTTATTTCAATAAGTAAGTATGTATGTTACATATTAGTTTATAGGCCAGTTATATATATATATATATATATATTGGTTTAAGTATAATATATATCCTTGGTTATTAAACTTGAGTTTTTAAAGAAAATGATTTTTGAAGTTTAATACTATTTTAATACTTGCCTTAATTTAAATTCTAGGAATATATATATATATAATATAGTAATAATGCATGTATGCTCAGTTTATATTAAACTGGTTTTATTAATCCTTAGCGATTCCTGTTATCAGCTCTATCCGTCGAATTCGTGCCAATCTGTTTTGCTTTAGAATCCGTGCTTGATTTGTAACTCGTCTCATTCTCGTCCATCTCTAGCCTCGAAAGGTGAGCAATCACTCACGATTAACGTTCTTATATTTATTAAATTTGATTTCAATTGAAACAACAATTGAAATATACTGCTAAATTTAACTGTTAATTTTATAATTGCTAGATATGATATGCTTTCATTTGAAATTGTTCACCTGTGGGATATGACACCATATCATATTATTTATTTAATTTGTTAATTGATGATATATCTCTGTTGTTGAAATGTTATATTATTATTTTTATATTTGTTATCACTCTGCAAGTTCCCTGTTAGTATAGAATTCCCTATGGGTTGAAATGATACATACCCGAACGATCTGTAGAGTAGGAGAAAATCATTATGGGTTGAAATGATAAACCCAAGCGATTTTCATTGAATTGAATTTGGGATTGCGGGTCAAAAGGATATATACCCGTACATATTTAAATTGCAGATTGAAATGATAAATATCTGTATCGCCCGACCATGGGATAGAAAATTATATACACACACCGTTGGTCTATATATATATATATTGAAATGATTTCTATGGTTTTGAAAAGAAATATATGGTTTAATAAATATTGATTTTAAAGATTTATTAAAGTTGATCTAATAAGGTTGATATATAATATGTTTAAGTATTTATTTAAATTTATATTTTCAAATATAGAGTTTGAAATGATTCAGGTTGAAAGGATAAATTTAAAATTGATTTGGAATTATATCTATTTAAGAATTATACTTAAATAAGTTTGATTTGAAATTTTTAAATTTGAGATTTTAAAGATACAATTTTATAACCAGATTTTGGTTTAAAGAGATCAAGTGAATATTTCAAGTTTAATAAATCGAAGGAAATATTAAGTGGTTTGAAATTTGGGGTTTTATATATATGATATTGGGGTTTATTAAGTGAATATTTCAAAACTAAATAATAGTAAAGTGGATTCGATATATATATATATATATATATATATGAAATTATCGAATTTAGTTTTGAAAATGTTGAACATTTAAAGCTTTGAAATATAATGAAATTGAAATGGCTTATTTTAGGGTTCAAATATGTATCTTAAATCGATAATTTGAAATGGTTTATTAAGAAACTGAATTGAGTTGAAATTTATGAATTGAGATTGAATTAAAATTGAATTTTGGAATTCGAGTTGATTTGAATCGATTTGTGAAATTGAGGAAGCTATTTTATTTTTAAAGTATTTTTAAACTATATCTAAAACTATTTATATTTTTCTTTATAAATTATTTTTAATATAAACTATTTTTATATAAATCTTTTCCGTATAAATTATTTTATTATAAACTATTTCAACTTATAACTATTTTATACAAACTATTTTTATTTTATAAACTATTTTATTATATACTATTATTAATATCTAAAGTGCTTAAGGGTGGAAGTTATGATTTCAAAGTTAAGGTTTTCCAAAAATATTATGATTTCAAAGTGTTTTGGTTTCGAAAGTGTTATAACTTTGGAAGTATTATGATTTTGGAAATGGATATATTTGAAGTGAAAAATGATATTGTATTAATATGGTTTGGAAGTGAAAATGATATCGTTTGATATGATTTTGAAATGGAAATGATATTTTGGTTTTGAAGTATAAATTAATTTGAAATGACCACGGTGTTATAATGACGTTTTTGTTAATAGCGTATATTTCTATATAGTGGATAGTTCCACAGATCCTTAAAGGATGGTTATCCTAAACATCCTTTGAGTTACTTGTATTTTAGTTGATATTTCACTTGAGTTGGATTTATTGATATAAGAATGTTAATCCTGACTCGAGTGTTTGTGTTTTTCTTTACGCTCGGGTCAGACTGAGTGATACAACATTTGACTCACCTTTTGAGTTTGGAGCTTCGCTTGGAGATCCAACTATCGATTCAACTTTCAGCTTCCCATTGATTTTTTAGAGATGTCATCAGTCTGTATTTGAGATATTATGTTGTATATTATTTCAAACTCTGTTGTTTATATAGTAGCTTCATGAACTACTATTTATCTATTCCGCTGCATCCTGTTATAATACTCTGTGTCTGTGATTTAGTGATTATTTTATTTATTGTATATGCTGAGTTTTGCCAAATATAAATTAACAATCTGATATTCTGAGCAATTTAAGTCCGACATGTGCGGATGCGAATGGTTGAAAATATCGGGTCGTTACACACTCCAACACTGACATATCACCATAGTTCAAATCGACAGACTCTCTAACCATCCCCGACTTTAGAAAAGTCGACACAAATATTCTTCGAAGCGAACTATGAACTAGCCCTAAGAAAATCAGTCCTTGCGAATCAGAGCTATATAAACACTCCACTAGTTCATTGTCCATCCTTGGAGTCATCCAGAGGCTAACTTCTACCTCATGCATCATCTAACTCCAAGTCATCGAAGATCCTTGCAAGCAACCAACCAATCTTACCTCCCAATAGCCGACTCCATTCCAAGGAATGGCCTGCCTCCTAAACTCTCATGGTCTATATACAGCTCGACAAAGTCGACTCTAGGCAATTACACTTGAGGCACCAAAACCTTCTAGAATAATTTATGAATCCAGGAAATGTTCTGCACCAACTCTACGAACATGTTATATCAATTAGGGATAATGGCCCTGATCCCACCCAATACTCAACCTTAAAGATAGAATCAATAACAGCTTTTCCTCCATGCCAGGTCATCCCTATTCTATAAGAAGGATGACCAGTCTCTCATAAAGAAAATTACATCCATAGCACTCATGTATGCACCCAACTCATATATTATGTATACTACTATATATTTTTGAAAACCAAAATATATAACAAATACAAACTCTCTCGTATATATACACTCTCTTGATCTAGTTTAAGTCAATAAGTCCTACCCTATCTCTACCAGATCGCTGTATCAACTAAGGTTAATCGGGTAACCTTGGCTCTGATACCAAATGTAACGACTGCCCTACACCTACGGTGAAAAATGGTAGTTAAAGGAAAGAAAAAGAAATAAGATGAAGAAATAGAAGAGAAAAGAATGGAAAAGAAGAAAAAGGAAGTATCAAATAACCAAATTACCTGTCGCATATCTCACAACGCATCAGAGTAAATATAATAATCAACTCAGGTATAAAACAAGAGAGACAGTAGTAATAATATGAAATAATTACTTGAATAAAGATTTACAAAATTATACAACACCATAACTGAGTTTATACAATAGGAAAGTAAAATCAACTGGTACACTATCTCATAATAGTAAATCAACACTGTCAAGGTTCCACTATGTCACACGGTGGAAATATAATAAAAAATGCACATATAAGTATAGATAACCGTCATCTCATGTCGATCCACCTGTAGAACTTCACAATTATCGACCTGCTCTCAATATACTCATTTAAGAGTACCCGAGATAATAGGAAGCAAAGCATAAAACCTCGGGTCAGACAACTGTCTTGTGTGAGCGATATCAAATCTCAAAATACTATAGAAGTCGATAATATATGGAACAGAGGGTATATAAACCATACCTGACATGTCCCTACAACCATAGAGTTACCACATAAACATAAGTTATATGCTACTCCATAACATCGTAAAAAGGTTACACCATACTCAGTATTTATCAGGGTACCTAGGTATCTCCACCTATAGTCCCTATTCCATACTAAGTAAACTTCAAGTGCCCAGGTATCTCCATCCATACTAACTCCACACTAAGTCAAGTCGGTGTATCCAAGTATCCCTACCATAATACCTACCTAGTGTGACATCCCTAGAGTGACAGGTGACTAGTGAGTAACCATAACAAACATAACAACCATCAAACAATACTAACGGTTCCCAATGTGATAGATATATGATGACTTATATAACCCTTGGAGCAGTCAAGGACTAGTGGAAATCCCGGTTCTCGATTATGCTCACCATACTCACTGGTTAGAAAACCCCGCATGATTGTCTCTTGTGATACCTCTGTACCACCTGATCTAGACCCTACCTGTCCAGGGTACAGATAGGTGCTACCATCCCTTAAGTGCCCCCGCATGTAGTACCCTTGCTTTGAACACAACCAGAACACTTTTAGTCATCAAGGATCCCTAGGCACAAACATATCCATCGAGTCCTACTCACTCGATATGGATCTAAGCCCTACCGGTTCACTATAGTTTTCTTGGCACAAGCCCTAATACTCACCCCGGTCCACTATCTACAGCATCACTCCAATTCGAGCCGCCATCCACGATCATGCTCACTGCTTGAGCTCTTGATCAAAGAACCCTATTATCATGCCATCCGAAGTCCGAGATCTAGCATGATCGATATACTCCTGATACTATCATCCCGGAGCTTACTATCCATAATATCAAACCACCTGGTCGAAGCACCACATCCCTGACTCACTATCAAAATCACCATGTCGAAGCACCACATCCCTGCTAACTATCGATATCACCAGGTCGAAGCACCACATCCCTGCCTCGCCATCAATATCAGTAGGGTAATAACATCCAATCTCCAAACCGATCGGAAAACAAACTGTCACGTCAAGCACTTTGATATCTCATCGACGTCCAAGCCACATATCGGCCAAATTGCCAATCGACAATAGTGATGGACATTGACCACTCTATTATGGTCAATTCCCTAACTATGGCACGACGATGGAAAATATGTGATATTCTTTATAAATCATTTAAAAATAATTATATATTCTTTTATAAAAACATAGTTGTTGTATAATAATAGTAATATCACGTTTAAAAGCCAAAAATCATTCTCGAGCGTCAATATAACAATAATTAACCAATCATAGTAAAGTAAGAGAAAATATTGCTCACCTCGTCCAAATCTATCCAAACCCATGCAGAATGTAGATCTTGCCATCATGAGTGCAACGCAAGAAACGACGTCCAAAATGGACCTCGTATGCAGAAGATATAGCCAAAATTAGAATCGTCATTAACTAAATCATTAATTAATTAGTTAAAACTTTAATTACCTTACTAATTATCTTCTTCGCCAATCAATGAAATTCCTGTACATGCATGAGATTATCACCGTGCATGAACCAAGATGATACAGAGATATACCCAACAAAATCGATCGCCGTCTTCACCATCGTTCCTCTCTTCACTTGCTCGTCTCACCGATACAAAAATCTCCAAGGCTGAAGCCACCAATCAAATCATGACCCAACAGCATTGCTTCGCCCAACCTAAAGTCACGAATCATCATAGTTGATCGGCCACGCTCAAATATCTTGTGAAGGTGCGTCTCGATGAAAGAAACACAAATATAATATCTGATTCGAAAATCGATGCTCCAATCTCCATCGGACTCGAACCCTAATTCACGGCCATGAACATCTACCTTGGCCAAACATAATGAAACTCCAAATCGAGCATATAGGATCGAAGCCCTCTTTGATAAGAACTCAAGAATTCAACGACATGATTTTTCATGAAGTAGATGAAGAGAATTTGATTTTTGAATGCCAAGACAATGGGTTCAGCCATTTTTTTCTTTGAGCAGATATGAACAGTAAAGGTGCAAAGTGAATTGGAGGGAAGAGAACTTTCAAAGGGTATTTATAATATTTTAATATTCCACTATTTATTTTCATAAATAAATGGTCACGCGTTTTAATATGACCAAGTGAAGAACATCACACGAAACTCGTCTGTGTACATCACTTTATTTTTCCGGGTCTAATGGCACTAACCGCGTCTCCATCTGAGACTATGCCCCGAAAGGCTAATTTTGCGTATTTCGAGACTGTTTCGGGCATCAGATCACCCAATCTCGAAATATAGCGATCCTTATACTCGTTTCAATTCGCAACTTCAATCCGAACTCAACGGAAGTGGTATCGAGTCCTGATTTGACCATATACAAAAAAAAATCACATTTTTGGGCCTTTATTTAATTAACAATTAAATATTTAAATATCCGATCGTTAAAAATATGGGTCGTTACAATAAGGTGGCGTGGTTTTTATTTTTACCTCGCACCTTGCTAGCTTTGTTTTTATTTTTTCAGGCTTCCTCCTGTGCTTTTTGAATTACCCTAACCCACCCCTGTATTTCTCCTATTTCCTTATAAATTACAAATTCCACGCTAGTTATAAAAAATGTTGCAGTATAAATATCCCCCGGCCTGACGTTGTTTTAGTTTAAATCACGCCATTCTTCTACATTGCAATGTTACCATCCATGCCAAACAAATAGAAATAATTGACGGTGTTAGGAGATTATTTAGATTGTCAGGAGATCATCAAAACACATTGTCAGGGGATTAGCTACACACGGATTAAATACGTGACACAATTTCATGCAAATATAAACAAGATTATCTCAAACTTGATAATACTTCAAACAAATTTAATAAGGTTCGATAACAATAATGCATGTTTAGATAACAACTACGTGGTATTTAACTAATCACGTTTAGCCATATTGTCACAATTTTGTTTATCTTCCCATTGTTGTTCTCTATTTCGTAATATATGCTCCGACTGTTCAACTTCAACATAACGATTATCAAACCACTTGATATGGATTGGTGGTACTAGATGATTTGTTTGTAAGATGGTCTATACAAATTAAAAACATTACATTATAAGTACAAATCCTCCATTTATTAATTGAAAATAAAATGAATAATGTATAATACCTGGACAAAATGATCATTGTTTACATGAAGAACTCCTAATTCATAACATTTAGATAGATATGGAATTTTTGTTCTTAATGGTGGTAAAGCCAACCTCAAACTCCCGCTAATACTAAAAATGACAATATTATATTTAGTGGCTATTATGTATCAAATCTCGGGCATAACCATCCATTTACTTGGTCCGACACCATCAATTTCATAGTTAAGCACATTTAGCAAATAGTTGCTCCGCCTTTTCACAAACCACTTGGTCATAAAGCTCTTGATGTTCTTCAAGTTATTCCGTTAGTTCTTTTGAACTTACCACCAACAGGCTTCTCCCATTCCTAAAAAAGAAGCAACATGCCTAAATCCGCAATTACTATCCATACCGGCATCTAAATTTCTACGTATATAACTTCCACTCCCTTGGTATGCAACTTCCATACACACCTAAATTTACATTTTTAGATCTATAAACACTCAACTTTCCATTGTTCACTGAAATACAAGGATCAACCTTTTGTTTTTTAGCTACGCTACATTGGGTTGAAGCTATTCACCTAGCTCAAATATGGAAGGCAATCTTTTTGTTGAAGCATCAATTTTATCTTGAGATCTTCCACGAGTTCCAACTTTGCTAATCGAAGAAGCAAGAGTTGACATTTATGAACAAACAACTTCTTTTATTTTCCTGTAGGCTTGCATTTGATGCGGTAATTCCTATTTTATAACTTCATTCAACATTTCTTAAAATTTTTCTTCAAATTAAAATCCCTTTTCTCTTTATTTTTATAATATGCAACATAATCCAATGAATATGAATCAAACCCAAAGGTATTTCTACATTTCGACCAAGTTTTGCTAATTCACGCAAGCATGGAAGTACATATGTCTTACGAATAATACATCCACATATGTCATCATCTATGATTTTGTAAGAATTTATTTATAGGAGTTCGAAATGAGTAAGCTCCAATGCCGCAAGTAAAATAACACGTAAAATTTTAAATTCTTTTTTATGATAGATACGAGCCACTTTTAACACACTTGTTTCAAACGAAGCTTTTAATTCCATAAAACATAGTTTTAGTAGTGAATACATACTCTCTCATGCTATTTCGAAGTTGTATTGACTTGTTGCCAAATGTTTTTTTCAATTTAGCATGTGTGGTATTGGTTCTAAAAGGTAAAAAGATATTAAGTTATTGCTGTAAAAAAATCTAAAACAATTAAATAAATACAAAAGTAGGTTTTACCTATTTGATGTGTAGTTTCCAAAATGCATAAAATTGTCGACCCAAGCATGCACAAATCGATCTTTCCATGTCTCAAGCCAAATTTCATGAATATATTTTACCAACTTTGAGTACTCATCATACTTAATATGCAAATCTTTTAAATTATTGTTATATTAGTCAATATTTTCAAACCCACATAAATTGGTCCAGTCTTGAAAAAGTCATTTTTTACTTATTTTTTCATACCCATAACTCTTCTTTGGATAAAAGCAAGAATTTTTTTTAATATGCCATTTGCATGAGATTGAACTACTTGGGGAAAAACAATGTTAATGGCATTAATCAAAGCGATCTTTTTATCCATGGCAATAGCACTTGACATCTCTACATCACAATCAATCATTATCAACTGAAGACGTTTTAAAGCCTAAAGGTAATAATTTTCACATTTGGATATAAGATATGCAATAGCAATATGAAATGTTTGATTTGTTGATATGACACTAACAATCTCCAATGATGGCATTCTATATTTGTTTATTTTATAAGTACGATCCATAAGAAGAAGATGTAGAAATGTTCTTACAAATATATACTCGTAGGATAAGCCCAAAACATATCAGTTATTACATCATTTCCATCTAAGGTATTACGATACCATTCGAATTTTTTTCCTTAAGCTTGCTTAAAAGATATTGTATTTGAGAATAGACCACTCTATCCATTATTTTTGCTTTGAATGAACATTTTAAACCATTTTTATTGTTGTACTATTGGATGGATCATTTTTCTTTATGATGTGTAAAATGGCTTTTACCTTCATCATATATTTGTACATTTCAACGGCTGATTTTGTCTCATCTTTCGTTAGTCTACCTATAAAGAGTGGCCTTCCGAACTATAAAGTGTAGAACGATCATGCACATGACATGTTACTTATAATCTCCATTCATCTAAACTAGGAAGTTTGACACTTTTCCCACGAAATAGACAGATGTATTTTTTGTACTTGTTAATTGGCTACTATTAAATTTCTTATCTTTGTACTCTTTATATGTTCCACTTCACTCACATCTATATATGATTCTTTGATTCTTATCGCCACTGTTAATATCCGATTTTAAAACTACCACTACCATTGAATTCCTTCTAGCCATATAATTAATCCATTCTTTCATTTTATATATGACGAACCCAAAAATGGTACAACACCCAAAGCAATCTAAAATAAAGTGAGATCTAGCAATAAATTATAAACAAACAAAAAGCATTAAGATTTTTAAAGTGGTTCGGCAATCTCTGGTCTACGTTCCCTGTTTGTTATTAATTTTAGATTTGTAGTCACTAGTACAAGGATTTGGCTTATCTAACATCCTAGAACAACCAAGAATAGTTTCCTAAGTGACTATGGTTGAGGAGAGATTGAAGATGAAGAAAGCAAAGTGTAAAAAATCATTTTTCAAATGTCATAGGTGTTGTATTTATAGGGAAATTATCTAGCAAAATCACTACATTTCAATATATTAAGACTCATTCCAGATCCAAAAAAGCAGGTGGGGAAGATGGAGTCCCTAGAGCCGTAAAATCAACTTGGTACCGACTAGAAGTGGTCGGTGTGGACCCGTTTTTTAGATGGGGAATCACTTCTCATTCCCTCCTTCAATCTTTTATCTTCGATCCGTTATGTTCTGAGTAGTTTCCCTTAGAGACCGTATTGATTTTGAGAGGTTCCGAGATCACATGTACTTGTTTGATTTCCTTCAGACTTCCTTGGCATTGTTCACTTATTCCCTAAGAGATGGACTTAACGATGATCAAATAAAATGCAGTTCCACAAGCCTTAACTCCAAAGCATTAAAAGTGGACAAAAGAATGTTCGGTACAAAGCAGATCAAGTCAGTATCGAGATCATTTCTATGGTTCTTCCAAGCATGTTCCTAAGTCTATGAATTGTTTCGTATTCGTCCTAACATCCAGATTCGTTTGAAGGCTACTTGGTTAAAAATTTGGATAACACTTATCCCCCAGAGTATGCTTCTATTGGAAATAAAGTATGCTTTGGAACATGAAAGCATTCACTATTATCCATGTACGTAGATTGGCTATCCAAGAGTTACTTTAAAACATCATCCCCATTTAGTGAATACCCATTCGACTATTACGTATGCTAGAGATTCCATTTCCCGTGCTGAGGGCAAGATCTACGCTCTGGGGATCATCCCACGCCTTGGCTAGGTATGCATTTCTTTTCCACTGATTTTTTCCTAGAGTTGGGTCAAAAATTCATGTCAGTACCGAGCTACTCCGCTTAGAACCGAGTCCTTTCGCTTGGTCACCAAATACTATATATATTGAGTACTTATAAGTTATTTCCTCACTTTTCATTTCTGCCTTCACTTGATGACCGAATTCCTTTTGCTACTGAGTACTTTGTAAGCTCTACTTCCTTGTCAGAAACCGATCGTAGTCGCTTCTTATACATCATCGCCGACCTCGTAAAGATGTCGCCACCTCCATATCTCTATCCTAATCGCCGTCATATTCTTCAAATAGCTCACCACTGACCTCCCCAAGATGAGATCTAGATTCAACTGTAATAAGGTGGATTACTGCCTTAGTTTGGTGAAGGACTTCATCATCGACGATGCCTTTTGGGTTCCCGTGGTTGGTGATATAGGTCTAGATGATCTTGATAAGTGTTTGGTCAAAATAAGCCCTGTGTTTTCCAAAGATTGTTCTCGAGTCCGACCTTAAGTGTGCTCGGGTTCGACCTAGGACATAAGAGAAGTGCCTTATTACCTTAACCCGAGTCTTTGCATTCCAGAGTACTTTGGTTGGCTCTGACAAACACTCAATTGATCGTATATCATCATTCAAACGTCAATAGGATGGTTCTCTTCCCAAAGAATGGTCATATTGAACGCGCTCCAATATTTGAATAATTCCTTAGCAAAGCACATCCAACCACTGCACTTCCAATGTTCCTACAAAAGATACGTTTGCTTCACTCCGGACAGCAGTTCCGTTATCGATTATCTGATGATAACGGGTAAGATCTACATAGTTCCTTTGTGCGACATGGCCCCTTTTTCTAGCACAACCAAGCTATCTAGATATGGTGGTTTGTTCATCGTGTATAGAACAAAGGACTCATGCTACATAGATTAACACTTTCATTTACCCCTGTCGACATTTAGAAACCGATTGGTCAACACACGTAGACATTCTTTGGGTTTTGAGGACTGGTTACACGTGTTTAAATTTAGAATAGAATTCCAAAATAAAACATACTTAACCGTGTTGAACGCCAAGTTTTCCTATCCAGAATGACTTGCCATTCTCCTAGATTCCATGTTAGCACAGGCCATCAACTCCTCCCAAAGCTGGGTCTACCAGTGCTCAGGCTTTAACCCTCATGCCTTTTGGGCTTAGGCATTCAATTACCACTGAATTACAAAGAATGATCGTTCAAGCCGAACCGATTCGAGAACAGCCTCCTCCTTTAATGGATACACCGACTTAAGAGATCAAGACGATTCGTCCAAACAAGATCCGATTATTCTTACTCCTAAAATGCTTTAGATCACTTGTCGACAACACGAAATTCTCGAAAGTGGCATCTTGTTTCATACTCGAAGCCAAAAACGCACAATCCTCAGATGGGCTATACTACTTGCAATGAATATGTATGCTTAGGAGGTGTCGTTCTACCCTTTAATCCATTCCTACGCATGATTCTCTAAGAGCTTGGGTTAGCTCCTTGCCAAATTCATCCCAATGGATAAGCACTATTGAGCTCCCCACATGTGCTATTTATGAACCAATTCCAAAAACCTTCAAACTTCCAAGAGTTAGCTCACATCCCGAGTTTCAAACATTGACGTGATTCTCCGTCTTATATGATCATCGAGGCCTAGTGCCATTGTCAGGTCATTGAAGAGCACCATAACAAATGCTCGTATTTCAAGAACGAGTGCTTCTTTGTCCGATGTTCGTACGGCTTTAACATGCCTTGGTTTTCCAGTAGTAAGATCCTTTTCTCTTCACTCTTCTTGCACTTGGATTCCTTTCGTCCAAGCGTTTAACTTATTATCCAATTCCTTCATAGATATTCTCGCTCGAGACACAAGTGACGAGCACGCTGAAACTATGAAATCTCTCAAGAGAGTTTGCTTTCAACAACACACTGCTGCTTTTCTTTTAATGAATGAGAACCTCCATTAGTGCAATCTACTACTTCCTGAACATTTTGTCGTTTATGCCGTCGCTGCTCCAAGTAGTTCTAGAATGCATATCCATTCTTCAGCCCCCACTCACAGTTCTGGCAACAATCTCCAAGAGGAAGTTGAAGGTCTGTCCAGGATAACAAATGTCGATGAACCAGTAGATAAAGTAGTAGAGGAACATATTGCTGATGAATCATCGATAGAGGGAGAAGAGAGGGTCGAGATGGAAACGAACTAAGAGGAAAGTGACAGGGAAGAGAGAAGAGAACGAAAAGAGGAGAAGAAAGAAGAGGAAAGAGAATAATAAGAAGAAAGTAATAAAGGTAGGGACAGTGACTATGATATCAGTCAAGAGGGAGATGAATTGTATAGCAAGACGTCTTTTGAAGGCATCGAGCTTCATGCTTCCCCTCGTTTGAAGTGTATCATAGTCAAGACTTCAAAGCAGACTTTATAAACTAAGCACCTCGCCAACGACTGAGGCAATTCTTCCAGTTGGTTCCTCTGATGATATCTTGGATCGTTGAGTGCTTTCGATCATCCAATCCCTGATCTCCTTAAGAAGGGCTCTTCGGGCTTCACTTTCCCTTTTGAAGTTATTTAAGCCGAAGGAGGCAAGACTTTGTCTTTATTTCCTTTCGAACATGGTCCATAGAGTAATTAGGGAGGACCCCGACACTCTATGCACCTCTAGGATCACGAATACACATTCCTTGCATTCATTTGACTCCTAATATTCTAAAACTTGTATGATTTTTCTCTCGTATCAGGTACTATGTGTAGAAATAGATACGACAATCTTCAATATGGCATTGGTGAAGAGAGAAGATGCATTCCTGAACTAGTTTGTTCCAACTATCGGAGTCGTAAAGAAATAGAGGAAGAGAGATTTTGAAGAAAGGAGAAAGAACGAGAGATGGAAGAAAACTGTCAGGTTGAGAAGGACCGAAAGAAAAGGCAAGCTGAAGAGAAGCCGCCTTATGACCAAGGAAAAATGCATAAGGACTCACATGATCGCCATGACTCATCTTCTAACATTCCTCCACCTCATTCTCAACCCCAGCTTCCTACACACCAACAAACTCTGACTTCTTGTTCCTTAACCACAACCGTGCCCCTCATTCCAAAGGAGTCATTACTCTCATAATTCCTATTCCAGCTCCATCAACCTGCATGCAGGCTACTTTCCCTGACCTTTGCTTAATTGATGTCATGTTCAATCATGACATTATGAATATTCCTAAGGAAGAAGTAGACTAGAAGGTCTGATGGGTCCAGGAGCTTGTTGATCAAAGTTATGACTAGAAGAAGCTCACTTATGCCCTCTCCAATGTCAATCGAATTAATCAAATGAATATTCAGTTATTTGAATCTTAAAAGAAGACTTACGAAAGTACGATAAAGGGGTGTAAAGCTAATTTAGAGAAGACGAGGGCAGAGAGAGATGCGACTTTGAACTCCGGGGCCAAAACCGATAGAGAGCATACACCGATGTAGATATCATGCTAAAGGATCTGCTGAAAACTACACATGAAGGGAACGCTGCTTTTAAAACACAACTTCCTGGGAAAGGCTTGGCCCTTACCATAAATGACGAAAATATTTGGGCCAAGGATAAAACGATTGAAGACCGGGCAGTTGAAATTCAAAAGCTTCTGGTTGAAAAAGACAAGCTTGAGAACTATTTGCTATTAGAAAATGCCAAGAAGCTAGATATTGAGCTCGATTATACTATCGCCTCGCACGATCTGAAGGAACTCAAAGAGCAAAAAGCTAAATAACGAGAGGAACTCAATACCACTCCTTGACAGTTCTTCGCTAACATAATGTGAATCTTAAGTGGTTGGGCATCACCTATGTCGTGACTCTTATTGACGCCTAGGAAGAAGTGCTATGCCGCGTAGAGGCGATAAGTGAAGACATCATTTAAGATGAGTTGGTGGCTAAGTACCTCGCTTCATATGATATAGAAAAACTTGAAGAGAGAAAGGCTATTGTTGCCGCTGAAGTTGTTGCCGCTAAGGTCACCGCTGAAGCTCTTATCGACCCAAGTCTAATGGGTTAGGCAGAATTGTCAACTCCCAAATCTCAAGAGCCTGCAGTGGATATTCCTACAATTGAGGGGGCCAGCTGCAAGGCTACCCGATCCATCCTAGCTTCACAGGTAGATCTTCCATCGAGCCTTACATTCCTCCCTTTCTTGATCCACTAATTTAACGTTCACCTAAAGAAGGGGAAATCTTCAAATCTCCTGGCCAGTAATCGAATCTAGGCAAAAGTATACCCGTTTTCTCTCTAGAATTTGAGATACTTTAGTTGTTTTCCAAGGTTGTAATTAACCTACACTTCTCTACTTGTGAACTTACAGGTCATCCTTCTCTTCCACCTCCTCTGTCGCCATTCACTTAAGGCACTAGCACAATTGTGATCACTACTGGGTCAATTCTCATAGCCAAGAGATTGGTTGTTCCAAGTCTTCCCTCGAGCTCTATCCTTCGTTTTAATGCAGAAAGAATTATAGCCATGGAGGGATTAGACGACGTTTCCTAGTCCAAGAGAGAAGACATCACCATAACTAGTTCTTAAAGCCCAACCAAATCCTTTCCATGGCAATGCAGTGGAGGATTGACTTGTTGAAAACTAAAATTAAGACTGATCCTGGTCTTGATAGCCTACAAGAGTCGAAGAGACAAATTCTTCTTCTCGTATTCCTCCTCTTGTTATCCATCCTCCAAAGAGCGGCAGTGCTGGCACTATTATAGAGACTTCTGAGCTTCCTTCCAGCATTCTAAAGTCCTTACCATCACTATTTCCAAAGGCAACACCACCCCTTCAGGAAGTAGTCAACGAAAGACGATAAGGTCCATAAGACGCCTTGTGATGGATCAGACGGAAAGGCTAGGAAGAAGAAGAAGGGCCAAAAGAAATAGGCTCCTCAGCTATTCTCTAGCGAAGGCAAGACAGTTTATGTTTGTTTGTTTGGGATGAACCTTTTTATATTCCTTTTGTTGTATATAGGCCTCGAGCGGCCCCCACAAACCTTGATGTGAAAAGGTGGAAGCAATGGAAAGCTTTTTTTCTTTTGTAGTCTCTATTCCATGTACTTTTCTACACTTTTATACTATGTACTTGCTTATGTACAACTGGCCGCGTATATAAAATAATCGCTTGTACCGTAATTTTCCATATTACATATGTTTGTTTCCAAGAAATGCGTTATTTACTGCAACACTGTGCATGTAAATAAATCTCCTGCAGTTGCTTTAGTTATGTTCCATTAGTTAGTCTTGATTTTATAGTTGCTAAAGTGTTCCATTTGGCTAAATCAAACTATGATTTAACCAACTCTGTGGTTATTTCTATTTATTTTAGGTCAAGTTTTCATCAACCACTAACGAGTTAGCAATAATTTAAGTTTCATGCAGTTCCCTATCTTTAGGGAATAATGGTTTGAACGTCTATCTCTTGACATTTACAATCTCGCCAATAACCGGCATGGTTGGTGCAATATATAGGTTTACACAATTAAACCTCAACAAAGCAATCCTGCTAAGCCATGAGTGAAACCATAACTTTTATGTTATTCCATCTCATGACAAATCCTGTTTCCGGGATTCGTAGTTCCAAATACCAAAATCCATGCATCATTTCTCGACCTTGCCTATTTTTAGGCATTAGTCGGTGAATAATTATGTGGGGCCAAATCATCTAATTGCCCCTAATCCAATTATACTCATTTGATCCCAAACATGGACTGGAGGAATTTGGTCATTCCTGATTTTGCCTTTCAATGACTATCCTCACTTATCCTCGGCCAAGCGTATCCCATTAGGCTGCAAGCGCAGTCGTGAATACCCTAAAGGTAAATCGGTTTGTATATCCAAGAACTTGTGTCTTTGTACACCAACCTTTAGGTAACCGCTCTTAGTCCCGCCTATCTCCGAGGGTTGACCGAGACTATCCATTGACCGTCCTTGCTCATCGTTGTCGGCCGAGCGTATCCTGCCAAGATGTAAGCATGGTCATTAAAATTTCAACCATGCATCAATTTCTCTCTTTGGAAAATGATGCTTTAGTCGCCTTATCGTCGACGTCCCTTCTTGATTTAGTTTAATTCCAAGCAATAGTCAATACATGGAGGATGTGTCTGTAACACCCCTAATTTTAATTAACATTATTTAGGAGATATAATTGGATAGATAAAATAAAATAATGTGTTGAGATAAGGAGAATGAGATTTGATAACTAGAATTGGTCGAGCCTTAAGTAATGGATGAATAAGATTGTTTAGAACTTAAATAAGAAAGAGGATTTATGAGAAGGGCAATGTAACAACTAGGAATTTTCGACCCTTGAAAATCGACATGTATATGTCCACTGTATTACGTGCCGAGCAATCGAATGCGCAAAAACGCAATTGTTAGGGAAAAAGAAAAAGGGAGAAGGAAGAGGAAAGAAGAGAAAAAGAAAACAAACAACACAGAATCTTACAACGGCATGTATAATCTATAATATACAATAAATCTTTACACAAGAAGAAATATAATATACATACATCAATCATAGTATACTAACCTATTTCAGCTTGGACGGTTATAACAACCTATCCTCACATTGCTGATAAATACAACAATGAGTGTAGTGGAAAGTTAACCATATATGTGAATACGTCTCTGGGCCTCCAGCTCGTCTCCTGAACTCCAATGCTCCCAAAGCAAATCTATAAATATGCTCGGTATGACCCAAGCATTATAATAAAATAACACTGAAGTCAGTCTAGAAAACCAACATGAGAAAACACACCCAATTGATTTTAAAGTTATATAAAACCTTTGAAAATCAAAAGTATATCGTAAGACCACGCCGCATATAAATATAAATAGGTTTTTACCTTACGGTAACCAAAACATTTCATATGAAATTCTCTAATATTATAATAGTGTCTAAGTTACAAATACTTATTAATTATAGACGAAATTTTTATATTAATTAAATTCCATCATAATAGGTAAACAACTAAAACCGTAAAAGCTCGTGTTGGAGAATGGATTCCATACAATGACTGGGCTACTGGGGTACCGCTTGTCACGGTGCATCTCTAGATAAAATAACACTGAGGACCTCGCCTGGATCCCTTGTCAATACAGAAGTGGCCTACCCCTTACTGGATAGTATTGAATATGATCACCTCTCTTTTAATGGGCCCCAAAGCATACAAATGAGAGATAATATCGACTCTAGATAGGGATAATCATACCCTACTTGGAAGCGACCCACTTAACCTTGCTGCATCTTCCTTGTTTTATTCATTCCCAGTTGATACGGCTCGAGGCTACGTTTTACCTTTTTATATAACACTTCCCACTTGGAATGCTAACACTATCCTTCGAGCAAAGGATGAAATGCCAACATTCATCCATACAAGTTTATTCTGGGACTGAATGAAATGCTTGAGAGCTCCATCTTCAATTCAATCATCTTCAAGATGTATTCACTTCAAAACACTTGAGTTAGATCGAAGTGGTTTTCAGATAACATACTCGATCCCGGTCTCTTCGAAACAACTTTCGATAATTTCTGGTAAACTCAACCCCGACTCTTTAGAAAATAGATAGTCAAAGATAAGAGTGGAGATCACCTCCTAACATTTAGTGGACGACTTTCCTTATCATTATCCTAGGAGAAAGAAACGAGATTTATACGCACAGTACAACATCATCGGGACGGTGCCATATAACTCACGTGTTTCTCCTAGATATTTCCAAAGTTACGTTTTGGGTCCAAATTCGATAGCCGATTATTTAACCATCGAATAAAAAAATATTCAAATTAGGTATTTAAATTCCATAGAGAAAACCAAAAATGGTTAAGCACACAAGCCACCACTTTCTTTTAATTAATCTTTCATTAATTAGATCCACTTTGTAAATACTTGAATCAAATTCCTTTTTACAAAGATATACATATCCATAAATCCCTATTTCTCAATACTTAAAAAAAATCCATATACTTATCTCAATGGTGTAAGTATATTCACCAAACATCGGGGAAGATTTCCTTTTTATACAATTCTAAAATCATTTAAAAATTCCATTATACATCCGCAAAACCATTTATCAAACTCCTTTTATAAACCTATAAACCCATTTCTAAAATTCTTTTATAAATATCTAAAACATTTATAGAACTCTTTTATCTTATAGATGATCTTCCTTTAAGTTTTCCAAACCATACTATAAGATTCCTCTTATAAAACCCACATCTATTTATAAAATCCTATTTATAAACCTTGAAAACAATTATAAATAAATTCTAATCATTTACTTTAAAACACTATTATATAATAATGAAGATTATAATAAATAATAGCTAACTTCAAAACATCTTAAAAATAATAAACTAGTAATTTCAAAAGCATTCTTAATAACACAACAATAATTTTATTAGCAAAGCTAGCCGGCTTTAAAGTGGGCCATGCCACTGTATAAAAATAGGAAAACAGGTGTTCTGTACATGCACAGAACAACTAAAAGGGTTTAGATACTAAACCACAAAAAAAATAAAAGCACAGAAGCTAAATAAAGGTGCCTAGACTACTAAAAAGAACATTACTATGCACCCTAAGAAGAGGAGGAACATCCACGTCTATCATCCGACGCTGGTCCAGAAAAATGTGAGAAACCAGAGAAAAGAGTATTTCAAGCCACGATCAATTTCCAAACTTTATTGATAATTCATCATGGTCAATTTCAAGCCATATTAATAATTTAAATAATTAAGTTTTCAAATATAAAAATATTGATAAACACTTTAAAATTATATTAATATAAATAAACAACTTTTAAAACATTGTTAATATAAATAAACAACTTTTTAAAACCTAAATATATTTCCTTGATAAAAAATCCATACTTTAATCTCAACCTAATCAATTCCATATTTATAAAACTGTATTTATAAATCTCTTTAATTTTATAAACTTCTTCTTTATAAAAATCTCTTTACTTATAAAAACCCCATCTATACTCCATCCCTTTATAAATCTCACTTACTTACCAAAATCCCATTCAGAACATAAATTACAATCCGTTTTAACATTGCTTCCATATTTATAAATTTCTTTTATAAATTCCTTTCTATTTATAAAATATTGTTACATCTCTAATCTATTCTCACTTCCATTTTCGAAAATAGAATCAACTATTTTTCTAAAACAACATTCCACATCTCATTATAAATCCACAACTGTGATTTATTTTCCAATTTATCGAATGATAAAGTTGTCCTTCATTTATAAACACCGTTTATAAATCTATACTTTTATTAATAAAATACGATTTTACAAATCTTCACTTTATTTGTAAAATATCACTTTTATACATTATCACATTTAATGTCTTCCACATTTATAAATGAATCTTAATATGTGTGTGTGTGTGTGTGTATACAGATATCTTTATATAAACTGTTAATAAATATTTATACCAAAATATTACTATTTTCTTTTAAAACCGTATTCCTTTATTATAAAAGACGGACTTATTTTTAAGAACTTAAAAGTCTTTATTATATAGTTCAAAAATCTCTATTTAAATTATTTTATAACCTATAAATTTATAATCTCTAAATATCATACCTTTAATTTTATTTAAAATAAACTCCTTCTCTTAGTAATTCAAGAATTATTATTAAGATATATATAATTTCGAAATCACTTAAATCTTTTTAAAAACTAAATCTTCATTTTTCGAAAATACTAAAAATATGGCCCAGTGTTACTATAGCACTAAACTAGAAATAATCATCTATGTCATCAATTATGGCATCCAACATATCATATATCAAATTATATGAAATTTAAAATCAATAGTGTGAGGAATCCAGTTGGATTCCTCCAACCTGTCCCCCTGCATCACATACAGTATATAACAAAATAATATAAATCAACCACTTCGAGGCGGGATCATATACAAAGGGCCATCCGCTCTTACATGGGAACATAATAGGGTCTCATCCGCTCCAAGGGCGGGAATATATCCAAACCAACTAATAAATATAGCAAACATCCAAACAGTCAACAATAAAATATTCATAAACCCAGTCAATATTTTTTTTATCGATTATATAATATTTCAGATTAACCAAAAAGGTGAGTTTAACTCACTGAAATTCCTGTTGTCGCCGAGGCATTTTAATATGGAACTAAAATCGAACGACGATCGATTTTAACCGATTTTAGCCCAAATCTCAACAGTCTCTAACTCTGACCAAACTAGTTCCATTGCAAAGCTTACGTCATCACGAGGGCAACACAAAAATCTACGCCTCGAGTGGGCCTCGTATGAGAGAGTTACATGATTTTTAATTAAACGATTTTTAAATTAATAATTGATAAACTAATTACAACATTAACTTAATTTACAACTCTAACCTTCTTCCCTTTCTCTCCCAAATGACATCCCATGTGCACGAAGTGGATATGGTTGTGCACACACTTCCACTGACACGGAGCACCACACCACGGATCGACAATCCGACGCCTCCATCGAACTCCCCATCGACCAAGCTATATGACCATCCCCTCGAGACCACGCCCGAGCTTCCCCACAAAAACGTAACACTACCATGTCTCCTCGTCGATCGTACAAGTCGTGTTCGCCCATGAGCAGCCGCACCTCCTCCACTTCGGCCTCCAACTACCAAACCCCTCCACGAACTCGATTATGAGCTCCAATTCGCAAATCGATGAGCATGATTCCCAAAAGCTTAAGCCCTAGTCTACTAAGCATAGGCCATGGCCAACCGAGCTCTCCATTACAAGATCGAACACCATAACCATCACCAACCTGAAGGACTCATCCGAACAAACTCAATGTACTTAGTTTCACAATTTTTCATTAATTAATACTTTGTATTTTAATTTTTGAAATTCAGCTCTTTTTTTTCTTTTCTCTTCTTCTGCAGTTTTGAAGAAAAAGAAATGAGGGGGAAGTTGAGGCAATATAAATTAGAGATAGGGGTATAGGCTAAAGATGTGCAACGTGGGGTGGGTATGGGCTGATGTAAGTATTGGTATGGCCTTATATATATATATAATTTTAAGTAGAAATATCTAGCTTAAAATGTCCAAAAATCTCGAACTCTAAAAGAGGCATGCCGTTTGGTGTTCTATATGTCATAACCTTATTTCGAACACAATGGAACTAGTCTCGAGACATAATTCGATCATATGCAAAGGATAGCTTTTCAAACCCGACTATTATATAAATTTCTGAAATTAATTTCTATGCATTTCAATCTCGCACATCCAAATGATACGTTTAGTCGTCATGAAATTCGACGGCATACAATAATACACTATTACAGATCCAATGCCACTGGTTTCGTTGAAATCCGAGACAGTGCACCAAAAGGCTATTTTCGCACGTTAATTACAATGAATTATTATAAAAACCAAATTAATCACTTTTAAATCTAAATTAAAAGTTTATTATTACCATTCTTAATCAACAGAATTTAAATACGTGAAATCATTTTTATCCAACTTAAATCCAAGATTCAATTATTTAAACAATTCCAAATATTAAATTCAACAATTTAATTACCCAATAAATCGCTATATTTGAAATTCAAGTTATTTAACTTATAAAATTAACTTTTTAATATTTAAAAATGAATTAAATATTCCAAATTCCAATGATTGAAATTCTGGGTCGTTACAAGTAAAATAGAAATAAACCTCATTTCCTAAACATAAACTCTTCTCTCTCATTATCCCCATTTACTTTTCATTTCATACAAACACAAGTAAGATCAAGGCCAGCCATTACTAAGAAAACTAAGGGGAGAAAAGCCTAGGAAACCAAAGGAAAGCTTAAGGAAATCAAATCGACACATTTAATCTCAATCTCTTTATCCAATCAAGGTGATTAATAGTTATCCATCTTACATATGCTTGTTTGTTTTAGTTTTATACCTAAACCTAAATTATATGATGTTATTATGTCATGTTATTTTTGTTTGATGTATTATATTTTTGCTTCATGATTTATTGGATTAATTATGGAATTATTTAATACGTTTAAGTGTAGAAACCTAGTTTATGACACCTAGTTGACTTGAAATTTGGATATGATGTTTAAAACATTATTTTGGAAGTGGGTTTTCTAATTTCATAATTTTCCAAGCATGCATGAATATTTTATGAATTTCTTAAGTAGGAAAATGAAATTATTTCAGGTTTTAATTATTAAAAATAATTAAATAATGATTTTTGTCCCAAAACTTTTATATGTTAAATAATATATTAATTTTGACCTTAAGAGATTTTTAAGGATTTTTCTCAAATGTTTATGATTTTATATGAATTTATTATGCTAGAAAGGCTTAATAATAATATTAAAATAATACTAAAAGTTGAGTGCTTTGCAAATATTTTTAGGAATGAATAATATATGCTACAGTAGTATTCTGAAAAGAATTTGGTAAAGTATGTTTTGACCAATAGAAGTTTGAAAAGGGTTGAGAGTTGGTGAAAAGAAATTGCTTTTTAAAGAAATAAAACAGTTTTCATGATAATTACGAAATTACTATGTCGTGGTTATGGATGCCGAAGCCCGGTTATGTTGTAGTCTTTTACTTCGACATCAACCATAATGGATGCATATGATATCAATTCAGATTGGTATGGAATGAATCAACTTTGGTTGAAGCAAGAAGTATACCATTGATTTCGACATCCATGCCTTTCGACATCAGTGATTCTGTATGATATCAAGGATATGCGATATCCTTTTTTATTCTAAGCTCACATTTAGATTTTAATGTTTTGATGATCGACATTAGAGTGTCGACAATCTCTATCACCTTCTACTGAAGACCCTTTCTCTCCTCTTATTTTAGGTATCAACTGTATAAGGTGACGTTGATGCCACATGTCTTATTTTCGATATCAATTCTTTAAGGCAGTGATGCCGCAACTATTTATTTACGACATCAATATATAATGGCAATGATGCCGCTTGTTTTCCATTTTGACATCAGTTATTTAGTGGCGATGATGCCGCTATAACCTAATTTTAATATCACTTAAATAACGACATAGTAGCTGCAGTTTTAGAAATATGGACATTAATGTTTTAAGGCGGTATGCCACATCTTATCAATGTCGACAACCATGTTTTCTAAGTTTTAAAACCATACTTTAAGCAAACCAAAGGACTATATCATATGGGAGCTATCACCTATATATTTTATGACTATGACAAGGTTTATTTCGGTTGTATAGCCTTATGCTTTAAAAATTAGAATACTTAGTATAAGTTCGATATAAAGGGGATGCGACACCCCATGTTGGCTAGATTGATGTCGCTTATAGTTGAATCCACTATTTTTTTTGAAGAGGCTTAATTGCCTAAGGTTTTCAGGGCATGGCAATCTCAAATTGATTTCGAAGTTAATGAAAGTTATTTCATAGAGGCATACATTTTAGCCTAATATTTTGATTTAGTAAAAGGGCTATATTTTCCATGTTTTTAAGTATGATTTTAAGGGTTAAATAATTTATAAAGATCTATGTTTTCAAGGAAATAAAAAGGGTAATTTAGCCCATGAATTTATTAGAGAATTATTGTTCTTATCACCGTTAAATAAATTGTGATAGGATGTTTTGACTCAAGGATTAGAGATTAGAAAACCAGATAATGGGACTGGTGTAGGGTGGCGCCCTATACCTTAACTGTTAGTCCCCAGTTGATATTGGTCCACAATTCCAGTGCATAGGGCTTTGTTAAGGATAAAACTAAAAGTACGTTTATGCACAGAAAGGAAAATATCACCTAGACAGTTATTCGTTGGTCTAGAAAACCATTAGGTTCATAGTGAGCCTAGCAAAACTATGAGACAGATAGATAGTCAGGTTAACACTAATATGACCGTGTTTGGATGGACAATCCAGTTTCCTCCTATTGGTAAGTCAGAGAATTGGTATATCTGGGAAAACTGTGAAGTAGAGACAAATTGTCAATTAATTGAGATAGATTGGTCAGGTTTACCCATGTAGCATGAATGCATATGATTGTTTATGTTTATTTGACCATTGTGAATACATGAGAATATTGTGATTGACATATTTTCAAAAGATACTAGTGAGGGGAAAACCTGTTCTGCTCAGTGGCGAAGTCCCACTAGATATCTATTATTGAGATAGCATATTCTTATTCACACCAGACATTTTGTCTAACCCAAAGCTTTTTATTTTCCCCTTTAACTCTCGGATGCTCATTTGAGTAGTTTGAGAGTAAGGTTTTCAGGTTTTAGGTTTGATGAATAAAGTTTCCGAAGATGTGCAAGAGGCAGAGCTAGCTATATAGGAGTCTATTTATGTCTACTGTGTTGTTATGATATTGTGTCTGAATGTATGTAATTACAGAATATGTATCTGTCAAGTAGTAAACTCTGGTCAACCAATGGGGCATCTTCATATGTTGCTTTTAGAGTATTTGTAATAATTATATTTTATCTGAACCTGGGCAGCGTTCGGGATTATGTACTGAATATAAAATGTGTTTATGAAATGTATTCTGAATAATTTCATATTCTTATGCTTCTAATGTTGATGATACTATTAACTGATCACATGTTGTCACTGTAGAATAATACTATTGATGACTGCAACATCGGTAGCGCTTATTTTCAAGCTTTAGAATGAGGGATGTTACAGCTTGGTATCAGAGCAAAGGTTTATGTAAAATTAAAAGAACTTTGAACTTTAAATGAGTTTTGAAAACATAATCCAAATGAACCAAAGAATGAGATTGGGGTATGAGATAACGCTATAGTAACGTACTTGTATTTGTTATATATAAGTATATATCTTATCACTATTCTTCCTTCTCTCTTAGACCGTTCTTTCGTATCTTACTAAGGTTCGAATGTAGATTTAAGGAAAATAAGATATGGAGGTAAGAAATTGTAACGACCCTAAACTTTTAGTGATTTTATTTGTTAAATTAATTGAAATTTTGTGAAATTTTAAACAATAAATTTTGAAAATAAAAAAATTTATTATTTGGAATACGTCTATTTTAATATAGCAATTGGTAAATTTTCATCTGATAATATTGAAGTTTATTTTCCTGTGAAATTTTATTTCAAATCAAACCGGTTAATAACAGTGAATTTAAAAGTTTTCCGAAACCAAAATATGTCAACAGGAGAAAATTTATTCAGATCATTCTGAATTAGACTGCGAAATTCGTTTTTCCAAATTTGGACTTCTACTGCTCCGTTTATCTTATTTCTGGTAAAGTAGCAGCATTTTTCGGTACCGATTATTGACTTTTGATCGGACGATCGTACCATTGATATCTGTGTACCGTTTTGATCGTCTCATCGTGTTGATCTTAACGGTATATTCATTTCTGTGTTTGAGGTCCGGTACACGACGGAAACAATCAAACTATATATTGTATCGGTACCGAATCCGTGACTTTTTATTTCTCTTTGCCCTTTTTAAACTATAACCGTGGTATCCAAGCAACCATCAATTGCTTTAATCTTCCAGCTTAATTCCAGGGTGACCATTTCCGTTCCATACTATTTTTGAAAATCTAAACGTATGAATTGGTATACGTTGTATTCATCTGAACGGTTCACTTTTTAATGTATTTATTTTATTAGCCTTTATTAACCTCAGCCGTTTTATTTTCTTATTGCCAGAACTATTCTTTTCTTCTTCATGCTCATCTCTTCCCTTCCCCACTCAGCATGACCTTCCTTTAAATTGCCGAAACCTAAGCCAAGATCTTCCCAGATCTGCCTACCGCCTCCGCGTTCTCCCAACGCCCACCAAAATTCTCATCGCATGCCTTCCCAGCTCCCCACTCCGCCCCCTTAGCCTTTCCGCCTTTCCAAACGACCACAACAGCCCAAGCTCCACTCCCTCCTCTTGAAAACCACCCCGAGCTGTTCGACCAAACCGTCCACCGTTTGGCATCCCTTCGTCCATCACCCAAACTCCCCTCTCACGTCTATCTTCCTCTGCCTCGTGCACTTGCCTGGCACCGAGCCTCCTTCTCCTTGTTTTGCAAAGGTGTGTGTATATTTTTATGTCATGCATATATTGTTTAGGTGTAGTCATATATATATCTGTTACGTATATATATATAGATATTTTATTTATACAGATCTTTACAAAACCTTGGTTTATATAATTCAACTGTTAGCTTTGATGTTATTATAAATATTGTGGGTTGATCTTTGTTGATAATTACCTATAGAATGATATGTATATATAGTTATAGTGTGGCAGTTCATATATGTAAACTTTGGTTAATTATAATCGGTCTGCATATTCCTATGTTCTATATATGGCTTCACATATATTTGTAAATGCTCATATAATATGATTAAGTTATATTATGTACAGGCATGTTTTGTTATCAAGGAAGGTATGCATTAGGGTGTCTGCATATATACGTATAGCAAGTGCTGTAGGAGCTAGCATATGTTATTATATATATAGATTTCAAGTTAAGTTTATTTATTTTGCTGGTGCCAATTGATAGATATACATTAATTAATATGTATAGTTTACAGTACATGTTGCATGAGATTATATTTTTACTAGCTTATAAAGTTGATAAAGTTATTTAAACCAGTTTTGGATATTTTTATATGTATAGTGTAGGCAAGGTTATTCTAAATTACATATTTGGGTTTCGAAATATGTGTGTATACAGGGTATGCCATAGATATAGTTTAGTGTTAACATATATACACTTTATACTACTTGGGATTTGCATATAGGAATGATGAGATACTGTTTATTTAGCATAGTTGATTTTAAAGCACTATATGTATGTAAATAATAAAGTATAGTATATTATAAACTATATATCTGAAACTTGTTTTATATATATTTTGTTATAGCAGGTATATAAAGTTTTCTGTATTTATGAGTTACAGTAAGTAGTGATTTTGTAATAACATACAAAGTTAGACTATTATGTTTTAATACCAATTTTTAAAACAAAATAGGTATAGGATGTATACCCGAAAATGTTTCCATACATTTTAAATTGATGTATATGACAGTTGCTATTATTTTAATTATATGTTTGGTTTAATAAAGTGATATTGGGATATATAAAGATTTTATATTGTTATATGTATGTTTAAATTATAATGTTGATTTCTATATATGTGTTTGATTAAACAATGATTTTGAATTTGAAAATATAAAAATATGTAAATTATTTTGGTTCTCATCGATTCCCATTTATCAGCTCTTGATTCGTCGTGCGTGCTTTCTCCATCTAATTCGTGCTATCTCATTTTGCTTTGGAATTCGTAGCTTGCTCTGTTGTCAAACTCTCTAGCCTCGAAAGGTGAGTAATCACTCATGATTAACGTTCTTATATTTATCAAATCTGATTTCAATTGAAACGACAATTGAAATATGTTGTTGTAGTTATTTAAGTTGTTATATATGTTATTGTCTATAACTGTTCACCTGCGGGATATGACACCATATCCTGTTGTTTATATTATATTGTTATTGATGATATATGCCTGTTATTTTATTGTATTATCTGTTATCACTCTACAAGTTCCCTGTAGTTTAGAAATCACTATGGGTTGAAATGATACATACCCGAACGGACTTTAGAATAGGAGAAAATCGTTATGGGTTGAAATGATAAACCCAAACGATTTTCATTTGAATTAAAATTGGGATTACGGGTCGAAATGATATCTACTCGTATATATTAAAAATTTTGGATTGAAATGATAAATATCCGTATCACTTAACCCTATGATAAATATATATACATACACCGTTGGTCCATATATATAAATATTTTGAAAATGAATTCTATGGTTTTGGAAAGAAATATATGGTTTTAATAAATGTTGAGCCTTAAATATATATAAATGGGAATGATTGACTAAATAAATATAATATGGTTGAGTATTTAAATTTATGTTTCAAAAATAGATTTCAGTAAAAATTCGAATAAGTTAAGGTTGGGAAGATAATTTGAATTTAGTAAAGAATTTTATTTAATTAAACCGATTTAAAACTTATTGAAATTGGGATTTAAGATATGATTTATAACTTGAGTTTGATTTAAATAATTTAATGAATATTTCTTGTTTAAATAAATTTAAGGAAATATTTAGTAAAAATGAAATTTAAGGCTAGTTAAATGATATTGAATTTATTAAGTGAATATTCCCTGATTAAATAATAATAAAGTTAAAACAAGAGCTATATGAAACCGTTAAATTTAACTTTGAAAATGTTGAATATTAAAGTTTTGAAATATATTGAAAATTTAAATGGTATATTTAGAACTGAATTGAATTGATGAATTGAGCTTTGAATAAAATTTGGATTTGGAATTTGAAGTTGATGTGAAGAAATTTGTGAGACTTGAGTAAATTATAAATACCTTACGTTTAAATTATTTAACTTATATATATATACACTATTTTGGAAAATAGATATATTTGAAATGAAAATGATATTTTGATTTTGAAGTAAATAAATTTAAAATGACCACGGTGTCATAGTGTATATTCCTACCTTGTAGATAGTTCCACGGATCCTTAGCGGATGGTTATCCCAAACATCCTTTAAGTTACCTGTATTTCAGTTGATATTTCACTTGAGTTGGATTTATTAGTATAAGAATGTTAATCCTGACTCGAGTGTTTTGTATTTTGCTTTACGCTCGGGTCAGACCGAGTGAAACAGCATTTGAGACTCACCTTTGGAGTTTGGAGCTTCCTTTGGAGATCCATCTATCGCCTCAGCTTTCAGCTCTTCTAGTTGATTTGTTCAGAGAAGTCATCTATTCGTACCGAAGACTTCATTATATTCGAGATATTCTGTTGTATTTTATTTTTAACTCTGATGTTTATATAGTAGCTTCATGAACTACTATTTTATCTATTCCGCTGCGTATTATTGTATTACTCTGTGTCTGTGATTCTGTGATTGATTTGTTTACTGCATATGCTGAGTTTTGCCAAATTTAAATTAACAATCTGATATTTTGAATTATTCAAGTCAGACATGTGTGGATTTATTGTCGATTTGAATGGTCCAAAATAGCGGGTCGTTACAGAAATGGAAGAGTGAATCTCAGTGGAGGAAGCACCATAACCAGTGAAAATGTCAATAAAAGTAATCTCAGTCGACAAACAATTACTAATGTGGGTGTTGGAACCCATCGGCGGATATGTGAGCTATGTATCAGTTCTTTGTCAAGAAGATGTAAGCTAGATTAGTTGGTGTAAATGTTGCGAATGTAAGAGGAGCAAATCCTGAAGTTCCTACTGTCAACAACTATGCCGTGTTGAATAAGGATTATGCAAGAGATGGAGGAAAGCCATTTATTAGAATGTAGGATGCTATCGAAGTTGAGAATTTACTGTTGCATTGTGAAAGGATTTTTTGCTAATTTAGGCCTAAACGATGAGCGGAAAAGGAGATTGGCATCCAGGCAATTGCAAGGAGTTGCACTATACTAGCGGAATAGTGTAACTGTAGGGGTACCATAGGAGAATATGGTTTGGACTGAGTTCAGAAGGAGATATGAAAAAAGGTTTATATCTGAGATGGTCAAGTCAACTTTGCTTAGAAAGTTCTAAATTGGAACAAGGTGATATGCCAGTGCTTATGTATGTGACTAGGTTTGAGGAGTTATCCAAATATGGATATGCTACTGTGGATACGGTAATCAAGAGGAATAATAAGTTCGTTGGTGGATTGAAACCAGAGCTTTCCAAAGCAACATTACCGCATCTTAGAAACCCTTATGATGTAGTAGTGGAGATGACATTAAGGATTAAAGATATGCTTGCGTAATTCGGTAATAACAAGTCGGCGGAGACTTATGGTGGACCAAGCCAGAAAAGAAACTTCTTTCAGAAGAAGTGTGCTTAGAAGGGGGGAGTTGCCAAGAAGGGAAAGAATTCTGTTTACTATAAGTGTGTCAAAAAAGAGCACTTTGCTAATGAGTGTCATTCCGGGGATGGATAGTAGGTCACTGAAAAGAAGAACATTGGGTGTTTCAATTGTGACCAGATAGGGAAATAGAAGAATCGGTGTAGAGAGCCAGCTAAGGTGTAGAAAGGAAAAGTGTTTGCTTTGGAACCATTTACTTCTGGACCAACTGCAGAAGAGAAAGGAAAGGCTGTGATGGGAGGTACCCTCTTGATTCATGGCATACCTGTAGGAGTATTGTTTGGTACTGGTGCATCACATTCTTTTATCTCGATTGTTTGGTAGATAAGCTTATTTTGGAACCATCATACCTTGTTACTTCCTTAAGGGTTGTGAATCTGATAGGAGGGTATGCAACTCTTGGGATGAGATGTGACCATCTAGAATTTGAGATGTTAGGTCATATATTTGCCTGTAGTTTACATGTAATTGATTTTATAGGCTTTGGGATTATTTTGGGTATAGGTTGGTTAAGCAAATATAACGCTAGGATATTTTGCCAAGACAGTAAAATATCACTAAAACACCCTAATAGTAGTGATCAAATTATATACAGTAGAGAATTCAAGTATGGATGTTTGTGCTTTGTTGGGTGCAATTAAGGAGGAGAATGAGTTGAATTCGGTATTTGTTGTAAGAGAATTTGCAAATGATTTTAAACCAGTTACAAAACTACCTTCGAAGAGAGCTATTGAGTTCAGATCTTGTACTTGGAGCTGAACCCGTTAGTAGACCACATAGCAGGATGACACCTACAGAGATGAAGAAGTTAATGGTGTAGCTAATAGACTTGGATGGAAAGAGTTTTAATAGACCAAGTAGTTCGCCTTGGGGAGCGATCGCGGTGTTCGGAAAGAAACCAGATTGATCGTTAAGGGTGTGTATCGATTATCGTAAGTTACATGAAAGAACGATAAAGAATCGATATCCTTTACTAAGAATAGATGATTTGTTTGATCAGCTGAGTAGAGCCAAAGTGTTTTCTCAGTTAGATTTGGTGCTAGGATTCCATCAATTGAGGGTAGTAGAGGATAGTATTCCTTTGATGACGTTTCGAAAGATTTATGGTTTATATGAGTGGTTAGTAATGCCTTTCGGATTGACTAATGTGCCTGCTTTCTTTGTAGATTTGATGAACCGGATCATCCAAGAGCATTTGGATAGGTTCGAGTTAGTATTTATACATGATATTCTGATATGCTCTAGGAATGAGCAAGATCATGAGATTCATCTTAGAATAGTGCTTGAGATGTTGAGGCGACATCAATTGAAAGCCAAGTTTTCAAAGCGTTACTTTTAGAAGGGAGAAGTGAAGTTTCTTGGTCATGTAGTTTCAGAAAAAGGGTTGTCAATAGATCCAACTAACATTGAAGCTGTTAATAATTGGAAGTGATCCGAGACGGTGACCGAGATAAAGAGTTTTCTTAGATTAGCTGGCTATTACCGAAGATTCAACAAGGATTTCTCTCGTATAGTAGCACTAATGACAAAACTAACAAGGAAGGCTATGAAGTGTGTTTGGACTGACAAATGTGAGGAGGCACTCCTGAAGCTGAGACATTTATTAACTAATGCACTCGTGCTAGTTGTTCTGGATGGGAATCAAGATTTAATGGTGTATACTGATGCATGCGGAACATGATTAGGAGTTGTGTTGATGCAAAGGGGTAAAGTGACTGCCTACGCTTCTCGACAGCTTAGACCGTATGAAGTTAGATACCCAACTCATGCTTTGGAGTTGGCAGTTGTAATCTTTGATTTGAAGGTGTGGGGACACTACCTTTTGGGAGAAAGTTTTGAATTGTTTACATATCACAAGCCTTTGAGATATTTATTCTCTCAAAGGGAGTTGAATATGAGACAGTAGAGATGGTTAGAGTTCATAACAGCTTATGATTTTGGAATTGAGTATAAACCAAGGAAAGGAAACAAAGTAACTGATGCATTTAGAAGAAAATATCAGAATGTAGTATTAGAAATTTTAGCAGAGTGGAAAGATTTGGAAGCATCGACTACTTGTGGTATGCAGTTAAGGTTGACAGCTAGTTCTAGTCGGCATACTGCTATGTTGTCTTGTTTAGAAGTTCGACCAACAATGATCGAAAGGATTGCTATATGGCAGAAAGATAATCCATCATTAACTGAACGAATCAGAAGACTCAAAGTGGAACTGTGATTGATAATTTGAAAGATTTTTATCTCGGCCAAAATGGTTGGTTGAGAAAGAAGGGACGATTGTATGTTCGGATTTGGGTGACCTAAGGAAAAAATTTCTTATGGAGTGTCATCGATCGAAATTTAGCATTTATCTTGGAGGGACTAGGATGTACCAAGACATGAAGGGGAGTTTCTTCTAGGAAGGTATGAAGAGGGATGTAGGCTTATGGGTAAGCAATGTTTAAATTGCCAATAAGTGAAAGCCGAGCATCAAAAGCTAAGTGGATTGCTTCAGCCCTTAGATATACCAGTTTAGAAATGTGATCCGATATCTATGGATTTTATCGAAGGGTTGCAAAGGTCGAATAAAGGTAATGAAAGCATATGGATCGCGATAGATAGACTGACTAAGAGTGCATATTTTATTCTCGTTAAATCGACAAGGATGACACCTGTTTTGGCTAAATTATTTATGAAGAACATTGTCAGACTGCATGGGTCTTAGTAGTATAGTCAATAATAGAGATTATTTATATACTAGCGAATTCTGGAAGAGTCTACAAAAAGTGTTAGGTAATAAGCTGAAAATGAGTACTGTTGCCATCCATAAACAGATGGGCAAACGAAAAGAGCTAACAAAGTCTTGGAGGATTTGTTAAAAGCTTATGCTAGATTTTGGAGGATCATGGGATGACCATTTGCACTTGGTAGAGTTTTCCTATAATAATAGTTATCAAACTATTGTAGGAATAACACCTTTTGAAGCTTTGTATGGAAGGTCATGCAAATCACCCGTATGTTGATTAGAGATCGAAGATAGACTAGTTCTGGTCCAGATTTAGTGAGAGAAGTTACATAAAAGACTGAGTTGATCCAAATGAGAACGAAGGAAGCTTAGTCTAGGCAGAAAAGTTATGCAGATAGGAGACGTAAGGACTTAGAGTTCTCAGTTGGAGATCATGTTTTTGTTGAAGTATCCCCGATGAGGGTTGTAATACGATTTGGGAAGATAGGGAAATTAACATCTAGATTTGTTAGACCGTTTCCTATTATAGAAAGGATCGAAAAACTCGCTTATAGGATATAGTTACTTAGTAGTTTGGCAGGAGTCCACAATGTTTTTTATGTATATTATTATAGGAAGTGTGTTCATGATCCAGATACTACCATCACTCCGACTGCATTGGAAGATTTAGTGGTGAAACTGGACATGATTATTATTAGACAACCAGTTCGTATTATGGCCGTGGATAACAAGAAGTTAAGGAATAAGACAGTTGGATTAGTGAAGGTTTAGTGGAGTGACAATAAGAGAGACTGTACTTGGAAAACAGAGGATAGAATTATGACACTTATCCTGATTTATTTTGGTGATATGTTTTATATCTGTGTTATATGTTTGTTATGTAACTTATAGTAATTTCGAAGACGAAATTCTTTGAGGGGAGTTTATAAAACCCCTAATTTTGATTAACATTATTTATGAGATTTAATTGGATAAATTAAATAATATAATGTATTGAGATAAGGAGAATGAGATTTGATAATTAGAACTGGTCGAGCCTTAAGTAATGGATTAATAAGATAGTTTAGAACTTAAATAAGGAGGATTTATGAGAAGGGAAAAATAGGAATATGCCTCATGTCCTAAACATAAACTCTTCCTTCTCATTATCCTCATTTACGTTTCATTTCATACAAATACAAGTAAGATCAAGGCCGACATTGTTAAGAAAACTAAGGGGAGAAAAGCTTAGGAAACCAATGGAAAGCTTAAGGAAATCAAATCAACACATTTAATCTCAATCTCTTTATCCAATCAAGGTGAAAAATAGTTAGCCATCTCACATATGCTTGTTTGTTTCAGTTTTATGCCTAAATCTAAATATATGATGTTATTATGTCATGTGATGTTTGTTTAATGTATTATGTTTGTTTGGTGATTTATTGGATTAATTATGGAATTATTTAATAGGTTTTAAAGGTAGAAACCTAGTTTATGACACCCAGTTGACTTGAAATTTGGTTGATGTTTAAAACATTACTTTGGAAGTGGGCTTTTAATTTCAAAATTTTCCAAGCATGTATAAATATTTTATGAATTTCCTAAGTAAGGAAATGAAATTATTTCAAATTTTAATTATTAAAAATAATTAAATAGTGATTTTGGTCTCGAAATTTTTAAATGTTAAAGAATATATTAATTCTGATTTTCAGAGATTTTTAGGAATTTTTTCCAAGTGCATATGGTTTTGTATGAATTTATTAGGCTAGAAAGGATTAATAATTCTAATTAAAATAATAATATAAGTTAAGTGGTTTGCAAATATTTTTGGGAACGAAAAATATATGTTGCAGCAATTTTCTGAAAAGAATTTGACAAAACATGTTTTAACCAATAGAAATTTGACAAGGGTTGGGAGTTGGTGAAAAGAAATTGCTTTTTAAAGAAATAAAACAGTTTTTAGGATAATTATTATATTATCAAGTCATGGTTATGGATGCCGAAGCCCAACTATGTCGCAGTCTTCTATTTCGACATCAACCATAATGGATGCGTAGATATCAATTTAGGTTGGTATGGAATGAATCAACTTGGTTGAAGCGAAAAGTATACCATTGATTTCGACATCCATGCTTTTCGACATCAGTGATTCCGCATGATATCAGGAATATGCATTATCCTTTTTGTTCTAAGCTCACATTTAGATTTTAGTGTTTTGATGATTGACATCAGAGTGTCAACAATATTTATCACCGTCTACTCAATACCATTTGTTTCTTCTTATTTTCAATATCAACTGTATAAGGTGGCACTGATGTTGCAGGTCTTATTTTTGATATCAATTTTTAAGGAGGTGATGTCGTAATTATCTATTTTCAACATCAATATATAGTGGCAATAATGCGGCATTTTTTCCATCTAGACTTCATTTATTTAGTGGCGATGATGACGCTATAACCTAATTTCGATATCACTTAAATAAAGACATAGTAGCTGCAGTTTTAGAAATATCGACATCAATGGTTTAAGGCAGTATGCCACATGCCACCAATGTCGACAACTATGTTTTCTAATTTTTAAAACCAACCTTTAAGCAAACCAAAGGACTATATCGTATGAGAGCGATAATCTTTATATTTTATGATTACGACATGGTTTATTTCGATTGTATGGCCTTACGCCTTATAAAATCAGAACACTTAGTATAAGTTCGGTATAAAGGGGATGCGACACCCCATGTTGGCTAGATTGATGCTATTTATAATTAAATCCATTATTTTCTTTAAAGAGGCTTAATGCCTAAGGTTTTTGAGGTGCAACGACCTCAAATTGATTTCAAAGTTAATGAAAGTTATTTCATAGAAGCATACATTTTAGCCTAATATTTTGATTTAGTAAAATGGCTATTTTTCCTTGTTTTAACTATGATTTCAAGGGTTAAATCATTTATCAAGATTTATGTTTTCAAGGAAATAAAAAGGGTATTTTAGCCCATGAATTTACCAGAGAATAATTGTTTTTATCACCATTAGATAAATTATGATTGGATGTTTTGTCTCAAGGATTAGAGATTAGAAAACCAGATAATGAGACTGGTGTAGGGTAGTGCCCTATACTTCAACTGTTAGCCCTTAGTTGAATTTGGTCCACAATTCCAATGCGTAGGGCTTTATTATGGGTAAAACTAAAAGTAGGTGTATGCAAAGAAAGGAATACATAACTTAGATAGGTTATTGGTTGACACGCAAAACCATTAAGTTTATAGTTACCCAACAAAACTACGAGATAGATAGATAGTCAGGTTAACACTAATATGGTTATGTTTGGATGGACAGTCCAGTTTCCTTCTAATGGTGAGTTGGAGAATTTGGTATATATGATAGGCCCGAGTCAGCCATATAGGTTTGTAGTAACGCTAGGAAAATTTTGAAGTGGAGACAGACAATCAATTAATTGAGACAGATTGATCATATAATGACCAATATTTTTAACGATTGAATATTTAAATAATTGATTTAAATATTGAGTCGTTAATTAATTGACGGTCCCAAAATATGATTTTTCACATACGATTGAATTAGGACTCGAGACCACTTCCGCTGAATTCGTATCGACGTTGCGAATTAAAATGAATATAATGATTGTTATATTTGGAGATCATACGATTTGATGATCAAAACGGTCTCGAAAAGCACGAAATTATCACTCCAGAGCACTGTCTTGGATAGCGATGAAATTTATACCATCGGGATCACAAAATGAGGTAATGCACGTAGAAGAGTTCTTCGGCGATCGGATGCACTGTTTGATCGTGCGAGCTCGAAATGCACGACAGTTTTATTTGGGGATTCAAATAAAATAAATATAATATTATTATGATTTAAATTTACACTCAAACCCTCCTCTCTCTCTCCCATTGCTAATGTTACGTTGTTGAAGATAAAAATATGGCCGCCTCCCCTAAAATTAATTCAAGAATCAAAATCGTATAGTTCTCTCAACGAAAAATTCCCAATCTAGCTTTGTCAGATTTGTATCAACGAGATATTCACCCATACCTATTTAGATAAGTATGATGGTAATTTTTGAGATGGCCATGCATAGGCCATTGATTAGGGTTTGGTTGCACGGGAGGTATAGGCGACGAGGAGTGAAACGGAGAGCGGTATTCTTCTTCTCATCGCAAACCACACTTTTCCCTAAAATTTGGAGTTCCCCAGCACACTAGAGCAAATCGAAACTTTGACCATTTCGACAACTTCCAGGTCGCGATTTATATGGAGGGATCGATTGTCAGATAGATGTGATGGTCGCGGAGCACTCGCGTAGATGGACGTTTTGGCCAAGACGACATCGAAAATCGAATGGATGGGATTGGTTACTTTGGATGGATTGTATTGTGTTATTATAGATATATGTAGGCTATTATAGACATTTCAAAGCTTATTGGTTGCATGTCTGCTTGTTTGTTAGTTGGTCGAAAACGCCATTCGAAGGCGATATAGGAAAATCCCATTAGATAATGCTTGGTGTATATCGATCAAGTGCACACACGATAGGGACTCAAATAATGTGACAGAGTTTCTACATATCAATAAGCACACAAATGATGATAAACTCGAATGGATGGGATAAAAATGTGGTGGAGTATTGGTGTGTGCCGAATGATTTGAAGATGAAGGACGACGGACTTGGATATGTGCTTTGGACTTTAGGGAAGATGCCAGACGTTTTCATTTAGTTTGTATTTAACCATTTTTGGTTAAGTACATGACCAAAGTGGTCATTATCAACTACTCGGGAGTGGCCGATATCTATCGCTATTAATGATTGCCGATTTAGCTAATTTTGACGTGGACGATGGAGCAGATTCGAGGAGCAGGATATGATGGTTCGTTCGTTCGTTTGATGTTCGGTTTTGGTGCTACTACTCTTCGATGAGTGGTTTTGGCGATGAAGCAAACATCTGCCGCTTCGACGCGATGACTCCATGATTTGACGATGATGATTCCATGATGGGAAGTGATAGCTTTGATGATGGATAATTGTACTTTGGGTTGCAGAGAGGGCGACGACGAGTTAGATTGAGGGAACTGTTGGAGGCGGCTATGGGATGCATGATGATACTCTATGACCTATGAATATTTTCTAGAGTAGTTCCCAACCACGGTGACTTAGTTGTGAGTTGTATGGATAGTTCCAAGATGAGCACTACCATAGATGATGTGCGCAAAGGGGTCGTTGATATTCGTAGGTTTCGAAGTGTACTCGTAAAGCAGGGGTATGTGAGGACACTCACTTGGGATTATGATGGATTCCCTAGATCAAATGATGTTTCGATCCTTTTACCTTGTGACTGTCTATGATGGGTGTAGTCTAGCTCCTAGTCTACTCAGTGGCATAGATTCAAATATCGAGAAACCAAGACATTGGGTAGTCCTTGACTATATGATGGGGGTAATTGAATATCATATATCCAATGCACCTGAGGAGAGAATTTGAGGATGGATGATTGATGCTATGTTTGTTTGGTTGTTTTTATCACCTTAGGGATGTCACACGATGTAGATATTATCGATGCCAATATCTAGACGCCCTTAGTACTTTGATGTATAATACGCCCATGATGACTATGATATAAAGTAGCATATATCATGTGTTATGTGCTAACTCTGTGGATGTAAGGACATGTCAAGTATGATTTCCTATACCCTTTGTTCCATATACTATACCGACTTTTATAGTGTTTTCAGATTATTTATCACTCATACCAGACTGTTGTATGACTCAAGGTTTTATGCTTTGCTTCTTATTATCTCGGGTGCTCCTAAATGAGTAGACTAGATATCATGTGTAAATAGCCCTAGGAGCCGTGCAGATGGACTAAAAGATGGTGACGCTTTCTCCTATTTATATTTTGAGTTATTATTGTTTATTCCACTGTGTAACATGTGGAGCCTTGATAGTGTTGACTTGCTATTATTAGAGACAATTTGTCAGTTGACTTTATTTAGTTGTATAAACTCTATTATTGTTTGTATAACTGTATGAGCCTGTGTACTCTGACCTATGGTTTATATAGTTATTATTGTCTCGCTTGTTTTATATCTAAGAAGTTTGCTCTTATATTTTATGTGATGCACTATGAGATATACGACAGGTCATGTGATTGTGTGATGTTTTATATCTTTCTCTTTTCTTCTATTCTTTTCTCTTCTTTTCTATTTCCCTTTCTTTGCTTCTTTTTCTTTCCCTTGACAATCCACCTACATCGGTCAGATGCTCCATTAGCGCATTATTCTGTTATATAAGCATCGAAGGTGTAAGGTGGTCATCACATTTAGCATCAGAGCTTAGGTTACGTGATTAACCAAAGTTGATACCGTGATCGAGTAGAGATAGGGTAGAAGTTATCATCTTAGACTGGATCGAGAGTATAATTATATACGACTGAGTGCGTATTTGTTATATATTTTGATTTTCAAAACTATATAGTAGTATATATAGTATATATGTTGTATTGAACACGCGAGCACTATTGATGCATTTTTCTCCATGAGAGGCTGATTATTCTGGTTATAGAATAGGAATGATCTAGCAGACGAGAAATGCTGTTATTGACTCCATCTCTGGAGTTGAGGAGTGGATAGGATCAGGGACCACTTACCCCAATTTACAGAATATATTCACAGAGATGTTGTGAATCATTATTCTGGAATGCCTAAGTTGCTCTAAATGATTATGGTGCTTAAGTGCAAACACCCAAAGTCGAATTTGTCGAGGTGTATAAAGACTACGTGAGTCTACGAGGCAGATCGTTCCTTGGAACAGAATCGACTATTGAGGTGCAAGACGGGATGATATTTGTGAAAGGATGTTTGATGACTTGGAGTTAGACGATGCAACGAGGTAGAAATTAACTTTTAGATGACTTCAGGGATGAGCAATGAACTATTGGAATACCCTTATAGCTTCAATTCCCGAGGATCATTTTACTTGGGATCAGTTCATAGTTCGCATTAGAGAGAAATTTATCTCGACTTTTCAACAGTCGATGTTGTTTGGGGAGTTCGATGACTTGAAGTAAGGCGATAGGACTGTGTTGGAGTATGTGAATTCTATGTGTTGTCGAAGTATGGTCTATCTTTCATTGATATTTCACTCAAAAAAAATAAAGAATTTATTATTGGGTTGAGTGATTATCTTAGGAAGCGATTGATTGGTCATATTGACGAGAGCTTCGAGAAGTTGACCAAAAAGGCTTTATGTTGTGAGAGCCTAAATCCGGTGTGAAGGACTATCCTGAATGGTTTGCATAGGGGCAGATAATGGAAGAATATGTGCTGAATGCAGTTCCGATTTCGTCGAGTGCTCCATCGACGAAAGAGAATGGAAATGGCAATACCATATTGAGGTATGCTTTCCACTTATAGTGATTCCATACATGTTTTATTTGACGTTGAGGTTTCATATTCCTTCATTTGATAGATTGGGATTGAGATACGAAATTATTAACCGACCTTTAAATTATAACGAACCTTGTGGGGGGCTCAGTCAGGCTATACATGTGTAACATTCTGTATTTTGTCATCGGAAATTAATACTATGGATGACTACAACATCCGTAGCGCTTTGTTTCGGGATCAAAATGAGGGAGTTTTGCGACATGATTTGTTTACACTTAACTTATACATGGTTTGTCGAAACTTTGTCTTATCAAGTCATGGATTTTTGTTTGTTTGTTTGCTATTGATTTGTTTTAGGTTTAATTAGGTTTAGTATTATAGTCTAGGGATTGACTGGCTAAATGGGTACTAAATTGTGGTGGGCTATGAGGCGCCATTGGTGATGATAGGCACTGACGATGAGTAGAAGTAGTGTGTGGCTGCCCATCTGACGATGAGGTAATGGTTAGCTTTCTACATTTATTTGATATCTCACATGATGAGTTGTCATCTGAGCCTGTAGCTAGAAAGTGTCTGGACACATTCGGTGAGGTGATCGGATTACCTCCATATAGGGTAGAATTTTGTATCGATCTGGTTAGATGAGCTAGACCAGTAGTTATGTCTTTAAGGCAGATGATGCCTAAAGAGCAGAGGAGACTAAAGGTGCAAGCGGATGACCTATTAATGCGTGTTCTCATTCGTAGGAGCATATTCGAGGGGGAATGCACCTATATTGTTTGCCACTAGGGCGGATGGCTCTTTGAGGTTGTATGTTGATTACCATGAGCTGAGTAAGATGACTAACAAGTATCCACTACCACTTACTAATGGCTTGTTCGATCAGCTGTATAGGGCTAAGATGTTCCTTCAATTGGACCTTGCGATGGGGTTTTATCTACTGAGAGTAGTTAGTGTGAATGTGTCGATCAAAGCATTTCGTATGGTACATTGATTTTTGATTGGTTGGTTATGCCGTTTGGGCTAACCAACAACTCGACATACTTTGTTGATTTCTTGAACCGTGTTTCAAGGAATCACTTGAGTGAGTCTGTGCTTGTGTTTGTTGATGATACTTTCATAAACCAATGGGCAAAAGAGGAGCACAAGACATGGTTGATGATTGTGTTGGAAGTGTTGAGAAAACACCACTGATGATGAGAAGTTTCCTTGGATAGGTGACGTGTTATATACGCTCTATCAAGTACTTCTCAAAGGTAGCAGCACCATTAACCGATTTGATGAGAGAGTATTCGACTTTTATTTGAGATGCAAGGTGTAGACACATGTTAGTGAGTCTGACCGAGAGGTTGACGAGTGCATCGATGATACTCGTTTCAAGTGGGAATGAGAAGTCGATAATACATACATGCTTGTGGTACTTGACTTGGTGCAGTATTGGTGCCAAAAGGTAAGGTTGTCTCATATGTTAGTCGACAGCCAAAACCGCTTGAGAGGGAGTACTCATGATTAGAGCTAGCATTTATCGTATTTGCTTCAAGTGGAAGACATACCGGTTTAGGAGCGCTCTTCCTAGAGTGGACATTGCTTGTGTTTATCATTGGTTATGAATTCAGTACCCAATGTGAGCTAGTGCGAAGATGATGGCTAGTCTGGCTATCAGACCTACTTTGATTTAGCAGATCGATACTAGTCAGAGGCACGAAGCTAGACTAGTAGAGAATGTGGCTAAGTTGGAGTAATGAGTAGTGTTTGTAGAGGTGATGCATTGCAGATCTGACCAAAAATGTTGGTTCCGTAGGGATGAGAGATTGCTTGTTCTCGAGTAGTGGGAACATATGTCTATAGACTGCATCGATGGATTGCCATTGGCTAAGGATGATGTGATAGCATTTGACTCATAGTCGATTGATTGACATGCTAGATTTGTATTCATTAAGTCCAATAGAATGGCATCCGAATTAGTAAAATTATATATGGAATGGATAGTGTGATTCCATTGTGTGCTAAGAGCATTATAAGTGGCTGAAACCCATTGTTCACTAGTGGGTTTTGGGAGAACTTACAAGAGGCATTTGGAAAATTGGCACCAAATTGATTAGATGATATCGAGACTGAACTTGGAAATTCGAGACCTCATAAGCCTATTCGTACTGATAGATGGGATCATGTTAGGAGGAAGACGGTAAAGTAGTAGTGGTTCAGTTAAGTGAAAGCGAATGCGATTGTGCATGAAAGACCGATAAGAGCACGAGGACCGCTTGTATTCGCCTCTAAATGGTATGCCCTTGCTATAAAAGAGGTATGTAACACTTGTAGTGCTGATTTGGTGATATATGCTTGGTTGTCCTCGGAAACGAGATGCCTCAGATATGAGATGCCTCGGAATGAGATATATATATATATATATATATGTTCATGTTGTATCGGGATTATTCCCAAACCTAGCTGCGCAAAGGAAGTGTTGTTGAAATTTTCCGTGATATAAGCCAAATTTGAGAGAAAGGTCTATGTATAGGATATTAGATGTTGCCGATAGTTGAGAGAGTCGGTAATGTATGATATTTAATTGACTAGCCTTTCGTTTAGCAAGTTGGCACTTTTATTTTCCATTGTCCATTTCTTTGGGAATAAGTGCGTAACTTAAACGGTTGGTTTAGCCACATTGATTTCAGATTTGATAGTGATTGTACTTAAGGATGAAAATGATGGCTCCAACTAATTCCAACTCTATTCCATTTGTTATAATCGCTTTTAGCGATTATTGTTAAGAGTTAATAAGTGACGATTTCTCTTGTATCATTGTTTTTGTGACAGTATTGGGTTGTACTGCTTCATCCTTGAGATTTCGAGGACAAAATCTTTTTAAGGAGGGGAGAATGTAAAGACTCATATTTTTAATGATTGAATATTTAAATAATTATTTAAATATTGATCCGTCAATTAACCAACGGTCCCCAAATATGATTTGTCACATACAATCGAATTAGGACTCGAGACCACTTCTGTTGAGTTCATATCGATGTTGCGAATTAAATTAATATAAAGATCGCTATATTTGGAGATCAGATAATCATATGGTCGAAATAGTCTCGAAAAGCGTGAATTATCATCCTGGAGCACTATCTTGGATAACGATGAAATTTATACCATCAGGACCGAAAAAAATGAGATGATGCATGCAAACGAGTTTCGTGGCGATTGGATGCACCGTTTGATCATGCGAGCTTGTAACTCACAACCGTTTTATTTGAGAATTTAGACAAAGTGAATATAATATTATTATTTAAATTCACACTCAAACCCTTCTCTCTCTCCCATTGCTACTGTTACATTGCTGAAGATAAAAATATGGCCGCCTCCCCTAAAATTAATTCAAGAATCAAAATCGCACAATTCCCTCAATGAAAACTTCCCTAACTAGCTTCGTTAGACTCATATCGACGAGATCTTCACACCCATACCAATTTAGATGAGCGCGAAGGAAATTTTTGGATGGTCGTACATAGGCCGTTGATTAGGGTTTGGTTTCATGAGAGGTAGAGACAACTAGGAGCGAAACGGAGAGCGCATTCTTCTTCTCATCGCAAACCGCACTTTTCCCCAAAATTTGGAGTTCCTCTACACACTATAGCAAATCACGACTTTGACTATGTCGACCTTAAGCTTCCAGGTCATGAATTATATGGAGGGATCAAGTGCCAGATAGATGTGATGGTCGTGGAGCACACACGTAGATGGATGTTTTGGCAAAGACGACGTCGAAAATCATTGAGAGACGGTCAAGAAATCGAGGAGAGAAGGCCATGGGTTTTAGGTTCTTTCTCGTGCACAGGTACATGAATGCACGTACGGGTTGAGGAGGAAAGTGATTAGCATTAATTTAGGTAATTAGCTTAAATTAATTATTAGTTAAATTAATTAAATTATTTAAATAACTCGATATCTTATACTATGCGTATCTTTGGCATACAAGGCCCATTTTGGACGCCTTTTCTTGCGTTGCGCTTATGATGGAGAGCTCTACTACCTAGTGAAAATTTAGATATATTTGATCAAGGTGAGTGATATTGTCTCTCACCATACTATGATTGTTAGTATAGTATTAAAACGACATTTTGAAATGTTTTTAACTTTAAATGCGATTTCTAAAATAGTTAAAAATTTATTAAAAAGAATTAAAAGTGTTTTAAAATGGTTTTTAAATTAAATATCACATTTTTTCCATTTCATATACTATTTTGACAATATAGATAGATTTAGGCTATTACTAATATTTATCCCACATTAGTTGCTTTGGATTGATTGTATTGTGCTATTACAGATATTTGTAGGCTATTATAGACATTTCTATGCTTGTTGGTTGCATGTCTGTGTATTTGTTAGTTGGTTGAAAATTTCGTTCGAAGGCGATATAGGAAAATCCCATTAGATAACGTTTGGTGTATATCGATCGAATGCACACATGATGGGGGATCAAATGATGTGATAGAGTTTCGTGCATATCGATTTAGCGTACAGATTATGATAAACTAGAATCGATGGGATAGAAACGTTGAGGAGTATTGGTGTGTGCCGATTGATCTGAAGATAAAGGACGACAAACTTGGATATGTGCTTCGAACTTCAGGAAAGATGCTGGACATTTTCATTTGGTTTGTATTTAATCATTTTTGGTTAAGTACACGAACAAAGTGGTTGTTATCGATAACTCTAGAGTGGTCATTATCTACCACTGTTGATGATGGCCAAATTGGACATGGATGATGGAGCGGCTTCGAGGAGCAGGATGTGATGGTTCATTCATTTGTTGAAAGTTCAATTTTGGTGCCACTGCTCTTCAATGAGTGGTTTTGGCAAAGAAGCAAATATGTGATGCTTCGATGCGATGACTCCATGATTCAACATGATGATTCCATGATGGGAAGTGATAGCTTTGATGACAGGTAACTACTGTACTTTGGGATGCTGAGAGGGCGACGACGAGTCAGATTGAGGGGACTGTTGGAGGCGGGCTACAGGACGCATGATGACACTCTATGACTTATGATGGTTGTCTAAAGTAGTTCCCAACCACGGCGACTTCAAATGGGAGTTGTATGGACAATTCCAAGATGAGCTCTGCCATGGATGATGTATGCAAAGGGGTCGTTAATATTCATAAGTTTTGAAGTGTACTCATAAAGCAATGTAAGGATGCTTACTTAGGATTATGATGCATTCCCCAGATCAAATGATGTTCCAAACCATTTATCATGGGCTGTCTATGATGGGTGCAGTCTAGTTCCTGGCCTATCGAGTGTTATGGATTCGAGTACCGAGAAACTGGGATGTTCAGTAGTCCTTGACTATATGATGGGGGTCCTATGAGTATCATATATCCAATGCACTATGCGAGAGAATATGAGGATGAATGATGGATGTTATGTTTGTTTGACTGTTTCTATCACCTTAGGGATGTCACACGATGTAGATATTACCGATGCCGATATATAGACACTCTTAGTACTTTGATGTATAGTACATGCATGATCACTATGATATAGAGTAGCATATATCATGTGTTATGTGCTAACTTTGTAGATGTAGGGATAGGTCAGGTATGATTTCCCATATCCTCTGTTCCATATACTATACCGACTTTTATAGTATTTTGAGATTATTTATCACTCACACCAGACTGGTGTCTAACTTGAAGTTTTATGTTTTGCTTTTTAATATCTCGGGTTCTCTTTAATGAGAAGATTAGATAGTAGGTGTAAATAGCACTCAGATCTATGCAGATGGACAAGCAGATGGTGACACTTTCTCATATTTTTATTTTAAGTTATTATTGTTTGTTTCACTTTGTGACACTGTGGAGCATTGACAATGTTGACTTACAATTATTAGAGGCAGTTTGTCAGTTGAATTTATTTAGTTATATAAACTCTATTACTGTTTTGTATAACTGTATGAGCTTGTGTACTTTAATCTATGTTCTATATAGTTATTACTGTCTCGGTTGTTTTAGATCTGGGATGTTTGCTATTATATTTTATCTGATGCGCTGTGAGATATATGACAGATCATGTGATTGTGTGATGTTTTATATCTTCCTCTTTTCTATTTCCCATTCTTTGCTTCTTTTTCCTTCCCTTGACAATCGTCCTATATCGACCGGATGCTCTGGCGGTGCACTATTCTATTATATTAGCATCGGAGGAGTAGGGCGGTCGTTACAGGTCAGGTTTACCCATGTAGCTTGCATGTACATGATTGTTTATGTTTATTTGACCATTGTGAATGTAGGAGCAAGATTGTGATTGACATATTTTCAAAGATACTAGTGAGGGGAAAACTTGTTCCTTTCAGCGACGTGGTCTCACTAGATATCTATTATAAAGATGACATATTATTATTCACACCAGACTTTTTATTTGACTCGAAGATTTTATTTTTCCCTTTAACTCTCGGGTGCTCATTGATAGTTCGAGAGTAGGGTTTTCAGTTTTAGGTTTGACGAATAAAGCTTTCAAAGACGTACAGAAGGCAGAGCTAGCTATATAGGATTCTTGTATGTCCGTTGTATTGTTACGATATTGTGTCTGAATGTATGCAATTGCATAATATGTATCTATCAAGTAGTAAACTCTGATTAATCAAGGGGCATCTTTATATGTCGCTCTTGGAATATTTATAATGCTTATATTTTGTTTGAACCTAGATAACATTTGGGATTATGTACTAAATATAAAATGTGTTTTGAAAATTATTCATATTCCTGTGCATCTGATGTTGACGATACTATTAACTGATCTTATTTTGTCACTAGAGAATAATACTATTGATGACTGCAGCATTAGTAGCGCTTATTTTTGGGCCTCAGAATGAGGGACGTTACAGTATTGAACTATCCAATTGAGCCTCGGTTTTCCTTTTCGGGTCCTAATCTTGGACCAAAGGAACTAATACCATTTTTCCAATTACTTGAGCGTGTATGGTTGAATTATCTGATCTACCCCCAAAATTATACTCCCCGGTCCCGATTCTGGACCAAAGGAGTTTATACCCGATTGTAATGCTAATCGTGCATCATAGGATTTTTCTTACAAGAACATCGTTCCATTGGTTCAACAAGCAAACATTTATTTATAAACAGAAAATGCGGCAAGTCCTGCCTTATTACATTACCCCTAAAATCCTTGGGTGGCTTATTTAGAAAGTAACTTAAATTACACTAAATAAAATAGCACCGTAGCTGGTCGCTATTCCATGCCTGTAGAGGTATTCTGTCAATAGTGGCCAGCTTGAATGTTCCATCTCCAAGCTTTTGTTTGATTACATAAGGTCCTTCCGGATTCGGACCAAGTTCCCTCATATCCGGGAGATTTTGTTTCAAAACGAGATCTCCAACTCAAGGTACAGTTCTATACCTTTGTGTTAAAGTGTCCTGCTACTATTTTTTGGTGAGCAACAACCCTTAATTCCACTTTATTCCTCTTATCATCAACTAAATCGAAGGACTCAAGCGAGAGTTTCTCGTTCGCTTTTGGATTGTAGTACCTTTGTACGATGAGAAGGGACTACCAATTTTATTGGGATTACAACCTCTGATCCATATGCCAAAGCGAATGTCGTATGTCTATTCACTGACTCATAGGTTGTCCTATAAGCCCACAATGCCAATGAAAGCTCATTAAGCCGGTTGTTCTTGGCATTTGTTAATCATTTTTTCAAGGTAGACTTGATGGTTTTATTCACTGCTTCCACTTGTCCATTCATTTGGATGTGCAACCGCTGAATTTTTTTTTTCAATCTTGTACCGGTTTGCATAAATCCTTGTACTTGATACTTTCAAACCGAGTTCCATTATCTATTATGATGTTCTGAGGTACTCCATACCTACAGATGATGTTCTTCATCATGAATTTGATCACCTTTTTCATGGTGATCGTGCCAAGCGATTCTGCTCCAGCCCACTTCATGGAGTAATCCATCACAACTATAACATACTTAGCTCCTCCTTTCACCATCGGTAGCACACCGATAATACCAATTCCCCAAACCATAAATGGCCACAACCTGACCATTTGGGTAAGCTCTATCAATGTGGCTCTTGGTATCTTTGCTAATCTATAACAATGTTCGAATCATTTAGTAAGCTCTATCGATGTGGCTCTTGGTATCTTTGCTAATCTATGACAATGGTCGAATCATTTGGTGTAATCAGCCGCATCTCAATTTATTGTTGGCCAAAAATATCCATAGTGAAGTACATTTTTTGCAAGTATTTGCCCCTTAGTGTGGCCACCATAGCTACTTTCATGGATATCCATAAGGATTTTCCTAGCTTCATCCTTGATTACACACCTAAGCAAGGGGTTAAGGAATCCTCTTCTGCAGAGCATACTTCTTGCATCATAAACTGTGGTGTTTTTCAAAGGAGTTTCTTTTGTTAGTTCCCGTCTCTTGGGAGAATCCCTTTGAGTGGATAATTCTTGATTGGCATCATCCACTACTCCTCTTCTTCCACGGTCTCAAAAATCCACTTGACATCCATCTGATTGATACTTGGAGCCATAATTACTTCTACTGGCACCAAACCCATCACTTATGCCTTCCCATAACTAACTGACTTAGCCAACGAATCAGCTTTTCCATTCTCTCTCTGCAGATGTGTGTAATAGTATACTGCTCTATATCATCTAGCAATTCAAATATCTTCATCAGGTATGGAGCAAATCTTGCACCCTTGGCCTGATATTCCTTCCTCACTTGACAAACCACCAACCAGGAATCACTAAATATCTGTAGTGTCCTTATTCCCATTTCCTTTGCTACCTTTAGCCCTACTATCAATGCCTCATACTAAGCCTTGTTGTTAGTTATGGGAAATTCCAACTTCAATGCATAACAAATCGATCGTCCCTCTGGAGTTACAAGTACCACTCCTACAACTGAACTATTTTCATTTGAAGCTTCATCCAAAAATAATTTCCAATAAGGAAGTATGACTGTATTGTCCTCCTCTTCAACATCTCGTGTGGTAAACTTAGCGATAAAGTCCGTCAACGCTTGCTCGTTTATCACTCTCCTCAGATGGTAAGTAATATTGTACCGACTTAATTCAATATTCCATTTCAACAATCTCCTCGATGTTTTTGGTTGATACAACACCTGTTTCAAGGGCTGATCCATTATCACCTTAATCAGATGAGCTAGGAAATATCGTCGTAACTTCCTCGATGCAATCAACAAACAATAGGCAAGTTTCTCCAATTTTGGGCAATTCTTTTCAGTTCCAATAAACTGCTTGTTGATATAATAAACTAGCCGTTGAATCCGACACTGCAAAATAAACGAATAAGTCCTCTTCATCCAATGGTTTGGATAAAACCGATGGTGTTTCCATATGCGCTCCTCGAAGGCATTCTAAAAATCTTCATTCCATTCAAAATTCTTCTTACACTTTTTGAGGGCATCGAAGAATGGTATACATCTATCTGTTGCCTTTGAGATAAACCGACTTAAAGTGGCAACCATTCCATTTAAACTCTACAACTCCTTCTTCGTGGTCAAAGCACTTACATTCCTCAAGGCATTAATCTGCTTTGGATTAGCCTTTATGCCCTTTGAATTCATGATAAATCCTAGAAATGTCCCCAATGCAACTTCAAATGAGCATTTCAATGGATTCAACTTCAAATCGTAATTTCACAGTACCTCGAACATCTCAAAAGGGTCATCCATGTGATTCCTTGATAGCCGCGACTTCATGAGCATATCATCCACATATACTTCCATTGTTCATCCGATTTATTTTTTGAACATAGAATTCACCAACCTCTGATACGTAGCTCCTATGTTCCTTAACCGAACAACATTAATCCGTAATAGTACAATCCCAAATCCATTATAAAGCTGGCGTGCTTCTGATCTAGTATAGCATTAGTATTTGTTTATAGCCTGAATAAGTATCCATAAATGAGAGCAACATGTTTCGCAGTTCCGTCTACCAGTTGGTCAATCCTTGAAAAGGGAAAATTATCCTTAAGGCATGCTTTATTCAAATCAGAATAGTTAATACACGTCCGCCACTTTTCGTTTGATTTCTTGACCAACACGGGGTTCGATACCTATTCTAGATATAAAGCATCGTGGATAAAACCATTGGCCATTAGCATATCCACTTCCTCCTTTAACATAGAGGATCGCTTGGACCCTGACTATGTCTTTTTGTTTCACTGGTTGAAACCTTGGATCCACATTCAGTGCGTGACATGCTACCTCTGGCAATATTCCATACATATCAGAATGCATCCAAGTGAATACGTCCAAATTCCCTCAAAGGAAATTAACCAATTCCTTCCTCGGTCTAATACCGAGCTGACATCCAATTTTAAGAGTTCGAGTAGGATCATCCATATCGATCGAAATGTCAACCGTCAGTTCAATAGTGCCACCCACACTTCCTCTAACTTCTTTCTAGAATCCATAGACTTATCGAACGTACTATGGTTCCCGAGCCAAGGTTTGGGATTTAATTGTTATGCTTTCGAGTTCTTAATATAGAGAGCCTTCTCCATATTCTTGCCCTTCTCTCATCATTTTATTTCTCATAGCTCAATGACATAAAATTCCCTGCTTGCACGCCGGCCTCCTCTTCCTGATCCGACCCAGTTCTTTGTGGGGAACTTCATCGTTAAGCACCAAGGAGCCGGTGCTATCCAAAAATCTATCAAGGCCGGTCGGCCTACGAAGGCATTATATACCAAATACTCATCTGTTGTAACAAAATTTTGAATCCGTACCTCCATTTGGTCTCTGTCTCCTAACTCCATGGACAAATCAATTGTCCTAATTAGTTGTTTGGCCTCGCTAATAAATCCTTAAATCCGTGATTTACAAGGCCTAATGTCCTTTATACTGATTTTCATTTAGTCAAATGTCCTTTTAAATAAGATATTCACTGAGCTTCCATTATCCACCAAAACTCAGCGCACTAAAGCAAGGCTAACAACAGTCGAGATCACCATGGGGTCGAATGTTGGTGCTTCGAATCCACCAAAATCTCTATTCCTAAATACAATGTCATTTGTTACCATCCTTTGTTGCTTAGCTGGAACTCCATCGTCTATGGCAAAATAACTCTCGTATGGTGCATGCTTCACTCTGTTTCCCTCTAGTTTTTCTCTGATGGACTGGGCCCTTCTATTATGGTATTTATGACTAACCTTCCATCAGTGTGCCTGGGCCCTTCTCCGCTAGTTCCAGGGTGGTTCCCTTAGGCATTCGGCCCTTGGGGTCTAACATTTTGTCTGCTATCCTGCAAATCTGTGACATACTGTTGCAGTTTTTCTTCTTTATCAATTCCTAGATAAAATATATTTGATGTCGGCATTCACTCGTGTTGTGTCCATGAGTTTTATGCAAACGATAGTACTTTCCTGAGTGCCTTTCCTCTTTGGCCGCCACTTTCTTAGGAGGCCTTTTATATCGTTATGTTCCTTGCGTAGCAATATTCTCCAATGTGTCATTTAGAGGCATGTACATATCCACCTCATATTCCTCGAGCACTTTTTGGATTCATTCCGCCTACCACCAGAGCCCCGATGCCTTTCCTCTTAATTATTCGAATTTCCAACATTTATAGCCATATTACCGGAACTCTCATCAGCCTATTTAACTGCACATTGCTTTGAGTCACCTGTTTTGACTATCCACTATCATCTTTTCCAATAGCTCGAATCGCTTCTTCCAATCGCAAGAATTGTTTGGCCTTCCGATTGAATTCTGCCACAGTCGTCGCTTGTTTTGTCTTCAACCATTTACCAAAGTCCATGTCCGAATGTATGCCCCAGACCAAAGCCATAACACTAAATCCTCCTTTGGATAATTAACCTTTGTTACTACAACATTAAACCGTTTCAAGAACCACTTCAACGACTCCTTAAGTCCTTGAGAAAGGCTTGACAAGGACATCACGTCCATAGGCCGAGCAGTGTGGAGCCTGAATCGCTCCATAAAATTCTTTTCCAACTCATAAAAAGTCGATATGGGTTTTGGCATGAGCCGAGTAAACCACATCGATGCTAAACCTTCCAAAAAGATAGGAAAACATCTACACCGAACAGCACTGATCGCCCTGGCACCATCCATGTTCCATTCTTATTTAAATAAGTGCTGCTTAGGATCGGTAGTTCCATTGTACGATGGCATTGTTCGCATCGTAAACCTCATAGGATATTCCTCCCTTAGAATATTGTCCGTGATTAGAGTTCTGCTTTGTGCGGAACCTCATTCCTCATTTTTGTCCATTTATTCGCTTCTTCCAACTACTTAACCATATCCTCTATATACTTCTTACTAGCTTGGAACTTTGAAGGTTCGACTATCAAGAGCAGTGCTGAGTGTTTAACCCTGTAAACGGTATCGGCTTGCTCGTTGTCATCTAGATTCTCTTGTCTCTCGAAGAACCACTCCTTTAGATCTTTTCTGATGTCTGATCAGCTCCGTTGTGGTTGTCTTCACACTAGCATTATGAACAACAACATCAAGCTCATAATCATCACCGTCGTGCTCTAGATCATCCTCTGAATCCGAGAAATCAATGGCCTCACCTCCTTGTCCTCCTAAAGGTCCAAGATTCTTCTCGGTACCGATCTAATTGTGGTTAGTGCCTAGTTGAATCCCCTTAGAGGGAGCCTTCTTGCTTCCTTTAGCAACTCCTCCTACTACCCCATTAGCTTTTTTCCTTCTGCTTTTGTTTTCTATCTCTTCTGTTTTGACCAGAAACAAATGAGTTCTCTTCTTCAGATCCAACAGGTGAAATTTCTCTCCTTCTCCTCCTGGTTCTCTACGACTACTGGGTCAGCAAAGCTAATCTTTTCCAATAGATCATTTTGACTATAACCCATCTTCTGATTTGGCTTCTGCATCATTTTGCTATATTCCACTCTAGTAACCATCTCTTGAGGAGTAGATAGTTATGGCAATGCCTATTGGTTGCTAACATCCATACGATGAGAAGTTTCTTCATCTACACCAACTAACGCTCCATATTATCTTTCATATCTCCTAGGTGCCATTGATTTCTATATGCAAATCCTTCAATTTCCTTAATGAAAATCTTTTGGATCTAACCTTTGGACACTTCAATCCAAAATAAAAAGCTAGATCCATGCTTGTGAATGTCCTTTCTCAGTGAAAGCATCAAAATATTGTGCCTAAAAATGGCACAATACTCAAAGAAACCTAAAGTAATGTGAGATCTAGCAATAAATTATAAACAAACATAGAGAACACCAAGATTTTTAAAGTGGTTCAATAATTTATGGCTTATGACCACTGTTTTGTTATTAATTTTAGATATGTAGTCACTAGTACAATTGTTTGGCTGATCTAAAAGCCTAGAACAGCCAAGATAGCTTCCTAAGTAATTATGGTTGAGGAGAGATAGAAGATAAAGAAAAAAGCGCCAAAAATCATTTTCAAATGTCATAGGTGCTATATTTATAGGGGAATCGTCCAGCAGAATCACCAGATCCCGGCCACTTGCTAAGTCTCACTCTAGATCGCAAAAAGGAGGGGGGAGATAGAGTCCTCAAAGCCATAAAAAAACTCGGTACCAACATGAAGTGGTTGATACTGACCTGTTTTTTGGATGGGGAATCACTCCTCCTTCCCTCCTTCGATCCTCTACCTTCAATCTATTATATTTGGAGTACTTTTCCTTAGAGATCGTGTTGATTCCGAGAGGTTCTGAGATCACCTATACTTCTCTGCTTTCCTTCAGAGCTTCCTTGGATTTGTTCACTTATTCCTTGAGAGATGGACTTTATGATGATCAAATAAAACATGATTCCACAAGCCATAACTCCAAAGCCTCAAAAGTGGATAAAAGAGTGGTTGGTACCGAGTAAATCAAGTGGATACCGAACTCTTTCCTCATCGCCAATCTTGCTCCAACTTCTTAAGGTCATTTATATGGTTCTTCCAAGCATGTGAATCATTTCATCTTTGTCTTGACGTCCAGATTTATCTAATGGCTGCTTGGTTAAAAAGCTGGATAATAACATCTATTCAAAAATACCTTTATATGATAATAAAAAGCTAGAAAATTTCAATTTAGAAAATAAGTCGATTCACAAAATATTAAAACAAACTACATACATCATATGTTGTGAACTCATTACTATAATTCATGACCATTTCTTCATTTTCTTCGACCACCATTGCAATCTAAAAAGTTAAAAACAAACATACGGTTTATTGAACATTAGTTTTAACACTTCCTAATGTCCGTGACACTTGGTTTTAAGCAATTCCTTGTGCCAATGGCACTATGATAACACCAATTCCCAGTATAGTACTAGCTAAAAGGAAATATACTTAACATTGTTATGCGATGAGTATAGAGTCGGTCATTGAATCATTACTTCCATTCTCCATAAAAATTCCGTAATCTCTTTCATAATTTCAACCAGAAAAAGGGAGCACATGATAGACATATTGGAAAAAATATGCGTAATTAATTGTTAGAGAGTAAAATTAAAACTAAAATTTTAATATTTTAAACTGGGGGTGAACAACAAATAAAAGGGTGGCAATATACGGACCCAAAAAACCCAAAATTTGGTTTTAATCTTGTTAAACCCAGAAATACAACTGGTCGGTTTGGTTCATTTTTGTTAGTTATTTAATTGGATTTTGTTTTTATTTTTAATTTATTTTATTTATTAGTTGGTTTTGATTTTCAGTATTTAAAAACCAAACCAGCCAAATAAATTAAATACAAAACTTAAATTATTATAAAAGATATCGATGCCATTATTATTATTATTATTTATACTATCATCTTAACAAAATTAATTTTCATCTAATCCATGTTAATATTTTTAGAATAGAAGTGGTTGGTTTATATAAATTAAAGCATCATCATATTTTAAATATATTTAAACCAATCAATTATTTCAGTCTCGCGTTATGTTTTTTTGGCAAAGTCAGCCTGTTTTTTGAGTGGACAGTCCACTTTTATTAAAATAAAAGAAAAAAGGTACAAAGCTTAGAGAAGCTTAAACAAAAGGGCTAAGGGATGATACCTAGGCATTAACGCAAGCATATTGCGTAAATAAATATGTAACAAATCATCTTATAATTTTACACAATACAGCAGATATGGATGAGTGTCTATTGGCAAATCTACGCTTATTTCTCTCTTCCCATATGGCAGCCACCGTTAATTTGAGGAACTTGAGAAGTCGGAATGAAGATTGCGATTTCCATCGAGTTGCTTTAAAAATACGAATCCATTCGATTTTGTAGTTACGAGCAGGAGGATGTTCATGGATATGGAGGAGAGTACGATGCCAGAGATGGAACGAGAAGAGGCAGTTGAATAGAAGATGGCCGACATTTTCAGGAGCACGATTACAAAGAATGCATTTAGAATGTTCGATGAAATTCCTCCTCACTAAGTTGTCTTGAGTATGCAGGGCATTACTAAGGCATTTCCAGAGAAGTAAATTATGCTTTGGTTTTGATCCAGTATGCCAAATTCTGGAGTGCCAGGCAAAGTTTGAATTGGTCGTGTTGCAAATGATCGAATTGTAGACATTAGAGATGTTATGGGGTTTATCACACCATGTCAGAGCTTCTATATTAGGTTTAGTGTATTTTCTTCTGATTAGGCTCCAAACAGAAGTCAGAGTGGTCGAGGAAACATGGGGCAATTGAATACCATCTTCAGAGATATAATCATTAGCAGTCGCTTGAAGAGGGATACCTGAGTTAGAGATAAGATTGTAGTCGACAAGAAAAGATAGTATCATACCTGGAGAGCACCACGGAGAGAACCAAAAGGTATTGTATTTATCACATTGAACCATAGGTAAATACTACTTCCTATGCTGTAAATTTTTTTTCCAATGGTAACTGGCATTGGTATCGGAGTTCATAGTCCAAAAGTTATTATTTTTGAGATTATAGTGTCTGTTCCAGGCAGCCCATAAACCAAGCTTATCAGTGAGAAGTTTATTGACATGATTAGAATTAGCAGCAATATTCCATACTTTAAGATTGATAATACCAAGACCACCCATTTTAAAAGGTGTGATAATTTTTTTATATGCAATAGGAATGAGTTTGTTTGAATAGATATTTCCATGCCAAATAAAGTGATTAAAAGCGCGATTAAGCATGTTTATAAGCTTAGCAGGTATGATAAATAAACGAAAATAATAAGTGCACATGGCAGTAGCAATGCTTTTAATGATTATAAGTCTACCAGCTTGAGATATGTTAGAAGTGTTCATAGTATTAAGCTTTTGAGTTATTTTTTCGAACATAGGGAGACATTGAGAAGTGTTTATTCTAGCTTTACATAAAGGTACACCTAAGTAGGAAGCATTTATTTCCATGATTTGAAGACCAGAAAGATGAAGAATGTTAGTGATCAAGGAATCAGTCACACCCGCAATACTTATGTGAGATTTGGTTTTGTTAATTTGCAAGCCAGTCATGGTTTTGAAATTATCTAAGGTAGCAAAAATATTAGAAATAGATTTGATATTTGGTTTGGAGAATAGGAGCAGGTCATCAGCAAACATTAAGGAAGAGATTTTATGTATTTTGCATTTAGGATGGTAATCAATATTTTTAATAGTGTTTTCCCTGCAAAGTAATTAAGTTAGCACTTCCATAATGATGACAAATATAGAGGAGGAGATGGGATCCCCTTGTCTAATTCCTTTTTCAGTTTTGAAATATCCAAAGCATTCACCGTTAATAGATAAAGAAACTTTAACAGTGGATATGCAAGTGTGTATCCAAGCTATAAAGGGGAGAGGGAAGTTCATTCTAGACATAATGGATATTACAGCTTCCCATCTAATAGTGTCAAAAGCCTTTTGTATATCAAGTTTGAGGAAGCATCTAGGAGAAATATTTTTCCTATTGTAGCCTCTTATTAATTCTTGGGATAGCAAAATGTTGTCAGTAATAGATCGACCAAGAATAAAACCATTTTGATTTGAAGAAATTAAATCATTCAAGAATATTTTCATACGTTTAGATATGATTTTAGCAATGCATTTGTAAATGACATTGCAACATGCAATGGGTCTAAACTCAGTGACACTTTGGGGTAAGTCAGTTTTTGGGATTAAAGCAAGTTTAGTATGATTAATGCCATTAAGGAGAGTATTGGTTTAAAAAAAATGAAGAATGGCATTACAAAAATCCATATTAATGATGCTCCAGCTTTTTTGAAAGAAATGTGCTGTAAAACCATCCGGGCCAGGTGAGCTATCTTTTTTCATTTTAAAAATTGCATCTGTTATCTCTTCAATGGTAATCTGTTTTATAAGGCAATCAGACTGATCTGCAGAGATGGTCTTAAAATTTAGGTCAGTAAGAAGATGAAGATCAGGTTTGTGATCTGAGTTGGTAAAGAGATATTTATAGTAAGAGAGAAAAGCATTTTGGATACCAATCTGAGTAGTAGCTTCATAACCATTATTATCTTTTATCTTATGGATGATGCTAGCAGCTTTTTTTTATCTTCAAAGAGTTGTGAAAGATTTTAGAGTTTTTGTCACCTCCTATTTCCCAATTATTCCTATTTTTTGCTTTCAGCATATTGAGTTCAGTGTGGATAGCAGATTTTAACTGAGTAGATAAGGCTTGCTCCGTCCTTGATAAGTCGATGTCAGTAGGATTAGCCTGCAACATAATATGTATACTGTTAAGATCATTTCTTATTTTGGAAGATAGCTGATTACCTGTTCCAAATTTTTCTGTAGCCCATGTTTTGACATTGTTTTTGCAATCTTTAAGCTTTGAATGAAGTATGTACATGGGATTGCCAAATTTATTAGCACTCCAAGTATTCTGAATTAATCTCATAAAGTCATTATCTTGTGTCCAGTTATTGAAGAAACTGAAGGAGGAGGGCCCTTTTTCATAAACATGACCCTAGTCAAGAATGATCAGACTGTGATCCGATAAAGACGGGGGAAGGAAATGGGATAAGAGGGTAGGCCATATAGTAAAAGCATCAATGTTGAAGTAAGATCTATCCAGCCTACAAAACGTGCGAATTCCAGTTCTACTGCAATTATTCCATGTAAAGAAGACTCCAGTTTTCGGCATTTGATGTAGCTGGGAGGTTTGAATGGAGTTATTAAGAGGGGAGACGTCATTGATAGTAAGAGGAAGCCCTCCAGATTTATCATCAGAGAATTGCATGCAGTTGAAATCACCCAAGTAGATCCACGGTATAGCAACAGGGTGTAGAGAGGGGAGCAAGTCAAGAAGGTATTGCCTATTATGTTTAGAGTTTTCTGCATATATAAAAGTAGAAACAAAATTTGTATTAGAGGCCAAGTGGGTTATACTGCAATGAATATATTGCCTATGAGAGGCCAAAGTATTAACGGAAAATATAAGAGGATTCCATATAATCATAATGCGTCCGTAAGGAGCATTTATGTGGTTGTGTATCATAGACCAAGTGGGCGCAATAAATTTTGTAGTAGCTATAGATTCTAATTCAGAATATTTTGTTTCAGCAAGGCATATAAGTTGCAATTTGTTGCCCTGAATAAGTTGCTTAATTTCATATTTTTTTGCATCATCATGCCCACCCCTGATATTCCAGTAACCCATACTGTCAATCATGTCTTCTTTTTGTTTGTTTTGGCAGATTGCCTGGTGATTCTTTTCTTCTTTCCTGATGTACTTCTGGAGCTTAATTTAGCAAGTATTTGTTCCTTGGAAAAAGCCATGCCTTCATTTAAGTCGTCTGCTGACATACTGGAGCATTCTTCTTCAGTTTCATAATTGATGTAAACAATTGCTTTATGCTTGGAAGTATCAGGTGGATATAAAGCAATGTCAGGGGGCGGCTTTAACTTCCTATATGGACTTTTAGCTTGCTTTTTCGAGGAAGGAGTATTTGTTCTATTACTTGCTTTGTGAGTAGCATTAGAAGCATTTATAGATAATTGCATGATGTTTCCTTCTCTGTCTTTATTATTCATGGGTGTAGTAATAATTTTCAAAGGCAAACTTGTCTCCATTGATTCAAGGTTGATGTTTGTGGTATTTGCTTGTGCTTGATTTGAAAGTGCTTCATTGTTTATTTGTATGCTTTGTTGTTGGTCAACTCTGTCTTGTTTTCCAGTTACATTGTGCATTTCCATAGCAATATTGCTGTTGAGATCTGAACGTGTTTCATTGTTTTGTGCATCATCATGTATCTCAAATAATTCGCCTTCCTCTATATCAGCAAGTAACGAGAAGGAGTTATTGGTCTCTATATTTCTTTTTTCCATGTTTTCGTGCGAGTGTCTTTTGCCGTTGCATCTTTATTTTCATTAATTTCCATGATGCTTTGTGTCTCTGAAGTTATTAAGTTTGGTTGTTTCATTTTCTTTTGCCAAATTTGTTGCTTCGCTCTGTGCATATCAGCACCATCTTTTCTAGCATTATCTGTTACGATATTCTTTTGTAAATGGTTTGAATTATCTGGTTTTTGAGTTGCTTTCTCCTTGAAGGCGTGTAAGTCATAAGTTTTTGTATTAGTGTCTTCTTTGCTGCAATGTAAGTCACATGTCTTAGTTGCGTGGCCAAAAACTTTACACGCAGTACATATTAGTGGCTTCCATGAGTATTCGACATATACTTTTTGTACCGTGTCTTTACTATCTCCAACAAGGATATGATCTGGCAACTCTTTTTCCGGCGAAATTTCAACCAAACACTTAGCATATTCCATACGCTCTTGCTTCTCTGTAGCTTCATTGAAACAAATCAGTTTACCCAAGTGGCAGGCAATCCAATTAATACCATATAATGTCCAAGCAATGTGTGGAATATTGTACAAATGTATCCATATAGGTACATTTTTGACTTGAGACTGTACCGTGCCAAAGGAGGGCTTCCAAGTTGTAATAATAAACATTTGCCCACGTATGAAGGTGGGATCTGCTTTCAGAATTTTAAGTTTATCCTCTTGACAATTGAATTTGAAAAAAAAGTTGGTACCATTTGACTTTACTTCGTAGGATCCCTTAAGCTTCCAGAATCTCTTGATATGGGTGACGACCGCCATGTAGTTAACACTAACACCAAGAAAAAAACCAACTAGATAATCATCCCAGTAGTTTTTTCCTTCTGTGTATAAATCAGCAGGAGGCGGTAGTGGTTTGCCAAGATAATTAAGTTTGAAATCCGTGGGAGAGAAAACACCAGCATTACGAGGTTTGGAGGCAAAGAGAGAAGTCCAGGAAGGAGGTGAAGGTGTCGGCATGTCAGAAGAGGAAAGGGAGGTAAGATCAGGATGAGGGGCATCGAGTGGAACGACGGCGATGGGAGGGTCAGGAGGAGGCAGAGGCGGGGGGAGGGGAGGAGGCGGAGGAACAGTGGGGTTGGCGATAATAACCGGAGGGGGAGGAGAAGGATCGGCGGGAGGAGAAGGAGGAGGAGAAGAAGGGGAGAAGCATGAGGAAATAGCCGTTAGATCTGCCATGGAAATGATTATTATTGTTTTGGAGAAGTAAACACAAAATGCCTCGCGTTATGTTAATAACTACACGACCTATATTTTTTAATCACCAATCAAATCCAATCAATTATTTCCAGTTTGGTTGCTTTCAATTTTAACGGTTTGGTTTGGTTTTAATATTTTGAATGGTTAATTTGGTTTTAATGTTTTTTTAAATTTGAAACCAAACCAACTATTTGCTCACCTCTATCCAAAATCAGGTAGAAAAGTAAATAAATGGAGAAGAATGAATATTTAAGGTATGTTCCTAAATTAAATTTTTTTGGGTGCGATCGAGTTTCTTACAATTATAACCCTTTGCTCTTTTTTCTGCTTTCTTTCAATTTTCCCCTTCTACTTTTACTTGACAGGGGCTCTCTATTTTACATGACATGGGCAAAGAATACCACTCTATCTATAACAAGAATAAAGTAGCAATTTAGTTTCAAATGGCTTAAGCTTGGAATCAACCTACTATCTATCGGTAGGTAAGAACAAACTGATACTGGTTGCAGTATGAACAGAAAAACAAGTTAGAATTCTCCTTTTCCATAATATATATAAATTTTGATTAATTTGCAAAGCACCAAAGTCAGAATGCCTAACTGTTGCGACAATGGCGGTGGACATTAATTTTTAATATTGCCACGTCATTTTTCTCCTTCATTTACGATGAAAACCTATTCATTTTTCCTATAACCCCAAAAATTCACTTTCCTTTTACTTTTTTTTTCATTTTTGAGCTTTTTTCATGTAACTCTTTCATGAGCTCCTTTTGTCTTGTCAAGAATGCACCCTTAAAATTTAATGTACCAACTATAATAACCATACCAAAACGATAGCATTATTCTAGAAAAATATATTCGGTTTTGAAAATTTGAGATATGTAAGGGAATTGCATTTAATTATGTGGTTGGGGTTACTTCTAATGTTGCTTAATTTTCTCATAAGTAACTAGCAGGCTGATTTAATGCAATCTGGCACAATCAAAGCCAGCCAAACTATGTTACGACTGCCCCGCATAAGCTGACCTAAGTCCATGATGATCTCAAACCATCCCTTCCGTTCAACATGGTACCAAGATTAGGCCAAGTTGCCTCATCTCTAGGCACCTAACGCAAGTCTAGGTCTAGCCCCTCCCAGTCCCGCCTAGCACATCACAATGACGACTGACCATCATGTATCAATCTACTTCCAGCACAACTCCAAGTCAGTATGTTCACCCAACATCACCCCAGTTGACGGCTGGCATCTCTCCAAGACCACCTCAACAAGCGACACATCAAGTATGATAGGCCCAAGCATGGCCTTTCCTTGGCCCGGCTTTGGTACAGCCACCCCCAATCGGTCCTAAATAGCCTTCTCGGTCGCCTTACATCCGGCCTTGCACCATCTTCCCAACATGGTCCTTAGCAAAATTTCTAGTTTCTTTCATATCATCGATAACCGGTCGATCAGCTCAGCAAGACTTGTTATGTGAGCACTCAAGAAGATAACAGGCTGTCCATCCACCTACCTGAAGCACCGTGGTTCAGCAACTGAACTGATGTGGATTACCATCAGAATTAAATGCACATTTAATGTGAAGTCTGCACATTATGCGATGTCTGTGCATTAAATGCGAATCCCACGCTTGATGCAAAGGAGAAATGAGTAAATTTTCATCCACCACACATTTCCTTACACCTTTACAGTTATCGTCTATCTACCTTTGCAGCCATGTCAATGGTCAAACATTTTTCCCACCAAGTTCTACAGCTCAATATCAACCATCTATCATCCACTTTAGCTACTATAAATACCCCCCGCACTGCAACTTCAAAAGGGTTGGTTGATTTCTGAATACTATAAATAATTCAGGGGCTCTTGGTATTGCAAGTCCTTAAGATTACACAGCTTTATTAGTCTTAAGTACTTCCTATTTTCTTGTTATTCTCTTATAATTCCTTGTAGTTGTAAGTGAAATATATAATAAAAGAACTTCATAGTGGACGCAGTAGCTTTGCTGGACCACTCTATATTTGTATTATTTATCTTTCAAATACATATTTAACTCCTTATTTTTTCACTTTAACTCTAGTGTTTGCAAGTTACATTAACCCATCGGTATAATTCCGAGGTTTGCTAAATCTCTAGTCAACATTTTGACGTCGAAAGGAGGGCCTTCCTTAAAGCTCTCACCTTTCCACACTTTTCTACTTCGTAAAGATCCGATCTGACTTGTTACCATGGACAATCTCCTAACAATTGAAGGTAACAACTCCAATGAGCACCAAACCAATGACAACACTCTTATCAGCGCTGCTTAGCCTAATCCATACATCAATGAAGAAGTATGGTATACTGTGATGCTACATCTATCAAATGTCGGTCAGCCGATCCGCAAATGCGTGGCTTGAGGGTGTAATCGAATGCTCAAGCCATCGTAAATTTTGTCCCACCAGCTCCTTCGACGGTTGATTTAGTCGACCTGCCTACTCACAAGATTATGCCTCGCAGCGGTTATGAACTCCTAAACACCGCTGAGGCCTAGGAGAGGGTGGTACTCATAGGATTTCGCCTGTGGGGCCAAATCATTATCGTTCCCCTTCAGTGGAACCACTACCTGCCTTTGATCGCGTGTGAGCTTCTACTTTAGACCATCTCAATGACGATCTCCCTATCATTAGCAAGGCAAGCCTGGCCTTCTTGGCACACTCCAAGTCCCATAGGGATGTGGTCAAAAATAGACAAAGAGAAGAGTAGGCCATGCATTCTGAATCGCCCTTTATGCATAGGGGGAGATCTCCTACTCATCATCATCGTTCTCCTTCTCATCGTCGTTCTCCTACCCCACTAAGGCATAGCTTAAGCCCTTAGCCCATGGTCGGCGAGAGCATCCCACAATAAGCCGATGCCAGCCTCAAGGAAGAAATGTATATCCTCTACCAATAGCTCAATAGAATGCAAGCCTGCAGTGATGGGGGCGAGGCATTCTCAAATTATGAGAACATGGAACATTCTCTAATGAAGTCGTAGATGCCTACATCAATCAATGGTATGCTTTGCTGCCTATTGACAAGTTCCTTCACATCCTGTACCATGTCATGTTGGCTAGTGAGCCAGGTAATATCAGGTAAGTTCCTTTTAAAAGCTTACGATCATAGGTTAGCCACTTCAACATGAATCCATCCAGGCCAGGGGTGTGGATGTGAGTTGCTTGGTCATGGCCCTATGTTCAGGGTTTAGATATAAGTCCCGTGTAACTCCCTACAGAGTTGACGGAAAATCTATTCAAATTAATTAATTAATTAATAATAAGGCTATAAATAAAATTTTGAGAAAACATCAAAATTTGACTACAAAACTTGCACCACCGTGCTTATGGCAAATTTTTTGGACAAATTTCATGTATAAAGCTTTGTAATCGGAGTTCAAACGGAGAAGTTATTAATGTTTGATGATTTAAGGTCGAAAATAATTCAAGACATATTAAAATGTAAATAAATTAATAATTTATGGATAAAATAAACTAACGTTAATAGTTATGTTAATTATAATAACCAAGGACAACCGATCGACAACTATTATAAGACAGGTCAACCTCTAGCGGTCGATCGCTCCAAATGATCGGTCGACCTATTGGAGTTTTGTCGGCTAGGTTTTGCTTAGGCCTGAACGGCATGGATTGAATAATATTAACCAAACGGTTTTGGTATATTCGAGTAGCTATAAATAAGGATGTAAGCCTTCACTCTTTACATTCAAAAACCCTAGTCTAGCTGCAAAATGTATGTACATTTTTCTTTTCCCTTTCAAAATATCTTTGTATCCTCCAAAATTCTAAACCAAAATGAAACCAAATCAGAAGAAAAAAATTAGCTACTAGAAAGGAAAGAGAGAAGAGGAGACGATTGAGATAAAGTTGGGAAGAGAGAAGCTTTAAAGAGGTAAGTGGGTTGATTTTTAGAATATGTTATTTCGAAGGTAATTGAATTTATTTAATTTTCCACCTGATCAATAAATGTATTCTTTTTATTTGAGATAAAATTTCAAATTCAATTTTAAAATAAGTCAATTCCAACTTTGTAGAAATATGATGATAAAGTCTAAATTTTGTATGCTATAATTTAGAAAAGATAGACCAGATTGCTTCATTGTATAATGAATGTATATAAAACCTTATTTGATAGAGCTTGAAGATGATTTAGATTAGATAAATAAAAGAAATCAGTTACCCTTCTATTTCACCTTTAATTGATCTTGAAAATAAGTATATATAGAACCTTAGTCAGGAATATACGGTGGTATTGAATAAAAAGATATAAATACTCACATATCATAAACTTAATAGGTTAAACCCATGTAAAAAAAATATCAATTATACATAAGAATCTGCTTGAATTATATACAAAGTAAATGATGGAAATTTGGTCAGAATAAAGGCTAAAACAAATCGACTTTGATGATAATACAGTTAATGGTATAATATAATTAACATTATAGCATAATTAACGTAATGGCTGGTGGAATTAAATTCCACCGATTGACTACTTACCTTAGCCGACCGATTGCAAGTGGTTGACCGCTAAGTTATAGGCGGTCGAGCAATTATTGAACGAAAGGCGCAGATTGAACCTCAGCCCATGGCCCAGGTTTAAAATATAGTAATCGCATCGATATAGGAAAATTAGTTCCCATCTCTTTGGCATTTGGGACACCTAAGGAATTGAAGGAAGTCGTGTAGCGAGAAGGAGAAATATTACATTTAGTAATGTCCTAGGTTCACATTTTACAAAGTCTTGCGGCGTGACGTTCAACATGATGATGATTTTATCGTGATGGTGTGCTTGAGCACACAACACTAACGGGAGGTTGCTCGATGTTATTGGACAATTAGTCCTTGACATTGTTTGTGTATGTCCAGTGTGATACATTGTTACGGGCACTAATGTGAGCTTACTCAATGTTATTGGGAAATCAGGCCTAGACATCATTTGTGTATGCCCGATGCAGTGCATAGTTATGAGCATTAATGTGAGGTTACTCGTTGTTATTGGGCAATTAGTTATAGACATTGTTTGCGAATGCCTGGTATGGTGCATAGAAATTGGATATCAGACACTAACGGGAGGTTACCTGATGTTATTGGGCAATTAGGCCTAGACATTGTTTATGTATGCCCTGTGTTGTTTATAGGATATCGAACATGAGTAGGAAGGTTGCAAAATACTTTTGGAGCAAGTAGGTCTAGGCACTTTGGAACAAGCTCAATATAATGGATGGGTTATCGATTATACACTTAAGGCTCGTAATTAAGGTTGTTTACTTAATGTAGAAGTTTGTAGTATAGTACTGGGAATGTTTACCGTATGTTAAATAAGCTTAGGGTGACTGTATATTTAATATTAGGGTGTGGTATAGTTAGGTGGCCCTATAAGTTCAAAACAGTTCATAACACATAGATTAGGACTGTAGGTCATATAGGCTATAAATAAAGTTAGTTTCTTTTGAGCACCATACACTAGTAATACTATTCATTTATTAAACTTTTGTCTGACTCGCTCCCTTTCTTTCCTTTTTCCCACCATAAAAGGATAGGCCAGCGTGTAAACTTGCCGATACATAATACATGGAGGAAGGGGCTAGGCATTGGAATTATACTATTCTCGATTATTCTCCATGTAACTATTTATTATATTTTAGTATCGGTTGGACTCTATGTTGTATTATGGGAACTTTGTGTATGGACTTACATATCATTGAGACCATTATCTGAGATGTTTATTTTCAGTATTTATATTTTATTTTCTTCCGCTGTGAGATTTGAAAGTGTAGAACGCCTTAAATTTTATCTTAGTCTTTGTACTACATACTTTTTAAAATCGATGGCTCATAATTCTTGGCACGGTGCGAGTTCGAAAGTCACTTTAGGCTTTGAATCGGTGTGTCCGAAGGTGCAGGTTATCATAGTTGGTATCAAAGCCAGGTTCAGAACTTCTTAGGGATCAGGGCGTACTGAGAGAACATACTTGTATATCTTCAAAATTTTCAAAATTTCTATACATACATATATAAGTACAACACCAATACACCCACTAAATTCCAGTATTGCTTAGTACTAACTGTGGAAAGTTGCTAATAGTTCCTCATCATAGACAGTGAGAATAAGCAGTCAAGCTGGTAATGATTATGCCGAAGCAGCTGAGATTTCGGGCGTGAACGTTTCAATATGGTTCCATTGGTATCTATAGGAAAGAAGGCAAGCTGGGCGAGATCCCAATGAAGGGCCCGCGTGTAAGCACCAGGTGTTGTTCCCGTTAATCCACCAGTTGCAAAATTTGCCAAGCTATGTAGAGACTTTTCAAGCTTAGAAGGAAGGCCTTACATAGGAACTGAATCCTTTGTGGACTCGAAGGCATGGTTGCATACTTATGAGAGGAATTTTGACTTGTTAGGTCTAGATGATGCTGCTAGAAGATAGTAGGCTTCTTGGCAGTTGCAAGGGGAAGCTTTAAATTTGTGGGATGTGGTAGTGGCAAAGACCGATGTGGAGGAGATTTGAGGATATTATAAGAGGCGTTTTGAGGTGAGATTTCTTTTCGTAGCAGAGCAAGGAGTGTATTTGGAGAAATTTATACATCTGCAGAAATAGAATATGTTAGCGGAAGAATATGTGAACCAATTCACTGAGCTAGCTAGGTTCGGATTTGACTTAGTAAATATCTCACATAAAAAAACCTTGAAGTTTGTGAAGGGGTTAAAGCATCCTCTTCAGAATTTGGCCTTTAGCCACATTCTTATAGGATCTACCTATGAGGGATTGGTGGAGTGACTTTGCTAAATACAGTTTCCAAAGATGAAGCTAAAGATGAGCCCAAGAAGGAAAGAGGAAGGAAAGAGGAAAGTCATTTCAGCAGAATCAATGCAAGGGTAGAATAGGACTCAAGGGAAGATAAGTAGGCCAAAAGTCAAGTGTAGAAGATGTATAAAAAGGGCATGTGGTAAAGGATTGCATGGTGAACCTCTCAAAGATCAAATGCTACAACTGCAATCAACTTGGGCACATGAGGAGGGAGTGTCCAAGTGCACCTAAGACCTCTTCCCAAGTGGTTCAACCTTATTCACTAGATGTTGTTCCTAGCTCGAGTGTAGCTCCAGCGGTGGATAAAGGGAAGAAGGTCATCATTGAAGCTATGTTTACTCTTTCCAATTTATCCATTCATACTTTATTTGACATCGGGGCATCACAACCTTTTATTTCAAGTAGAATAGTAGATATATTGCACTTAAGTACTTGCATAGGTATAGACCTCGTGGTAGTGTCATACTCTGTTAGAGGATCAATTCACTTATCCATGATTTTTAAGGGTTTGAAATTATATATTTTGGGGATCAAATTCGATTATTTGGGAATTGGGTTTGGTTTAATTTTGGAAATGGACTGGATGATGATGCATGGAGCAGTACTTGATTATGATAGGAATGTGGTCTGCTTGACTACTTATAGAGGAAGTAGCCTAGAGGTTTACTACAATTTCCAGAGTTCAGTTATTTGAGTTACCTATCTTCCAAAGACCTTTCATATGATGAGGTAGGTTCGGTACTAGTAGTTTGTAACTACCCAGATGTCTTTTCCGAAGTTCCTGATCATCCGCCCCATAGGGAGATCGAATTTCGAATTTACCTTGAGAAAATGCCGGACCTGTTGCCTTACCTTTGAGGCATATGGCTCCTAAAGAAAAATGAAAGTTAAATAAGCAAGTGAACGAACTATTGGAGAAGGGCTTCATTAGGAGAAGTATTTTAGAGTGGGGAGCACCAATTGTCTTTGCTACTAAGGTGGATGGATCTTTCAGGCCTTGCATTATTTTCGTAAGCTGAATAAACTGATAAAGAAAAATCGTTATCCACTATCTTGCATAAACGATCTCTTAGTTTAGGTAGTTTGAGCAAAAGTATTCTCACAACTTGACTTGGCTCCAAGGTTCCATCATTTTCATGTAGCCAAGTATAGTGAAGACCATTTTTCACATACTTGATGGACTTTATGAGTGCTAGTCATGCCATTCAGATTAACCAATGCACCGGCATATTTTGTCAACCTCATGAGTCGAGTTTTTAAAGGGTTGCTAATTAAGTTCGTGGCGGTATTCGTTGATGACATACTTGTATATTCGGAAACGAGGAGGAGCACAGGTTGCATTTAGGAGAAGTGGTAAATACTCTCCATAGGCATAAGTTAAAGGTAAAATTTTCAAATATAATTTTGGCATAAGGAGGTTCTCTTTTTAGGATATGTTATCTCTAGACATGGACTGGCTATTGATCCTAGTAAAGTTACTGCAACAGGATTAGCATATGCCAAAGAATGTCATGGAAGTGAGAAGTTTTCTTGGTTTGGCGGGCTATTATAGGAAGTTCATTAAGGACTTCACTAAAATTTCCGCCCTTTGACACACCTTACCAGGAAGAATTTGGCTTTCTCGTGGGACTCAGAATATGAGAATTCTTTTATTAAGCTGAAGGAGTCATTGTCTAATGCACCTATTTTGGTACTACTTGATGGTTTGAAGGCATTTACGATATATATACCGACGCCCATGGTGCTAGACTGGGTGTAGTGTTGATGCAAAAAAGGAGAGTTGTAAGTTATGGTAGTCAATAACTAAAAGTCCACGAGAGAATCTATCATCCCCATCATCATAAGTTGGCACCCATTGTTTTCGCACTCAAGTCATGGAGGAATTATCTTTTAGGAGAGCGAGTTGAGCTATTTATGGATGATAAGCCTATGAGGTATTTGTTCTCCTAGAAGGATTTAAATTTAAGGTAGTGGAGGTGGATGGAGTTCTTGGCATCGTATGATTTCAGTATCTCCTACCCTCCAGGCAAGGGCAAGGTTGTAGCCCATGCCTTGTGTAGAAAGCATGCGATGTTAAGCCCTATGTTCTTGGAATGAAAGCACTTGGAGTTTATTTCTACATTTGATTTTCAACCTTCATTGGACATCACTCTAGGATTATTGGTGGCTTTGGATGTACAACCTACACTTATGGATTGTATTGGTTCAAATCAGAAACGAGACATAGAGTTATTGAATATTTTCAATAGACTGGGTAGAAGAGAGCATTCAAGTCGTTTGAGTCATTATACCATTAATTCGAAAGGGTGGTTGCGGAGGGATGGTAGATTATGTGTTCCTCTCATTATGGAGTTGATTGACATGGTACTAGCTGAGTCCCATTGTTATAGGATGACCATTCATTCCGGTGGTGACAAAATGTATCCTGATATGAAAAGAGTCTTTTACTAGCCTGGTATGAAGAGGTATGTGGCAAAGTATATGTCCAAGTGTGTGACTTGCCAGGCGGAGCAGAAGAAGCCAGGTGGATTATTATAGCAATTAGATATTTCGCAGTGGAAGTTGGAGAGTATCTCTATGGATTTATCCACGAAATACCTAGGAATATAAGAGGGGATGAGAATATTGGGATCAAGTCGACCAACTGACCAATTACACTCATTTCATTCCGGTCAGGAGTATGAGGATAGTTGCATTTTTTGCGATTTTATATGAGAGAGATAGTTCGGTTACATGGAGTTCCTTCTAGCATTTGTTGGTACCAAAACCCACTTTTCACTAGTGAGTTTTGGAGGAGTCTTCAAGTGGCCTTGGGCACTGAGTTGAATTTAAGTACTGCATATCACCCATAGAAAGATAGGCAGACTGAGAGGGTGAATCAAGTATTGGAAGACTTACTTTGGATGTGTATTTTGGATTTTGGAGGCTCTTGTAACTTGCTACTAGTAGAATTTGCATATAATAATAGCTATTAAGTAAGTATTAGGATAGCACCATTCGTGGCATTGTAAGGAAGGCCTTATAGATTACCATCTTGTTAGTGGGACACTATAAGCAGAATCATTCTTGGACCTGACATGATAAGGGAGACTTCGGAGCAAATAGACTTGATCCGTAGCAGAATGAAAATGACATTGGATAGGCATAAATCTTGTGCTGATAGGAGGCGTATAGAATTGGAGTTCGCAGTGGGCGACATGGTCTTTGTGAAGGCCTCGCTGCTTAAGCACATTATAAGGTTTGGTTATTCAGGAAAGTTAGTGCCAAGGTTTGTAGAGACTTTCTCGATTACAGGTAGAGTGGGGAAGTTGGCTTATAGAGTGCAGCTTGCTGAAAAGTTTGCAGGAGTTCACAATGTATTTCATGTGTCACACCTGCGGAAGTGTCTACACAATCCAACTGCTGTGGTCGAGCCAAATCAGTTAGAAGAGGTGGAAGTGGAAAGAAAGTCACTGGTTTTCCATGCACTACCTAAATTATTGAGCAAGGAACAAAACTACTCCGCAATAAAGTCATTAAATTGGTCGAAGTCTAGAGGGGAGACAACCCAATGGATAGTACACGGAAGCCAGAGGACAAGATTTGAGCTACATATCTAGAGCTCTTTTCTGATACATTTCCATTTTAGTTAGCATCATTGCTTATGCACTTAGTGTTTAGCTTAGTGTATTCCATATGTAAGAGTGTTTGGATGCTAGGCATGGTTGTGAGCATGTCACTAGGACATATTTTGGATGATGGTTGTTAATGGATGTATTTATTAAGTTAATCATCACATATATAGGCTAATGTTCTCAGGTTAACCTACACACACAACCATTTATTTTGTTTTATTAAGATATACACATATGGTTGTTACATATGTATTGAATGGCTGCTCATCCATATAGAATTTTTAAGTATAGGATATGCATATATTTTGGATGCATGGCATAAGCATTGGCATTTTAGGAGATCGACTAGTTTAGGAGGCCGCCTGATTTTTGCGTTACTTATATGGTCATATGCATTCCATACCTATATGTACATGTCACATTAGAAATTGAAACTAAGGACAATGGTTGCAAATGGTTAATGGTTGAGTATATGGTTGTAGATATTGGTTTTGGTATATACGTGTTGCTTTTTTTCCGTCCTTGGAGATTTCGAGGACGAAAGCCTTTTAGGAAGGGAAAATGTAACACTCCGTAGAGTTGATGGAAAATCTATTAAGATTAATTAATTAATTAATAATAAGGCTAAAAATGAAATTTTTAGCAAACAGTAGAATTTGGCTACAAAATTTGCACCATTGTGTATGTGGCGATTTCTCGGCAACTTTCATATATAAAGATTTATAATTAGATTTCAAACAGAGAAGTTATCAATATTTAAAGATTAAGGATCGAAAATAATTTAGAACGTACCAAAAAGGAAATAAAGTAACAATTTATGTATAAAATAAACTAACATTAATAGTTACGTTAATTATAATAATATGGGACCACAGGTCGATATTCATTGTAGGACATGTTGGCCTCTAGCGGTCGATCTCTCTTAAAGACCGGTTGACCGTTTGGCATTTTGTCACCTAGGTTTTGATTAGGCTTGAACCATCCTGATTTAATAATATTAATCAAACGATTCTGGTGTATTCGAGTAGCTATAAATAAGGATGTAAGCCTCCACTCTTCTCAATCAGAAACCTAGTATAGCTGCTATCTACACATACAATTTTCTTTTCCCTTTCAAAATCTCTCGTCTTCTCCAAAGTTCTAAACCAAAACAAAAACAAATCAAAGTAAAATCAAACCAAAAGAAGGAAATTGGCTAATAGAAAGGTCTTATCTGGCTCTTTAACTAGGCAGCTTTTAAAAGAATCTGGACATCATGATGAAGACAAAATGATTCAAGGACCTAGAAGCATGCTTGGAGAGGCATTACCAATGATCAAGGAAATTGGAGCACAATCATAGTGGAGAAGAGAGGTCGGTATCGAGCTCATTTTTGGGCACCGAATGGTTCTACGGTCAATACTTATGGAATATTGGCTTGGATGATCGTCTCAAGGTGTATTTCTGAAGGAATAGGTTTACAAGTTCTAGAAAGATCTGAAGGAAAGAAGATAAGAACTTGAGATACCAATACCTCTCGAAAACAGCACGATTTCTCAGGAAAAAAAATGCTCGAAACACAATGGGTTGGAAATGGGTGATCGTGGGAAGGAAGACGGATCAACCTCCCCTCAAAAAATCTGGTTGGTATCGACCACTTCATATCAATAAAAAATTGATTTTAAGGCCTTTGGGACCCCATCTTGCTTTCTTGCTTTTTTGGATCTTAAATAAGACCCAATATATCGAGATCTGACGATTTTATTAGATGATTTCGCTATAAATATAGCACCTATGGCATTTGAATATGGATTTTTGGCCCTTTTATCTTTCTTCGTATTTTATCTCTCTTCAACCCTAGTCACTAAGGAAGTTATTCTTGGTTGTTCTATGCTATTGGACCTACCAAACCTATGTAATTGTGAATATAATCTAAAATCAATAACAATACAGTGGATGTAGGCCTTGGATTTGCCGAAACACTATAAAAGTTCATGTGTTTCTTGCTTTATTTACTATGTTTTCTAGATCTCTATATTTTTACTTCTTTTGGCTATTATGCCATTTCTAGGCTTAACATTATGATGCTTTCACTAAGAACAACGTTTCTCAAGCATGGATCTAGCTATCTCTCGTGCATTTATTTGTGTAAAATTGTGTATTTATGAAAAATAAGAGTTTTAATAATAAAAATGTTTTAAAAACTAAAATTATCTTTTTTTATGTTGTAATTTTTTTATTTAATATGTATGTGAATTTACATATTTCATTTGTGTAAATTTTTTTGAAGAAAATCCATTGTTTTCATATAACTTAGTGTATATGTACATATTGGATTTAAGTGTTGTATTAATTCATTTAGCCTAATTTATTTTCTCTAATTTCTTTTTGGGTCCAAAAGCCTATTAGTGCAAAAAATAAGTGAGAAACAATTACTGTACGTACAAAATTATTCTCATCTTCTTCCTCAAACCAGTAAAAGGAAACATCTTTCTCAAAACCCAAGCTTTCAATCTTCAAATTATCTTCAACAAGTTGTGATTTTTATCAATCTAAAGTGAAATTAACAGGTAATCCAATTCAAAAACCTAAATATTTCATCAAAATCTTAATTTTTGAAGAGATTGTTTGTTAACAATGAATTTCTTCTTTGCATGCATATGTTTCTTCTTTCTATAGGTTCTACAAGGCCAAATTAGCTTAAAGCTCATTCCTTTCAGCTCAAAATCGGATTTTTACACTTCAAAAACAAGGTGAGTTGCTGCTCACATAATGCTAGCTGAAGCAAAGCTTCAAATGCCATAAATATATGCAAAAATAGCTTGAAAATATTGATTTTTGTTGATGTTTTTGTTTCTGTAAATACTGAGTTTGGGTGTCACTTTGCATGTAATTTTCTCTCAATTCCGGCAATGAAATGCTACCAGATTTTCTTCTATTGATATTTCATGTGTTGTAGTATATATCTGCAAATTTTCATAGCGAAACTATTTCGTTTGATACCTGAAAACCTTGCTGCAAAATCAATGCACAGCCTGGAAATTACCTGTACACACAGAGTTGCTGCAAACATGACCTGAGTCCATGTTTGAGATAGCATATCTCTGTCGTTTCTTGCTTGAATTGCGTGAATCTTTTTGTTTTTGAAAGATAAAGTTATCTACTATAAGCATACTAAATTTCAGGTCATTTCAACCTATATAGATTATAGAAATATGCTGCCGAACTTTGATCCGGAGCATGTTTTTGCCCAAAGTTTTACAGTGAAAACACTACCTGGGTTCAATTTTTATACATCATAACTTTCTCATACTTTATCCAAATTTTATGATTCTTTTTTGGTTAAAAGAAAAGGTTTTCTACTTATGCATACCAATTTTGAGCTTAATCTGATGTAGTTTGGTCCTCTGTTTTATGCCTGGAAGTTGAACCCAGAATTGATTTTCAGGCCTGGGCACATTCTTGTTGAACTGTTACAAATATGGTCTGAGTCCATGTTTGAGACAACGTAACATTTTCATTTTCTATCGGAATTCATTGACGTTTTTTGAAAGATGAAGTTTTCTACTTTGTGCACACCAATTTTTAGCTCAATCAAAGGTTGTTTGGCCACCTGTTTTATGTCCTAAATTAAACCCAAAGAAGATTTCAGACCTGGGTATTATTTTGCCAAAGTGTTTTTATATTCTTTTTCCATCCGATTTTTGACTTTTACTTCATGTTTTTGTGATATTTTTAAAATGTTTTGAGGGCTATGATGCCTATCAATAGGCTAGCCAAGTTTTGATGAATTTGAAATTCAAATTTGAATTGAATTTGAATGACAGTTTTGAGTGATTTCTTTAATTTCGAGCACAGATTTTTCCAAACAATTTTGAAATAATTTTTAAAATAAATTGGCATTTAAAATAATTATTATGTAATATTTTTAAATTATTTTAAGCTACAAAATCTATTATTCTCTATGATAAGGGAATTTTCAAATATCGCCTTCAAAATTGATTTCGGAAAATGGTTTTAAAAGCTTGTTTTCTCATATAAATTATTTTATATATATAATACATGTTTTTTCACTATTCGAGCGAATGAGAAGAAGAATAAACGGTTTGGGTAAAACACGTGGTATGGGACACGTGCGTTTATCTTATTGGTTAATTCCTGACTTGTCCGTTTGATCGTTTTGACCTTCGGGTCGAGTTTACCGATGAGATGAGGTAAACTTTTTACTGCTTTGAGTGTGAAATTTACTGGTGATTAGTAAACCGTTTATTGCGAACGTGTGGTATGGGACGCACGTTAACACTATTTGGGTTCCTATTCGAGAGTGTGTGACACATTTGCCATTACGATGTGCCAGTACTGGACCTTCGGGTCATTGCCATTGTAGCGTATTTGTCTTCGAGATATTTTCCATCGCGACGTATTTTCCACTGCGGCGTATTTGTCATTATGTCTTTTGCCTTCGGGCGAGGTACCTATTTGAGATAACAGTACATGGCAAGGCTTCGGCCACATGCACGTGCAAACACTTTTGAGATGGTTTCTTTGACTATTTTCCCTAGTGTATCGCCCTTTCCGGAATTGGTCCTTTGAACCATTCGATATATATTTGTGGCGATTACCTTTCGGGAATTTGAACTCTTGGAAGTTCTATTTTTGAGATTTGAATTACCTACACTGGCTTTATATGAGATTTGCCTTTTGGCGTTTACTTGAGATTTTATTCTCCTCTTTGGAGATATATTTGCCTTATGGCCTGTTTGAGATGAGATCTCTTTATGCATGTTTTGGGTTTGCCAAGATGGCGGGTTTAGGTTTTTCCCTAAACCATATTTGATATTTTATGAATGCTGATGATATGAGGCTCGCTACTTTTAGCGTTTTATGGGTTATTTTATCTCTTTTGAGATTATATGTTTGTGTAGTGATACCATATTATCACTTGATGTAATCATACACTTTAGTTGTCCCCTCTCACTCGAGAATTTTATCACATTATCCTTATGCTCATATTATCGCTTTTCCTTGTTAACTGATTTGTTTAGCTAGACCGACCCGTGTATTTTATATTTGGGTCAGACCGAGGTGTTTCAAGTTAGGTATATTTGGACTTAGCCTATTCCGCTACCACAAGGACTCTATTATGCTAGCTCTTTTTGTTATAGCTTTTTATGTAGTCCTTTTTGGTTTGCTACTATGACATGTATATTCTTTTGACTCATGTTTGTATTGTGGTCATCATACCACATATGTGATGATCATTTTGTATACTCTGTGATGTATCTGTATATGTGTGTATATATATGGGATTATCTGCTGTTCTGTGATGTGTATTGCATTTTGAGTTGTTGTATTTTGTTCTGATAGATCCTATAGCCACCTGTGGCTTTGTATTAAGTATTTATTGGATATGTCGATCCACTTGAGATGGAGAAAAAAATGGCATTTGTCGATGTATTCAATAGATATTTAAGACAAGGCTATAGATGGTCGCTCCTATCCAGCCCTATTCCCTGCATTAGCAGACGGTATTACCCAGTAATACTCTTTGTTAATGTGGGTCTCGAGGTAGGGCGTCACAACTGCACTCCAGGACAGTAAGAGGATTGCAGCTTAATGAAGGAGATGAAAAATGAGCACGAGAGAGCCGAAATCGTCTGGAGAGATGAAATTAAGAAGACTCATGCGGAAGAAGCCAAGTTGAAGGAAGATGTGGCTGCTTGCAACATTATTATTGAATCCCAAAGGAAGACAATTGCCAACCACAATCTGATTGTCGAGGGGCATAATAAAACAATTTTCGATCAAGCCGAGACAATTGAAAAGCTGCAGGGGACAATTGCAGAATTACAAGCTTGGGTCGCACAACTTGGCGTTGACAAAACTGCTGTTGAGAGGGACAAGGCTGCGGTGACAGTAAATTATCTGGACCTCCAGCATACTTTTGACCGGAAGATGGAAAAACCAGACTCGATGATCTTGAATTTCTACGTCAACTCTATACTGCATCAGGGGAGCCTTTGTTATCTTGGCCCGAAGTTCCCACGCACTCTTGCCCTCGTTTGGGAGGAAATCCTGTTTCGTTTTGCCGTGAATGGCGATGTATATTCAGATCAGGAGTTGCAGGATGCCTATCTTAACGAGGAATCCAAGAAGGCGCTACATGAAAGCATAATTTTTTTCGAGTTGAACGGGAGATGGAAACCACCGAAGCGGCTCTGATGGTTGCCACCGATGTTCCTGACAAGCCTTTAATCTCCGATGTGGATTAGCCTTTAGGGCAGCTCCATGATCAACCGATGAGCTCAGGGCTCGATGTTATTCCTCGTGTGGTGGACCCCGGTAAAGAAGGCGAAGGAGATGAGTTCGAAGTTGCCATTCACGATCCTTTCTCCGGTGTACGTAACGCTTATATGCCTCTCCCGCATTCGGGGGCCTTCACCTTACGCCATAGGAGCAAGAGGAGTTTAATGCTTTTCTTTTTGATCTTATAGGTCTTTCTACTTATCCTGTTGGCGTGCCAGTTACTTTGGCACTTCTGTATGCTGCTATCTTTACATCCTCTGAAGTTGCATCCATTCCTGCTCCTGCCCCTACATCTATACCTAGCTCATAACCAGGACCGGAGGCTGAGAAGATTGAGGCGCTTCATGGCCTGGAGGATCCTTCGGCGTCCTTTAAAGGTGATATGACTACCGTTGAGGCCAAGGAGCAGGAGACACTGACGGAGCAACCACAAAAGACTTTGCATGACTTGGTTGCTATTAAGAAGGAAAAAGTGGAGGTGGTCAAAGCCTCGAAGAGTACCCGGAAGCGGAGAAAGCGTAAGGGGACGAGAAGCTCTACTGGAAAACATTCGGAGGAGGAGGAGATCACTACGGAAATACAAGTTGACATTACTGGTAGCAACACCTCTCGAGAAAAGACGCAGAAGTTGCTAACCAGAGGTGGGAAAGGAAGTGGTGGCAGAAAGCGCTGATCAGCCCGTTCGAGAAGGGACCGTGTTTTGTAAAATAGCTTGTGGGAAGCTTGACTTGTTGTGTGTCTTTTTGTGTTCTTATGCCCAAGTGTTGAGTCTGTATTTTGGGTCTTGGTCGTGGAGTCTGTAATAATTTTTTTGTTGGCCGTTGCTGTGTGGGTACTGCCCCCACATTTTGATTCTGTGTTCATAAGATTGCAAACAATACAATGTCATTTTGACTTTATTTTTGTCTATCTTTTCATATATACTCTATGTGCACGCGTATGTTTCTTTTCATACTTTGCTAACATCACTTAGAGGATTTTTGTTCAGGGGTTCATAAAACTTTCGAGGCTGCTTAATTTCATTCAGAAATTCATAAAGCTTCAATGATGTTGTCTTTTGAAAATTTTCCTTAGGAAGTTAATATTTCGCTTAGCATTCTTGTTAACTTTTGAGATATAACTCATGAGTTTATAATCGTTTGGAGTGACTGGGCTCGCGGACTCTTTGCACTCAAGTGATCTTGTCTTCATACATGCATACGCCCCACAGTTCACAAGGCTATTCACTCCAAACAAATTTAAAGTATTTGACGTCTCAGAGCAATGCGAGAAGTTTTAACCCGAGTGCACGGCTTCTGGGGTTGCTTGGCACTGCTGTCTCCAAGCAGCGTGAGGAGTTGGAATTTGGAGTCCCTCGGCGTCGCCTATCTCCGGGCGATGCGAGAAACTTGAATCTGGGGTTACTCGACGTTGACTATCTCCAAGCAACGCGAGAAACTTGCGTTTGGAGTTCCTCTGCGTCGCCAATCTCCGGGTGATGCAAGAAACTTGAATCTGGGGTTCCTCGATGTTGCCTATCTCCGAGCAATGCGAGAAACTTGCGTCTTGAGTTCCTCGGCTTTGCCTATCTCCGGGCGATGCGAGAAACTTAAATTTGGGGTTCCTTGGCATTGCCTATCTCCGGGCAACGAGAGAAACTTGCGTCTTGACTTCCTCAGCTTCGCCTATCTCTGGGCGATGCAAGAAACTTGAATCTGGGGTTCCTCGGCGTTGCCTATTCCGGGCAATGCGAGAAACTTGCGTCTTGAGTTCCTCGGCTTCACCTATCTTCGAGCGATGCGAGAAACTTGAATATGGGGTTCCTCGGCGTTTCCTATCTCCGGGTAACACGAGAAACTTGCATCTTGATTTCCTCGGCTTCGCCTATTTCCGGGCAATGCGAGAAACTTGAATCTGGGGTTCCTCTGCGTTTCCTATCTCCGGGCAACGCGAGAAACTTGATTTTAAAGTTTTTTGATGTTGCCTATCTCCAGGTGACGTGAGAAACTTGAGCTCGTGGCCCTCTTGATGCAGCTGGGGCGACATCATTTTTCAAAGGGCCAGGATCGGATTCCGCCGATCCAACGGTTTGAGTCGGCTTATTTCCGCCGGCTTGTCAGGTAATTATTATGCACACAATTTGAATGATTCAAAAAGCAAACTTCATTAAGAAGAGCATGGCAGATTCTTTGCCTATTTACAATGCCACCGGTATTTCCGTAATGGCTTATTTGCTGAAAATAAGAAAATACATAAAGTTACTTTTAAATGAAATATCGGCGGAACGATTCACTGTCCAAGCTCTGGGAATTGCGATCCCATTGACGGTCGTCAGCTTGAATGTCCCACCGCCAAGCTTTTGGTAAATGACGAATGGTCCTTCCTAATTCTGTCCGAAGGATCCTGAGACCGGGTAAACTCGCTTGAGCTCGAGATCGTCGACTTCGAAGGTTTGACTGTGAACTTTGGAGTTGAAGTATCGTGCCACCCTTTTTGGTGGGCGGCGATTCTCAACTCTGCTTATTCTCTCTTTTCATTGACCATGTCTAGCGCTTCGAGTAGGAGTTGTTCATTTTGTTTTTGGTTGAAATTCGGCCTTCGGTGAGAGGGGACTTATAGTTCGACAAGAATCATCGCCTCTGAGCCATACGCCAATGCGAACGGGGTGTGGCCGGCTGCAGCTTTGTGTGTCGTTCTATAAGCCCATAGTGCGAGTGGAAGCTCATCAACCCAGTTTCCTTTCGCTTTTGTCAATCGCTTTTTGATGGTGGATTTGATGATCTTGTTTATTGCCTCCACTTGCCAGTTTGCCTGCGAATGAGCCACTACGGAAAAGCTCTTTTCAATTCGGAAGCGCTCGCAGAAGTCTTTGAACTTGGCGCTTTCGAACTGTGTTCCATTTTCAGTGATGATTTTTTATGGCACGCCAAACCTACAAATGATGTTTTTAGTAACGAAGTTAATAACTTTCTTTGTGGTTATGGTGGCCAGCGGTTTCGCTTCGGCCCATTTTGTGAAATAATCTATGGCCACTATAGCATATTTGGCTCATCCTTTTTCCATTGGAAGGACACCAATCAAATCGATCCCCCATATTGGAAATGGCCACGGGTTGACCATTTATGTCAGTTCTGTTGATGGAGTTCTCTTGATCCTGCTAAATCTCTAACAGCGATCGCAATCTCCTGGCGTGATCTGCGGCGTCGCGGTTTACTGTTGGCCAGAAGTACCCGTACCGAAGAACTTTCTTTGCCAGTGTTTGACCCCCGGTGTGGTCTCCGCACTCACCTTCATGCACTTCTTCCAGGATTTGGTGCGCTTCATCATTGGTCACACACCTGAGAAGAGGGGTCGAGAATCCCCTTCGATATAGTATTCCATCCTGTATCATGAACCGTGGCGCCTTCCTGAGTAATTTCTTTCGCTGGTTTTAGTCTGCCGAAAGAGTTCCTGCCTGAAGATAATCTTTTATTGGTGTCATCCAAATGTCTAGTTCCATAGTGGTCTCGAGTATCCATTCTACATCCATTTCGTTAATGCTCGAATTGGTTAGAGTTTTGACTGGGATAACCCCCAGAGACTGGGCTTCTCCGATATGTGGGTTATGGTGTAATGTTCGATGTCGTTCAGTAGCTCTTGCACTTTGGAGAGATACGTGGCCAGATTCTCACCGCGTGCCTGATACTCTCCTTTCACCCAACACACAACCAATTGGGAGTCACTATATATATGAACAGACATTATTTTGAGTTCCTTGACAACTTTCAGTCCTACGGTCAATGCTTTGTATTCTGCCTCGTTATTCATAGCTGGGAATTCTAGATGTAGAGCATAGCTAATGGCTCACCCCTCGAGGGTTTCAAGCACTACCCCTGTGCCCGAACAGGAGTTGTTCGATGCTCCATCGATGAAAAGCTTCCATCGTGTGTCTGCTTACGACTGAACTTCCTCTTCTTCATCTCTTATCATGAATTCAGCAATGAAATTGGCCAGCACTTGCCCATTGATCGCCTTCCATGGGTGGTAGGTGATATCATATTGACTCAATTCTATGTTCTACTTAAGTAATCGTCCGGATGTCTCTGGTCGGTATAAAACTTGTTTTAATGGCTGGCCAGTCAATACTTTAATTGGATGAGCCTGGAAGTACGGCCACAATTTTTGGGATGCGATCAAAAGGAAATACGCTAGCTTCTCTAGTTTCGGGTAATTCTTCTCGTCTCCGGTGAATCGCTTGCTAATGTAGTACACAGGTCGTTGGAACCTTGCTTCTTCCCATACGAGATCTGTGCTCAATGCGTGTGGGGAAAATGATAAGTAAATGAATAAGTCTTCTCCATCGACTGGTTTCGATAAGACCGAAGGAGTTTCCATGTGTCGCAGCAGTTCTTCGAAGGCCGTTTGACAAGCTTTGCTCTATTCAAAGTTTTTCTTTCCCTTCTTTAACGCGTCGAAGAATGGTATACACTTGTCTGTAGCTTTTGAGATAAAACGGCTTAGTGCTGCGACTTTTCCATTCAAACTTTGAAGTTCTCTCTTATTCTTAGGGGCTTGGACTTCACGTAACGCTATTATTTGTACCGAATTTGCTTCGATGCCCCAGACACTCACTATGAACCCCAAGAACTTCTCGGAAGCCACCCCGATATGACATTTAAGTGGGTTGAGCTTCATTTCGTACTTGTAGAGTATCTCGAACATTTTAGCAAGATTATCCAGATGGTTAGCAGCTACTCGGGATTTGACTAACATGTCGTCCACATAAACTTCCATAGTTTTCCCGATCTGGCGCTTGAACATAGTATTCACTAGTCTTTGATACGTGGCCCTCACGTTCTTCAGACCACAACATTACTCTATAGCACTATAGTCCTAAGTCGGTGATGAAGGTTAAGCGAGAAACTTTGCTTTGGTGGGGTAAAGACTCATCAGAGATAGGGTAATAATACTCTAGGATGAGTGATTCATTAGAGATAGGGTTAGTAGCACCCTAGAATGAGTTTGAGTGTATTATATATGAGTGCGTATTTGTTAATGACTAATAAATTGTTTTATGTTGATTTATCTGTGGAGTGATTTATGGATTCTGGTCGATGCGCCGATCACCGTTATCGATGAGGGTTCCTAAACATTTAATAAGGCGAACCGACACACTGAATTTGAAAAATGGGTAAATGAAATAATTTTACCTAGGATTGTATTTTGAATATAAAAAACATATTTTGAAAAGTTATATAGATAGAAATCAGGATTAGTGAAATTTAAATATGAACATCTTGTGATTAGAATTTCACAGTTTGACTATAAGATGTATCATAAAGATAATCGATAAGTAAGAAATCTGATAAGGTAATTAAGGTCTTTAATACTTATTCCAAAATAATAAATTAAGAAATGATAATGTTAAGTTACTATCATAAATTGATCAATTGTTTGATTCAAAAGTTTAAGTACAAATACCTTGTGAATTAAGTTTCACGATTTGACTATAAGGTGTTTGATAATAAGATTTGTTTAAGGAATGAACATATAAGATAAAAATGTATTTAAATAATAGAAAATGATTGTGTAAAAAGATAAATACAAAAGGAATGAGAATTTAAATTCGAGTAAAAGAATTGTGGAAATTTAAATGAAGTAACTTAATACAAGATAAATTTATAAAAAGAATTTATACAATAGGTTTTATAAAGTAACCTCTAAAGAAATTTGAAAATGGTATTATTTCCAATAAAAAATGTATTTTATGATAACTAATTCGATTGGCTCGGAAATGAACTAAAAATGGGCAAGAGATGTGTTCAGATGGTAAACACTTCTCTTAAGTATTACTCTTCTTGTTAAGAGGATATATGATACTATTGGTAGTACCTAGTTCCTTGGTAATGTTTTGGAGTTATTCGATCTATATAATTTTCTTAAGTTAAAGAGAAAATGTGAATCATTAACTAATAAATTGATTAGTAATCTTTATAAAAGTGTTTAAACTAAAGATAAATTTGGATCACTAATTGATAAGATAAAACAAAATTCTTGATGATTTTGAACAGTCGAAAATTTCTGAATCATACCTAACTAAGAGCTAAGAAATTGGTAAAGATAAACAATTGAGAAATGTTTTAAGTAAGTGAAATTAGATTTATAAATGTGATTTATAGATAAAAAGGATTTAAAAGCTGAGGATTTAATGATTTAAGTACGGGTTCTAAAATTTGTTTTTCAAAGCTAGAAAAATAATAATAGTAAGAAATAAGTTTTATAACTTATTAATTTGATATAATAGTAAATTACAACAAATTTTATATTCGTTAAACAGATGGATTTAAGTAAAATCAATTTGAAATTTGGGAGTTGATATATATACTCTGGATGTAAAGGTATATCATAAAAAAATAGATTTAAGTCATGAATTATTTATACACTTAAGTAAAATAATGACTATTTTAAAAGGAAGTTTTAACTTGGAAAATGTTTTATTAATGAATTCTAGCATTAATTAAGGATTTGGACTTAAATCATTTAAAGTGATTGGTTTGCATAAGTTGTAAGATGTAATAAACTTAAGTAATAGTTTTATATGTATATGCAGGATATAAACATGCAGGTACTGAGAATGAAGACTGTACAGTATAGAGACTCAAGATTGAAGACATTAAGATTCAAGACTCATGAGTATCAAGATATCAAGAGTTCAAGATTTCAATAGTACAAGACAAGTATCGAGTCTAGAATTATGTTAAAACTCCTAGAAAAGCACTGACATCTTAAAATCCATTTTGTTCGTGGAATGGAATCCACTTCGAGCCTGTTAAAGGGATGGAACCCTAAGTAGGATGGAACCTACGAAAAATCTAGTGGAACATCGTTTTGTATCCACTAACTTTTATTCAAATGTTTTACAAAATTATATCTTGTTTTCAAAATGATTTCAAAATCTTCCTTTTTAAATCAAAAACATCTATCCTGGTTTTAAATACTTTTAGCCTCAAAATAATCTTTATTTTCAATATCAAAATTATCCTTGGTTTTTAACTATCTTTAATTATAATGTACTTAACTTTTAATATTTATATTTAAGATTTAAATATGAAATTATAGTAAAATTTTATATATACCAAAATATTATTCTCTATACTTACTTATGTATTTTAACTATAGTATATTTATAAAGTTTAAAATAGTTTTAATATAAGATATAAGTTATTTTCAAAAGGAAAACTAATTATCAAAAATACCTTAGGCATGTCGACAACCCCTAGGTACCCATGTCGACATGATGACAGTTTATTTCAAAAGTTTGAATTTCAAAAGAAGTGTCTATTCGTCATATCCTTTCTCGGATGGACATGGCTGTTGTTCTACTATAAATAAGGGATGTTTTAAACGAATTTATATTCATAATTTTCTGATTTCACTTCTCTTCTTCTTCCACATTTCTTTATATACATTTTTACTATTACTCTGCCGAAATCTCCATTGAATCTAGCTAGATCATCTCTGGTTTGATTCTCTATCACTATCTCAACAAGATCCTAGTGCTATTCAGAGTTATAGGCTTCTTTTGTAATCAATCGAGCGAGAAAAGGTGTGATTGTAGCCTGGAAAATCAATCAAGTGAGAGAAGGTGTGATTGTAGCCTAGGAAATCAATTGGGTGAACTTGTTGCCCGTAAAATCAAGTATCTCTACCCAGAGGATTGTGAATCTGGAGTGGTGTACCTTGTGACCTTGAAATCGAGGGTGTAAATGTAAGAATTGATTTTAAAAGGAAATCTGTACTTGTGTTGCGGGACTGGATGTAGGGTAACTCCGAACCAGTATAAAATCCGGTGTGTTCTTTCCTTTATTTCTTTTACTTTATATTTGCATCTGTATTTGATTCCTGTGATAATATCTGTGTCTGAATATTGCATACATTTGTGTTCAAATTAATATAAACTCAAAAGAATTAGTAATTCCTTAAAACACTATTCACCAGCCCCCTTCTAGTGTTAATTCTAACTTTAAGATCCGTAATCCGCATTTCTCACATTTGGTATCAGAGCAAGGTTTTCAAATTTTCATAATATGAATTTTGAAAATTTCTTTAAAATGGCTATGTTTGAAAAACTTGTTTATACTAGTTTAGAAATATTCAAATCATCATTGCATCATGAGGCTGCATATAATCTATATACAAATTCAAGTTGTCTACAAAATCTTTATGATGTGCAGGAAACATGTTTTATAGGTGCTAAGGAATCAATCCACAATGGACAAATTGTGCAGATCAAAAAGAATAAATGGATACTCGATAGTGGATGCTCTAGACACATAACTGGTAATCCGGATATGCTGAATGATATAATATACAAAGACGGAGGACTGGTTAACTTTGGAGACAACTCAAAAGGATATGTGATTGGCTTCGGCAATGTCGGTAACTCTGAAACTCCTATTATTACTAATGTTCTGCTAGTTAAGAATCTGAAACATAATCTACTAAGTATTAGTCAACTTTGCGATAAAGGATATAAAATTAAATTTGAAAAAAGATAAGTGTCACATTGAAGATAATAATTCAACCATAATATTTGAGGGAATTAGGAAAAAGAATATTTATATTCTTAGTATGAAAGTTTCAGATGATAACCTGTGTCTTTTGGCAAATACAAGTGACCCTTGGATTTGGCATAAGAGATTTGGGCATTTGAACTTCAAACTCTTATCTAGACTGTCAAAACATGATCTAGTAAGAGGTCTCCCTAAAATGAATTTTAAAGTAGATAGTTTATGTGATGCATGTCAATTAGGAAAACTTAAAAAAAGTTCCTTTAAATTAAAAGATACGATTTCAACTTTAAAACCTCTTGAATTACTTCATCTTGATTTATTTGGTCCATCTCAAATTCAGTCAATAAATCATAGTAAATATGTTTTTGTAATTGTAGATGATTATTCTAGATTTACATGGACAATATTTTTGAAACATAAAAGTGATACTATTGAAAGTTTTAAGAACTTTACAAAAAGGATTCAAAATCAACTTTCTATAAAAATTATAACCATCCGTAGTGATCACGGTGGTAATTTGAAAATGAAAAGTTTGAGGAATTCTGCAATAAAAAGGGAATAACTCACAATTTTTCATTTCCAGGAACTCCACAACAAAACGGAGTAGTAGAACGTAAAAATAGGACGATTCAAGAGTGTGCGAGAACTATGCTTTCAGATAGTAAATTACCAAAACATTTTTGGGCAGAAGCAGTTGCTACCGCCTGTTATATTTTAAATAGAATTTTAATTAGACCTTTAACTGATAAGACATCTTATGAACTCCTTCACGGAAATAAACCTAAGGTATCTTATTTTAGAATTTTTGGAAGTAAATGTTTTATTTTAAATACAAAAGATAACTTAGATAAATTTGATCCTAAATCCGACAAAGGTATCTTTATCGGATATTCTAATAGAAGTAAAGCATACAGAGTGTTTAATTTAAGAACTAACACCATCAAAGAAACAATGCATGTTTCATTCGATGAAAATCTCAAAAATTTTGAAGATACAAATGATGAAGAGGATTTAATTACACAAAATCAGGAGTCAACTGAAACTAATAATGAAATTAATCATCCTAATAAAAGGATTAAACTTTTAAATGATCATCCTATAGAAAATATACTGGGAGATATGCAATCTGTTGTTACAACTAGAAATCAACTAAGTAGAATAAGCAATATAGCCTTTATATCAACTATTGAACCCAAAAGTCCAAAAGAAGCATCAACTGATGATTCATGGATTTTGGCTATGCAAGAAGAACTAAATCAATTCACTAGAAATGATGTTTGGGAACTTGTTCCTAGACCTGAAGATAAAACTATAATTGGAACAAAATGGGTTTATAAAAATAAAATGAATGAACAAGGTGAGGTCGTTAGAAATAAAGCCCGGTTAGTCGCTTAAGGTTATTATCAAGAAGAAGGAATAGATTATGATGAAACCTTTGCTCCCGTAGCAAGATTAGAAGCAATTAGGATTCTACTTGCTTTCGCAAATCATAATAATTTCAAATTATTTCAAATGGATGTTAAAAGTGCCTTTTTAAATGGATTTGTAAAAGAAGAAGTATATGTTGAACAACCACCACTTTTTGAAGATGAAAAATTATCAAATCATGTTTACAAACTTAAGAAAGCTCTATATGGTCTAAAACAAGCTCCTAGAGCCTGGTATGATAAACTAAGATCTTACTTATTACAATCAAACTTTGAAATTGGTAAAGTAGATAATACTCTTTTTATTAAAAAAATAAGAATGATATTCAACTAGTACAAGTTTACGTAGATGATATCATTTTCGGATCAACTAATTTTGAAATGAATAAAGAATTTTCCGAAATAATGACAAAAGAGTTTGAGATGAGTCATATGGGTGAATTAAACTTCTTTCTAGGATTGCAAATAAAACAATTAGATAATGGTATCTTTATTAGTCAAGAAAAATATGCTAAAGACCTAGTTAGTAAATTTGGTTTGACTACTGCAAGTGGAAAACCCACTCCCATGGCAACCAATGAGTACCTAAGTAAAGAAGATCTCTCGAAAGATGTAGATCAAAAATTATGTAGAGGAATGATTGGATCACTACCCTATATCACTGCTAGTAGACCCGATATCATGCATAGTGTTTGTCTCTGTGCAAGATATCAATCCCAACTTAAAGAGACCCACTTAAAAGCTGTAAAACGTATCATAAGATACATTAAACACACCTTTGATTATGGCTTATTTCATCCTAAAAATGATTCTTTTGAATTAATATCTTACTGTGATGCTGACTATGCTGGTTGTTAATCAGACCGAAAAGGTACAAGTGGAACTTGTCACTTTTTGGGACATTCTCTGGTTTGGTTTAGTAAAAAGCAAAACACAGTTTCTTTATTAACAACCGAAGCATAGTATATTTCTGCTGCTTTGGCTTGCTCTCAAGTAATATATATGCAACAAACTTTAAAAGATTTTGGTTTAAATATCTCAAAATCACCAATTTGTTGTAATAATACTAGTGCAATAAATTTATCCAAAAATTCTACTCATCATGCTCGAACTAAACATATTGATATCAGACATCATTTTCTCAGAGATAATATAAGTAAAGAAGTAATTTCTCTCGATTATATTAATTCCGAGAACCAAATTGCTGATATCTTAACAAAACCCTTAAATGAATCTATATTTACTAAATTAAGAAGAGAATTAGGTATTTGTTCAATAATTGAAATATAAAATATAAATATATAACAACAATAATTAAAATTAAATTAAAATAAATCAAATAAGAAAAACTACAAGTACCCTGTCGACATCCCCCTACACCGCTGTCGACATACAACGTTTTTTTTTAATTTAAGTTTTTTTCCTACCAAAATTCAAAATGAATGGTTATATATTCTTCCTATTTCGAAATTTTGTTCATTCCTTCTGTTCTTTCTCCGATTCTAACTTCTGAAAAATTAAAACAATGGCCTCCTCCTCCAAATCAAACAAAAATACAACCTTTTCGTTCCCTTCTCCTTCAACCGGACCATTTCAACGTACTATGCTTGCATGGGTGATGAAAATGGAAGATTCCTTGAAGGATGCACTGCAACTTATGACTGAAATTCAAGTGGTGCAAATCAGAATGGCCAAAGAACAAGAACGGCAAGGCAAAATCCTTAGAAAATTGCAAAAGTTTCTAAAGGACAATCACGCCAATCCCATCTTGATCGATGAAGAATCTTCAGGTGTTCAAGTGCAAGAGGACAACGAGGAAGAAGAAGAAGAAGCCCCCATCGACGAAGAGCACGCTAAAGATGACGACAAAGTTGTTTGCGTTGGCAAAGTGTGCTTTGACAAGGATGGAAATCTAGTCGAACAAAATGGAAATTTCTGTTTCCATTACCCAAATTGCTCGATTCATAGATCTCTCATTGTCAAGAATACACATTAGTTTCTTTTCGTTCTTTCTTATTTGTATATAATCTTACTTATGTTTTCTACACAAATGTAAATATAACATTATATAATTAATAAATGATTTGTGATTATCACATTATCATATATGGATTCTTAGTTAGGAGAGTTAGTTACTAAGGGCTAAGTTTTAGATTCAGAATTAAGTATTGATTATTTATGATAACACTATCATTATAATCACATATAATACAGTATTAGATTAAGGGGGAGTTATATAGTTTGGAGTTAGTTTGTTTTTGTTGATGACAAAGAGGGAGAAGTATAAAATAGGATAGTTAGGCATAGATTAAGGGGGAGTTATTAGTTTTAGGGGGAGTTATTATGATAGAAGTAATATTTTATAAACAAAGGTTGTCATCATCAAAAAGGGGGAGATTGTTAGTCCTTGAAAAGAATGGTTTTGATGACACCAACCTTAGGAATTGTTGTAAAATATAAATACTAACATTATAGTTTAGATATATATGTATATACAGGATATAAACATGCAGGTACTAAGAATGAAGACTGTACAGTATAGAGACTCAAGATTGAAGACATTAAGATTCAAGACTCATGAGTATCAAGATATCAAGAGTTCAAGATTTCAATAGTACAAGACAAGTATCGAGTCTAGAATTATGTTAAAACTCCTAGAAAAGCACTAACATCTTAAAATCCATTTTATTCGTGGAATGGAATCCACTTCGAGCCTGTTAAAGGGATGGAACCCTAAGTAGGATGGAACCTACAAAAAATCTAGTGGAACATCGTTTTGTATCCACTAACTTTTATTCAAATGTTTTACAAAATTATATCTTGTTTTCAAAATGATTTCAAAATCTTCCTTTTTAAATCAAAAACATATATCCTGGTTTTAAATACTTTTAGCCTCAAAATAATCTTTATTTTCAATATCAAAATTATCCTTGGTTTTTAACTATCTTTAATTATAATGTACTTAACTTTTAATATTTATATTTAAGATTTAAATATGAAATTATAGTAAAATTTTATATATACCAAAATATTATTCTCTATACTTATTTATGTATTTTAACTATAGTATATTTATAAAGTTTAAAATAGTTTTAATATAAGATATAAGTTATTTTCAAAAGGAAAACAAATTATCAAAAATACCTTAGGCATGTCGACAACCCCTAGGTACCCATGTCGACATGATGACAGTTTATTTCAAAAGTTTGAATTTCAAAAGAAGTGTCTATTCGTCATATCCTTTCCCGAATGGACATGGCTGTTTTTCTACTATAAATAGGGGATGTTTTAAACGAATTTATATTCATAATTTTCTGATTTCACTTCTCTTCTTCTTCCACATTTCTTTATATACATTTTTACTATTACTCTGCCGAAATCTCCATTGAATCTAACCAGATCATCTCTGGTTTGATTCTCTGTCACTATCTCAACAAGATCCCAGTGCTATTCAGAGTTATAGGCTTCTTTTGTAATCAATCGAGCGAGAAAATGTGTGATTGTAGCCTGAAAAATCAATCAAGTGAGAGAAGGTGTGATTGTAGCCTAGGAAATCAATTGGGTGAACTTGTTGCCCGTAAAATCAAGTATCTCTACCCAGAGGATTGTGAATCTGGAGTGGGGCACCTCGTGGCCTTGAAATCGAGGGTGTAATTGTAAGAATTGATTTTGAAAGGAAATCCGTACTTGTGTTACGGGACTGGATGTAGGGTAACTCCGAACCAGTATAAAATCCGGTGTGTTCTTTCCTTTATTGCTTTTACTTTATATTTGCATTTGTATTTGATTCTGTGATAATATCTGTGTCTGAATGTTGCATACATTTGTGTTCAAATTAATATAAACTCAAAAATAATTAGTAATTCCTTGAAACACTATTCACCCCCCTCTAGTGTTAATTCTAGCCTTAAGATCCGTAATTCGCATTTCTCACAAATAGTTTCAAAGTCAAACCGATTCAATTCCAACTTCCTAATTCAAATCAATTCCAATTTCCATTCAATCGATTCAATTTCGATTTCAATTCAAATCAATTTCAACTTCAATTTAAAATTAATTCAATTCCATTTTCAAATACAATTAATTCAATTTCAATTTCAATTTAAATTTATAACGATTTCGAGCTTGATTTTCAAAATATCAATTCAAAACATTTAAATCAAATTATCCTTCAATATTCTGTTTAAATCCCAATCTTCAAATATAATTCAATTCCGCTGAATTTCGAAATATCGTTTTATATCACTTTTACTTAGTAATATTCAAAGTTAGAATAAAAGTTCAATCTTTTAAAACAAATCGATTTCAAAAAATTTAACTTATATTTCGATTATAACTTCAAAATCTCAACTTCGATTATTTAAACAATTTCGATTACCAAATTTAAATTTCAATATTCAGGGCTCAAGTTCGAAAATAATTTGATTCCTATTAATTTGATTCTTATTTCTTTTAAATCAAAACCATTTAAATAATTTCAAATCAAAAAGTTTTAAAATCATTTAATTTAACCAATCAGGTGTCCGTATATAATTTTTTATCCTATGGCCAAGTAATCTGTTATTTCAATTTAATTTCAGGGATGGATATATATCATTTCAATCCAAATCACAGTGTCATAGGTATATATCATTTCAACCTATTTCTTAATTCATTCAAAATAATTCAATTTACAGTTTATATACTATAATTAATTTACCAGGTGATAACAGGATATATATAAAATAAATAAACATCCAATCATCCAAATATCAATCAATTGGCATCCATCACAATCAATCATACAAACAGACAATATGATTCAAAACAATTTCGTAGATAATAATGTCATGTAATTTACTGGCAATTAAATCCCAATTTCAAATCTAACCGTCAATTTTAATTTTTAACGGTTAATTCGAATGACAATTAGATTTTATCAAACAACGACCAATAAATTTATATCACTTCAAAATTTCGAATTTAACTATCCTAAAAATATTCTAGTACGTTGTGAGCATTATAAAACACTCACCTTGATTTTCGTTGTCGCCGAGACATTCCAGTTTGGAACTAAAACCGGACGACGCCCGATTTTAGCCCAAATTTCGACTGTCTCCAAATCCGTCCAAACTGGTTTCATTGCAAAGAGCTCACTGATACGAACCCAACGCGTCTGACCGCATTGGATTTTGATATAAGACGATTGAGATATGAATTTTTAAAGGATTGGCATTTTAAATTGAACAATTAATTATAACTTAAATCCACTTAACTCACACAACCTAGGCCCAACACGTTTCGAACCCGGCCCACTATCCACCTTTCTTCTCCAAACCTCTTGCACACAGATACTCCCTGTACACGAACGAATGCACACAACGCTGATACTAAGCTCCACACTCAAAAACAAATTTCGACTTCGCTATCGTTCTTCTCACTGGAATCTCCACCATCCCATACCACAAACTCCAAGCTCGACATCCTCCCAAGAATCGCAACCTACTACCGTGAAAGGCCCGACCACGCAAATGTCGCACCCTCCAAAACACGACCGGCCTCCACCAAAATTGCCACCTAGATGCGCCTCTCCATCTCGATCACCGCTCCACCCTTCAAATCAACAAACGCTCTTCGAATCAAACACAAATCCCAACCCTAGCTTTACTGTGCAACGTCAAACTCGATACAATGCAGCCGCACCCACCAACGAGCATACCCGATTGAAGAGGAGGATGAAATAGAATTTTAGGAATTTGTTACATGATTTTTAAGTGTGTATATTGTGAGAAAATAATTTTTGAAGTTTAATTTTTATTTCGTTCTTACAGTCTGCGTGCTTGGTTTTAAAGGAGAGGAACGAACATGATGGTTGCGTATTGGGGAATGGCTACAGGGGCTTGAAGTGAGATAAAGAAGCTGATGTGAAAATATAGTCAAGTTAATCAAATATATATATTGTTTAAATTTTCAAACCGTCTCGATTACGTAGCTTAAAATTTCGAACCCCTATCGAGGCATGCCGCTAGGCATTCATAATGTTATACCCCATTTCGAACGCAATGGAAAAGGTTTCGAGTCCTAATTCGATCGTTTGGAGAAGATAGCTTTTTGGACTCAGTTATTATATTGAATTTTAGATATGAATTTCGACCCGTTTCTATTCCGTACGACCAAACGATAACTCCAAACGCCATGAAATTTGAAATTCGATAATAATACACTATTATGGATCCAATGGAACTTGTTTCATCGAAATCCGAGACTGTGCCCCGGAAGGCTATTTTAACGTCTCGATTAAAATAAAAATTTCAAATTTTAAACTAATCGCTTAAATTCAATTTTAAATGTTAACAATCTTTATTGTTTGTTCAAATAAAATTTACATCAACTTCCGATATCATTTTTAGTCATATTAAATTCAGAATTCAATTATTCAATTTTTTTCCAATATTGAATTTAAACCATTTAATTATTCTATAAATCAATATAAATAAATCATTAAGTCCCAAATAAACTTTTAGTTATCAACATCATTTTATTTCTATCTAAATAATTCACAATTATTATCCAACCTCAGTTATTGATTATAAACACAGTTAATATATATAATTTCATTTCAATACTCGTATCGCCAAATCTTCGAAATTAGTTTATTTCAAAATTTTATTCAAGTTCATTTCCAATAACTTACATTCAAAACCATTGAATTTTTATTTTTAACCATTTTTATTTAATAATTATATTAAATTTAATAATTTAAAAATAGCTAAAAATACGGGTCGTTACAGTGGCCGTCCAATGTTTCAGTAAAGTTTTGAAAATTGCATGTGTAAATTTTTCTAACCAATGGGAACTACTTCTAACATAAATAAATGAAGTGGTGAATGAAACTGCCAGCATTGTATTGCTCGTACCGAAAGCTGGATGTCTTGCTCGTGAATTTCTGCTCTCCCTCTCATCGTCATTGCTTTAAATAGCATACAAAGAAGTTATCATAATTTATATAGGAGAGTACATTCGTTAGGAATTATAAACTATGTAGTTGTAGATTTACAGCAAGTGCTAAATACTTTTTACACTGTAGATTGTTCAAGTGGCACTTGTTGGTTTGAGTTTCAATCCAATTACAGTTCCATTTTGAATGTTAGTTCAAAAAAAGGTATAGATTTAGGTATTGAAGGAAGTAATAGTACACCCAACTGAAAGTCTATAGCAAGATTTGCCTTTTTAGCAGATACTTATATGGAGCATATATTTTACTACAGCATTTTTACAACCGCAATTGTGATATACGATAACAAATAGGTTGGTTAGCAAAAAATTTAATATGTGTATGCTATATTCAATAATTTTTTTTGAATTTCGGATGAACTAGGTAGGCAAAACATGCTACCAAGTCATATGATGTGTAAGAGTTGTTTAGTAACTCCCATAGTGATTCGACTATAAGCTTAGAGAATGACAATTATAGACAAAGCGGTCGATGTCGACAGAGTACATAAATAGTAACATATTTCTAGAGACCTTTTTGTTTGATTAGTTACTTGATAGCATATTCACTTATGCATAAATCATATTCACCATGGTACATCATATTCACATTATGCATAAGAATATTGATATTAGTATATCATACACACACAGAATATTCTGACCATTATACATAAACGGGAAATACTTATGTAGCATGGTGAACACCCCTTAGTATATATTAGTAAAAAACATGTTGTGCCCTGATTTGGCATGAGTTCTGAAATTTGTTTCTTTCTATAGCATCTAGTTACTACCAAGTACATCAAAAAATAATGAATACAAAATGATCCTTGGAGGAACGCATCGTTGTCAAGTACTGTCTTAATTTAAGTACTATGAAGAGCAGACGTGAAAAAATATACATCAAATTTTTTATTTAAAAAAGGAAATAGAAATTGAAGGTACATGTTATAGCGAATTATTTTAATATGTACACCTGCAATTTGGCAGGCAAAATCAAAATAGAGAATAAAATAGCTTTGATATAATTTGTGCATATAATACAATCAACAGAAGCATGGTATTTCCCAAACTTAATGTATAACCACTAAGTTATAACTTTGCAAAAGCTCTAATAACCTTGGAGGATTCTTTTACAATGGAAAAAGGAAACTAAACCCACAACTTCAAATCCTACATGACCAAGTCTGCACATCAGGACAGAAAGAACATTTGGTGGCTGCGTTGACAGTTATGTTCCTTATTCCCAATGTTGGTCTTGTTGCACTTATGAATGATGCGTGAAGGACATGAACCTATTTAAAAAAGTGAGCAATAAAATCAATTACATATAAACATACTAAAATCACAATGGATCAGTCAAAATAGGGTTTAAGTGAGAAAATATAATTAGGACTTTACTAATACTCACCATGGCTCATTAGCCTAAAACCACCAACTGACTTTACTCTATCTTTAATGGTATATCATGCTGCCATTACCACTATCGTTTCATTTTCCTGGCATGTGAATCTCCTATTACTTCCAAAGACACCACTACCATTTCGTTTGATTCTAAAAAAGGACAACAACAATATTCATTTTACCATAATAGGATTGACTATATTTTTATCTACACCATAATAAAATAGAAAAATAGATTGGCATTGTTAACTGAAGATATAAAAAAATATTTCGGATGATTTTGAAGTCATTAACCGATTGAAATATAACTTATAGATCACATTTGATGTACGGAATTCAAGAACATATTGCTAAGGGATCATCCAAAGTGACCAATCATATTTGATTAAAAAGAAGGATTTGCCATAAATCATACCTAAATTTGAGATTGTTTGTTGTAGATTGAAGCACTATTGATTGTCCTGCATTTTCAAATTCCTAAATTAGGGGAATACGAATATCATTTAAAATCATTAAAGATAATACCAATTCAAGAAAAATATAAGGGGCCATGGACAGTTGGGAAGAATCTGATGAGAATAATGGTTTTGATGAAGAAACTTGCTCATTAGAAAGTGGGATGTCGAGAAACGTAAACTAAGAAGAAAGTTGAGAGAAATGAGAGATAATTGTGGAAAAGTGGGAAATTTTTCTGACGTGGGAAGGCCAATGACATATATATCCCTATTTGTTTTTGACATGGGAAGCGTATGAAAGGTTATGTTCGAAAATACCAAAAAAGCTTCACTTTGACCACTTTAACTAAGTATTTGCTTTATATATAAGATATATATATATATATTGTAAAGAATATTTAAACATATTTATAAAATTTAACATTTCTAAACTAAAACTATAATCTTTTACCAAAACAATTTTTCAAATAAATATTTGCATCTAATATCTTAAACTTTATATTCTTCTAAATTCTTTACCCCAAAAGTTCCTTTCCATTTAAAAGAAGATTATCAAAATTCGTTCATTATTCAATTTCAAAACCAAGATAAAAAAAAATCTATCCTTTAACAATTTGTGATGTATATAACCAAAAAGAAATCTTCCTTTTCTCCAAAATATTCTATTATAACAAGCTCAAAATAAAATATATTTTCAAAGTCTCTTTTCGTATTAGTTTTCCAACATTTTTATATGTCACATACTATATATATAAGTCACTTAAATATAATATCAATTAACACTTATTAATATAATAACAATACACACTTTTCTTTTTGAATTTTTTTCGAAATTCCAAAATATTAAATTCAGAAAATTATAGTTTTCTAAAACATCTCATATAAATCAAAATACTTAAACTATATATAAATTATTTCATATTCTTGTACATAAAAATATATTAGTTTACTCCAATATATATTGAAACCAATTTATGTCATACACAACTATTCAAAAACCTCACAATATTCATTTCAACATACAATATATAATATTAAACTAGTCACGAAATAATATTTTACATTTTACAGTAATAAACCTTTTCATATCAAACTATGCCGTCAAAACAATATACACCTTTATTCCAAAACGTTGTATAGTTTCCATAATATCACAATTCTGAATCTATATACTATTTCCAAAATATAACTCATAATATTTCTTTTCGAATTTCACTTCATCCTCAAAATGTCTTTTCAAAATTATCTTATTACATTTCTTTACAACAAGTATTTCCTTCCAAAATAAATGAAACATTTCTCAAAATCATTCTGAAACTTTTCAATATATTTAATTGTTCAAAAGTTTTAATCTTCTTAAATCATTATGTCTAAATGTCTCGTCCTAGTGTTTAGGAATCCCTACCGATAACGTTGATCAGATGCATCGAGCAAAAGTCTTAAACCATTCAACGGAAAAATTAACATAAATTTCACTTCAATATTTCTTACATCATTTTGTAAATATATTTTTGTTAACAATTTTACTTCTTTAAAACAATAATTTGCTTCTTTAAATGATTACCTATTTCTTTCTACAAGCATGATCAAATATCACTTTTATGTACCCAAATTACCGAATTAATTCAAAACATTTTCCTTACTTGATAAAACAATTTCCAACAACTATATTTAAACCAAAAATCCTTATTTATAAAAAATAATAACCAACATCAAATCATTTTAAACACTTTCCAAACCTCTATTAACAATAATCCATTTCTATAATTTAAGTATCTTTCAATATCAACAAACACCCTACATAATTATTCAAAACAGATCAAGATTCCATTCCACAATTTTGATAAATATTCACAAATAATCATCAAACAATGAAATATACATAAGAAATAATAATCAATGCACTCAAAGGAAAATTATTCATTATTTCCATTGTGCACTTTGAATAATACCAGACCAAAACACAACAACACAACAACACAACACTAAGCCACCCAAGGTCTAGTATCCAACATCAATATAAATAAAACTGGTTGGACTAACACCTTTCGTCCTTGCAACTCCAACCATTGTATACTTAATGCTCAAAAGAAATAAACGAACAATGATTATATTAGTGTATGTGTGTATAATTGAAAATACGTCACTTGATGGTTACCCCAATAATAATCATATATACATTGTGCCTTATTATACACCCAAGGGGACAGAGACTCTAAGTCTCATCTAAGGTCTTGACCCGTGTCTCTTATATATAACGTTTTGTTCTAAACCTTGCTCTGATACCAAATAAAACATCTCACTTATATACCCATACTATCCAAGAGTACTACTAAGTAATACTGTCAGATAATACAGAGAATGAGGATATATAGGATACACACGTGAATATTCCCTTGGGCTAACACTGGTATGTATTTAAACATTTAATATAATAACTCACCTATATGTACACAATATTAGCATAAAGCAATAAGCTTGTATGCCCGGGATAGAACAATACATAATGAAAAGTAAATAATAGAGAACTCAGAGTCAGAATCACAACGATAATATAAAATACTAAATATACAAAGTATGTCCAAAATATAGTACGAGGATATACATACATGAGATTATATGATACTTAGATGATGTAAAACAATACTAAATACTATTCTCCTCTATGCCCAGAATAACACAAGCAAGTCATACTATCCCTGTACATGAAAAATCTCGGACTGAACTGAGTATTACGTAAATAACACATGGGTCGGACTATATTTAAATCAAGCATTAATATGCATAGATGATACACAATGGGAAAAAGGCATCAGACGACGAATATGCTCCATTGTCTGATTGAATATCTATCAGTTGTTAAATTCTGTGCTGTCTTATTACACATCAGACCATAGAGATGCCCTGTCATATGATATTGTAACACCCCTAATTCTAAATAGCATTATTTAAGAGATATAATTAGATAAATTAAATAGAACAATGTAGAGACTAGAGTGATAAGGGAATTGAGAACTGAAAACTAATTAAGGTCGTGCCTTAACTAAATTAATTAATGAGAAAGAGTAATTACTTAAATACCTAAGAGAATAAGGCAAGGGCAATATGGGAATAGCTGAACCTCCATAACACCTAAAACTCCTTACAAAGTTCTCATTCTCATTTACATTCTTACAAAAAACAAAAACATAAACAAAAGAAAAACAAGGCCGGCCATAACCCTAGAGAAAAGGAGCTCAAAAGTCAATTAGAGGCTAAGATTCAAGCTAGGAAGATTAAAGTGGAAAACAAATATCAAGTTCCTTATCCAAACAAGGTGGATAATGATCTAAATCATCATCTTGAATGATTTAGTTTGGGTTGAGGTTTTAAACCTTATGATTAGATGAATGATGATATGTTTTGATAGATTAAATGGATATATATATATATATATATGCTTGTTGATGATTTATATGATTTAATATGTATTTTATGATATGTTTAGATTAGAAAACCTTTCATATGACATCCAGATGAGTTGAATTTTTGATATATGGTCAAAAATATTATTTTAAAAGTGGGTTTCAAGTTTCATAATTTTCTAAGCAATTATAAATTTATTATGAATTTTCTATGAGAGAAAATAGGTAATTTCGGGTTTAAATTATTTAAGGCAATTAAATAACTTTTTCAGGTCTGAAATTAATATGTGCTAGAATTGATATTTAATGTGAAATATTGTGATTTTTGAGGATTTTCCTAAGTTTTTTTACTATGGTTGATAAATTATTTAAGTAAGAGAACTTAAATGTTTTAAACGTTTTATTATGGAGAGGGGCTTAAGTGCTAAAATGTTTCCAATTGTTCCATGCAGAGTTCGAAAGATTTTTAGAAAAGAATATTCGTAAAGTATTGGCAACCAGCCATATTTTGGCAAATTATGTAAGTTAGGTGAAAAGGAATTACTTTAAAAAAAAATCAGTTTTATATCGAATTACAATTTCGCCACTTTTATTTGCTTGCTTCTGTCACCATACTTAATGAATCTTTCGCACTTGTTCAAAACTAATGCACATGGTATCAAGCACTTGGTACACAGTGTATTGGAGAAAGGCGGAAGGAAATGATGGTGTCGAAGGCTTGCTTGCAAAAGAGTTGCCGCTTTTGAACCCCTTCGATACCCTAGCTGCCGCATTAAAACCTTTCGCCCTAGTAAGAGGCCGCTTTTATAATTCTTTAAATCAATGAGTTCGGAGGGTAGGGTTTCGAATCAATACCCTTTCGCAACCATTGAAGCTGCTTTTCTTCAACTTATACTTGCGAAAGGGTGGATGTCGCTCCCATACCTTTCGACATGATTGAAGTCGTTCAAACACTTTCCAATGCTTTCAAAAGGTATGTTTTTAATTATTTTAAAATGTATGTTTTTAAGTGTTTCAAAAGGCATGTTTTTAAGTGTTTCGAAAGGCATTTTTTAAGTGTTTTGAAAGGAATGTTTCCAAGTGTTTCGAAAGGCATGTTTTTAAGTGTTTTGAAAGGATGTTTCCAAGTGTTCGAAAGATATATTTCATGGTTTCTAAATAGGATGTCTAAAATTTTAAGCAATGAATTCGAAAGTTCATGCCGCTAAAGTAGAGCGCCGAAAGGGGCATAGCCGCTTGCTTCTAACCCATTAGTCAAATGGAAGGGGACGAGGGGCTTGGTTGCTCTATGAAGTCGAAAGGGAGAGTGAAGAAGAGTAACTCACGATGTCACAAATCCAAAGGATATAGTCGAAAATCTTAGATTTCAATTTAGAGAACCCATTCTCATGTTTAATTAAGAAAACTCATGGCAATGTAAAAGAGTTTTGAAATGGCATTTAACTTTGAAATTTTAGATAAAGCTTTCCTTGCTAAAGATAGTGGGTTAAGCGTATTAGCCATATTTCATTAGAAAAATGATTACAAGGAATTTAACCATGGATGTTTATATTGTTGTGTTATTTAATCGGTTATCATGAATGCTTATGTAACCATATTCACTTCATTTATAACCCATAACTGCATCTTGGGGTGTTAAGGGAAGAATAATAGGCTAGGTTGACCCAGTAGTGAATATATATTGAACTTAACTCCCGTGTGAGTAGAATTACATCCATGAGGTCAGACAGACCAGAATATAGGATGCCTAAGACTGATCAAAGGATTATTGGTTTAGACAGGTTCTCAGTAAGCCTATAAAATCTAAGTTATGGAAATTGTTATTGGCAGAGGCCAATAGATTCTTAGTGATCCCATGAAAACTATGTCCAAAATAAGTTATTGAAAGAGATCAATAGGTCATAGATAGTCTATGAAAACTATGACATGAGAGATGTTATTGGTAGAAACCAATAGGTCCATAGTGATCCTATGAAAACTGTGATTGGATAATAGTATTGGTAGAAACCAATAGGCTGATAGTGATCCCATGAAAACTATGAAAGTGGATATGAAATCCATAAAGAATTAAACAGGTTATTAGTCAGTTCATGAAAACTAATAGGTTAATAGTGACCTTAGAAACTATAACTTGAGGCAGACAGTCAGGTGAATGGGGATGGGAAGCCCATAGCATATTGCATGTGTGCATATCATCATGTTACATTTTATTATGTTATGTCTTAACCATTATGGATGTAGGTGCATAGTTAATGGTTATTATAAATTGGGTTAATATACTAGTGAGGGGAAACCCCGTTTTGCTAAGCGACGTGGTCTCACTAGATATCTATATGGTACGAGATGATAGGTTATTTTTCACTCCGGACTTTTTGTCTGGCTCGAAGTTTATGTTTTCCCCTTAAACTCTCGGGTGCTCAATTGATTTTGAGTCATTCGAGAGTTAATGTTTTCAGGTTCTCCTTTAGATGAATAAGCTTCCGGAGACGTGTAGGAAGCAAGCTAGCTATTAGGAGTTCTTTTTGTTTGATTCCGCTATGTAATTGGATGCAATGGCAAAGTTTTTTAGTGCCTATATTTAGACTCTGATCAACCAAGGGGTCATCTTCATATATCGCTCTTGATGCATTTTGTAATAAATTGTAATATCTCTGAACGTGGCTTACGTATGGGATTATGTAATGGATCTGAAATGAAATTTGCAATGAAATGAGAAACTTGTTCTAAATCGAGCTTAAATTTTTTCATATTCATGTATTCCTGGTATATAAATGTATCTAAAATTACCGCATTTGGTCATCGAGAATTTAATAACTATGGATGACTGCATCATCCGTAGCAGTTAGTTTTGGGCCTCCAAATGGGGGATGTTACAAGTTAGTATCAGAGCATAGGTTTATGTAAATTTAAATGAAAATTTGAACCTAAAATATTTTCAAAACATAACCTAATGAATCAGAGAATGAAACCGGGGTTGGGTTAACATTGTAGTAACGTACTTGCATTTATTATATATATATATATATAAGTACGTATTTCCCTTTTCTCTTGGACCATTCTTATGTATCTTACTAAGGCTCGTATACAGATATACGAGAAAGGAAGATATGGAGGCAGAAACAAAAGAGGAAATATAGGTGGAGGAAGCACCACAGCTAATGAAAATGCTCGACCCAATACTAGGAGGAATCCAGGTCGATGGGAAAATGCTAATCCAAATGAAAATGCCAATGTAGGTGCTGAAACACCACCAGTAGATATGTGGATGATGTATCAGTTTTTTGTCAATTTGATGTAAGCTACAGTAGTTGCAGGAGTAGTTGGGGGAAATGCTGTGAATGCTGGGGGAGCAAATCCTATAGCCCCAGTTGGCAATAACTATACCAAGCTAAGCAGGGATTACACCAGTCTTGATGGGAAGACATTTTTGAGAACATAGAATGTTGTTGAAGTAGAAAACTGGTTATTGCACTGTGAAAGAATTTTCGCTGACTTGGGATTAGATGATGAACAGAAGAGAAGACTTGCTTCCAGACAGTTGTAGGGTGTAGCATTGTACTGGTGAAATGGAATTACCATGGGAGTTCCCGAGGAAGAGTTAACTTGGGTAGAGTTTTGAAGGAGATTCGAAGAGAGGCTCTTGTCAGAAGTTTTCAAGTCAGTATTGCTGAGAAAGTTCATGGACTTAGTGCTAAGGTGAGATGTCGGTGATCGAGTATGCTACAAAGTTTGATGAGTTGTCCAGATACGATATGCTACCATTGACACTGTCATCAAAAGAAATGAGAATTTTATTAGAGGGTTGAAGCCTGAGATTGCTAGGGCGACTATGCCACATCTCCATGATCAAAGTACAGTTGCAGTGGAGATGGAAATCAAGAATGAAGATATGCTCTCTACTTTTGGGAAAGAGAAGCAAATTGAAACCCAGGATTCTCAGGGCAAGAAGAGGAAATTCTTTAATAAGAAAGGCGCTCAAAAGGGAGGAGCTGCCAAGAAAGGGAAGGCCGACGTAGTTTGCTACAAGTATGACAAGAAAGGACATATTTCTCATGAATGTCGAACTGGAAAAGGAAAGAAAGTTGTCGATAAAAAAGGAGTGAAGTGCTTCAACTGTGATCAAATCGGGCATTACAAAAATTAGTGTCCAGAACCGGTCAGAGCAGGCAAGGGAAAAGTTATTTCCTTGGAACCAATCATCTTCTAGACCAACCGCTGCTGAGAAGGAAAGACTATGATGAAAGGTACGATTTTGATTCATAGTATATCGGTTAGGGTGCTATTTGATACTGGGGCATCGCATTCATTTATATCTTAGTGTTTGGTAGATAAGTAATGTTTAGAACTCTCATACATTGTTACTTCCTTAAGGGTTGCGAATCCAATAGGAGGGTATGCAACTCTGGGGATGAGATGTAACCATTTAGAACTTGATTTGTTAGGTCATAAGTTTGCATACAGTTTTTATGTTTTTGATTTTGTAGGGTTCGGGATCATTTTGGGTATGGATTGGTTAGATAGATACAATGCTAGGATATTTTGCAAGATAGGGAAATACCGCTAAAACACTCTAATAGTTATAACCGAATTATATACTCAGTGGAGAATTCAGATCTGAGTGCTTGTGCATTGTTGGGGGCTATGGAAGTAGAAGAAGAGTTGAATCAGATGTTGGTAGCAAAAGAGTTTGCAGATATTTTTAATCCAGTAACAGGACTACCACCGAAGCGAGCCATTGAGTTTCAGATAGGTCTTGTGCCAGGAGCAGAACCTGTAAGTAGACCACCTAGTAGGATAACACCTACCAAGATGAAGGAATTGAAGGTGCAGCTAGTGGATTTAGAAAGAAAGAATTTCATTAGACCAAGCAATTCGCCTTGGAGAGCGGCCGCGGTGTTCGTGAAAAAACCAGATGGGACGTTAAGGATGTGTATTGACTATCGTAAGTTGAACGAGGAGATGATAAAGAATAGTTATCCTTTGCCGAGAATCGATGATTTATTTGATCAGTTGAGTGGAGCCAGAGTATTTTCTCAATTGGATTTGGCAACAGGTTTCCATCAACTAAGAGTGGCAGAGGATAGTATTCCGTTGACGGTGTTTCGGACTAGGTATGGTTCGTACGAGTGGTTAGTGATGCCATTCGGGTTACTGAATGCACTAGTTTTCTTTGTGGATTTGATGAACCGAGTTTTCCGAGAGCACTTGGATAGGTTCGTATTGGTATTCATAGATGACATCTTAATATACTGTAAGGACGAAAGAGAGCACAAAGTTCATCTTAGAGTGGTGCTTGAGATGCTGAGGCAGCGTCAGCTAAAAGCGAAGTTTTCAAAGTGTCATTTATGGAAGAAAGAAGTTAAGTTTCTTGGTCATGTGGTTGCAGAGAAGGGTTTACCAGTTGATCTGGATAAGATTGAAGCTGTTAACAACTGGAAGTGACCAGAGACGGTGATTGAGATAATAAGTTTTCTTGGGCTTGCTGGTTACTATTGGAGGTTTATTAAGGATTTCTCCCAAATAGCAGCGCCTTTGACTAAGCTGATCAGAAAGGACGTGAAGTTTATCTGGTCTGACAAATGTGAGGAAGCATTCCTTAAATTAAAGCACTTGTTGACCAACGTGCCAGTGTTAGTAGTTCCAGATAGGAATCTGGGATTAGTGGTGTATACAGATGCACGTGGAAACAGATTAGGAGCTGTACTGATGTAGAAAGGTAAAGTTATTGCCTACGCTTCACGACAACTTAGACTGCATGAAGTGAGATATCCTTCTCATGATCCATAGTTGGCTGCGGTGATCTTCGCACTGAAAGTATGGAGATATTATCTCTTAGGGGAGCGATTTATACATAGATCATAAGTCCTTAAGGTACTTATTCTCTCAGAAGGAGTTGATTATGAGACAACATAGGTGGCTGGAGTTATTAGCAGCTTATGACTTTAGTATAGAGTATAAAACTAGAGAAGGAAATAATGTAGCGGATGCTCTTAGTAGAAAACATTAGAATGTCGTGTTAGCTATGTTAACACAGTGGAAGGACATAGAGGCTTTGACTACTTGTAGTGTGTGGTTAAGATCGACTGCTAGTTCTAGTCAGGGCACTGCCATGTTATCCTGCTTGGAAGTTCGACCAAGATTGATCGAAAGAATTGCATCTATGCAGAAGGATGACCCAGTGTTAGATGAGAAGATTAGAAGGCTAGAGGCCAATTGATGACCTGAAGGATTTTAGTCTTGACCATAGAGGGTGGTTGAGAAAGAACAGACGATTGTTTGTCCCGAATGTAGAAAACCTAAGGAAGGAGGTCCTTAGAGAATGTCATCGATCAAAATTTACGATTCATCCTCGGGGGACCAAGATGTATCAGGATATGAAGAGGAGTTTTTAGTGGGAAGGTATGAAAAGGAACGTTGGCTTCTGGGTAAAGCAGTGCGTGAACTGTCAACAAGTAAAGGCCAAACATCAGAAGCCGAGTGGGTTGCTTAAACCTTTGGAGATACCAGTTTGGAAATGGAATTCGATATCCATGGATTTTATAGACGGGTTGCCAAGGTCGAATCGAGGAAATCAAAGTATGTGGGTCATAGCAGACAGGTTAACCAAGAGTGCCCATTTCATTCTAGTTAAGTCAACCAGGACGACACCTGTTTTAGCTAAATTGTTTATGAAGAACATAGTTAGACTACATGAGATTCCTAGTAGTATAGTCAGTGACCGAGATACTTTGTTTACTAGCGAGTTCTGGAAGAGTCTATAGGATGTGTTAGGTACCAAGCTCAAGATGAGTACTACTTATCAGCCTTAGACAAATGGGCAGATAGAGAGAGTCAAGAATGTACTCGAGGATTTGTTGAGAGCTTGTGTGCAAGATTTTGGTGGATCATGGGAAGATCACCTACACTTAGTTGAGTTTTCCTATAATAATAGTTATCAGACTAGTATAGGAATGACGCCTTTCGAAGCTTTGTATGGAAGGCCATGCAAGTCACCAGCATATTGGTTGGAAACTGAAGACATATTAGTCTTAGGTCCAGATCTGGTAAAAGAGTCAACTGAAAAGATTGAGTTGATCCGAGGTAGGATGGAGGAAGCTTAATATAAACAAAAGAGTTACATAGATAAGAGGCGTAAGGATCTAAATTTCTCAGTTGGAGATAGGGTTTTCATTAAAGTATCACCGATGAAGGGTGTGGTACGATTTGAAAAGTCAGGGAAACTGCATCGAGATTTGTTGGACCGTTCCCAGTTATAGAGAGCATCGGAAAGCTCGCATATAGAGTAGAGTTGCCGAGCAGTTTGGCAGGTGTCCATAATATGTTTCATGTGTCTCATCTTCATAAGTATGTGCATGACCCAGAGACTACTATCCCTCCAACTGCATTGGAAGACTTAATAGTAGAACCGGATCTGACTTTTTTAGGCAACCGGTTTGGGTTGTAACCCGAGATGAGAAGAGGTTAAGAAATAAGACAACCAAGTTGGTGAAAGTTTAGTGGAGCGACAACGAGAAGGACTATACTTGGGAGACAGAAGACAGGATTAGAGATACTTATCCTGATCTATTATAAGGGTATGTTCTATATCTGTTATATATATATATATACTGTTTGCTAGTCAGGTAGGCTAGTATGGTAGTTAGGAGATGTTACAGATGATTGCTATGCTTAGTATATAGTCCTTGCTGAATTTCGAGGACGAAATTCTTTAAGGAGGGGAGCATGTATCACCCCTAATTCTTAATAGCATTATTCATAAAATTTAATTAGATAAATTAAATAGAATAATATAGAGACTAGAGTGGTAAGGGAATTGAGAATTGAAAACTAATTAAGGTCGTGCTTTAATTAAATTAATTAATGAGAAAGAGTTATGACTTAAAAACCTAAGAGAATAAGGCAAGGGCAATATGGGAATAGCTAATCCCTATAACCCCTAAAACTCTCTACAAATTTCTCATTCTCATTTACAAACAAAAGAAAAACAAGGCCAACCATAACCCTAGGGGAAGATTAGCTCAAAATCAATTAGAGGCTAAGATTCAAGCTAGGAAGATTTAAGTGTAGAACAAATCTCAAGTTCCTTACCCAAACAAAGTGAATAATGATCTAAACCATCTCATATAAGTCACCTTGAATGATTTAGTTTGGGTTGATGTTTTAAACTATATGATTAGATGAATGATGATATGTTTTGATAGATTAAATGGATATATACGCTTGCTGATGATTTATATGATTTAATATGTATTTTATGATACGTTTAGATTAGAAAATCTATAATATTACATCCAAAAGATTTGCTTTTTTGATATATGGTTAAAAATATTATTTTAAAAGTGGGTTTCAAGTTTCATAATTTTCTAAGTAATTATGAATTATATTATGAATTTTCTATGAGAGAAAATAGCTAATTATGAGTTTAAATTATTTAAGGCAATTAAATCATGTTTTCGAGTCTGGAATTTACATATGTTAGAAAACATATTTAATATGAATTATTGTGATTTTTGAGGATTTTTCCTAAGTGTTTTACTATGGTTAATAAATTATTTAGTTAGAGGATTTAAATGTTTTATAAAGGAGAGGGGCTTAAGTGCTAAAATGTTTTCAATTGTTCCATGAAGAGTTTGGCAGCTTTTTAGAAAAGAATATTGGTAAAGTATTGGCAACCAATCATATTTTGGAAAATTATGTAAGTTAGGTGAAAATGAATTACTTTAAAAAGAATAAAATCAGTTTTATATCAAGTTACAACTTCGCCACTTTCATTTGCTTGCTTCCGTCATTATACTCAGTGAACCTTTTGCATTTATTCGAAACCAATGCACATGATATCAAGCACTTGGTACGTAGTGTATTGTAGAAATGCGGAAGGAAAGGATGGTGTCGAAAGCATGCTTGCCAAAGGGTTGCCGCTTTTGAGCCCCTTCGATACCCTAGCTGCCACATTAAAACCTTTCGCCTTAGTAAGAGGCCGCTTTTATAACTCTCTAAATCAATGAGTTCGGAGGGTAAGGTTTCGAATCGATACTCTTGCACAACCATTAAAGCTGATTTTCTTTCAACTTATACATGCGAAAGGGTGGGTGCCGCTCCCATACCTTTCGACATGATTGAAGTTGTTCAAACACTTTTTACTTGAACCCTATGCTTTTAAAAGGTACGTTTTTAAGTGTTTCGAAGGGTATGTTTTTTAGTGTTTTGAAAAGGAATGTTTTTAAGTGTTTCGAAAGGTATGTTTTTAAGTGTTTCGAAAGGAATGTTTCCAAGTGGTCGAAAGATATATTTCATGGTTTCGAAAGAGGATGTCTAAAATTTTAAGCAATGAATTCGAAAGGTCCTGTCGCTAGAGTAGAGCGGCAAAAGGGGCATAGCCGCTTGCTTCTAACCCATTAGTTAAATGGAAGGGACGAACGGCTTGGTTGCTCTATGAAGTCGAAAGGGAGAGTGACAAAGAGTAATTCACGATGTCACAACGATCCAAAGGATACAGTCGAAAGCCTTAGTTTTCAAATTAGAGAACCCAATCTCATTTTTAAAGAAAACTTATGGCAATGTAAAAGAATTTTGAAATGGCATTTAACTTTGAAATTTTATAGAAAGCTTTCCTTGCTAAAGATAGTGGGTTAAAGGTATTAGCCATATTTCATTAGAAAAATGATTACAAGGAATTTAACCATGGATGTTTATATTGTTGTGTTATTTGATCGGTTATCATGAATGCTTATGTAACCATATTCACTTCACGTATAACCCATAACTGCATCTTGGGGTGTTAAGGGTAGAATAACAGGCTAGGTTGACCCAGTAGTGAATATACATTTAACTTAACTCCCGTGTGAGTAGAATTACATCCATGAGGTCAGACCATAATATAGGATGCCCAAGACTGATCAAAGGATTATTGGTTTAGACAGGTTCTTAGTAAGCCCATAAAAACTATGTTATGGAAATTGTTATTGGTAGGGCCATTAGGTTCTTAGTGATTCCATGAAAACTATGTCCGGAATAAGTTATTGAAAGAGATCAATAGGTTCACAGAATGCCTATGATAACTATGACATGAGAGATGTTATTGGTAGAAACCAATAGGTTCATAGTGATCCCATGAAAACTATGATTGGATAATAGTATTGGTAGAAACCAATAGGTTCATAGTGATCCCATGAAAACTATGAAAATGGATATGAAATCCATCAAGAATTGAACAGGTTATTGATTAGCCCATGAAAACTAATAGGTTAATATCAACCCTAGATACTATAACTTGAGACAGATAGTTAGGTGAATGAGGATGGGAATCCAAGAGCATATTGCATGTTTGCATATCATCATGATACATTTTATTATGTTATGTCTTAACCATTGTGGATGCAGGTGCATTGTATATGGTTATTATAAATTAGATTAAGATACTAGTGAGGGAAAACCTGATCCATTAAGCGAGTGGTCTCGCTAGATATCTATATGGTATGAGATGGTAGGTTATTAGTCACACCAGACATTTTGTCTGGCTCGAAGTTTATGTTTTCCCATTAAACTCTCGGGTGCTTATTTGATTTTGAGTAGCTTGAGAGTTAAGGATTTCAGGTTCTCCTTTAGACGAATAAGCATCCAGAGATGTGTAGGAGGCAAGTTAGCTATTTGGAGTTCTTTCTGCTTGATTCCGCTGTATAATTGGATGCAATGGCAAAGTTGTTTAGTGCCTATATTTAGACTCTGATCAACCAATGGGGCATATTTATATGTCGCTCTTTTGCATGTTTTGTAATAAATTGTAATTTCTTTGAATGTGGCTTACATATGGGATTATGTAATGAATCTGAAATGCAATTTGTAATGAAATGAGAAACTTGTTTTAAATTGAGCTTAAATTTTTTCATATTCTTGTGTTTCTGGTATATCAATGTATCTAGCATTACCGCATTTGGTCAATAAGAATTAATAACTATTGATGACTGCAGCATCCGTATTAGTTTGTTTTGGGCCTTTAAATGGGGGATGTTACATATATGCACTAGCACGACAAAAAAAACCATATGCTGTCTGATGTTATAGTACCATTTCTAGACATTCTTATTAGACAACATATAAATATTAAATGATGTGAATAATTGTTCACCAAATGAAATTCAAATATTTTATCTATATAAATATTTTATTTCAAATCAAATTCAAATATAATGCAACTTTCACTATTACTCTACTTATATTTTCAAATATAACTTTCACTATCACTCTCATATACACAACATTTCTACACACTCTCATATACAACATCTCTTTCACTCACACTCAGACGAGTTTATTTTTGATGTTAATCTTGATTTTCTTGCTCTAGCTTGCTTCCAGCCATCTCCTATACCTGTCAAATAAATAATGCAGTAAAATGGAAAAAGAAACAATCCTAAATTGCAAAAATAAAATTGAATTTGAATATTAATGTTGCCTCAGTTTATGGGTTTGTTTTTCATCATGTTTTAGATAGGGACAAAAATACATACATACATACATATATATATATATATATATATATATATATATATATATATATATGCACGGACAACTTATGGTATGCACAGTGTATCACTATGAATACCACAAGGCCGAGCCTCAATCCAATCTCACGGATAAGTGTGTATAAGGTCAGACCAAGCAGTGTACATAAGGAATTCAGCATTACAAAGTCACACATATATATACATACATACATAGTATGCATGTATATATGGTGCAACACAAGTGAAGACCAGAATATGGTGCAACGAACGCAAGTGCAGCGAACATCACCAAAGGGATAGTTTAACAGAAGTGAAGACCAGAACATGGTGCAGTGAACACAAGTGCATAAGCTCAGATTAGTAAACCAAAATGAAACAAAATGGAAATCAGATTCAGGCCAGAATATGAATATAGACATGAACAAAAATGCATGTACATGTGTATCAGGTGAATATTAATGCAACAACAAGCATGAATTGTGACTCAGATTGAACAAGGCAACAAGACGTAAATCAAATTCAAGCAGACACACAGTGTATCAAGAGGAGATACACACAGGTGTAACTCGATAGCATATACATCAAGAAACTAACTCACTGCATACATCATTTATGTACTGAAAACAAATTCAACTCAAAATGGTTCAGAAACTCAAAATGATTCAGAACTGAAAACAAGTTCAACTAAACCTCAAAATGGTTCAAGCTTAAGGCAACTCGAGTGTACATATGAACATACAAGTATATACAAGTGTATATACAAGTATATACAAGCATATACAAGTATATAAAAGCACATACAAGTACATACAAGTATATACAAGAACTGAATTGGAACAAGATTTGAAATTGAACCAGATCAAACTCATGTACAAAAGACAGTTCACACATATATATGCAGATATAAGAACATTCACACATATACACATACATATGTATGTATGTATATACATGGAAGTTCACAAATAATATGCAGTATAAACATACACACACATGAGCATGGATGAACCAAGAGAGTATAATAAGAAATCACAATGCAAAAGCAACATTCATACATATATACATACATATGTACAAAAGGCAGTTCACACATATACAAAAGGCAGTTCACACATATATGTACAAAAGGCAGTTCCCACATATACAAAAGGCAGCTCACACATATATACAAAAGGAAGTTCACACATATACAAAAGGCAGTCTCAAATTACTTGATATGAACCAAATCAGAATCATGTACAAAAGGCAGTTCACACCTATATATGTAGATATAAGAACATTCACACACATATACATATGTACGTATGTATATACATGGAAGTTCACACATACACACACATATGTAGTGATTTACAGATATAAACATACAAACACATGAGTATGGATGAACCAAGACAGCATAACAAGAATCACGGTGCAAAAGCAACATAGACTATCATCATAGAATAATAAGTCCAGGCAGTTCAAGTTTGAGATCAAAGCGCATGCATGAGATTCGAGCCATCAAAGTGCCACAAATTATGTATATACAAGGAAGTATGTATATACATGTATGCACTGGCTTAGCAAGCATTCACACATATATACATACATATAAGTATACACATTGAACAAGGCAGAGCATACATTTCAAAAATTATCAGAAAACTCAAACAAAATTAGTTGGAAACAAAATCAGTCACAAACAAAACCAGTCAAACTTAACTTCCCAAAACAAGGCAAAATTTATATGATTCTAATCACTACACAAACAACAAAATGTCAACCAATACTCTGAGTCAAGGAAATCAACCAATACAGAAAACAAAAGTCAAGACCGAAGTCAGGGAAATCATCCAGAGTCAAATATTAGGAATCGAAGGGTGAACAAGTCAAATTCCTATAAATATCCATTATCACATTGGCAATAATTTGTCGAGTTCAAAAGGGCAGAAATCAAAATCCAAATCAAAAAAACATACCAATTCTCATATCAAAAGAACTCAACCAATTGAAACCCTAATTCCAAAAGTTCGTTTGGTAAAGCAAGATTACGGTTCTTCCAATTGAAGGCAGCAGATCGATCGACAAGGCGAGAACAAGGTTCTTTCGATTGAAACCCTAATTTGGTTTGATTTTGAGATTGAGAGAGTATGGGGAGAAGAAAATAGGATGAGAGGTTTAATCGTTTATTTGACTTCAAAGAGGAAAAAATAGAATGAGAGAAATAGAAGAGGGAAATGATTAAAAGAACCGGCAGCCACAAAATAATTGAGAGGGAAACCAAAATTTAGGTGGAGCCAAAACTAATTTTTTTTATAACTTCAATTAAACAACAAATAAAATTTCGTCTGAATGACAAGCATGAAAATTGAGATTTCAGGGGCTATGTCAAACAACAGATCATTTTTCCATATGTTGTGTGAAACAGCGGTAAATATTGGGATAACCGAAAATCTACATTATGTTGTGTGATCACTGTTATCTGATTCACTTTGTGACATAGTGATAGCATCTATAATGTCAATAAAATTTGGTAATGTATGCATGGTATATAACCGAAATATCATAGACAATCATAAATGCATCACATTACATCAAATATCACAAAACCATGCATAAAGATGTCATCATCCATATAGAAGTACATCAAACTAGAAATTACGGGATCAACATCAAATGTATGTATTATCCATATCTAGAAATCATCATTAAAGTCCAAAAATCATCAATAATGAGATATTATCAAGTACAGTTAGGCTATCTCATAGCAAAGCCTAAGTATATCTCTCAATCTTGAGCAATATAATACCTACATTAATATAAATATAGGCTTCCTATCAAACAAATCATGTACAATAAAAGATATGAGAATCCACTATACTTTGGACACCTATCCAGATATAATCTCATCTCCTCATATATGACTAAATCAAAATAAATCATAATGAGGAATGACTGTATGACAGACATGAAGTCCTAAGTAGAGCCATATATACATCAATATATGCCTAAACCTAGGTTACCTTACCCATATCTATACTTAAGTGAGGTGTATAAATATATATCGATCTACCATTCACATAAAACAAGACGAGAGACTGATGGCCATATGTTTGCTCCAAGAACCCAGGGTCAGCTGACTGGATCTTTCCTATAGTCTTCAATTACCTCGACGAACATCGTGACAATATTCACCTATGGCTCGTCGACGCGTAGCCTCGGTCACGACCTTGCTTTTCCCCTATAGGTAACATATTGCTGACATATGCGACAAAAAGGGCTATAGGGTACGTACCTTATGGGTCACCTAACCCAATAAAGGATGAGGGCATCTAGCCTACTCATAGCTATGAGCATCACCACATGTAAGTACAATTCCATAATACAATTCCCATCATGTGGGTACCATCTACTTATAATGAATAATCAAATAAATATCACAGCAGCGTCCCATACCTTTGCAAGATACACAATCATTTATTCGCTGTTCTTAAATTCAACTCAATATCCATAATATTCTATATAACGGGTCCAAATAATAACCGAAGAAATATTACCGAAAGTCCCATACCAGACGGTTTTATAACTCCGTTTATTCAGATTCCTCGTCACATGAAATTAAAATCATCATAAAAAATATCATGAGTCCATATAGAAGAATGTCACCACCATATCATATCAAAACTACTAATTAAATCTATATCAATGGTGTATCATTCATATCATCCAAAATCAATATGGGAATGATAAGGAATCAGAAAAGCAGAATAAAATCTTATTAACCAAATATATATGAAATATACTTATTTAGCTTATTTATTATATATTACTTTTAAAATACTAAAAAAATTAATTAGAAATTATTTCATATTTTTCAGAATTATATACATACATACATACATATATACATACACACACCTATTGAATAATCACTAAATCCAAAATAGATTTATTTTTAATAAATTAATAGCTTTTAAATATACTAAAATATTATATTTTTAAGTGAAACTTTACTACACAAAAATCACATATTTACTTTACACAAATTATCAATAAATGAATCGTCCAAACTCATAGTACAAAGATGACAACATCAGGAACACGTAATAATCATTCTGGAATTAAATTAGATATATAAACAAACTATAAATTAGTAAATGCATGTTTTCTTTAATCAAATATATATATATATATATAATCTAAATATTGAATTTTAAATAAACCCTTTCTTTATAAAATTATATATTTACTTTGTAAAATTTCTCACATTTATTCTCAACGGAAATATATCTTACTTACTATTAAAATATACACTTACAAAAATTGTATAATGTGGGAGTCAAACTATGGTGGCTTGGCAGAAGAGCATAAGCTCTAACCATTATGCCATGCCTATTTTTGGTGAAGCGGATGCACCATTGGTCGACATGTTGCGGTTTACCGGTTGGCTCATAAGGGGTCGACCGGTTAACCTTCCAGTAGCGCTCCCAGTCGATCATCTCGATCGATTTCTGTCCATCTCCTTCTCCTTTATCAACTGCTTCTCCTCTAAATCGATGCACACACAACGTATTCAATCATACATCCATCCAAAACACTAGATATCTATAATATAAGAGGAATTAAACATAGATTTATGAGTGCGACACTCACCTGCTTCCTGTTCTTCTTTCTCGCTCTTTGAAAACTACTTCCAGAACTCCAATGCATCAATGAAACCCAAATTCCTTCCTTATGTAAGTGTACATCGGTGCCGAGATGAACGTATCCAATTTTGAGAATTTATTACGATTTATTTGATTTGTTTTTAATTTTCAAAAGAGATGAGGTGTTTAATTGTATTTGCTTAAGGTAGGTGGCAAGGGTCCTTAAAATGAATACATGAACTAATTTTTACAGAACGATGGAAAAATCCAGGGAATCAGAAACTCTGGATATTAGATAATGGGTTCGGGCTTGAGTTCAAGGGCTTGGCTTAGGTTAAATAAGTGTGTATATATGTATATGTATATATTTCATTTATAAAACTATTTTCTATTTAAAACAAATTACAATAAAAAATTCCAAATAAAATTTATATTTGCAACAATTAATTATTTACCCAACATCATAATATTTTCTAAAATTTATTTCCATATTTTAGTTTATTTAAATTTAAATATCCAATATTCACATTTTATGTCCATCTATTAATTACTTTGTAAATTAATTTATTCACAATCTTTAAACAAATAATTATTCTCAAAACCATTTAATTTCATTGCTAGTTACTTTAGTATAGATTTTTAGTATTCCTTATTAAGCAAAATTATTCTTATTTAACTATAAAATCCATTTTATCCAATTAAATAATTATTACTGACTTTTATTAGTTACCTCTACATACTGGGTTGTTACACACTGCTTTCTTATCAATAACATATTTATTTCTATGGTAATTTATCGGTGTATCTAACGCATTTAATGGATATGTTTTAGTGTTATTTGACCTTGGACTGCACATATCTATACGTATCTATCCAAAGAGTTAACCAACTCTCTTATTGCTCCCACTAAATGGGTACTTTGTCCTCAATCGTTTGAGATATAGTTCATCAGAACCATATGATTTATAATCGCAAAACTATGGCTTAGTCCATAATTCCAAAAACGATGAATTTTTTAGATACTTTTGTATGTTCTATAGTTAGTACATGAGTTTTGTTTTGAAAAAATACCCATTATTATAGATTTATCTTATAATGAATATTCATAATATAAAACTATACCTACTTTTAGTCACTATGGAGAACAGTTATTATCTCATAAATAGTACTTGGTATATTTACAAAGACAATTTTTGTAACTTGATGCATCCATTAATAATTGTCACATGGTATGCTCCCACTAGTTCTTCCATTACTATAACAACGTATGAAATATAAAGCTTCATTTAACCACTTATTAAGGTATTTCATTTCATCCACTATAACTAGTATATATTCTAGAGTTCAAATCAAATTTCTTGACTCAAAGAAATAATTATCATGGAAAACAACTTTACATATATAGAAATACATTTGAAATAGAAAACACATTTCTTATTCCATGTTAAGTATCTACTAGTATTTTATACAATTTACATTTTCGATGTCTCTTCATGAAATAGAGGAGACCTATGATTCAACTTTGAAACCACCACAAGAAAAACAGTCTTTTAAAGCGGCATATAGCCGCTATTAAACACAACTATAGCGGTTTGATAAACGCTGTATATCGACATGTTATAAAAAAGAATTGCACATTTATAACACAAAAAAACCGCTATAAAAGAGCATGATTTCATAGCATAGTATAGCCGCTAATAAATAGTTATTCTATAGCGCCTATTTCGCGCTATATATCAACATGTTTATAGTATATTCTACATTCATTTACAGCATATATATACCACTAAAATGTGTAGAAACAATAACGCCTATTTGCTACTATCCTTTGACAGTAACCTCATACATTGCATTATCTTTTTATAGCACTTATGTCATATAGTTATAACGCTTTTTAGGAGCCATGCTTTATTTTACTATATATTTGATGCACCCCACTATTACATTTTAATAATAACAATCAAAATGGATCTTCTTTAAATAGAAAACAATTGGAACAATGTATGAATGAAAAAAAATATAATAATCAGCAAATGTAACGCATATTCATGATAACAAACTAAAGTATCAACTAGAAAAAAATAAGTTCAATACATGAGTTACCAAATTCAATACATATTCATGATAACAAAAGAAAACATAGTTCAAAGTTAACGTCTACAAGTACCAAATGCATCACTAAGAACTTGAACTGCTCAAAGCCTTTCTTCATGCATGTCTTCAGCCATGGTAGTACTTCCTAAAAATTTAGAACACTTTGAAAATAATTATATAAGAAAACAACTGCTGCATATGTACTGAGTATGAAAGAAAATATGGAATATCATAAGCTTATAAAATGTACCTTGGATTTGATAATATCAGGCAAGCATAACCTAAACAGCTACATAGGTCCCGAATGCCACCTATGATGTTGCTTCCTATAAGCCTCAAACGATTCTGGCAGCTCGCATTGACACTATAATAACAAAGTAATCAGTATATCATAAAAGCTCATAAAGTGACTTTTCATTCATCTGAAGAAAAGCTTTATACCTCAACATTATTTAGATATATAAACTTCCATCCATTTAAATGAGCTCGAACTGCAATATCCATATCCTCAACAGTAGCTCTCTCTAACCAACCACCCGATCCCTCTAATGCCTTAATTCTCTAGACTCCAGCAGTTCCGTTAAACCCAAAAATTTAATGAAAACTTGATTCACTTGTTTCTCAACTTCAAAATGAAAGCAAAGGTTAATATTTTGAATCCTAGTTAGCAAGTTTTCATCTTTATTCACAAATGACCACCTTGCTTGTACTAGACCCAAGTCATCATTGCCCTGAAAATTTAAACTTCAAGATGTATTTCAAATTCAAATACAGTTTTAAAGCAATGATTAGAACCTTGAAATGAGGAAATGTTCTTTTTAAGAAATCAGTCGTAGGTTGAAAATCTGCATCAAAGATAGCGACAAATTCATAATTCTTCACGTAACTACAATGCATAACTGACTTTAGATTCCCTGCTTTATAACCATCTCTAATAACTCTATGTATATAAACAATTTGAGTGCCATTTTGTTTCCATTTCTCAACCTCCTCTTTAATCAACATTTGTGTGGTTGGATCATATGAATCATCCAAAACTTGAACCAATATGTTCGATTTTGGCCAATCTAAATTGCAGATCGCCGCAATTGATTGTTGATATATCTGTCCAAATACCAAAATTATTATTATAGTTAATTTTCAAAAACATTAGTTAAATTATTATATTATCAATTTAGTGATTTATCATAAGCATTAGATGAATTATTACTATCATTATTGTTATAAAATTTAGTTAATTTTTATCAATCTTAGTTAAATTTTTTTAAATTTAGTTAAAATTTAAAACTTAGTTAACTTGGTTAATAATTTATTAGCTTATATAAACAAAGTTAAATTTTATAAAATTAGTTAATTTATTATTGTTGTTGTTTATATATATATAGTAAAGTTTTATAAAATTTAGTTAACTTGGTTAATATTTTATGATTTATTAATAATGATAATATTATTATATAATCTATTATTATTATTATTAACTTAGCTAATTTTTATAAAACTTAAAGTTAATATATTATTATTATTATATGCTTAGTTAATTTTTATACTTGGTCATTACTTTATAATTTGTTATTATTATTATTATTCTAAACTTAGTGAACTGTTAATAATACCCCTTCCTCTGTAGATGAAAAGCTAGAAGAGTGACATTTGAGATTATGTAATTTCTTACGTAATCAAGCTATGTAGATACAAATAGAGGATAGTGTATGGCAAATTGCATCAGAATGGGGATAAATGAAAAATTACTATGCAAAATTACTATATATAAAAATTCATTCAGAAAAATAAAGGAATGGGTGGCTACCTGGTAAGCCTAGCCAAAATTGTTCAGGAATCATGTAACATCCCTAAATTTTCGACTTTCGAAAATTCGACATCGATACTCACTTTATCGACTGCCGAGCCATCGAGTGCCGGAAACCCGAAAAGTTATGGTTTTAAAAAGAAGAAAAAGGTAGAAGAAGAAGAAGAGAAGAGAGAAGGGAAGAAAGAAAGAACAACAGAACAACAACAGAAACAGAACAATCTCAGAATCTCACATATCGCAGCGGAACAATATATAATACATAATTGAATAATCTTTAAATCAAAGAACTATATCATTTTATACATACATCAATCATCAGAGTCAATATACAACAATGGACAGTTATATAAACTTGTCCTCATACAGAATACACAGCGGAATAAATACTATCAGATACAAATACTACGTCTCGTCATCCAGCTCATCTCCAAAGCTCCAGAATATCCAGAATATCCTGATAATCTAACTCTAGACTGCCCGTGTGGAAATTGGTGGGCACCCAGAGTTTAGAAGGGAAACAATAAACTCCGAGTCAGTCATGGTGACTGGTGTGAGATCGTAAAACAGTTTATCTTTAAAATAAACAAAGGAATATTTTTAAAGTCAATTCGCAATGCTTTTGGAAAATGAAACTACCATAAGACCTCCCGCCACACACACAATGCAAACGCAGAATTGGAGGAGATTTCTTCTTATGAGAGTCAAAGATACTTACTACGCAAAATCAAATCATTTTTGATATTATTATTAGTGCATAGTATAGAAAACATTTCGAAAGTATAATATTAATCTTAGCCAGCATAGGCATTCCGCACTTATGCCTACTATAGCTACCATCCAAACAGTGGGGCGCCACCATAAGTGAATGATAGGTTCTACAACTAAAACCGTACAAGTCTCGTATTGTTTCTTTGGATTTCCAACAAATGGTCAGGCTAAGGAACTTCCTATCCACGATGGGTACGTCCCTGGAATAGACGACCCGAGAAATAACCTAACATTACGGTTAGATCTCTGCCAACACAAGGCCGGGTTACCTCTGCAAAAGTAGGTAACTACTGACACGCGTATGCCATCCCCCGATCGTAACCGATCTTCCCGAGGATCCCCGATTTCCAACAAACCACATAGTAAAAATGCAGCAACCACATAGGTTAAGTATCTGGGCTCCATACCATGATACCACCTCTATCCAGAAGGAATGACATACACTAAGGGGCGCTACTCCCTAGAACCTTGCCGCATCCTTCCTGTTTTGACCATTTCCGGGGTGTGAGGCTCGATGAAGTCTCGTCCATAAAGCTACGCTTTCTACAAAGCCATGCTTCGGGTCAAACAAAATGATCAACCTATGATCACAAAGATATAAGATCAAACAAATGATCATATCACAAATGATCAAACACTGATCATTTCACAGCAACACTCAGTATGCCACGTTACCAAATTGGGATATATCGCTGATAAATTTCAACTACATAACCTCTGAGCTCGTACGTCTCAGAGAAGGGTGTTAAGCTAAGAGAATAAATTCTCCGCCACCAACAGAAATGTATTTGAAAGAAATCAGCTTTACATCTCAAATTGTAACGTCAGACACACAATCCATACAAGTCTGTTCCGGGATCGAACAGAACCGAAGGCACTTCTCACGAAGCCCTTGCATATCCGGATAAATTTCTAATCACGTCCGGACTTCCCGTCACTAAGGGTGATAAAACCTCTAAATCGGAGATCAGCCGATGTAGAGTAACTCGACGGTAATCCTTCCGTTTTCAAAAATATCCGGTCTTCAACACCGGTCTTCAAATGCGATTCATAACGACGTATCACATATTCGGAATGGGTTATACGACCCCATGGTCCTTTCCCGGCTAACCCGAATAGTGAGCGTTAATTCAAAAATAAGTGTGGCATTCAAATTCATCCAATTTACAACGAATACCATTCAAGGTAATTATTGATAGTCGGTTATTTAACTATCAATAAAGATGCGCAACATCATCAGATTCCAAATAATTTTCCAAATTATTTCATCTTCAAAAATATCTTTACTAGATATAAAATATCCACACTTCAAAAATAAATCGACGTTTATTTTTCTAAAACAATTCCCCTTTCTTTTATAAATTCCAAAGTGAATTTATATTTTCAAAATATCTACTGATATACGATTTTCAAATCGATTTCAATATTCAATTTCAATTTATCTTTAAGAAGATAAATTCTCAAAACATTTCATTTCATTTTGAAAATGCATTTCCATACTTATTTAATAATAAGTAATTCACAAATCTATTTATTTTCAACACTTGGAAAATATTCGATATACTTAAATCAATATTAAGTATATATTTCATTCTTTAAGGAAATCATTCTCTTAAGCACATTTATTTGAGTCAAAACGAATGTTACGTAAAACATTGTTACGACGACTCAAAAATCACTAGTATAGGGATTCGAAATTAAGATAGATAGGTAAATCCCAATACTATATAAAAACATTTCCTTTTGGAAATCATTTACTATAACAACAGTGTTATAGTCCACCATTTCCTTATTTCTCGAAAACGTCTATTTCAACAATGAATGTTGAAATCTATGTATTCGATACTTAACACGTTTTAAAACATCTTTTAAAACAATTAACTTCATCTTAAATATCACTTTCCCAAAACATATCTATTTTACTTAACAATATATTCACTGTCCAAAATCGTGAATATACTTCACTAATTACATTTCACTATTTTCTACACGTTTTATTTCAATAATAATTCGCTATCCAAAATCGCGAATATATCTCCTTTGATAATCTTCTATATTTAATTTATCAAATTCAATCTATTTCGAATTTATAAACACGTTTATAAATTCTATTTCTATTTTAATAACAACCTCGACTTATAAATCTTCTTTTTATTAACTTCTATATTTTACTTATCAAAATAAGTGATTTCGGCTTTATAAACAACTTTATAAATTCCAATTCTATTTATAAAAACTTCAATACCAATCAATTTCGATATTGATTTCTAAATTTATTTTCCATCCCAACTCATTTTATATTGACTTTCCAAATTCGTTTCAATTTGCCAATTAAATTTATAGTTGGACTTCCAACTTATTTCCTTTTTAAATAAATTCCTCTTAAAGAAAATAAATCTCCTTATCTTTTTCAAACTATTTAGAAATCCAAATTTTAATTAAATTCTTCAATTTAAAATCACTATTATACGAAATTCATTTATTTAACAGTTTTACTTGATTCTGGAGTTAATTCAATAAGATTTCAAAAAATCAGCCTTTATTCTTTTAAATTCTTTTCTTCAAATTTATTAAATTTCTAAAATTAAATTTACTTAAAAATTTCTACTTGAATTACAAAAATTCAATTTCATTTAGTTTTGGAATCCAATGATATCAAACATCCATTCAGCTAAATTTTAGCTTTCAAGCAAATTCCAGACATCAATATGATCAATAACATCAATATAGTTATTCACAGATTCATATCACAGTAGAAATAAATTCAATCAATATGAGGGGTCCAATTGGATCCCTCCAACCTGTTTCCCTGCATCCAAAGACGTTAGCACAATACCAATTCCACTTCGAGGTGGAATATCGCGGTATATGGGTTTTATAAAAATAATCCGCTTACTAACGGCGCAATAGGGTCTCATCCGCTATACGAGGCGGGAAATCAATCAATCCAATATATACATATGCCAATATGTATATATTGCTATATATATAGATATATCCTACTATATCTAATATCACATCCAATAGCAATCAATAACTGCAAAAATTCCACATTTCAATCGAGTGAGAAAAATCTCACCTTAGCTTTTATTTTGCAATCCATTCCAAATCCAGATTTATTTTTCTTCGTTGTATTCGACCTTGTATAAACAATTATACAATTTTTATTAATATTCGAATTAATCGAACTATTAATTTTCATTTGAAAATTTCAATTCACCGATGATTTTATACTAAACCAGTTTCTTAAATAAAATTTTCTCAACTAAAAATTAACTCTAAAACTAATTTCCTGCTAATATAATTGCTCATTACATTTAAATTAAAACAAATATTTCTTAACTTAAACTAGTACTTTTAAATTTTAAACAAAAATCCCTTTTTAAACAAATCATCAATAGTTTTAAAAATATCTAAAAACTCGTTTAAACCCTTTAAAATTATATGTATATTTACTAAATCAGAAACAAAACAACTTTTAATATACCTTACTGTCTTCAAAAACATATATATGTAAAAATCGAAAACTGCCTATACTAATTATTATTTTCTTAGATATATTTAAATTGAAATATATATATACATATGTGTATATACAAAACTGCAGTTCAACCTTACAGTAAATTTATTTTCATTATTTTCTTCTTCTACAAATATATATTTCTATTCAAACTTTTATTTTGAAAGCAGAGATTACCTCCTCCTCCTCGAGAAATCATAGACGAACTGATGTCGGCTTCCTCTATGACTTCAGCCATCATCACCGTCGAACGCACTCCAGCCTTCTGCTCAACTCCGGCCATTCGACTTCGAACTGCAGTTGACCCCGAGAATCGCTGCCCTCAAACGAGCCATCGCGACGCCGAAGAAATCGCCACCGCGAAGCCCTAGCTACCAAGACCTCTACGCGAGCACGCCTCGCTCCAGATCTCTTCACGCGACGCCCCTTCACCTCGCCAGCAACCACGCTCTCGAACGCGCGCTGACGTTCCTCCCCTGTCGCACCATAGCGATGAATCCCATAGCTCCACCTCGCCGCCTCGAGCGCGCACCTAGTTCCAGCTTTCGATTTCGCGAATGATACTCGCGATCGAACTGTGGCCATTTGAGTTGTATTTCTTTGAATTCGATTTCCTTTGTTTTTGTTCTGAGAAAAATTTCGTGATGTTTATAAAAGAAGTGGGAATAGATAGGATTTCTTGATTCTTTGCGGAGATAAAGGGTACGCGACCGTGCTCTGAGATAAAGGGGTATGTCGCGTGTACGAGTGGGGGACAAGAAAACGTGGTGGTGTTTGACCAAATATATATTTAAATTTAAATTGAACTCGATAAAGATTCAACGCGTTTACGTGCCGTGTGCTCACGTATCAATACCGAAAAATACAAAATTTAAAACCCGGCAATAATACAATATTCCGGACCCAATGGAACTGGTTTCGTCGAATTCCGAGACTGCGCCTCGGACGGCTATTTTAAATATCGATACGAACGATATAATTTCAAAACTGAACGAAAAAGTTTGAAATTAGATTCTGAAGCTTCTGTTATCTTCAGTATCATCAATACGAATTTTAAAAGCTTTTGAAATATTTTTCTTCAGCTTAAAATTGAAGATTTAAATTTTTATTCAACTCACAATATATTAAATTATATAAAATTTAATCGTCAATTTCAAAGTTACATTCGAGATTCAAATTAAATCATCGTTCAAATATTTAAAATTAATTAAATATTCTCAATTTAATTTGTTCAAAATTCTGGGTCGTTACAAACTTCCCTCCTTAAAAGAATTTCGTCCCGAAATTACAAGTTAGGAAAAAAAAGGTCCTTAACTCGTCTACTATTTTTCAACATTCAATAGTTTTATCAATTTATCAAAACAAATCTTTCTACTAAAGATTCGTTATCATTCAACTAATTTTCCAATTTCAATTATAAATTTTAAACAACATTGTTTACTTCAAAATTCAAATTTAAGTTTAAATTCAAATTTTAACTTTCAAAATTTCTCAAAAAAATTTCTAACACTCGAAATTTCCAAAAAAAATCGCCAGCGTCTCCTTTGCGCGGCTAATACGGCACGACTACAAAACGTCCCTACGGACTCTCAGATTTCAAAAAGAAAAAGAAAAAGCCAAGCGGCTAGACCAGAAATCATCAAAAACTCATATTATAATTCAAATACTTACCTTTTGTCGAGCAATTCAAATTATCTTTGAAATCAAATCCAATTCCTTAATAACACCTGTATATCCTACTAGCCATAATATCTAGTTACAGCATTCAAACTATTTTGCAAATTCTATTACAAAATTTTCAATATAAACTGCTTATACATTTTTACTTCACTGTTGAAGTTACATATTCGTTATCATTCAATTTTACATTTCCCATTCATTTGTATTTAGTTTACCATTTCAACTAAATTTGGATTCAATTTACTTTCAATTCTGAAATATTGAATTTTGTCAACTTTCTTTTATTCAACTGCACTATTTTAAACTAGTTCCAATTACTAATTCAAATTGATATCAATTCAATTTATTTTAATTCTACTTCGATTAAATCTACTTACATTTAAACCGAATTTCCAATTTCCATATGAATTTTAATTCATCTTTCATTTTCAATTATTCAATTCAATTCATTTGCTTACGAATTCAAAATGAATTTCAACTTTCAATTTCATTTTCATTTAATTGATTCACTTATACTTGCTTTGATTTAACTTCATTCTTTTAAGTTAAATTTATTCTACCAAAACTCAATTGGTATAAGTTATCAACTTAGTAATATTCCATAAATATCTTTATATAGCATTCCAGAGTTTTTTTTTTCAACCTTTCAAAACCATTTTGAAAACAATTCAAATTCCATTTGAATTTCCAAAACAAAAACCCAAATTTTCCAAACACTTTCCATTTAAAACAATTTGGCAGCAATTCCTCTTTTGGAAACCCGAAAATGAACACCGGTGATGTCGCGATCATCATCGGAATTATTTTCCAGCGACCGAAAAGAGTTTAGAGCCTTCATCTCTCTAAAATACTTTTTAAACCTTTGAAATTCATTTTCAACTCCAAAAATGATTTAAACTTTCCAAATCTCCAAAATTTCCAGATTCTTTCAAAACATTTCCAAAAACTTCTCTGGAATTCCATTTTAAATTACAATTCACATTTATAATTTACATTCTCAAATTTCGTTTGTATATGAATTTTATTTTTTTAACTTTGGAGTTATGATTTCAATTTCTTATCTGATTTCATATAATAATGATAATATTTCAATGTTATTATTTCCTAACAACCAGGCATCCATATACTATGATAATTCATAGAAAATCATTTCTTTTCTATACAAAAATAGTTTTGGGCAAAATTATTTCATTCACCCTATTTAAAATGATACTATGTCGTCTTGCCTCATTTAAGTGTTTAGAAATCCCTATCGATAATATGGCGTCCCACATACCGACCCAAAATTCACAAACATCTCAACGGATAAGCAAACACAATATAAAACATTTTTATATTCACTAACAAATACGCGCTCATATCTATTATTACACTCAACTCATTCTAGAGTACTACTGACTCTATCTTTAATGAGTAACACCCAACAGAGCAGGGTTGTTGCTTAACCATATGCTCTGATACCAAATGTAACATCCCTAAATTTTCGACTTTCGAAAATTCGACATCGATACTCACTTTATCGACTACCGAGCCATCGAGTGCCGGAAACCCGAAAAGTTATGGTTTTAAAAAGAAGAAAAAGGTAGAAGAAGAAGAAGAAGAGAAGAGAGAAGGGAAGAAAGAAAGAACAACAGAACAACAGAACAGCAACAGAAATAGAACAATCTCAGAATCTCACATATCGCAGCGGAACAATATATAATACATAATTGAATAATCTTTAAATCAAAGAACTATATCATTTTATACATACATCAATCATCAGAGTCAATATACAACAATGGACAGTTATATAAACTTGTCCTCATACAGAATACACAGCGGAATAAATACTATCAGATACAAATACTACGTCTCGTCATCCAGCTCATCTCCAAAGCTCCAGAATATCCAGAATATCCTGATAATCTAACTCTAGACTGCCCGTGTGGAAATTGGTGGGCACCCAGAGTTTAGAAGGGAAACAATAAACTCCGAGTCAGTCATGGTGACTGGTGTGAGATCGTAAAACAGTTTATCTTTAAAATAAACAAAGGAATATTTTTAAAGTCAATTCGCAATGCTTTTGGAAAATGAAACTACCATAAGACCTCCCGCCACACACACAATGCAAATGCAGAATTGGAGGAGATTTCTTCTTATGAGAGTCAAAGATGCTTACTACGCAAAATCAAATCATTTTTGATATTATTATTAGTGCATAGTATAGAAAACATTTTGAAAGTATAATATTAATCTTAGCCAGCATAGGCATTCCGCACTTATGCCTACTATAGCTACCATCCAAACAGTGGGGCGCCACCATAAGTGAATGATAGGTTCTACAACTAAAACCGTACAAGTCTCGTATTGTTTCTTTGGATTTCCAACAAATGGTCAGGCTAAGGAACTTCCTATCCACGATGGGTACGTCCCTGGAATAGACGACCCGAGAAATAACCTAACATTACGGTTAGATCTCTGCCAACACAAGGCCGGGTTACCTCTGCAAAAGTAGGTAACTACTGACACGCGTATGCCATCCCCCGATCGTAACCGATCTTCCCGAGGATCCCCGATTTCCAACAAACCACATAGTAAAAATGCAGCAACCACATAGGTTAAGTATCTGGGCTCCATACCATGATACCACCTCTATCCAGAAGGAATGACATACACTAAGGGGCGCTACTCCCTAGAACCTTGCCGCATCCTTCCTGTTTTGACCATTTCCGGGGTGTGAGGCTCGATGAAGTCTCATCCATAAAGCTACGCTTTCTACAAAGCCATGCTTCGGGTCAAACAAAATGATCAACCTATGATCACAAAGATATAAGATCAAACAAATGATCATATCACAAATGATCAAACACTGATCATTTCACAACAACACTCAGTATGCCACGTTACCAAATTGGGATATATCGCTGATAAATTTCAACTACATAACCTCTGAGCTCGTACGTCTCAGAGAAGGGTGTTAAGCTAAGAGAATAAATTCTCCGCCACCAACAGAAATGTATTTGAAAGAAATCAGCTTTACATCTCAAATTGTAATGTCAGACACACAATCCATACAAGTCTGTTCCGGGATCGAACAGAACCGAAGGCACTTCTCACGAAGCCCTTGCATATCCGGATAAATTTCTAATCACGTCCGGACATCCCGTCACTAAGGGTGATAAAACCTCTAAATCGGAGATCAGCCGATGTAGAGTAACTCGACGGTAATCCTTCCGTTTTCAAAAATATCCGGTCTTCAACACCGGTCTTCAAATGCGATTCATAACGACGTATCACATATTCGGAATGGGTTATACGACCCCATGGTCCTTTCCCGGCTAACCCGAATAGTGAGCGTTAATTCAAAAATAAGTGTGGCATTCAAATTCATCCAATTTACAACGAATACCATTCAAGGTAATTATTGATAGTCGGTTATTTAACTATCAATAAAGATGCGCAACATCATCAGATTCCAAATAATTTTCCAAATTATTTCATCTTCAAAAATATCTTTACTAGATATAAAATATCCACACTTCAAAAATAAATCGACGTTTATTTTTCTAAAACAATTCCCCTTTCTTTTATAAATTCCAAAGTGAATTTATATTTTCAAAATATCTACTGATATACGATTTTCAAATCGATTTCAATATTCAATTTCAATTTATCTTTAAGAAGATAAATTCTCAAAACATTTCATTTCATTTTGAAAATGCATTTCCATACTTATTTAATAATAAGTAATTCACAAATCTATTTATTTTCAACACTTGGAAAATATTCGATATACTTAAATCAATATTAAGTATATATTTCATTCTTTAAGGAAATCATTCTCTTAAGCACATTTATTTGAGTCAAAACGAATGTTACGTAAAACATCGTTACGACGACTCAAAAATCACTAGTATAGGGATTCGAAATTAAGATAGATAGGTAAATCCCAATACTATATAAAAACATTTCCTTTTGGAAATCATTTACTATAACAACAGTGTTATAGTCCACCATTTCCTTATTTCTTGAAAACGTCTATTTCAACAATGAATGTTGAAATCTATGTATTCGATACTTAACACGTTTTAAAACATCTTTTAAAACAATTAACTTCATCTTAAATATCACTTTCCCAAAACATATCTATTTTACTTAACAATATATTCACTGTCCAAAATCGTGAATATACTTCACTAATTACATTTCACTATTTTCTACACGTTTTATTTCAATAATAATTCGCTATCCAAAATCGCGAATATATCTCCTTTGATAATCTTCTATATTTAATTTATCAAATTCAATCTATTTCGAATTTATAAACACGTTTATAAATTCTATTTCTATTTTAATAACAACCTCGACTTATAAATCTTCTTTTTATTAACTTCTATATTTTACTTATCAAAATAAGTGATTTCGGCTTTATAAACAACTTTTATAAATTCCAATTCTATTTATAAAAACTTCAATACCAATCAATTTCGATATTGATTTCTAAATTTATTTTCCATCCCAACTCATTTTATATTGACTTTCCAAATTCGTTTCAATTTGCCAATTAAATTTATAGTTGGACTTCCAACTTATTTCCTTTTTAAATAAATTCCTCTTAAAGAAAATAAATCTCCTTATCTTTTTCAAACTATTTAGAAATCCAAATTTTAATTAAATTCTTCAATTTAAAATCACTATTATACGAAATTCATTTATTTAACAGTTTTACTTGATTCTGGAGTTAATTCAATAAGATTTCAAAAAATCAGCCTTTATTCTTTTAAATTCTTTTCTTCAAATTTATTAAATTTCTAAAATTAAATTTACTTAAAAATTTCTACTTGAATTACAAAAATTCAATTTCATTTAGTTTTGGAATCCAATGATATCAAACATCCATTCAGCTAAATTTTAGCTTTCAAGCAAATTCCAGACATCAATATGATCAATAACATCAATATAGTTATTCACAGATTCATATCACAGTAGAAATAAATTCAATCAATATGAGGGGTCCAATTGGATCCCTCCAACCTGTTTCCCTGCATCCAAAGACGTTAGCACAATACCAATTCCACTTCGAGGTGGAATATCGCGGTATATGGGTTTTATAAAAATAATCCGCTTACTAACGGCGCAATAGGGTCTCATCCGCTATACGAGGCGGGAAATCAATCAATCCAATATATACATATGCCAATATGTATATATTGCTATATATATAGATATATCCTACTATATCTAATATCACATCCAATAGCAATCAATAACTGCAAAAATTCCACATTTCAATCGAGTGAGAAAAATCTCACCTTAGCTTTTATTTTGCAATCCATTCCAAATCCAGATTTATTTTTCTTCGTTGTATTCGACCTTGTATAAACAATTATACAATTTTTATTAATATTCGAATTAATCGAACTATTAATTTTCATTTGAAAATTTCAATTCACCGATGATTTTATACTAAACCAGTTTCTTAAATAAAATTTTCTCAACTAAAAATTAACTCTAAAACTAATTTCCTGCTAATATAATTGCTCATTACATTTAAATTAAAACAAATATTTCTTAACTTAAACTAGTACTTTTAAATTTTAAACAAAAATCCCTTTTTAAACAAATCATCAATAGTTTTAAAAATATCTAAAAACTCGTTTAAACCCTTTAAAATTATATGTATATTTACTAAATCAGAAACAAAACAACTTTTAATATACCTTACTGTCTTCAAAAACATATATATGTAAAAATCGAAAACTGCCTATACTAATTATTATTTTCTTAGATATATTTAAATTGAAATATATATATACATATGTGTATATACAAAACTGCAGTTCAACCTTACAGTAAATTTATTTTCATTATTTTCTTCTTCTACAAATATATATTTCTATTCAAACTTTTATTTTGAAAGCAGAGATTACCTCCTCCTCGAGAAATCATAGACGAACTGATGTCGGCTTCCTCTATGACTTCAGCCATCATCACCGTCGAACGCACTCCAGCCTTCTGCTCGACTCCGGCCATTCGACTTCGAACTGCAGTTGACCCCGAGAATCGCTACCCTCAAACGAGCCATCGCGACGCCGAAGAAATCGCCACCGCGAAGCCCTAGCTACCAAGACCTCTACGCGATCACGCCTCGCTCCAGATCTCTTCACGCGACGCCCCTTCACCTCGCCAGCAACCACGCTCTCGAACGCGCGCTGACGTTCCTCCCCTGTCGCACCATAGCGATGAATCCCATAGCTCCACCTCGCCGCCTCGAGCGCGCACCTAGTTCCAGCTTTCGATTTCGCGAATGATACTCGCGATCGAACTGTGGCCATTTGAGTTGTATTTCTTTGAATTCGATTTCCTTTGTTTTTGTTCTGAGAAAAATTTCGTGATGTTTATAAAAGAAGTGGGAATAGACAGGATTTCTTGATTCTTTGCGGAGATAAAGGGTACGCGACCGTGCTCTGAGATAAAGGGGTATGTCACGTGTACGAGTGGGGGACAAGAAAACATGGTGGTGTTTGACCAAATATATATTTAAATTTAAATTGAACTCGATAAAGATTCAACGCGTTTACGTGCCGTGTGCTCACGTATCAATACCGAAAAATACAAAATTTAAAACCCGGCAATAATACAATATTCCGGACCCAATGGAACTGGTTTCGTCGAATTCCGAGACTGCGCCTCGGACGGCTATTTTAAATATCGATACGAACGATATAATTTCAAAACTGAACGAAAAAGTTTGAAATTAGATTCTGAAGCTTCTGTTATCTTCAGTATCATCAATACGAATTTTAAAAGCTTTTGAAATATTTTTCTTCAGCTTAAAATTGAAGATTTAAATTTTTATTCAACTCACAATATATTAAATTATATAAAATTTAATCGTCAATTTCTAAGTTACATTCGAGATTCAAATTAAATCATCGTTCAAATATTTAAAATTAATTAAATATTCTCAATTTAATTTGTTCAAAATTCTGGGTCGTTACAAATCAACCATGGAAGAATCTTCTTGAAACTCCATCATAGACAAAGTGCAATCCCTTTCAAACAATAAAAATTCCTAAAAGAGAACACAAAATGACTCATTTTGGTTTATAGTCTATACAACTGCAAGCAAGCTTCATCTATATACAAAATAATACAAAACCAAATCTATGTATTTTGTACCTACAACCGATTCTGACTAAGTAACTGCATTATCCCAGATTGCGTAAAAGAAACTAGCTCAATCAATTTATTGCGATGATCAGGTGATTCACCTATCTCAGCAAGAGAAATAGATACATGCCAAATGAATTCATACATAATATTGAGAGAAGTGTTGACTATGATACAATCGGCAAGTTTATTCTTGCCCTAGTGAGCCAGTCTTTTTTTGGGACATATGCAGTATAACGGTAGTAATTTAAAGATTGAAAATTATCAAAAAAAATGATAAATTAAAATTTTCAATTTATATTTAAATTTTGAAACCGTTATGAAACTTTTAAAAACAGAAGCATGAAATATATAACATGGGTATAATTTAGAAGCATTACAATTAAAACCAGGAAAATGAAAATATTCAACCAATAGAAAACTCATAAATTCATAAAGTGCCAGAAGGTGTATAAATAACAAAAATTTCTAATTAAGTTTATAGACAACAACAGAAGGTATCCAACATCCCCTTTCGATTAACACTTTACCAGGTCTTGCTCTACAAGACTGAAATAGCCTTGCAACTATTCTCAGACCCTGTATAGAGCTTGAATTTTTAAAAGTTCAAACTGATAACCTCTATAACTCTTATCCTTGGGTTTTAACTTTTTCGTGGTACAAAGGTCTATCAACATATACTTTTGGATGTGGATCAATTCATATTCACATCTCAATCTGAAATTATTTTTAAACATCAGATATCTATAACTACGGATACAGCGGGTTATGAAATGGTTACACACTTCGTTCACAATTAATAAACTCAAAGAATCAAGTGGAAAATTTTGATTGTACATAAATACTTTTTAGTGATAATGTTTATATAAATATAAATAAAAAATAAAATTACGACGATAAATATCTCATTTACGTGCTAAAGTACACATAATCTCAATTACTTGAGAAAGTCTGATGGTTAATTTTCGGATGTAGATACTATCATATCCATATCTACTTTATGGATTTAGGATATTTTTTAATTTTCAGATATAAACGGACACACATTTTCTACTGTATGCAATAACAAATAGAAAGGTACTAGCGTAGGTTATTTATAAACTGCTCATTTGAGACGACTTAGTGTTAGAATTTGTAATATTCTAAAATAATTATCTCAATTACGTCCGTATAGTTTCAAATTTACATTCAACTTAGTGTTAGAATTTGTAATATTCTTGTGAATCCGAAAGGATTTTAATAGGATTTGAAGTGTTTGGTTTTACATTTTGTCATCCTCTTATATTTTTGGACGGTACATTTATGATAGAGGAAGCTCTAGGTCAACAATGAAGGCAATTTAATTAATTTTCTTTATCGATTATAATCTTTGTTTTTAGATTCATATATTTGCTCTTACATTCACAAGTATTTGATATTTTTGCAAATATGAAATATATTTTGACTGTGTTTACACTATGATTTTTTGCAAATAATTTACATTTTATCATAAAACATTTTCATGGTATTTGTTCAAATGTTTTCATTTTATGAAGCATACAGTTAAACCGTATGGCTAAAATTTTTGAATTTTACTTTGCAGTTTTATATACTTTAATGTATGTTTTGATTTATATTTTTGTGAAATTAATTTCATTTCAAGTTTATTTTCACTTGTTGTCTGTACTGTTTTCGGTGAATGTATATTTTGTTATAAATAATATCTCTAATACATTTAGTTTGTTATTTGTTATAAATAAATAGTTTAATTTTCAGATAACAGATATACCATAATAGGATGTGTTTGATTGTCTTCTTAACCATACGTGCACACACATGTACATATACATATATATAGTTTGCTAATAGAATTTAGTGATCAAATTAACTACAGTTCACAAGAGTAATAACTAATTGATCCACGCACCTACCAGTCAAACACAATGTGAATGTATATGTGTACTATTACTAAGCTATTGGTAAACAAGCATGATTTTGTAGGTTGTTTAGCTGTAAAGGTTAATTAGCATATTTTTGTGATCTTGTGGCAGATCCATGCAAGTTAGACATTGCACTACCAAACGAATACCGATTAAAAGTTTCAAGCTGCCCAAAAATTATTATGGGCCTAATAATAATAAACTTAGTTTGAAGAATTCAGGATAGATCCTGTTAGACCTTAAAATGAAGGCATATAAGTCAGAATATATATTGTCTTATATACTCCTGTTGCTACAGTGATGTTTAATATACTTTAACTAGTCAAATTGTATATAAAAAAATTTAGCCAAAATTAATTAACCTTTGTTTGTGTAACGTACTAAGCTAGTGAAATGTAACATGTCCATTTTTGATGCTCTTACATTATTATATTCTAGGAAGAAATATCATTAAAACTAAAAAAAGGGACCATGAGACATTTTCCAAAGAGATAGTAGAACTAATGTAAATAAACTGGAAACCATTTTTGAGAAAAAGAATATTGCACACCAAGTAGAAAATGAAATAAAAATAAAGTATACTTCCCCTATATTTTTTCTATCCTTTCTCTGTTTATTTACTTCCTTTCCTTTCTTCCAGTCCATTTTTGCAATCACCACATATTAATCATTATGACTATATCTTTGAAATATTGGTACTAGTTTGCTCAACATATAACTCAGACATGAATTCCGATATGTACCTTTATAAGTGCTACAGGGAACTTGCTAAAACTACAATACTTACAACCATTTCATTCACTAAATAAATAAATCAAATTAACCCTTAAAATAGTGTGAGCAAAATTCCTGATACATCTTGTACTTCAAAAATATTTTATTGATTACCGACAAAAGTAATGTTGTTGACTAGGCTATATAACATCAAAACCTAACACCACTAATTTATAAAGATAAGTACTAACATGAAGTCTGAACTTAACGAAGATCGGAACATGCATACATGCTATTAAGATAATACGAAGATTTCCAAATATATAGGATTTCTATTTTTTTATGATGTTCTAACCAAAATATTACACAATATGAAACAAAAAGAGGTTAAAATAATTACGATTCACAGCACTGCATGGAATGCGGCAGCTAGAATTAGAGTAGAATAGCTGCATTTGTTGTGTGAGGCTGAGGGTTGCACCACGAGGCAACATGCAATAGAGTTGCAATTCATAAAAGATAGGTCTGCTCATTTAACAAAAATATTATCGTGACACACAATGGAATGTTCATTTTCCAAATGCCCGAGTATTTCAAGGTTGAAAATAACATATAGCACTAGCTTCATTTTTAGAAACTGCTAATGTAATTTCGTTCCTATTTTATTTAATCGATAGAAATCATTTCTTCTAGCTAGAATCAACACCGAGTCAAACTGAACTGAAAGCCAGTAGCAATCTGGGCCGCATATCAATTATTTAGCAATACAATTCATTAGCTTACATGGTAAAGTTTCATTTTAATCAGGCGAGTTTAATCAGTTTAACAATGACACCAAAGAATTATGCATTTATTTAATCTTGACTTATGTATCGTCCTCTATATCCGACCAAGTCCTAACATTATTCATGTATGTAAATTTGAAACTAAAATAACATGAACCTTGTTAATTTAGTGTGTGTAGATTGTAAAGCGGAAACTAAAATGTGCCAAATAACTTGGAGGTTTCTTTAAGTTATTGCATACAGTAGAAACTGATCTAATGCCACTATGGTAAAAACAACAGTGCATAATAAATAAATAACCTATGCTAGTACCTTTCTTTATGTTATTGCATACAATAGAAACTGATCTAATGCACTTATTGAGGCCTACACCAAACATGAGAACCATTGTGATTGTTAACCAGATATACTATTTCTAATATATACATTGCTGGGACAGCTTTATCGGTTTTCTTGTATAAGCTTATTTATCTGGTATATATTTATAGTTTCAAATATATAACTCAGATGACAAATCTGAAAAAGCAAAAAATAATATAATCCATGTAAAACGATATAAATTTCAACACTTTCTCACGACATATTCTAAGAAGCAAATAGAAAGTTCAATACATAATCAAGAAACGCACACAAGAATTGAAAAGCAAAACAAGATTAGATTCACAGAATATAAACCGCAATAAGCAACATCGCTGAGAATATACCCGAGGATCCATCTCCATGCTTCTAGTAGCAGGCTTTCTTAATGATACTACAATTTTAAATTACATATTTTATCACAAGCATTTAGAATATATGAAAAGAACATATAGTTATATCAATATAGCACAAGTTTAAATGAATGTAAATATACCTTGACGAAGCCAATCTCTTTGGCATTTTCTCTAAAGCATTGCCTGCAACACATGATCCCATACTTCCTAATCAACCCATGTTGGTTTCCACATAAACGGCTGGTAAAAACAACAATATTTTACACTGTAAAACACAAGTTATATAGATACGTACGTACATACGTATTTACATATACAATAAAACAATGGATTTTAAAAAAAAAACTTCTATTTGCAAACCAAAACTTACATTCTCCATAAAGAGAATTGTGATGCAAAATTGTCCAGTGGCTACACACTTAAACTAAAACAAATACCATAACATCCATCTTCAAATTTTATAATAGAAATTGAGGATCCAAAATAGAATTGGAAGACATCGATGTTTGTAGTTTTTTGTCTCAATTTTTAAACTAACTCGACTAAGTTTCAGATTTATATACCGAATTGTATTTTAGCTTAACCTTGAAAATGAAGAAAATTTGCTACAGGTAACAATGGCAACTTGGTACACGGTTGCTGAAGTCTAAATGGATTCAACTATACTACAAGGCTTATAATGTCCAACCCAGCACCATCCTTGCTGACAAATGTGAATTGTAAAAGATTTGCACTGAATTATTTGCTCCTATTTCCAGATATTCTACAATCTGCCCATTGTCATGTATAAAATCTGAATTGAAGGGCTCGCGGCTAAATCAGTTTGCGATAGGTATCTAGAGTTTTAGTGAATTAAGAGTAAGAAAAGAACAAGAGCCGTTTTCTTTATGAGCTAATTAGGAAGGTTATTGTGATATAATGATTAAAATGGTGTATGTAAAATGTGGTGTATATTAAAGTATTGTGTGATTTTTGGTGTATTTTGAGTATTTTGTAACATTCAAACAGAAATTAACTACTAACATTGACATTTCTACTTCAGTAATGAATCTGCTTGTATGCCGATTAAGAAAGGAGCCATTAGAGAGTATAAAAATACATTTTAAATTACTTAACAACCAAATGCCACAAGACATGGCAAGTTTTATGCAGAAACAGATACATACATGCATAAATTAAATGTTAAAAACAGATAGATGTTTCAATTTATTCCCACACTAGCAATATAGAGAAATATTAATCAAGCTAATGCATAAGTTACAAAGTATACATGAGAGTAGCAAACATAAGAGTGAGTTTATCACCTTTACAAAACTAAAACAAACTTAATGCATTAACCACCTAAGTCTGAAAATATTTTCACTACCCATTAGCTACTTTACTACAAGGTTGGTTTTCTATTCAATAGAGGTAATTAAATCAATAACCCACTCTAGACTGATTTTTTTAACACTTAATTTTAATTGAAACATCTATAGCTACATTAAGCTAAAAATACACTTCAGTTGTACCGATACAAATGTAAGCACATATTTACTGGCAAAATCAACGTGATGCAGCAACTTAGAAGAAAAGGATCGGATTTTAACTCAGTAACAAAACTACCATCAGAATACATCATTTACACCTACAAATTACTACGTGTATCTTACTATATCAACGTCAGTCAAAATAGGGAACAAAGAAAAATCACAAACCCTATGTTTGATTCAAACAATATCAAATCCAACAAAGCCACCGAACTTTTTATAAAACTATGTAAAAGTTGATCAAAACTAACTAACATAATGCTGTTTACAAATTACAATAGAAGTACAAATTACAATAAAAGTACAACTAACTACAATTAAAAAATTAGAACATAAAAATGTCCAAAATTAAGTACCTCTATGCCTTTAATCCTTTTCAACAGCAAGTTGTAAAGCAGCAAGTTGGCAAATTAGCTAAAATCGATCAAACCGACCGAATGATGAGCAATATCTATGGTAAAATCAATACGGAATACTTGATGCTCTGATGTTGATTGATACAGTTTAGTTAATTCAAATGCTTAAATTTAAAACAAGAATTTTGGTTTAATCGAGGGAAACTCCTCAAGACTTACTCAAGGAGTACTTCTGATTCTTATTAAACTGTCCATATCTTCTTATAATCCAATACTGAGCAGTAAATAGCCATAACCTACTATTTAAGGAAAATATATCAAGAAAGGGCGTATAATAAATAAAATAAACTAAATAAAAAATAAAATCCAAATTAAAATATCCTACCACTATCCAATCTCGTAACAAATAGGTATTTTTTTATTTTTCATCTTAAATGTGGATAGAGTTTGTCCCAATAACCAACAAAATTGCTTTTCTAACAAAAAACAGTCAAGCAACGCTTTAATGTGTTCATTTATTTGATTTAATCAAGCAATAGAACCCTATCGAGCTTTAAATTAAACGAAGGTGGTATTTGCGAAAGTAAATGGATAGAAACTACATAAGTAACAACCGATTATTACCGAAGATGGAAGATTGGAATTTGGAGGATGTTTGTGTTGTGCCCTAACTATGCTGATCTTGGAGTTGCCGACGCCATTGCAGTAGTTGGAATCGATGATGTGCCACCCATTCGAAGTCCGAATCATTGACGCTGTCGATTAAAGATGGAGCTACGTAGGGTTTAATTGGATCCGATTAGGGTTTATGAAGGAGGAATGGATCTGAAGGAGTGATTTGGGGATTTGATTCCACTGGTATGTGAGACTAAGGAAAAATGGAACAAAATGAAAGAGGAAAGAGAGGGAGGGAAATAATTTGAGAAAACCGCAACCATGAAATATTTAGGAGATTTCGCGCTTTGTGAAGGCGTTACATGTGAACAGTACAAAACAAACAGAGTAAAAAAAATAATCAAACAAAAATGCTTTAGAATAATGCGTTATTAAATGTCGTTATTAATAATATATTTTCTTGTAGTGAACTAAGCAGCTTTAAAACGAATCTGAATGTTAGGACAAAGACGAAATGGTTCAAGGACTTGGAGGCATGCCTGGAAGGGCAATGGAATCAAGAAGTTGAAGAGTGAAATTTGGCTAAATATAGAAGTCGATACCGATCACTTTTCTGGTCGGTACTGAGAAGTTTTCTTTCGCTTTGGTGAACTCTAGAGCTATGGTCTATGAATGGTTGGCTAAAGTGATCGATATGAGGCTATTTTCAATGGAGTAGGTCAACCACACAAATTAGCTTTGTAGAAAAGGACAAGTACTAGATGTGTTAGAACCACTCGGGGATAACTCGATTCCTAAGGCAAAAGTGCTCGAAACTTGATGGATCGAGGCAAGAAGGCGGAGTAGACGAAGATGACAAGGTTTGTAATCAACAAATCAGATCGATACCAACTTGATTAGGTTGGTATTGACATGATTTTACCATTTAGGGGATCTCGTCTCCCCTCCTACCTTTTTGGATCCAGAGTTTTAACTGGTAATTCATGATCCAACAACTTTATTGGGCAATTTCTGTATAAACAGAAGACCTAAAGAAATTGGAAAAGGACTTTTGGGCAGTTCATCTTCTTCACCTCCTCCCTCTACTCGACTTTATCACAAAGGAACTTACTTTTTGCCGTTCTAGGCTATTTAAAACTGTAAAATCCCTTGTACTTGTGACAAAAATTCTCTATAATAACAATAAAGTGGGCGTACGCCCTATATTAGCCAAAGCATTGTAAAATTTGCTTGTCTTCTATTGTTTATGTGATAATTATAGTTAGATCTATCTCTTACAATTCGTTTTGGGGTGTTGCGCCACTTTTTTGCCTAACAATTTTTGTGCTTTCACCAAGAAAAGAGCTTCTAAAGCATGGATCTAGCTATCTAATATAGATTAAAGCATCCAGGGGTTAGATCTAGAAGGTTTCTATCCAAAGTCTGAAGGAAATCCATTTATAAGTAATGTGGAGCAATGGTAGGTGGAGAAGACAAAGCTTCCCATCATGATGGGGTGACTTACCAACTGGCCGCTGCACTGCCAGAACCATCTGTTATTTAGGAGATGGTGACTAAGGTGGAATTTGATAGGATGACGGTAGAGTTGAATCAAAGGATGATGGATAGTCAAAAGGCTTTCCCTGACTGGATGGATGTTAACATTGCCTTGCTGACCCAAAAATCTCAAAGGCCCGAGAGGGACTGGAGAGAAGTATCACCTGCTATTTCTAAGGAGGAAAATTCATCTATTTCTCATCAAAGAAGAAGGGATGAAAATCAAAAGTTGAAGGAGAAAACTACTGGAGCAACTAAGAGAAACACTGAAAGAAGTGGCCAAGCACGTGCTAAGGGAATTCCTAGCAGTACTTACTAGAATCAGGTCGGCACCGATCTGAATTTGAGGACCTTAGAGGGGCAGAGGCACAAAGCCGTCAACTTGTCAGATTCCTAGGATGATTTGTAGGATGTTAGCAATGAGGATGGACCGAATGCTGAAGCTCGGGATGTTGATGTTCAAGCAATCATTGCAGAGCTGACTAGACGTCAAATATGAATCGGAGGAGTGGTTCTCCTAGAGACTGGAGAACCTAGACATCAATGATTAAACCCAGACCGTTTACAGAGTCGAACACTCAGCATAGCTCCTACTAGTCATCCTTTGGATTTCCAAGCTAGTGAGCAGCATATTGCAGATATGATTAAGCAGTTTCTGGAAGAAAACAAATGGAGAAAGAACAAAAATCGGGGTTCCACGCCAAGTAGAACTCTATTTATGGAAAATGTATTAAGGGAATAATATCCCAAGATGTTTGATATGCCTTAAATGCCGTTATATAATGGGACGAATGGCCCCCGACAACATCTATTCAAGTATAAGTGGCACATGGATGGTGCCAGAGCAACAAATATAGTTCAATGCAATTGTTTCCCCATCGTTTTAGATGGAGTTTCATCGATGCGGTTCACATGACCCGCGCCAAAGTCCATCTTGAATTTTGATGAATTAGCTAAGAAGTTCTTGGATCAGCTCAAGGTCCACGCTGCTCGGTCCAAGGATGTCATGTCCTTATCAAGCATTTCTCAAGGACACAAGAAGTTGCTGAAGGGATACCTGAATAGATTTAGTGTTGCAATTACTAAAGTAAATAATCCAAATGAGGATATGATGTTGATGGCTTTAGTCTTTGGTTACATTCGGACATAGATTTAAGGAAATGGCAAAGGCTGAAGCAGCCAACTACAATGGAGGAGTTCTAGAGAAAGGATAACTAGTTATTGCGCTTGGAAGAGGCTGGCCAGGTTGCTGGAAAGGCTAGTGGTGGACAGTCAAAGGAAGTTATTTAGAGCAATGTAGCTATTAAACAGACCGGTGTGAATGTCGGTAATATAGCTATGAATGTAGGGAATTCTAGTAGCTAGAGGAAGAGAAATCAGGCAATAGGGGCAGGCAGAATGATGCTAAAGGAATATAAGACCAGAGGAGTACATGCATCTGAACGATATGCTCGAAAACATATACGATTCCATATAAGGTATGTAAAGGTATAAGAAGCCGCCTAGGAGAGAGGCGACCGAGGCAGAAAAGCGCTCCAAGATGTTTTGTCGATTTCATGAAACTCATGGGAACAATACAAACAAGTGCAGGAATTTGAGAGATTTCATTGAAGAATTGATATGAAAAAAGGAATTGCAGTAATATGTTAGAGAAGCATAGGATGGCGGATATAATGTTAGACCCCAAGGGCTGAACGCCCAATGAAACCAACCTAGACCTAGTGGAGAGGGGCCTAGGCAGCCAGATGGCAGGATTGTAAACTATAACTGGAGGACCTTATCCAATGAAGAAAAGCTAGAATGAGATGGAGCAGTTGTGAGTTTATTGAGGCACATTCCGCAGGAGAGCTGCTGCGTCATTGAGGATGAATTCCAGTAAGCAATAATGGTTGATAATTGATGACATCGTCTTTCAGAATAGGGATTGTAAAGGGGTTGAGGTGCCAACCTTTGATCGTATGGTGATAACGGCCGTCATAGGACCTACTACTGTACATCGAGTCTTACTGGATTGTGAAAGCTTGGTGAATATTATGTTCAAAAGGACTTTTGATCAGATGAGAATAAGTTGGAGGGACATCAAGCCTTATAAAACCAAGATTCAAGGATTTACCAGTGAGACAAAGGGAACCTATTGGAGCTATTGATTTATCCATGGAGTTGGGAGATGGAGACTACAAGATTGTACGGGTTCAGAAGTTTGTGATTGTGGATGAGTTTTCGACATACAACGCCTTTTTGGGCCGGTTCACCCTTACTAATTTCAGAATAGCACTAGCTCCTTGGTGCTTGATGATGAAGTTCCTCATGGAGAATGGAGTTGAAACGATTCGAGGTGGTCAGAGCGCTGGTCGAGAATGTTACATCGCTGAGCTCAGAGAGGCAAAGCGACGAGGAAAAGGGAAAAACATAGGGATAACCCTCTACATAAAGAATGTTGATGCATAGTAATTAATGCCCATGCCCTGCCTTGGGAACCATAGAAAATTCTATAAGTCTATGGATCCTAGGAAGTAGTCGGAGGAAGTGCGGGCAGCACTCGCCAAGCAAACGATCAATGTTCTAATCATTATGGGCAATCCTCTAAAGGTCCTTAAGATCATATCTCAGCTCAGCACTAGATTAAGGAAGGACTTGGTCAATTTTCTCCGAGCATACATGGTTGTATTTGCTTGGACACATTCCGATATATGACGGATACCGTTGGAGATAGCATGCCATGCACTAAGTGTGGACTTGAAGTATCCACTTGTGAAACAGAAAAGACGCAGTCTAGATCTGGAATGGTCTGTTGCGTTGAAGGAGGGTGTTGATAAGATAAAAGTGAATGGCTTTATCTGTGATGCTTTGCACCATGAATGGGTATCGAACTCTGTGTTGGTCAGGAAAGCGAACAAAAAGTGGCGAACGTGCATTGACTACTTAGGCTTGAATAAAGCAAGCCCGAAGTATAGCTTCCTATAGTCGAGGATTGGCTAGCTGGTAGATGGGACCACCGAACATAAGTTACTTTCTTTCCCAAGTGCTTACTCCGGCTATAACTAAATATCGATGCATGCTCCGGATCATGAGTACACAAGTTTTATAATGGATTTGGGATTGTACTATTACCAAGTAATGTCGTTTGGTTTGAAGAACATCGGAGCTACTTACCAAAGATCGATGAATTCCATGTTTAAGGATTAGATCAGATGGACGATGGAAGTATACGTGGATGACATGCTCGTAAAGTGACGGCTATCAACGAACCACATGGATGATTTTTCAGAGATGTTTAAAGTGATGCGAAGGTATGGGATGAAGTTAAATCCATTGAAGTGCTCTTTTGAGTTTGCATCAGGCAAGTTCCTAGGATTTATCATGAATTCAAGTGGCACCGAGGCTAATCCAGGGCAGATTGATGACTTGAAGAATGTGACTCCCCCAACCACAAGAAGAGAGATGCAAAGATTGAATGGGAAGGTTGTCGCACTGATTAGGCTCATCTCAAAGACAACCAATAAGTGTATACCGTTCTTCGATGCCCTCAAAAGGGAAAATGGAAAATTTGTGTGGATGAAGTCATGTCAGGATGCCTTTGAGGAATTATTGAGAAAAATGGAAACACTACTAGTGTTTTCCAAACCTTTGGACGAAGAAGATTTGTTCATCTATCTGGCAGTGTCTGCTCATGAACTAAGTGCAGCATTACTGCATTAGGAGGCAAGGATTTAGAGGCCAGTATATTATATCAACAAATGATTTATTAAAGCATAAAAGAACTATCTAAAGTTAGAAAAGCTTGCTTATTGTTTGCTAATTGCATCGAGGAAGTTACGGCTGTATTTTCAGGCTCAACCGATATAGCTGCTGATGGATCAGCCCTTGAAGAAATTATTGCACTGACCTGAGACCTCGGAAAGGTTATTGAAGTGGGACATCAAACTTAGCCAGTATGACATCACTTACCATCCAAGGAGGGCGATAAGAGGGTTGAGGGATTTCATTGCTGAATTTATCTTCTAGGATGGAGAAGAGGAGATGATATAGTCCCACTTTTTCAATGGAAACTATTTATGATGGAGCTTCCAATCAACGTAATTCTAGGACAGGAGTGGTACTCCAGACTCCACAAGCATGATCGATTTGCTACACATTGAAGCTAGAATTCCCCACGACAAACAACGAGGCTGAGCATGAAGCATTGATAGTGGACTCATGATAGTGAAGGAACTAGGGTAAAGGACACTGCATATATTCAATGACTCCCAGTTGGTGGTCTACCATGTAAAGAAGGAATTCCAGGCTAAGGGTGCGATGCTTGCCCCTTACCTGATGAAGACACTGGAACTATTAAACAATATATAGCATTACATGATTGTGCACATCCCTATATAGGAAAATATGAAGCCAGATTCACTAGTCAAGTTAGCTATCTCTGGAGATGCATAATTGATGGGATTGGTTCAAGTTATCAGTCTAAGTATCAACCAAATGGATATCGATTGGATCTTGAAGACTGAAGAAGAGGAGTCATGGATAACTCTAATAAAGGACTATTTTCTTAAAGGAACTCTCCCAAAAGGAAAGAACAAATGATAAAAACTCGTTCGTAAAGTGCCCTAATTCATAATGCAAAAAGGAGTGCTATACAGGAGAGGCTTCTCAACCCCCTCGCTTTAATTTGTAACCAAGGGTAAGGATAGGAAAATTCTCATGAAAATCCATAAGGGTAGCTGTGGTGATCACACCAGAAGGAAAACATTAGCGAAGAAGATACTTAACTATATATACTTCTGGCCAACAATAAACCGTGATACTGCTGATTACACCAGATGGTGCGTCCGATGCTAGAGTTTTGTAAAAATCCAAAGAGCCCCATCTATAGAACTTACGTAAATGGTTAGCCCATGACCATTTGCGGTTTGGTGAATTGATATAATCGTTGCGCTACTAATGTCGAAAGGAGGAGCTAAGCGTGCTATTGTTGTAGTGGATTACTTCGCCAAGTGGGCTGAAGCGGAACTGCTTGTCATGATCACAATAAGGAAAGTGATCTGCTTTACGAAGAAAAATATTATCTGTAGATTTAGAGTTTCCCAAAAGATTATGATTGACAATGGAACTCGGTTCAAGAGTATCGAGTTCAAGGATTTATACAATTAGTACAAGTTTGAAAAAAGCTTTACGGCAGTAGCACACCCATAATGGACAAGTGGAGGTGGTGAATAAAATCATCAAATCCATCTTGAAGAAATGATTAATTAAAGCCAAAGTCAACTGGGTCGACAAGCTTCCACTTGCATTGTGGGCTTATAGGATGACCCACAAGTCTACGTCTAGGCATACTCCATGCGCCCTGGCCTTCGGAGCTGAGGCCATTATCTTAATAGAACTAGAAGCCCCTTTTCATCGAAAAAGGCACTATGACCCCAAGGTCAATGAGGAACTCTTGCTTGAGTCTCTCGACCTGATTGACCAAAAGCGAGAAGAGGTTAAATTGAGGTTAACCGCTTGTGGGTTGCGGTATTATGGATCTTAAGGCTAATTAAACACTAAAGGAGAGGTGAATAGTGTTTTCTAACTTTTGCAAATTATATCAACAATCTATCACAGATGCAATCACAGATAAAAATAAAGCAATAAAGTAAAGTAGAGAGTTAAAGATGGCACTAGAGATTTTATACTGGTTCGAATTTCTCCAACATCCAGTCCTGTACAATTGCTTATGTAGATTTCTTTCCAAACGCCAATCTTTAAATCGGCAGAAGGCAAACCCATTTACAATCTCGATTCCGAGGGTACATGACACACCCTCCTAAATTTCCAAGCTCAGAGTACACTCGCTTGATTTGGACGGGCTACTAGCACACCTACTCGGATTTCCGGACTATAAGCACACCTACTCGGTCTCCCCCTTAAATCAAATACTTAGAAACTATAGAGTCAAAATCAATAACTAAGTTCAATAAGATAAATGATATATATGATTACATGATATACTTAGAAACCTTGCACTATTTTATACTGTATGATATATATGATGATATGTAATAAATAAGATAAGACAATCTATTAGTTTAATTTAGAATTAATCTTATACATATCATTCAGTTAATCAAACATAAAACTCACAAAATCAAATCCTAAACATAAACAATCCAAACCAAGATAAACAAATCCAACCCAAACGAACACACCATCAAATTATAAGAGAGTGTGTGTGTGTGTGTGTATTTATACATCAAATCCAAACCTAATAGTTATACATTTCGTGGAACTTCAACCAAACTGTCGGACACAAAGATTGGATCTGCTTTGGTAGCATTTCAATCTTCATTATCCTTGTTAATAGTGCACTCTGGGTTGTTAGACGGTTCATCTTTGATTAAGGAATAAATCATACATCGAAGGGCATTGAAATGCTTTACTTGTTCCTTTGTCATTTGCATTTGACTTAACTCTAAATGCCTTTGATTTCTGAAGATAAAGGAGAGAATATCCCTGAAAGATTAAAGAGTTTGTTCAAGGTTTTCACATAATTTCTGATGTGGAGAAGACATTTTTGTAAAAGGATGTTTGAGAATGAAAAGAGAGTACGGAATAAAACGATGAGTCAGTTTTCTAGAAGAAATAGGTTTGTATAGGAGTAAAAAGTCATTTAAATGATTGAATGGGTGGTAGTTATTTTAATTTTGTATTTTTTTTGCCAACTAGCTATTTTATGTCGACATATCTATAGTATATATGTTGACATGCATACTTAAAATTTCAAAACTAGTGTATTTGTTATAGTTTTTGTTTTTGTCTTATACTATTATATATTTGTAACTTTCAAAGACAAATAAACAATATATGACAGTAAGAAATAAATTCGTTATTTAGAAATGAAAGGTATATTGATTTCAAAGTAAAAAACATGAAAATGACATGAACTTAAACTAAAAGCACACAATACTAAGGAATACAAAGCTAGAAATCCTAAGGAAACAACTAGATAGGCTTAGAAAGATGTAGACGATGATGATGAATTTACTCCAAGCTTGTGAATGATCTTTCCAAAGTATTCGTCTTCTTTGTTGGAAAGAGAAGTGAACTTTTTACTAAATGAACGCTTAAGGTTCTTTTGGTTTATGAGAAGCTTTTCTTGGTTTCTTAGGATCTCTTTGTTGGAGGGATGAGATAGTTTGTCAAAACTTTCCAAAGAGGTGGCCACTTCTTATTCCTCCTCCTCTTCTTCTATTTCCATTTTATCACCTTCTTCCTCTTCTTCTTGTTGAATTTCTTGTTTTTCTTTCCATGCCAATCTTTGTTCCTTTTTAGGAAGTGTCTCATAGGGTTCAAAAAATGATGATGCCCATAATGGAGATATTTGCCTTGTCAAAAACTTTTCGAGCACTAGTCTGTTCTCGTCTTAAGTCAATACCAAAATATATGAAAATTCTATTAAGATATACATACCATAGTAGAGTGTGTTCTCGTGCATAGAAATGTTCTTTTTAATAAAGTCATCTAAAATTACTGTGCCCAATTGATGTTATAGTTTCCGTAAATAACGAATAGAGCTTTAAAAACTTTTTGAGTAGGATTATTTGTATTTACCCATCCTCGGAAGTAATACTTTATTGTAAAATGAGACTCATAAGTATCGATTTTGATGAAGATTCTTATGTTTAAAATCAAATTCTTCGTCGCTTTCGAAAATGTTGTAAAAAATCATGGTTTTGTTCATCAATTTGAAAAGTGAAGAGGTCAATTCCATTAGATATACAATCAAATATGTGATCCAAAATTTCACAGTTTAAAACAATTCGAGTGTCATCAACAATATTCCAAATTTGTCCCTCTTCTCCTTGAAATTTTTTTCCATTTAAATTTGCGTAAAACATTTTAACCAAATCTGGGTAACACATAAAATCGTTTTTAGAAGAGTCAACCAAATAAAGAATTTCACTTTAGAAACAAAGATTTTATAAACCATAAGAGGAAAAATCATTAAACATAGCAAATCTTTAGGAAAACTTTTTCAAAAGTAGCATATGTATCAATGGTTTCTTTATCATTGAAGAGAAAGCAGTCGATTCTCTTTAATAGCTTTATGGGTTCCGAAATTAGGCTGGAGGAGGTCATTTTTAGTTTTTGAGGATATAAGATAATCAAGAGATGTTTTGAATTTTGAAATAAAGTGAGTGATTGAATAGATAGAGATAGGGTGAATTAATAGAGAGAGAACTATAATTTTGGTTATGAAAAGATGGTCTTTCAGTTTTTGAAATAGATGCAAAAGAGCAGGAAATTCAAATTTTGGATTTAAAAAGAAACACCAAAATTCTGGCATGTATGTTGACATATATCTTGGGGGTATGTCGACACATAGCCCAAATTTTTTATAAAAAAAACTAAGATAATATATTCATATATATATATATACACACTTATGTTTATCTAATAATATTATTAATCTATATGTTATTCCTAAAAACCAAAATCATAAAAAAATGATATAGAAATTATTAAATAAAAGGTATTGTTTTTGCAGCTTTTTGTTGATTAGTTCTGACTAGTCTGTTATAGGTGTGAAATACATATTCACATTCTCAGTATCTGGTTCATTGTCGCTTGAGAAGTATCTGAATCATCCGAAGTTGCTACATAAGCCCTCTTTCTTTTTCTGGATGAATCATTAACTGATGAGATCTTTAATTTATTTGGATGTAGGCAGTCTTTCCAAAAATAGTCGGGTTCATCACTGTTGAAGCATCTAGTCATGGTTCCAGTTCCAGGAGTCTTGTTTTCAAGTTTTCGAAAGTTGTTCACCTTTCTGTACTTTAGAAACTTTCTGAAATTTCTAGTTATGAAAGCAATTTCCTCATCATTGTCATCATCGGAATCCTGAATGACAGTTATTGCATTGAAAGCGATGGATTTCTTTTATGTTGCCTTGCTTTCCCTTCTGCCCTGCAATTGTGCTTCATAGGACATTAAATTGCCTATTAATTCTTTAATTTTCAAAGCACTAATATCATTAGCCTCTTTAATTGCTAGTGTCTTTTGATCCCACTTTGAAGAGAGTGAACTGATGATTTTTCTAACTTGGTCCTCTTTAGAAAAGTTTTTACCTAATGCAACTAATGAAGCACTATATCTTGAAATGTACAGTACATGTCCAAAATAGACTCATTTGGATTCATTTTAAATAATTGAAACTGATTAGTTAGCGTGGAAATTTTAGCCTGTTTCAGTTTACTAGTGCCCTCATATGTAACTTGCGGTGTTCTCTAAATTTCATACGTAGAATTGCAAGTAGAAACTCTATTGAATTCATTTTTATCTAGTAAACAAAATAGAATATCCATGGCATTAGAATTATACTATGCAAGTGACTTTTGGTCAGCAGTCCATTGTGCAATATTGGTCTACGGTTCAATGTACTCACTTTGTGTAACATTACAAATATCTAAACCAATAGACTGTAAATAATTCTTCATCCTAGATGACCAATAAGTGTAATTACTGCCATTACAAACTAGGGGTCTAGTAGTAGATTATCCTTCGACAAAAGTGTTAACAAATGTAACAACAATGTTGCTCGCTATTAAAACTTTTCAAAAACCAAATTATGAGTTTTTGAAAACCTAATGCTCTAATACCAAATGTGGGTTGTGGAATTATGGACCTTAAGGATAATTAAACACTAGAGGAGGGTGATTAGTGTTTTCTAACTTTTGTAAATCGTTTTAATTTTATTTTAAGTTTAATATTGAATCATAGATTTTCAACACAGAATTATATCAATAATCGATCACAGATGCAATCACAGATAAAAATAAAGTAATAAAGTAAAGTATAGAGTTAGAGAGATGGCACCAAGGATTTTATATTGGTTCGGATTTCTCCTACATCCAGTCTCGTATAATTGCTTGTACAGATTTCTTTTCAAATGCCAATCTTTAAACGGGCAGAAGGCAAACCCAATTAGAATCTCAATTCCAAGGCTACAAGAAACACCCTACTGAATTCCTGGGCTCAGGGTACACCCACTTGATTTGAACGGACTACAAGCATAGAAACTTGGATTTTCGGGCTACTAAGCACAACCAATTATTTTGAACGGGCTACAATCACACCCATGCAAATACAAATAGAGTTTGCTGGCTTTTCCAAAGACAACTTCTTTATCTTTGGATATAATGGATCCTATAGCCTCTTGGACAACACTTTGATCTTTGATTTGAGAGAGAGAGAGAGATGATTCCAAATAGTAAGAAAGTAATATTGAATCAAAACAAAGAAGTTTGAATTGATTCTATTTGATTTTGAAAAGAAAAGAGTATAATTTCAATTGAGTTTTCAAGAGAGTAAGAGGAGGGGAGAAAATGAGATAATAACTGCTTAAAATTCATTTGAAACCTCCTATATATGTGTATAAACAGATGTGTTCGTTCGTGAAGAGTTTCAACGAATTGACACTTCAATTCAAAATTTGAAAAACTGATTTGCGGCATGTATGTCGACATACCATCTGGGTATATGTCGACATATGCTTATGAAATTTGAAAACTCTTTTCTTTTTAAAACATTTTGAAAATACTATACTTTGTAAAATAATTTAATACTTTGTAAAATAATTTAATACTTTGTAAAATAATTTAAACATGGTTTATAAACATTTTAAAATTTGAAAATCTTTTATAAAATATTTTTAAATATATTTTGTTTGAAAATATAAAAGATAAGAAAATAGAAGATAGAGATCAAAGATTACTACCAGAGACTTTAATAAAATTCTATGACTCTATACACTATATTATAGTCTTGATATCTTGATCTTTATACTCACGAGTCTTCATGTCCATTTCTTGAGTATTTATACTTTACAGCCTTCGATTCAACATATGTATAATAACTTGCACTATATACTATATAACTTGGCAAAACATCAGTATCCATATTTTATGTAAATGTATTATTTTTATCAAGGTTGTTATGATCAAAATCAATAACTAAGGTATTAACAGTTTAACACTGCTCACTAAAAATGAGTAGCATGACATTTTAACATCAAGGTCCTAAACCGTACCTTCGAAGTGAGGGACCTTATTTTCAGACAAGTTCTCCTAGGTACAGAGGTACTTGGTCTGAATTAGGAAGGCCTTATGCAATCGAACAACAGCTTGGAGACGAAACTTTCAAGCTGGCCACTTTTAATAGAATCCTGATTCCACGGGCATGGAATAACAACCTGTTATGACATTATTTCACTTAGGTTTATTTAGTTTATTTTCAACAAATAAGCCACCTTAGTGAATCAGAGGTAATGTTATAAGACATGACTTGCTACTTCTTCTGTTTATAAACAAAGTTACCTTCTTGAAACCAATGGAACAGTGTACTTGTATGCAAACCTTGTGAAGCATGATTAGCAGTACAATCTGATCCTTGAAGACGGGTACCAACTCCTTTGATCCAAGATCAAGAAAAAGGATTATAATCACAAGGGTCGATCGGATAATTTGCCTTATCCCTTTGGTACCGACTAATGCCTAGAGATAGGATATTTTGCCTTATCCCTTTGGTACCGACTAAGTGAGGATAGTTGACGGATGATGTAACAAGCTTGCTTTCTACATCGTGAATTAAATAAATCTAACTAAAATAAAATGATTTGAATTTGATATTTGGTAATTTATATTTTGAAAATAGATTTTAGTTAATCAAATTTTATTTAGTATAAGATTTTAATTTAATAAAGTGGCATATATTAATAAATTCTTTTTGAATAATATACAAAATAATTAAATAAAGTGAAACGGTATTGACTTGATTGAAATTGTGAAGTTATCAAACTATATTCTGTAGAATAATATGTATGTCAATTTATATTAGATTGGAATTTTATTTACAAATAAAGGCAAGAGTTATTTTTTGGAAAAGAAAAGAATGATTAGGAATTAAAATCAAGCTTAATACTTAGGCCCAAAAATCAACTTAAGCCCAAATCCATTTACATTCTCTTCACACTTCTGGAAACTCTCCTCACTCCTATATTCAAATCCAAAACTGGAATCTCTTACTTTCCCTCCTTTTCATTCAGAAATCTTGTGCCCTAATTTCTCGTAACGAAATCATGACCTAAACTAATAAAATATATCAAAACGCACGAGCTTAGGCTCGACGACGATTGACGCAAGCATGGGAGGAGCAGCAGCATGATGGGCTTTACGACGAAGCAATGAACATTGGCAATTATCGTGAATTTGGAAAGGAGGTAGTGATGCTATCAATTAGAAGGAGGAATAGCAAGGTATTGGTGATCTTTATAGCGATGTCGACATCCTAAAGGCCATGGTGGATGTGCGATGGGGCAAATGATAATATGGGTAGTGTGTGAAGAGGGCATGACGTGTGGTGCAGGTTGAATGGATGACGGGCAATGGAATGGTAGGAGTAATAGATATGTTTCTTGGTAATGGCATACACTATTTAGGTAAGTAAAATTGATTACTCATGGCTATTATCTATTACTTTGTGCATTGTCTTTTAATTGATTTGCTTAATTTGTGCTATGCCATTGAATTGTTGGATGAATTGGTTATTTGAGTTATTGGATTGATTGTTGCGGTATTAGATATGATTTTGGATTTGATTATGAAATTGTGTGTTTGTTGGATGTCCAAAATACAAAGGAGATGCTGTCCGTTTGTATTTTAACATTTGGAATTTATTTATATTGGTGTATGATTATCGATGGTCAAAATTTGATATTATTCGACCTGGCCACACGATAAAATTTATATTGGTCATTGTTGTTGATTTTGGAGGATTTTACTCCATAATTCATATTTTTGGACATTCAATTGAGTTCTGGTTTTAAAATATTTTTGGAAGCTTCTGGAAATTATTTATGGGTATTGTTTAAGGAATAAAAGTTGATTTAAAAAAGTAAAAATAGTGATTTTTAAAAGAAATTAAGTTTACGGTTATTATATTTTATGATTTTGTATAACTGAAAGGATTTAATAATATTTTTAGAAATGGAATTTAATTTGTAAATTTTAAGTTTAATACATGGTAATTAAGAGATATTTTCAAAAAGAGAATTTTGGGTATATCAGCTTACTTTGAAGATTAACCAATTTTTGAAATATTGTTGAATGATTTTTTTAAAAGTAGTATAGTATAGTTCATTTTTGTACATATATTTTTGGTAGTTCAAAATTGCTTTATTTTTATTATTATGAGAAATTATATATAATAAGAAGATTTGAATTATATTTTATGATTTGAAATAAATATAATTTATTCTACAACTTTTAAATTTGTTTTGAAATATTGTTTTATTATAGAAGAATATGAAATGAATTTAAAGCAATATTTAGTGAATTTCAATTTGATCTATTAGAGATTTGGAATATATAGTGAAGGTTTAAATTATAAATTATGGTTTGAAATAAAAAGAACTAATTTGGAGATTTATTAATTTATTTAACAGTATTATTTAGTTATAGAAAATTATCAAATAGTTTTTACAATTATTCTTGATGTATAAAGTGACTTTGGAAGTTATAAATTATTTAAAAATATATTTTAATTATACCAAATTATTTAGTAATTGTTATAAATTATTTGATTCGTTAAGGGATTTGGAATGTTTTAAATATATACATTTAAGCATTGGTTTTAAATGATTAAAGAAAGATTTTGTTGAATTTTATTATTATTTCATTTCTGAATTAAGTTGGGATTTTTATATATTTAATTTATATATTTTCCCATCTTTTCTTATGTATATTGAATGATATTATATGAGTGATTCATCATATCTATTTTAGTAAGTTGATGTTGATGCGATTTCATATGATGATGACATCCTTCTATTTGATTTTGTGATGATTTTTATTTTGTGTGATGAGAAATTAGAATAAACGGTTTAGTGATACCATCTAGTATAGGACTTCCGGTAACACTTTTTAGGTTATTCTTTGAACTCCTTATATAAAATAAAGAAGGGCGAGGGTGATGTGTGAGCACTGAATAAACGGACTAGTAACTAGCGTTGGTATGGGACGTTGTTGTGTTATTTATTCGATCATTTTTTTGCTTATGAATGACACTCAATACAGGCTATATTGTATGTGATACTCGCTGCGTTGAGTATTTAATAGTCACATGGCGACTTATATTTAGAGTCATGTGGCGGCCATTGTATATATATTCTATGTGTCTGTCTACCTTTGTCCAACTCCCTTTATGGTTCAGGAGTTAATCAGAGTGGCCAGTTTCTACCCTAGCGGCATGGTCGTGGGGTCGTGACCTAGATCCGCAACACCACTGTTGTATTTTATATTCGATGCGCATCATCAGGTTTGGGTTAGTTAACCCTTAGGGTAGGTGCCCTATAGCCCCTTATGTTGCCGAGGCCAGTAGTCTGTTACCTATAGGGGGAAAGCAAGTGATCGTGGTTATGCGTTGATGATCCACTGGTGGATATATGTCACGATGTCCGTCAAGGTAACTAAGGCTATAGGAACATATTCAACTACATAGCATACGACATAGTAGAACTTGGGTTCCTGGAGCGGGCATACGACCATCTGTCTCTCATCTGGTTTCAGTTTGTGTGTGGTAGATAGGCATATATAGCTAAGACTATGTCTAGAGTTTGGTTAACACATTATCCTTCTTAGGTATACAGCCTATTCTTTACAGGCAGACGACCTATTTATTATTAATTTTATTTGGATATTGTTCTTAGCTGGCTCAAATCTTCCTTATTGATTTTATTGGTTTGATAATGGTATTTTGCAGTATAAGATTAAGAGAAATTGCGGGCATTACTTTGTTACTGCTTGACTTCACTTGAGGATATCTCATTATTGATTATTTCTTATTTTAGTGGTGATTTCAAGATATAGATGATTTACCAATTCGATGTAGATTTAGTGGATTTTATTTTGATGTGTTTATATGAGTGATGATGAATTCTTGTGTAGGTTTGATGAGAATATGGTTTTGAGATATTTGAGATAGCAGTGATATCATCTTTACAGTTATTATATTATGATTGTACGTTATAATACGACCTATCATTATAGATATAGTCTGACCCGCGTATTATTTATATAATACTCGAGTTAGTCCAAGACATTTCAAGTACAAGGATGTTGAGACTAGGTTGGGTATAGAGGAGATTAGTTATTCACTATTATTGTATATAGTATTATATAGACTAATGTATGTATAAGAATTCGTAATGTTTATTATACTTTGTATATCGTATATTATATATTATCGTTGCGATTGCTCTATAATCTCTGTTATTTGCTATATATTGTGTATTATTCTGTCTTGAAGGCACACGTGTTTATTGTTTTATGTCGATATTATGTACATTGTTGGTGAGTTATATACGATGTTTAAATGCATACCAGTGTTAGATCAAGGGAATATCCCGTGTGTACCCAATATCGCTTCATTCTCTTTATTGTTCGATAGTATTACTTTGTAGTACTCTTGAATAGTATTGGTATAGAGGTGGGTGCGTCACAAAATGGTATCAGAGAAGGTCAGAACAATACATCTTATATAAGAGACACGAGTCTAGACCTTAAAGAGACTTAGATTCCCTGTCACCATGGGTGCGTGGTAGAAAATTGTTTATACTTAAGTGACAGTGAAAGTACACGATGTTTACTAGGGCAGCCATCTAGGGACGTACTTATTATTTTGCATACTATATATATATAAATTCCATATCTCCACCTCTTTTATGTGTATTTGTGTCGTGTGAAGTGGTAGTTGTTGATGAAGGGCGTAAAGAAAAGAGTTGCTAGCCAAACCAGTAGTGCTGGTATTGGTGAATGTGAATAAACCTCTTTGTGGCTTTGAATAGATTAGCCTGATCGAGTAGTGATCAAAGATGCGTGACAGAAACTAACAGATAACTTTCCACTGAGGGCGCTTGTTGCTTGTTTGAAAATGTGTGTATTTTTGTTTTATGCTTGTTTGATTTTTATGGTTGTTGCGATGAATTGGATGAATATATGAATCTTGAAAATAAATATTTTATCCAAACAAGCATATGATTTAATAAAATATGAAATTGATTTTTTATAAAGTGTTGAAAGTATTATAGTACTTTATTTTTTATGTTAATTTGTCCATCAAGTGCTTTAATAATTGTAATGACCTGTAATTTGATTGCTTTAATTAAAGACATTTAAATTATTTTAAATATTCAAATATAGATTATTTTTCAATAAATAATCAAGTTTTAATTAATGAATAATAATGATGAACTTATTTTGGAAAAAAGTTCATAAAATATATACTTTGGAAAAATAGCGATAAAATGACTGAAAGCCGACTTATCGATAAACAACTCTATAATCGTAAAACTTCGCGCATGGAGCTGGAACATACACTTATATTTATAATTGAACAATAAAAAAACTATTTTATTTTTGGGAAAAATAAAGGTAGGTATTTATGACATCATCAGTGATGCCATTATATTTAATAATTGATTTATGATAAAATTGAGATTTAATTATTTAATAATTCTTTTAATTATTCTAGTTATTGTTTCAAAATGATAGTAAGTCATTTTAGTTTATTATATAGTGATAGTAAATCATTTATAATAGTTTTATGAAGATATATGTTGAATTGAAAAATATAAGAAAATTGATCACTTTATCGGTATAATAGCATTTTTTGTAAATAATTGTCAATATGGGTTTATATGATTTTATAATTCAAATGAGCTCATTTTTATTTATTAAAAATGATTAGAAATTTATTTTAAATTTTGGTTATATATATATATATGGTTTAAATTATAACTGAAAATGTGACCAGGAATCGGCTTTCCGATTTCCAACGGTTTAATGAATGAAAGTTGTTTGAAGTCGTTGCAATGTGGTTTGTTCTCTTATGCACATCCATATACATGCACAAACATGTCACATACACACATTTTACATACATATAACATATATATACACACATAAGAAAAAATCTAAGATACTTCTCATTTCCTTAATACTTAAGCAACTCTAAGTCAACCTTTTACACCCCATCATCACTTGTACGTTGGAGAGAACATGGGGAGGAGGAGGTGCAATGTGAAATGATGGAGGAGATGGTGCATATGGTGATAGGAAAGGTGGTGAAGTGATGGACGATATTTTCCATATTTTTTCCTATAAATACCATCCCTCTTCTCATAAATTCCTAACACATTCTTCTACTTCTTCTTCCTTCTTCTTAAGCTTTCTAAGAGCCTTTCTGATGGCTTCTTGTTCATAGAAAATATATGGAGAAGTTATGAGGAAATAATGCAAAAATAGAAACTTATGAAATCAATGCAGTCCACTTCAAAAACAAGTGCAATCACTTCCTCTCCGCCTTTTATGCATTCCACCACTTCCCCCTATAGTTGAGCACACCAACTTCAAAGGAGCTTGGCCGAGCACCCCCTAACATAAGTCAAACCCATTTGAAAGAAGGAGTCCAAAGAGCTCCGGAGCAAGAAAAAAAGGAGGAAGTGCTGCCAGAATCGATTCGAGAAGCTACGGAAATGATTGAAGGAGTGGAACTAATAGTGAGTAATCAATGTTTATTAAATGATAAATAATCTTAATAAATATTTTTAAGTATGATAATATGACTATTTAATCTCTTAATGATTTGTATAAGTGTTTGATTATATGGTTGATCATATGTATGTTGATATGGTTGATAACTTGGCTCTGATAAATTATGAGAAATCATATAAAAATGGTTAGGTAATTAACCATAGTTAGTTAATAGAAAATGAATTCACATAAGTATGTATATGGAGTTTATTGAGCCTCTTAATGGTTTTAAAATATAAAAAGTTTGAAAATGGATATTATAATAATATAATATTATGAAATGGTTTAAAAGTGAATATAAGGTTTAATATGGAAAATATTTGTTTAAATGATTTAAAATGGTTTATAAATGTTTTATAAACAATAAAACTCAATTTGGAGAAGTTTTGGCAAGTTGTGAAAAATAAGTGAAAATAAGGTGTGTCGTGTAACAGTAGTTCGCGATTTCGCGGCAGAAAAGTTAAAGGAACATATAGAGTAGAATGTAGCTCGGAATTCTTCGAGATAAGAATTTTCCAAACTATTATATTCATAGTTTTCAAACAAAAGAAAATAATTGAGATTTCATTTAATAGATTTTGAAATATGAGAAAATCAAGTTTTCAAAATAATCGCGGTTTTGTAGTTCGGAATCCATAAAGGGATTTCATTTAATACAGAATAAATCCTATAAATCTTTTAAAATGTTTTAAAAGAGATTTGAGTTATAAAAATGGATTTCTAAATAATCGAAAATTTATTTCTATTAAATAAGCTTTGAAAACACTATTTCCAGCACTTTTTCGTGGCACTTTTTAATAATTTTTGCAAACAATGGTTTTAACTTAATTATTCTTTCCCGAATTTTTTGTGAACCTTTTCAAATAAATAATTAAGTAATTTAAAGATGATTAAGAGATTTAAAAATTAGTATGCGGAAACTAATACATTTGTTACATTTGTGAGTGTCATAGAATATCCGACCAAGGAATGGAACAGATCGAAGGAAAAGCCTAGATGCTCTAAAATAATTAAAAGTAAATTAAGTATGTTAAAAGATCTAGAGTCGATCAAATAACTTGATCACTTTATGGGTGACAGAGAGGTAGTCTCTAGGCTTGAGTTTGAAAAGCCAGTTGTCTGCCCTCCGTAGCTACTTGGACTGGCCCGACGGAGGGGATAGTAAAGTTTATTTACTCGAATCAAAATTTCCCAACGTATAAAAGATATAATTTTCCAAATTTAAATAACTTGGATTGCATAGAAATGATCTTCTTATAATTGGTATCAAATTCCAAGGAGGGAATCTATACTATCCGTGTGAATTTAGGTGATTTCACCGTTTTTCGATGGATGATAAAGGTTGAATACGCAAATTGATATTGAGTAGAATTAGTATAATTTCCATTATGATTTTACTCAATAATATTTTTCAATATGAGATTTAAATAAATGATTTGGAAATGTTTTTCTAAATAAAAGGTGAAATGATTTGGAATTATTCCAAGATTCAAAACGGTTTATCTAACCAAAAGGATTTGATAAATGAGGCTTAATGATTCCATATATTGTTAAGAAGATAAATGGAATAAATTAAAATAATATGTCTCTCTGAGATGTTTATGATTGGATAAAAAGATGAATTAAATTGAATGATGATTGATAATCACATATGAACATAACATATTTTTAATCGATGATTGGTTCGGAGGAACCGAGGTTGGAATTGAGTAACTCCTATTCAAAAAAAACTTCGAATCAATGTATACGTTCGAAAGTGAAGACACGATGAAGATTATGATTTTTGAAGACGGGGTCTTTATGATGATGGGCTACTTGCCACTAGTCCCTTAGGGTGAAATTTACTATATCATATATTTATGGTGGCAGTAGTGCTCTATTATGAAAATCTTCGATTACAAGGACTAATCGCTACTAATTCTAGGGATAATTCCCGAAAAGATGTGGTAGGAGGAGTGCCTTCGGTTTCGTTCAGTTCCAGAACGAAATTGTATGGACTAATGTCTGACATTGCATTTCTAAAATCACAACGTTGAATTTTACAAATGTACATATGTTCGGTGGCGGAGAAGACAACTTCTCTTAGCTTAACACTCTTCTTTGAGATGTACAAGCTCAGAGGTTGTATGTTCGTGAAAGACAATACTTATTGTAGGGATGTCAATATGGTATTCAAAGAGGAACCAATTATGATCAAAGCGTGGCTCTGTGAAAAAAAGCATGGCTTTATGGAGTGTAACCTCATGAGCCTCACATCCCAGGAATGATACGAGATATTATGCGGTCTGAAGGACAAATTTCGGGCTTTTATTGAGGGAAGATGTCCCTCTAGGCACTTGTTGCCTTATTATATGGATGGAAAGGTATGAAGGCTGACAAAGATCGTGCAAAACCACTGAGTAATACTCTGTTCCATGGTAGTGTATCAGTATAGTTCGGAAGCTGACGGAGATCGTGTAAAGCTACTGGTGTGAAAAAGGATTGTTATATGTGGATTTTCGGGTCTAAATGGTCACTAGTTCCCTATCATATTGGAAATCCAATTCCAATACTTTGCCTTTATGGTTTTGATTGTAGAACCTACTTTTAAAAAGTAGCTAGTACGCCGTCAAATTTGATCAATGTAACAATTTCGGCTATTTTGATAGATTATTTGAAAAGTGTTTTCAAAGGAATGTCATTAGAAATAATATCAAATCATTTTGGTATAAAAGTGTTTAGTTATCATAAGGCAAAAACCCGTCTGTATTTATGTGTGGACGTGGTCTTATGAAATGCCATTCTTTTCAAAGGTTTTGATTGACTTCAGCATGATCTATATATATAAAAAAATTCGAGTATCTCACGCTGGTTTATCAACCCCGGTCCTTATATTTTTGATACTTGGGTCAAATCCAAGTAGTTCCAGGTTTAGTTAAAGACGTTTGGAGTTTCCAGAGGAAAGCTAGAGATCTTCATCTTCATATGAACAAATTCTATCATCCGCTACATTTATTGCATTTGTTTTTATTTTTCAGCATTTTTAAAAACAGAGGGTTTATAACTGGCTGGGCTGAATCTAGGTTAGACTCTGATATTGTATTCAAAATTTTCTACTGTAAAGATTATTATTGAAATAATGTATGTTATTCAATTTGTGTGAGATTCTGTTCTATCTTTATCTTCTTTTTCCTCTAACAATTGGTCTTTCTAACATTTGGATTTATGGCATGTGAATACCGAGGATGTATTGGTGTCGATTTTTTAGGATCGAAAATCCAGTTCATTACAATAATTCTGGTCGATGCGCCTGTTCAACGTAAACGATAAGGATTCCTAAATACTAGAACGAGACAAATGGACATAAGATTTTGAAGAGTGATATATTATTTTGAGAGAAGTATTTGAGTTAAAAATAGAATTTTCTAAAAGAGCGTATTAAAAGAATTTTCTAATGTAAAATATTCATGGGTATATAATAGATTTGTTTTAACTTTACCCTTTGATTGAGGAAATAAAACATTCTAACATATTAACATACATACATAGACATGTACCATAGATGTTTTGATGGTCAAATTTTCGATTGAATCTCTTCTGCCCATCATCAAGTTGCATAAATGAAGAAAATAGTTTGTTTCACTCTTAGAGAAAACTGAATGAAATTAACTATTTGTGGAACGTATGACTTCATTTTTATTTTGTAGTTGAAGTGTCATGCAAAAGATCAGTCAGAAAATACTAGAAAGAAAGCGCGTCGAAAGTAATGTGCCAAATTGGAAAATAATCAAAAGTAGGAAAAAAACAACAACAACAACTGTAGAATTTGATGAAAACAAGTGTGTAAAAACATGTACTTTTCTTATCTATGTACAAGATGAACTAAGCATATATGAAGTAAGAACTAAGCATATATAATTGACTGAAACAATGTGGATCTAAATGTGAACTAAGAAGTAATTAAACAAGTTACTAAAGCATATACCGAAATAGATACTGATATACTGATACAAGTACTTCAGGAAAATGCAAACCAAACATGTATGGTAATAACTGAAGCATATATGATAAGTAATCTGAAGTAACATAGAAGTTATATAATTAACATTGTATACTTCAGGACGATGAACTAAACATATATATGCTTTAGCTTTAGGTCAATGCAAACTAAGAACCGATGCATTAGCATTGTGGATTGAGAATAGTTCTAATAAATGCTTCAGGTCAATGTGTATAAATAATGCATCAGTAAGAACTAAACATTTAAAAATGATGCACTAGGAAAAATAAGAACTAAAGATACATAATGATGCATCAGTAATGCCTCAGGTCAATGTATACTTAGTGAAAATAGTTCTATTAAATGTATAACAGTATGATAGTATAAGTATGTATAACAGTATAGCGATGGTATACATATATGTAAAATATAAGAACTAACCATATATATGTATATGATATAATAGTATATTAGGAATATAATAGTAAATATAACAGAACCAATAAATGCATCAGTAATATAGTGGTAGTACTTAGTTCTAATAATTGTATAACAGTATATAAAAGTATAACAGTGTAAACTGAACATATACACACGCAAAAATAATATAATGCATGGAAAAAATGTTTTGAAAAATGGAGAATCGCTGTTATGAAAAAAGAATATATAAAGGTTTTGGCAGTGATATACATAATATTTCGTTAAATAATTAATGTTTGGGAAATTATCATTTGAAAAAAATGAAACTTTTGTCACTTTTGAATTTAATACGAAATATTTAATTTTCGAAAAAGAAACTTTAAATGACATGATGAATAGATCAATATTTCATTATTTTTATTTATTATAAGCATTATGGTTAGTTAAATTAGTAGTCAGTATACTTTAATAGTTTTAAATTTAATTCAAGAATTTTGGTCAGGTCTAGAAAATTTGGGATAAAACAATGATCTGATTTAATAATAAATTTTGAAATATCAATCCATTTAAGACGATTTTAATTCCATTAGAACGCTATGTTATTAGAGAATAATTTTTATTCAAAGTGCAGTAGAAATTTTTGAGCTTATATATGGTTGAAACATGAATTTAAAACGATGGTTACTACTGTTTTGAAGCTGAAAACGTTGTACAACAGCTATATATAAATGATCGTATCTTTCAAACAGTTTGTCTGATTTCTACGATTTTGCCCATTCCAAAAATCTTGGAACGTAAGCAATAGCTTTTATTTTAAGAGTTTTTGCAGAATTTTGAAATTTGCTAGGCTAAAAGTGTAGTTTTAAGTAGCGGACCTGCTATGAAAATATTAATTTCTGAGATAGAAATACTTAATAAAATGGCTATAACTTTTGCCATAAACTATATTTTTTTTTTAATCTGAAAGGTTTTAAGGAAAGCCATTTGACTAAACTACAACTTTACTTTTGGAATTATTGTATAATTTTGTATTTTTGACACCCAAAAATTAGATGAAAAGTTATCAAAATGAAAATGCAACTTTGTTATTCTATTATATTAATGGCATACAACTTTATATTGTCAAAAATGATTTCATATGAGTTCTATGAGTAAGCACATGTACATGAAGACTATTTGGACCAGTTTGGCGTATATTTACATATAAATTAAGCAAACACACTTAATAATGCAAAATAAGGTACGTTTTACTAAAAAGGGTGATATATATTGTGAAATATATGTCGTATGGCAAGATTTTGATATATAAATTATTTTCAACCATGTTTTGATCGATCGATGTATAGCTTATTTATCATATTATCATTCTTTGAAAGTCCCTCCATACAGAGAAGACTGCTGAATTTTCCAAAATTTTTGGAAGTTAGAAAATTTTCATATGATTATATCTTATGTAGAAAATAAAAGGCATTAAATGAATCTATTTAAATTCTTAGCATATGATAAAAATGGGTTAAAGTGTAAAAGCCACATAGAGAATTGAGTAGTTAAGTCTGATAGAATTTTGTCGAATATGAATAAAGTCAGTGTAACGACCCAGTTTTTCAGTCATTCGAATTTGGGATATTTAATTGATTTTAAATATTCAAAAGTAAATTTTAGAAGTTGAATAACTTATATTTCAAATATAGTGACTTATTTCGATAATTAAAATGTTTAATTTACTATTTGAAATTGTGTAATTAATTGAATATTGAATCAAATATGAGTACAAATGATTTCTAATGTTGTTTAAATTCTATTTGAATTAGAATGGTGATAGTAGACTTTTAAAATTGAATTAAAAGTTAATTTATAGAAATTGGAAATTTTATATATTTAATTAACGGGTAAAAATAGTCATTTCTCACACTGTCTCCGATTTCGACGAAACCAGTTTCATTGGATCCGTAATATAATATTATTACAGGATTTCAAATTTCATATCAATCGGACTTACGGTTTGGTCATGCGAAGCTAAAACGAACAGAAATTTATTTAAGTAAATTTAATTAAAATAGGTCGATTCGAAAACCTATCTTTCAAATACGATGGAATTGGCTCCTGATATATATTCCATTGTATTCAAAATAGGGGTAAAGCATTATAAATGCCTGGCGGCACGCTTCATTTGGAGTTCGAAATATTTTCGGATGAATAGTGCGCGAAAATTTTCTATATAAGGCCACAAGATTTTATAAATTACAAACCCTAGAACTAAATAAACCCTAGCCGCCACTTTGAGTTTAATGGCCAGAAATTCATCTCTCTCTCCTCGATCTCTTCCAATCCGTAAACAATTAGCCGAAAGTTCCAACTAGAGAATTGTAGAGCTAGTCGAGCTCTAGCTATCCAACGGTGGATTTACGTTGAAGTGGCTCGAATTTGTTGTAATCGAGCTCCGTTCGTCTGCGTGTTCATGGGTTTTCGAGCGTGATAGGGACGACCGAGTTCGTCATCGTCGAGGTTGGAGGCTTGCCATGCGTAGGCGCATTGTTCGATGCCCTCAGATCATCTTCCGATCAACCAAGTGAAGGCGCAGAATCATATTCGAACACGAGCTGATGGGTTTCTCGCGTACGAAGTTGAACGTGAGGAAGAAAGGGATTGCATGGCCCAGATCTCATTTCTCAAAATCAACAGCCATGATTTGAAGGTTTAAAATAATAATTAAAAAAAGTTGTAAATTATATTATAATTCGTGTAAACTTTAAAAATTTATATCTTTGTCATACGAGGCCGAAATTGGACGAAACGAATTACGTAAGGTTCATATTGACGAGCAATACATTTTAAAGCTGGATTGGATTGATTTGGAGCTAGTGAAAATTTTGGTTAAAATTAAACGCCCGTTTAATTTTAATCGAAATAAATCGCTATCGCGACAACTGCTAGCAAAGTGAGTACAACTCACTCTCTCTGTCTCGCTTATGTTTTTATGTAAATGAGAATAAAATTATTTTATACTGATTGATGATTGTTTGGATGATATATGATATTATATATATATATATATATATATATATATATATTGGTTGGTTTGGATATATTCTCGCATATTTTAGCGGATGAGACCCTATACGTTCCCGTATATGAGCGGATGACCATTTGTACGCGCGTCTGCGTCGAAGCGGACATTGTACATATTTTCTAATATGTATATTTGTTGCAGGTTACAGGTTGGAGGGATCCAACTAGATTCCTCACCGTTGTTGATTTTATTTACAGATTATATATGATGTTATCATGTGATATATGATATTTGGACGCCATTATTGATATGATTGATGTGAATCCCTTTATCTAGTACTTTTGCAGCATTGGGCCATATTTTGGAATTTTAAAATTTTAAAATGATGATTTCAACTTAAAAAGGATTTCAAAGTGATTTTGAAAATATATGTGTTTTTAATATTTTTTGAATTGTTAAAGAAATGGATTTATTTTAGATAAATAAAATGTTATAATTTTTATGTTATAAAAAGTATGGTTCTGTGAAATATAATCAAATATGATTTTTGAAATATGGAGATAACTATTTTGTAAAATAAGTTAAATTGGGATTTTGAACTTATTATAAATGGATATTTTATAAAGAAAAGTAAAGGCATTATAAATGAATTTTGTAGAATCTTATAAGTAAATAAAATTGATAAATTTATAAAAAGAATGAATTTGAAAATAAAAGAGATTTATAAGTAAATTAACTTATAATTGGATTTTGACTTATAAATGAGATAGAAATGTAAATTTATTAAAAAGGAATTTTATATATGGAAGTGTTTATAAATTATAAATAAAAATTGTAAACACGGTTTTATAAATGTGAAATCAATTTAATTTGATAAGTTAAATATGTAAGTTTATTAAAGGAATTACATTCACGATTTTGGACAATGAATAATCCTTTAAATTAAACATTTAGAAGTAATGAATTTATTAAAGGAATTACATTCACAATTTTGGACAGTGAATAATCCTTTAAATTAAATGGATGTTTTGGAAAGTGATGTTATAATATGAAATTTAAATGGTTTGAAAATAAAATAAGTAGTGAAATTACTTATTATTAAAATAAGTATATGAAAATGTTTTCCAAATATCCAATAAGTGAAATGGTTTTGAATATTATCTTTTTTTAAAGATATTTTGAAGTGAATAATTGGAAAGTGATTTGATTTATAAACGACTAAATATAATCAAGCCCGGCGACTACTTATGTGCTAGATTTTGTTTGTTGTTTTGATAGTTAAATAATCGACTATCAAATTTGACCATTTTAGTTTCTCAACTTGATGTAGAAACTAATTAGTCATACACTTAGTACATAACTGACTGTGTAGGCTTAACTATCGTTTGTGTTGAGAATGTTGGTTCGTGTAGTGCGGAGTGATTACTCCAATCTATCGAGCTTCCTTCTTGGCCGAAGGATAGCAAGTTGAAAGTTGGAGACGTGATAAGTCTATGAGACTTAGTTTCTGTGTGAGGCTGAGAAACGCTTTTGCGTTGTTGGTGCGAAGAGACCGGGATCAGATTTATCTGAAAACCACTTTGTACCAACATTTATACGAAGATTGTGCAGGTTGGTCGATGATATTGATATTTAGGATTTTCATAGTGAAGGACTGCATGTTTATCATTTGGGGTTGAAATCCTAATATACATATAGTAGCAGTAGTCTCTTCGTTATGAAATATCCAATGCAAGACTATTCGCTACTAATCCTAAGGATTTCCCGACAGGATGTGGTAGGAAAGTGCTTTTGGTTTGTCCTCTTCCTGGACAACTTGTATGGACGAGTGTCTGACATTGCATTTCTAAGATTACATACATTGGTTTTTACAAACGTACATCTGTTTGGTGGTGGAGAAGGCAACTTCTCTTAGCTTAACACCCTTCCTTAAGACATACGAGCTCAAGGGTTGTATTTTTGTGAAAGGCAATTAGTAGTCAACGGAAATGGCAATGTGGCATTCAAAGATGATGTGATATGTGAAAGGTAATAGATACCTCTTTGGCCTCACTCCCCGGAAATTGACTGAAACAAGGGATAAAAGCAGCAAGGCTAAGTGGGTCGCTCCCAATTGGGAGATGTCATCACTCTTCTTGAAATATCTTTACACGTTATGATGTCGTGTATCTGATTATTATTGATCTATGCTTGTGGCCACAGATTTTAGGTTGGTAGCGACCGGAGTGATGACATATTCGGTACTATCCAGGGATGGGTAGGCCGGTCTTGTGTTGGTTTAGGAGTTTATTATCTCTACCCTAGGTACATCCCTCTAGAGGTGTATCGAGATTTAGTTCATAAAGGTAGCCCTTTACCTAGTTATTTGTATGGAATCCAAAATCCACTATGTGCCTGCCATTTTGTTTGTAGAGCTTAGTATTGCTGGAATTTAATAATGGTAACAATTTCAGCTATTTAATTTATTATTTTTATAATAGACACTATTATAATATAACGTGATTTGATATGAAAAGGTTTTGGTTATTGTAATGGAAAACCTCGTCCGTATTTATGTGTGGGCGTGTCTTACAAGATACCTTTTGTTTTGATAAAGGAAATGTTTTGATAACTTTATAAATTCAGTTGAGGTGTGTTTTCTCACGCGGGTTTACCAGACTGATCCGGGCGTTCTTTCCTTTCAATGCTCGGGTTGGACCGAGTATATTTACAGGTTCAAATTTGGTGCTTTTGGAGCTTCAGCAGGCGAGCTGGAGATCTTCATGTCGTATACATGTATCTGTTTATTTTTCCGCTGCATTGCGTTGTTGTTGTAAATTATCAGCATTTGTTAGGACATGTTATTATAACTGTCCAAGCTGATGAATACTTATTGTGTACTTTGATATTAATTATGTATATTACAGTTTCTCTTTGTAAAGATTATTGATTTATAATATATATTATTCCGCTGCGATGTGGGATTCTGTATTGTTTTGGTTCTATTCCTCTCTTTTCTTCTTCTCTTCTCTTCTTTTTTCTTCTCTTATTCTTCTCACCCACTCTTTTCTTTCTCTTGATCATCTGCAATTGGTGCGCTCTGGGTCAGACACACGTGGTTTGGTGTCGCATTCAGAGGGGGCCGAGTGCGAGTCGTCACTGCATGGTATCAGAACTTAGGTTTAGTATATTCCTAGGCTTGATGTGTACTCAGTATAGATAGGGTCAGTTGCACCTTAGATTGAGTTTGAGCGTATTATATATATATGAGCATGTATTTGTTAGTGATATAAAAATGTTTTATATTGTGTTGATTGAGCTGTTGACTGGCTTATGGGTTCTAATCGTTGCGTCTAGCTAACGTTATCGATATGAATCTCTAAACACTTGAACATGGAGATTGGACACAATATTGTTTTCGAAACTTGGAAAATGAAATAATTTTACCTTGATTATATTCTATATAGTATTATATAAGTTGTTTGGTTGTTAATGAATGGTAATAGTTGATTATTATCATTTGTTATTTTTTGTGTTTAAATAATAAAAGTTGTTATTATTATGAATATAAACAAAGGTAAATAAATTTGAAATGAACTTATATAAGCAAAGTGAAATAAGAGAAATTATATAAGTATAAATTTATAAATGTGATTTATAAATAAATGGATTTTAAAAGAATATAAAGCACTGAATTCACTACCGTTGCTGGAAAATAATAAGGGTGATGACTGTAGCATCATTAGTATCATTTTCGAGTTTCTGTGTGATTGATTTGCTACCATTAATAAATTGAAAATTGAAGTTTTGTGTGATAAACAAGTTTGAATTTAAAATCCAAGTTTGAAATTGATAAATAGAAGTGAAATGGGTTTTGAACTTATAATTGGAGTTAGTATAAATAAATAAAAAGAAATTTCAAAAACTTAAGTGTGGAATTGAGATATGAAATTAAAATTTAACGTAAGTAAGGTTAAATTGAATTGAGATAGTAAGTGAATTATATAAATTTAGTTTAACTAAAAGAAAGTTAAATAAATCTGAATTGGATTTAAAACTGAATTAGATAAGTTATTGAAAAGAATATACACTTAAGGTAGTAAAGTGATTATATAACCATGAACTGAAATTATGGAATGTGAATAAACTTAAGTATATATTCATGAAAACTCAAGTAAATAAGTTTATAACTTATAGATTTGAGAGATGTTAAGTTGAAAACAAATTTTGAATTGGTTGAATAAGAATGTTAAGAATGCAAAGCTGAATTTGAATTATAAGTTGAAATTGAAGTTAAGTTAAATAAAATGAATGTTGAAAAGAATTTTAACTTAATTAGTAATTAAATGGATATGAAATTTAGTTATTTAAAATAAAATTCAACTTTAATTGTAAAAGTGAATTAGTGAATAAACATGGATTAGAAATGTTGTTGTTAAGAATTGAATAAAGCTTAAGTAAGATTAAATGAAGTTGATTTTGATATCCAAATAAATTAATTAAGTGAATTAATGAAATGAGATAGTGGAATGAATATGAACTTGAGTTAATAAATGAAATTCAACTTAGTATTTAAATGAATTGGGGATAAGATGAAATGTTGCTTGATAAAACCAAAAACAAACTTAAGTAAGGAAATGAAAATAAACATAAGAAGTGTTGAATAATTTTTATAAACTTAAGTAAATAATTTTATGAAATAGTTGTTAAGTGTTATTAGTATTTAAAAGGATTTTACTAAGTGAATAATGAAATGTTGTTAAACATGAATTGGAAAGTAAATATGAATTGAATTTAAAGTGAATGTAGCTAACTGAATCCAATCTAAATTGAATATAATCAATTGCGATTAATGAATGTAAATAAATTAAAAAACAAATCAAGTGAATGTTGATAACATTTGGAATGAATATTGATTTGGTTATGAACCAATTTGGTTGTAAATTTGTTGGATGGTTGTTAGTTGGATGTTAGTTGTTTGATGATTGCTTATGTTGCATAAGTTTCATTTCCATATGATAGTTGTATAGTATTTGTTATATATTGATATTACTTTCCATAGTGTTCTTATGGTTTGTTGAGTGTTTAGTAGGTGCGGATGGCACTTTCTTCACATTTGGAGCACGCTTTCGCACTATATTAGCCGTATATGCTTGCTAAATAATATATAAGGTACATATCTTAGATTACGTATTGTACTTTTACACTTTTTTCCTACGGGATGCCTCATCCTCGAAGATGAGATGTATATTTGTAATATTATATATATTGTGATTTTTTCTGGATCGAACAGCGCAAAGGAGACTCTGGTGAATTTTTCTGAAAATTTAAGGCGTTAGAAATTTTTTGGAAATTTTGGAAAAAAATTTACAACTAAAAATGTGATTTTTTCAGTTATAATTTGAAATAAGATTTGTTGGTTTTTGAAATGATGTTAGTTGATTTTGAATTGACATCAGTTAATAACTAAGAATGAATTTGAATACTTAGGAAAAGTTTTTATAAAAAGTTGCAACTAAATGATTTTGTGAAAGTTAAACACTTAAAAGAATTGATAATCTATTTCAACTAATTTGTTTTGAAAAGTTAATGGAGTTATAGCATTTTTTCTTACTTAGTAATTTCGGGGACGAAATTCTTTTAAGGGGGAAAGGATGTAACAACCCAGTTTTTCAGTCATTCGAATTTGGGATATTTAATTGATTTTAAATATTCAAAAGTAAATTTTATAAGTTGAATAACTTATATTTCAAATATAGTGACTTATTTGGATAATTAAAATGTTTAATTTAATATTTGAAATTGTGTAATTAATTGAATATTGAATCAAATACGAGTAATAGATTTCTAACGTTGTTTAAATCCTATTTGAATAGAATAGTGATAGTAAACTTTTTAAATTTAATTAAAAGTTAATTTATAGAAATTGGAAATTTTATATATTTAATTAACGGGTTTTTCATACTATCTTGGATTTCGACGAAACCAGTTTCATTGGATCTGTAATGTAATATTATTATAGGATTTCAAATTTCGTGTCAATCGGACTTATGGTTTGGTCATGCGAAGCTGAAACGCATAGAAAATTATTTAAGTAAATATAATTAAAATAGGTCGATTCGAAATTCTATCTTCCAAATACGATGGAATTGGCTCCTAATATATATTCCATTGTGTTCGGAATAGGGATAAAACATTATAAACGCCTGGCGGCACGCTTCATTTGGAGTTCGAAATATTTTCGGATGAATAGTGCGCGAAAATTTTCTATATAAGGCCACAAGAATTTATAAATTACAAACCCTAGAACTAAATAAGCATAGCCGCCACATTGAGTTTAATGGCCAGAAATTTGTCTCTTTCTCTCCTCGATCTCTTCCAATCCGTAAACAATTAGCTGGAAGTTCCAACTAGAGAATTGTAGAGCTAGTCGAGCTCTAGCTATCCAACGGTGGATTTACGTCGAAGTCGCTCGGATTCGTTGTAATCGAGCTCCGTTCGTCTGCGTAATCATGGGTTTTTTAAGCGTGATAGGGACGACCGAGTTTGTCGTCGTCGAGGCTAGAGGCTTGTCGTGCGTAGGCGCGTTGTTCGATGCCCTCGGATCATCTTCTGATCAACCAAGTGGAGGCGCGGCAATCATATTCGAACACGAGCTAATAGGTTTCTCGCTTACGAAGTTGAACATGAGGAAGAAGGTATTGCACGACCCATATCTCATTTCTCAAAATCAACAGCCACGATTTGAAGGTTTAAAATAATAATAAAAAAAAGTTGTAAATTATATTATAATTCACGTAAACTTTAAAAATTCATATCTTTGTCATACGAGATCGAAATTGGACGAAACGAATTGCATTGGGTTCGTATTGACGAGCACTAAAATTTAAAGCTGGATTGGATTGATTTGGAGCTAGTGAAAATTTTGGTTAAAATTAAACGCCCGTTTAATTTTAATCGAAATAAATCGCTATCGCGACGACTGCAAGCAAAGTGAGTACAACTCACTCTCTCTGTCTCGCTTATATTTTTATATAAGTGAGGATAAATTTATTTTATGCTAATTGATGATTGTTTGGATGATATATGATTATATATATATATATATATATTGGTTGGTTTGGATATATTCTCGCATATTTTAGCGGATGAGACCCTATACGTTCCCGTGTATGAGCGGATGACCATTTGTACGCGCGTCTGCGTCGAAGCGGACATTGTACATATTTTCTAATATGTATATTTGTTGCAGGTTACAGGTTGGAGGGATCCAACTGGATTCCTCACCGTTGTTGATTTTATTTACAGATTATATATGATGTTATCATGTGATATATGATATTTGGATGCCATTATTGATATGATTGATGTGAATCCCTTTATCTAGTACTTTTCCAGCATTGGGCCATATTTTGGAATTTTAAAATTTTAAAATGATGATTTCAATTTAAAAAGGATTTCAAAGTGATTTTGAAAATATATGTGTTTTTAATATTTTTTGAATTGTTAAAGAAATGGATTTATTTTAGATAAATAAAACGTTATAATTTTTATGTTATAAAAAGTATGGTTCTGTGAAATATAATCAAATATGATTTTTGAAATATGGAGATAACTATTTTGTAAAATAAGTTAAATTGTGATTTTGAACTTATTATAAATGGATATTTTATAAAGAAAAGTAAAGGCATTATAAATGAATTTTGTAGAATCTTATAAGTAAATAAGATTAATAAATTTATAAAAAGAATGAATTTGAAAATAAAAGAGATTTATTAGTAAATTAACTTATAATTGGATTTTGACTTATAAATGAGATAGAAATGTAAATTTATTAAAAAGGAATTTTATATATGGAAGTGTTTATAAATTATAAATAGAAATCGTAAACACGGTTTTATAAATATGAAATCAATTTAATTTGATAAGTTAAATATGTAAGTTTATTAAAGGAATTACATTCACGATTTTGGACAGTGAATAATCCTTTAAATTAAACATTTAGAAGTAATGAATTTATTAAAGGAATTACATTCACAATTTTGGACAGTGAATAATCCTTTAAATTAAATGGATGTTTTGGAAAGTGATGTTATAATATGAAATTTAAATGGTTTGAAAATAAAATAAGTTGTGAAATTACTTATTATTAAAATAAGTATATGAAAATGTTTTCCAAATATCCAATAAGTGAAACGGTTTTGAATATTATCTTTTTTTAAAGATATTTTGAAGTGAATAATTGGAAAGTTATTTGATTTATAAACGACTAAATATAATCAGGCCCGGCGACTACTTATGTGCTAGATTTTGTTTGTTGTTTTGATAGTTAAATAACCGACTATCAAATTTGACCATTTTAGTTTCTCAACTTGATGTAGAAACTAATTAGTCGTACACTTAGTACATAACTGACTGTGTAGGCTTAACTATCGTTTGTGTTGAGAATGTTGGTTCGTGTAGTGCGGAGTGATTACTCCAATCTATCGAGCTTCCTTCTTGGCCGAAGGATAGCAAGTTGAAAGTTGGAGACGTGATAAGTCTATGAGACTTAGTTTCTGTGTGAGGCTGAGAAACGCTTTTGCGTTGTTGGTGCAAAGAGACTGGGATCAGATTTATCTGAAAACCACTTTGTACCAACATTTATACGAAGATTGTGCAGGTTGGTCGATGATATTGATATTTAGGATTTTCATAGTGAAGGACTGCATGTTGATCATTTGGGGTTGAAATCCTAATATACATATAGTAGCAGTAGTCTCTTCGTTATGAAATATCCAATGCAAGACTATTTGCTACTAATCCAAGGGATTTCCAGACAGGATGTGGTAGGAAAGTGCCTTCGGTTTGTCCTCTTCCTGGACAACTTGTATGGACGAGTGTCTGACATTGCATTTCTAAGATTACATACATTGGTTTTTACAAACGTACATCTGTTTGGTGGTGGAGAAGGCAACTTCTCTTAGCTTAACACCCTTCCTTAAGACATACGAGCTCAAGGGTTGTATTTTTGTGAAAGGCAATTAGTAGTCAATAGAAATGGCAATGTGGCATTCAAAGATGATGTGATATGTGAAAGGTAATAGATACCTCTTTGGCCTCACTCCCTGGAAATTGACTGAAACAAGGGATAGAAGCAGCAAGGCTAAGTGGGTCGCTCCCAATTAGGAGATGTCATCACTCTTCTAGATATATCTTTACACGTTATGACGTCGTGTATCTGATTATTATTGATCTATGCTTGTGGCCACATATTTTAGGTTGGTAACGACCGGAGTGATGACATATTTGGTACTATCCAGGGATGGGTAGGCAGGTCTTGTGTTGGTTTAGGAGTTGATTATCTCGACCCTAGGTACATCCCTCTAGAGGTGTATCGAGATTTAGTTCATAAAGGTAGCCCTTTACCTAGTTATTTGTATGGAATCCAAAATCCACTATGTGCCTGCCATTTTGTTTGTAGAGCTTAGTATTGCTGGAATTTAATAATGGTAACAATTTCAGCTATTTAATTTATTATTTGTATAATAGACACTATTATAATATAACGTGATTTGATATGAAAAGGTTTTGGTTACTGTAATGGAAAACCCCGTCTGTGTTTATGTGTGGGCGTGTCTTACAAGATACCTTTTGTTTTGATAAAGGAAATGTTTTGATAACTTTATAAATTCAGTTGAGGTGTGTTTTCTCACGTTGGTTTACCAGACTGATCCGGGCGTTCTTTCCTTTCAATGCTCGGGTTAGACCGAGTATATTTACAGGTTTAGATTTGGTGCTTTTGGAGCTTCAACAGGCGAGCTGGAGATCTTCATGTCGTATACATGTATCTATTTATTTTTCCGCTGCATTGCATTGTTGTTGTTGTAATTTATCAGCATTTGTTAGGACGTGTTATTATAACTGTCCAAGCTGATGAATACTTATTGTGTACTTTGATATTAATTATGTATATTACAGTTTCTCTTTGTAAAGATTATTGATTTATAATATATATTATTCCACTACGATGTGGGATTCTGTATTGTTTTGGTTCTATTCCTCTCTTTTCTTCTTCTCTTCTCTTCTTTTTTCTTCTCTTATTCTTCTCACCCACTCTTTTATTTCTCTTGATCATCTGCAATTGGTGCGCTCTGGGTCGGACACACGTGGTTTGGTGTCGCATTCAGAGGGGGCCGAGTGCGAGTCGTCACTGCATGGTATCAGAGCTTAGGTTTAGTATATTCCTAGGCTTTGATGTGTACTCAGTATAGATAGGGTCAGTTGCACCTTAGATTGAGTTTGAGCGTATTATATATATATGAGCATGTATTTGTTAGTGATATAAAAATGTTTAATATTATGTTGATTGAGCTGTTGAGTGGCTTATGGGTTCTGATCGTTGCGTCTAGCTAACGTTATCGATAGGAATCTCTAAACACTTGAACATGGAGATTGGACACAATATTGTTTTCGAAACTTGGTAAATGAAATAATTTTACCTTGATTATATTCTATATAGTATTATATAAGTTGTTTGGTTGTTAATGAATGGTAATAGTTGATTATTATCATTTGTTATTTTTTGTGTTTAATAATAAAAGTTGTTATTATTATGAATATAAACAAAGGTAAATAAATTTGAAATGAACTTATATAAGCAAAGTGAAATAAGAGAAATTATATAAGTATAAATTTATAAATGTGATTTATAAATAAATGGATTTTAAAAGAATATAAAGCACTGAATTCACTACCGTTGCTGGAAAATAATAAGGGTGATGACAGTAGCATCATTAGTATCATTTTCGAGTTTCTGTGTGATTGATTTGCTACCATTAATAAATTGAAGATTGAAGTTTTGTGTGATAAACAAGTTTGAATTTAAAATCCAAGTTTGAAATTGATAAATAGAAGTGAAATGAGTTTTGAACTTATAATTGGAGTTAGTATAAATAAATAAAAAGAAATTTCAAAAACTTAAGTGTGGAATTGAGATATGAAATTAAAATTTAACGTAAGTAAGGTTAAATTGAATTGAGTTAGTAAGTGAATTATATAAATTTAGTTTAACTAAAAGAAAGTTAAATAAAACTGAATTGGATTTAAAACTGAATTAGATAAGTTATTGAAAAGAATATACACTTAAGGTAGTAAATTGATTATATAACCATGAATTGAAATTATGGAATGTGAATAAACTTAAGTATATATTCATGAAAACTCAAGTAAATAAGTTTATAACTTATAGATTTGAGAGATGTTAAGTTGAAAACAAATTTTGAATTGGTTGAATAAGAATGTTAAGAATGCAAAGCTGAATTTGAATTATAAGTTGAAATTGAAGTTAAGTTAAATAAAATGAATGTTGAAATGAATTTTAACTTAATTAGTAATTAAATGGATATGAAATTTAGTTATTTAAAATAAAATTCAACTTTAATTGTAAAAGTGAATTAGTGAATAAACATGGATTAGAAATGTTGTTGTTAAGAATTGAATAAAGCTTAAGTAAGATTAAATGAAGTTGATTTTGATATCCAAATAAATTAATTAAGTGAATTAATGAAATGAGATAGTGGAATGAATATGAACTTGAGTTAATAAATGAAATTCAACTTAGTATATAAATGAATTGGGGATAAGATGAAATGTTGCTTGATAAAACCAAAAACAAACTTAAGTAAGGAAATGAAAATAAACATAAGAAGTGTTGATTAAATTTTTTATAAACTTAAGTAAATAATTTTATGAAATAGTTGTTAAGTGTTATTAGTATTTAAAAGGATTTTACTAAGTGAATAATGAAATGTTGTTAAACATGAATTGGAAAGTAAATATGAATTGAATTTAAAGTGAATGTAGCTAACTGAATCCAATCTAAATTGAATATAATCAATTGCGATTAATGAATGTGAATAAATTAAAAAACAAATCAAGTGAACGTTGATAACATTTGGAATGAATATTGATTTGGTTATGAACCAATTTGGTTGTAAATTTGTTGGATGGTTGTTAGTTGGATGTTAGTTGTTTGATGATTTCTTATGTTGCATAAGTTTCATTTCCATATGATAGTTGTATAGTATTTGTTATATATTGATATTACTTTCCATAGTGTTCTTATGGTTTGTTGAGTGTTTAGTAGGTGCGGATGGTGCTTTCTTCACATTTGGAGCTCGCTTACGCGCTATATTAGCCATATATGCTTGCTAAATAATATATAAGGTACATATCTCAGATTACGTATTGTACTTTTACACTTTTTTCCTACGGGATGCCTCATCCTCGAAGATGAGATTAGCTTGAAGTTCCAACTAGAGAATTGTAGAGCTAGTCGAGCTCTAGCTATCCAACTGTGGATTTACGTCGAAGTCGCTCGGATTCGTTGTAATCGAGCACCGTTCGTCTGCGTAATCATGGGTTTTTTAAGCGTGATAGGGACGACCGAGTTCGTCGTCGTCGAGGCTGGAGGCTTGTCGTGCGTAGGCACGTTGTTCGATGCCCTCGGATCATCTTCTGATCAACCAAGTGGAGGCGCGGCAATCATATTCGAACACGAGCTAATGGGTTTCTCGCTTACGAAGTTGAACATGAGGAAGAAGGTATTACATGGCCCATATCTCATTTCTCAAAATCAACAGCCACGATTTGAAGGTTTAAAATAATAATAATAAAAAGTTGTAAATTATATTATAATTCGCGTAAACTTTTAAAATTCATATCTTTGTCATATGAGATCGAAATTGGACGAAACGAATTGCATTGGGTTCGTATTGACGAGCACTAAATTTTAAAGCTGGATTGGATTGATTTGGAGCTAGTGAAAATTTTGGTTAAAATTAAACGCCCGTTTAATTTTAATCGAAATAAATCGCTATCGCGACGACTGCAAGCAAAGTGAGTACAACTCACTCTCTCTGTCTCGCTTATATTTTTATATAAGTGAGGATAAATTTATTTTATGCTAATTGATGATTGTTTGGATGATATATGATATTATATATATATATTGGTTGGTTTGGATATATTCCCGCATATTTTAGCGGATGAGACCCTATATGTTCCCGTGTATGAGCGGATGACCATTTGTACGCGCGTCTGCGTCGAAGCGGACATTGTACATATTTTCTAATATGTATATTTGTTGCAGGTTACAGGTTGGAGGGATCCAACTGGATTCCTCACCGTTGTTGATTTTATTTACAGATTATATATGATGTTATCATGTGATATATGATATTTGGACGCCATTATTGATATGATTGATGTGAATCCCTTTATCTAGTACTTTTGCAGCATTGGGCCATATTTTGGAATTTTAAAATTTTAAAATGATGATTTCAATTTAAAAAGGATTTCAAAGTGATTTTGAAAATATATGTGTTTTTAATATTTTTTGAATTGTTAAAGAAATGGATTTATTTTAGATAAATAAAAAGTTATAATTTTTATGTTATAAAAAGTCTGGTTTTGTGAAATATACTCAAATATGATTTTTGAAATATGGAGATTACTATTTTATAAAATAAGTTAAATTGGGATTTTGAACTTATTATAAATGGTTTATATATAAGATTTATAAAATGGATATCTTATAAAAAAAAGTAACGGCATTATAAACGAATTTTGTAAGTGTTAAAATGTAGTTATAGTTGAATCTTATAAGTAAATAAGATTTATAAATTTATAAAAAGAATGAATTTTCAAATAAAAGAGATTTATAAGTAAATTAACTTATAATTGGATTTTGACTTATAAATGAGATAGAAATGGAAATTTATTAAAAATGAATTTTATATATGGAAGTGTTTATAAATTATAAATAGGATTCGTAACCACTTTTATAAATGTGAAATCAATTTAATTTGATAAGTTAAATATGTAAGTTTAAAGGAATTACATTCACGATTTTGGACAGTGAATAATCCTTTAAATTAAATATTTAGAAGTAATGAATTTATGAAAGGAATTACATTCACGATTTTGGACAGTGAATAATCCTTTAAATTAAATGGATGTTTTGGAAAGTGATGTTATAATATGAAATTCAAATGGTTTGAAAATAAAATAAGTAGTGAAATTACTTATTATTAAAAATAAGTATATGTAAATGTTTTCCAAGTATCCAATAAGTGAAATGTTTTGAATATTATCTTTTTTAAAAGATATTTTGAAGTGAATAATTGGAAAGTGATTTGATTTATAAACGATTAAATAAAATCAGGCCCAACGACTACTTATGTGCTAGATTTTGTTTGTTGTTTTGATAGTTAAATAACCGACTATCAAATTTGACAATTTTAGTTTCCCAACTTGATGTAGAAACTAATTAGTCGTACACTTAGTACATAACTGACTGTGTAGGCTTAACTATCGTTTGTGTTGAGAATGTTGGTTCGTGTAGTGTGGAGTGATTACTCCAATCTATCGAGCTTCATTCTTGGCCGAAGGATAGCAAGTTGAAAGTTGGAGACATGATAAGTCTTTGAGACTTAGTTTCTGTGTGAGGCTGAGAAACGCTTTTGCGTTGTTGGTGCAAAGAGACCGGGATCAGATTTATCTAAAAACCACTTCGTACCAACATTTATACGAAGATTGTGCAGGTTGGTCGATGATATTGATATTTAGGATTTTCATAGTGAAGGACTGCTTGTTGATCATTTGGGGTTGAAATCCCAATATACATATAGTAGCAGTAGTCTCTTCGTTATGAAATATCCAATGCAAGGACTATTCGCTACTAATCCTAAGGATTTCCCGACAAGATGTGGTAGGAAAGTGCCTTCTGCTTATCCTGTTCCTGGACAACTTGTATGGACGAGTGTCTGACATTGCATTTCTAAGATTACGTACATTGGTTTTTTCAAACGTACATCTGTTTGGTGGCGGAGAAGGCAACTTCTCTTAGCTTAATACCCTTCATTGAGATGTACGAGCTCAAGGGTTGTATTTTTGTGAAAGGCAATTAGTATTCAACGGAAATGGCAATGTGGCATTCAAAGATGATGTGATATGTGAAACGTAATCGATACCTCTTTGGCCTCACTCCTTGGAAAATGATTGAAACAAGGGATAGAAGCAGCAAGGCTAAGTGGGTCGCTCCTAATTAGGAGATCTCATCACTCTTCTAGATATATCTTTACACGCTATGACGTTGTGTATCTGATTATTGTTGATGTATGCTTGTGGCCATGGATTTTAGGTCGGTAGCAACCGGAGTGATGACATATTCGGTACTATCCAGGGATGCGTAGGCCGGTCTTGTGTTAGTTTAGGCACCGGGTATCTCGCCCCTAGGTACATCCCTCTAGAGGTTTACCGAGATTTGGTTCGGAAAGGTAGTCGTTTTACCTAGTCATTTGTATGGAATCCAAAATCCACTACGTGCCTGCCATTTTTTTTGTAGAGCCTAGTATTGCTGGAATTTAATAATGGTAACAATTTCAGCTATTTAATTTATTATTTGTATAATAGACACTATTATAATATAATGTGATTTGATATGAAAAGGTTATGGCTATCGTAATGGAAAACCCCATTCGTGTTTATGTGTGGGCGTGTCTTACGAGATACCTTCCGTTTTGATAAAGGAAAAGTTTTGATAACTTTATAAATCCAGTTGAGGTGTGTTTTCTCACGCTGGTTTACCAGACTGATTCAGACATTCTTCCCTTTCAATACTCGGGTCAAACCGAGTATATTACAGGTTCAGATTTGGTGCTTTTGGAGCTTCAACAGGCGAGCTGGAGATCTTCATGTCGTATACACGTATTTGTTTATTTTTCCACTGCATTGCATTGTTGTTGTTGTAAGTTATCCGCATTTGTGAGGACAGGTTCTTATAACTGTCCAAGCTGATGATTACTTATTGTGTACTCTGATATTGATTATGTATATTATAGTTTCTCTTTGTAAAGATTATTGATCTATATTATATATTATTCCGCTGCGATGTGAGATTTTGTTTTGTTTTGGTTCTGTTCCTGTCTCTTCTTCTTCTTCTCTTCTCTTCCTCTTTCTTCTCTCATTCTTCTCACCCTCTCTTTTCTTTCTCTTGATCATCTGCAATCGGTGCGCTCTGGGTCGGACACGCGTGGTTTGGTGTCGGATTCAAAGAGGGCCGAGTGCGGGTCATCACAGTCAGGGTATGAGTTGTTTAACGTTTCCCCATAAGAAATTGCGAGTACACAATTTTGTTAGGGGGAGTCTGTAACAACCTTGCTTTCTATGCTGTAAACTAAATAAATTTAACTAAAATAAAATGGTTTGAATTCGTATTTATATTATGAAAATAAATTTTAGTTAATTAAATTTTATTTAATATAAGATTTTGATTTAATAAATTGGAATAATTAATAAATTCTTTTCGAATAATATATTTAATAATTAAATAAGGTGAAACGGTATTGAGTTGATTGAAATCGTGAAGTAATAAAATTATATTTCATAGAATAATATGTAAGTCAATTTATATTGGATTGGAATTTTATTTACACAATAAGGCAAGAGTTATTTATGGGAAAAGAAAAAGAATGCTTAAATATTAAAATCTAGCTTAATACTTAGGCCCAAAATCAACTTAAGCCTAAATCAATTTACATTATCTTCATACTTCTGGAAATCTCCTCACTCCTGTATTCAAATCCAAAATCCGAATCTTTTATTTTCCGCCTTTTCATTTAGAAATCATGCGACTAATTTCCCTTAACAAAATTGTGACCTGAACTAAAAAATATATATATGAAACACATTATCTTAGGCTCGACCACGACTAACACAAGCGTGAGAGGAGCAATAGCATGATGGGCATCGCGACCAGGCAATGGATCTTAGCAACTGTCGCAAATTTGGAAAGAAGGTAGTGATGTTGTCAATTGGAAGGAGGAATAGCAGGCATGTTGGTGATCTTTAGAGCGGTGGTGAAGTCAAAAAGGTCATGGTGGATATGCGATGGGGCTGACGACAACATGGTGGTCCGTGAAGTGGGCATGATGCGGTGCAGGTTGAATGGATGACAGGCAATGGAATGGTGGGAGTAAGAGCCATGTTACTTAGTAATGGCATACACTATTTAGGTGAGTAAAATTGTTTGCTCATAGCTACTATCTACTACTTTATGCATTGTCATTTGATTGATTTGCTTAAATTTGTACTATGCCATTTAATTGTTTGTTGAATTGGTTGTTTGTGTTATTAGATTGATTGTTGCGGTGTTAGATATGATTTTGGATTTGATTATGAAATTGTGTGTTTGTTGGATATCTAAAATTCAAAGGATATGTTGTCCGTTTGCATTTTAACGTTTGAAGTTTATTTATATTGGTGTATAAAATATCAATGGCCAAAATTCAATGGAATTTAATTCGGCCACACAATAAAATTTATATTGGTGATTGTTATTGGTTTTGGAGGATTTTGCTCCATAATTCATAGTTTTAGATGTTCAATTGAGTTATGGTTTTAAAATATTTTTGGAAGCTTCAAGAAATTATTTACAGGAATTGTTTAAGAAATAAAAGTTGATTTAAAAAAATGAAAATAGATATTTTCAACAGTAATTAAGTTTATGGAATTATTATGATTTTCTATAATTGAAAGGATTTAATAATATATTTGAAAAACTATTTAATTTGTAAATTATATGTTTAATACAAAATAATTAAGAGATATTTTCAAAAAGGGAATTTTGGGAATATGAGCTTATTTTGAAGATTAACCAATTTTTGAAATTTTGTTGAATGATTTAGAAAAAAGTAGTATAATATAAGTTCTTTTTGTGTATATATTTTTGGAGGTTCAAAATTACTTTATTTATATTATGAGAAATGCAATGTAATAAGAATATTTTGACTTATATTCTATGTTTTGAAATAATATAATTTATTTTGCAATTTATAAATTTATTTGAAATAGTGTTATTATAGAAGAATATGAAATGAATTTAAAGCTATATTTGGTGAATTTCAAAATGAGCTATTAGAGATTTTGAATATACAGTGAAGGTTTGAATTATAAATTAAGGTTTGAAATGAAAAGAACTAATATGGAGATTTATAACTTTATTTAATAGTAGTATTTAGTTTTAGAAAATTATGAAATAGTTTTTATAATTATTCTTCATGTATAAAGTGAATTTGGAAGCTATAAATTATTTTGAAATAGAATTTAACTATCCATAATTATATAGTAATTTCTATAAATATAATTGATTCGTTAAGGGATTTGGAATTTATATATATATATATATATATATATTTGGGAATTTGTTTTAAACGATTATAGAAAGATTTTGTTAAAGTTTATTACTATTTCATTTCTGAATTAAATTGGGATTTTTATATATTTAATTTCAATATTTTTTATTTCTCTTTTCTTATATATATTGAATGAGATTATATGAGTGATTCACCATATCTATTTTAGTAAGTTGATGTTGATGGGATTTCATACGGCAATGACGTTATCTTATTTGATTTTGTGATGATTTTTATGCTGTGTGACGAGAAATTAGGATAAACAGTTTAGTGATATCATTTGGTATGAGACTTTCGGCAATATTATTCCAGTTATTCTTTGGACTCGTTATATAGAATAAAGGAGGGGGAGTGCGATGTGTGAGCACCGAATAAACAGACTAGTAACATATGGTGGTATGGGACGTCGTTGTGTTATTTATTCGCTTATTCTTTTGCACATAAATGACACTCAATACGGGGTATAGTTTATATTGTACTCGCTGTGTTAAGTATTTGATAGTTGTTAACCATAAAATCCATTTAATAACAAGGGTATGAAAGAAGGCTTATAAAAGTGATAGGCTCTATAAAAATTAGAGAAAGGGGTTTCACCAAAGTTCAAAACAGAGCGTTTCGAAGGTATTGAGATGGCTTTCGAAGGAGTCGCAAGCACCATGTTCCACTACAAATGATAAACATGACAAAAGCTTTCGAAAGGGGAAGAAAAGAGGGCAAGGTTACCCATCCGCCTCATCTAGACCTTTCGACGCAGGTGGATTCGCATATATAAGAAAGGTAGGGGCTTTCGACCTTGTTAGTTCACTATTTAAAGAAACGATTCTAATACACTTTTCAAAAGCAACAACAAGCCTTTCGAAATGGTTGGAACCCTTCGAAGGCATGATAAAAATCATACATGAAGTCTAAGAGTCCTTTCGCTAAGACCCAATTGTCACTCTCCATCCCTTTCGATGCAATGCGAAAGCTCAACTCATCCCTCACATGCAAACAGTATGGCAACACAAAGCGAAGAGCACTTCTACTCCCCTTTCGACAAAGTCAAAAGCAGTCCAGTAAAAAGCAAAACAAAAGATGTACTCAAACTTAAACGGCAGCAAAAATTTGTCAAGGTGATCCTTGACTAGGTCGTAAGGACTGGAATGAAAAGGCAGAGGTGAAAGAATGGTTGAAAAGGTTCAAAAGAAAAGCCTTTCGACCACATATAAAGGGTGCGCACAGAAAGATGAAGGAATGCCCTTCGACCATGTCAAAAGGATGCGTACAGAAAGATGAAGGAATACCTTTCGACCGTGTCAAAAGGTTGCACGTGGAAGATTGGAGGAAGACCTTTCGACTGAAGCGAAAGGATGGGCGCGAAAGGGAGCTGACATGCGTCTATAAATACGTCCCTAGAGGTTCAATTTTGGGGACCGGATTTTGGAATCCTAAACTCGTTCTCCAATTTCTTAGTGAAATCAAATCTTTGTAACCCTAAATCAATTTGGGGGAAAAGCACTCTTACTTGTAACTTAATTTGGATCAATGTTAAAAGAAGAATGTAATGACCCTAATTTTGGTTAACATTATTTAGGACATTTAATTAGTAAAATTAAATGAAATAAAGAAATGGTTAAGGGATTGAGATTTGTATATCTAAGGGGTAGCTACGACTAAGGAACTAATGAACAAAGGGGGATTTAAAATGAAATAAAATAAATTAGGGTAGTTGATAAGGGCAAAATTGGAATAAGATCTATTCTAATACCCTGAACCCTTATGCACATTCATTCTCATGTTCATAATCAAAATCAAATATTAGAGAGTCCTGCCACCATTAAGGGAAAACAAGAAGAAGATAGGAGGAAGAAGCTTAAGCAACTTAATCCAAGGTCAAATCTCAACTCCTTAATCACAAAGCTAAGGTGAGTAATAGGTCACATCTCATGTTTTTACTGTTTTTGGTTTTAAATTGAAATCCAAATTATTTTGCAAATGTTTTTCCATACTTTTGATTGTTAAAATGGACATATATGCTTGTTGATAATTTATCCTATTTCATACGGATTTTATGGTAGGTTTTAATGTGAAAACCCTATTAGATGACATCCAAATGCCTTGCGATTTTGAAATAAAAATCAGAAATAATATTTTACATATGGGTTTCCAATTTCATAATTTTTTAAATTAATGTGGATTTATTATTAATTTTCTAGTGAAGAAAATGGTTAACTGGGTTACAATTAAATACGGCTAATTTATATTGTTTTTAGGTCAGAAATTAATATATGTTAGAAAACATATTAAAAATGATTTATGGGAATTTTTATAGAATTTTCCTAAGTGTTTTAATAAGTATATAAAGTTATTTAAGGTATGGGACTTAACTGTTTTATATATTTCATAAAAGGAGAAAGGCATTTTGTAAAAAATTTAAATTATTTATTTCTGAAATTTCGGCAGCACTTTTAGGAAAGAATTTGGAAAAGAAATAGCAACCAATCATATGTTGACAAACAAAACGTGTTAGTTAAAAAAAATTACTTTTTTCAAGTTAAAAATCAGTTTTACTATGTTTTTGCTGTTTCGCCGCTTTCGGCAATACCTTTCGACTAAGTACTTCCACTTCCATCTCCATCGAAACCAATGCGCATGGTATCAAAGACTTGGTATGTAGTGAATTGGATATAGGAGAAAGGTATATAGTCGAAACAAGGGGTTCCGAAGAGGTCGAAACTTTGCTTTGCTTTTAAAAGGAAATGCGCCTGCTTTGCTTTCGAGAAGAATGCTTTCGACTTAGATAGATTATGACTTGGTTAAATGGTTTTAAAGAACGGTTTTCAAAGAGGTTACGCCTTGTTTTATAAAGAAGCTTTCGAAGGGGTCGAAACCACTAGCTGCCGCATCTTACCTTTCGAAGCAATGCCTTCGAAAGGGTTCCTTTTTTTTTAAACCGAAGCCACTTCTCCAATGCTTTCAAAGGGATTGGTTTTGACACCATCCACTTCTTTCACTTAGGAAATTGCTTTCGAAAGAGTGCTTTCGACTTAGTTGTTTTAAGACCCTTTGTGCTATTGAAAGTTAAACCCAAATGGTTTCGAAGGAATGGTTTTAAATGGTTTTGTAATGTTGTTCTACATGTTTTACTTGAACCCAAATGCTTTTGAAAGGTTTGATTTATGTAAAGAACTCAACGTTTTCAAAAGGTTTAAGATAAAAATTTCGAAGGGGTGGTTCCCCAATGTTTTCAAAAGGTTTTAAATGGAAGGTTTTCAATGGTTTCGAAAGACTTGTTCGGAGTGTTTTGAAAGGAGGATGTCTATGGATTTATAAAGCTTTTGAAAGAGATGATTTTAATGTTTTCGAAAGGTTAAATGTAAATGGTTTTGAAAGGTATGTTTTGGCCTTTGGCCTAGGTTATGAAGTAAAGAAGATTACCTGTATCGAAAGGGGTACTTTCAATGGTTTCAAATGTTTTCATCAACAATGTTTTGTGTAAAGTATATATAACATGGCAAAGTGATTTGTGTAAAGCATAGAGTATATTTTCCTTGTTTAAGTATGATTTAAATGGTTAAATCAATTTGAAAGAAATGTTTTCAAGAAAACTTTTAAGGGTAGATGACCCTAAGTAAAATGACTCAGATATCAGAATACCAGATGGGACTGGTATGGGGTCGCACCATATACTTTAGTTAGTAGCCCCTAGCTAATATAAGTCCAAAATTCCAGTGTGTAGGGCTTTTTCACAGGTAAGACTAAAACAATGTTACACACAAAAAGGAATTTACAGAGTAAGGATAGGTTATTGGTGAGCTCGCAAAACCATTAGGATCAGTCGATCCTAGGAGGAGTAAGTTAGGGACAGACCGTCTAGAAGAGTCTCTAACAGAAGTTAGACTATTTTTTTATTTTTTCTGGTAGGCCCGAGTCAGCCAAAGGTTAGTAGTTAGCCAAACAAAACTATATTGTTCGGACAGATAGTCCATTTATTACCTGATTTGTATGCATACATGTTATTGTTAATATTGTTTTAACCAGTTTGGTTGTAGGATTTTGGTTGCAAAAGGTATGTTTTAAAAGGATATTAGTGAGGGGAAATCCGTTCCGCTAGGCGGCGTGGTCTCACTTAATATAAAATAACCAAGATGTATAGTATTATTCACACCAGGCTTTATGTCTGACTCGAAGTTTGTGTTTTTCCCCTTAAACTCTTGGGTGCTCAAAATTGATTTGAGCAAGCTGAGGGTTGAGGATTTTCAGGTTTTAGTAGGTGGACGAATAAAGCTTCCGGAGACGAGCATGAGGCTGATGCTAGCTATTTAGGAGTTGTTATGTTTTTTATATCCGCTATGTTGTATTAAGTCTGTTATGACTATTTAGTACTATGGTCATCCAAGGGGGCATCTTCATATGTCGCTCTTGGTGTATTTATGTAATAATTATATTTGATCTGAACCTGGGAAACGATTGGGATTTTGTAATTGGATATGGAACATGTTTTGTGAAATGTAATCAGAAAAGTTGTTTTTGAATCTGTGATTTTGTTTCATCTTCATGTGCTTTTGTTATTATGGATACCATTAATATTACTGTATTTTGTCGTCGGAATTAATACTATATATGACTGCAGCATCTGTGGCACTTAGCTTTGGGTCTCAACATAGGGGATGTTACAACTTGGTATCAGAGCATAGGTTTATGAAAAAATTTAAACATAAAATGATTTTGAAAACATAATCCTAAGAACTTAGAGGAAAGATCGGTGTACGGGATAACACTATCGTAATGTACTTGTATTTGCTATATATAAGTATATGTCTTAGCTCTATTCTCCTATTTCTCTTAGGCTATTCTTCTATATCTTATGAAGGCTCGAATGTAGATATGGATGCTATAAGTGGAAGAGTTAACCATGGTAGGGGAAGCACCACAACTAAAGGAAATGTCAGACCAAATACCAGGAGGAATCTAGGTCGGACACAAGCTGGAAATGTGGGTGCTGGAGTCCTGCAAGTTGATATGGGAGTAATGTATTAGTTCTTTGTCAACATGATGCAAGTGGGAGTTTTTACTGGAGTAGTTGGAGGAGGAAATCAAGAAGCTCCGGTGGTCAACAACTATGATGTTTTGAGGAGAGATTATGCTCGGCTGAGAGGAAAGCCGTTAATTGGTACTGAAGATTCAATCGAAGTGGGGAACTGGGAACTGATTGCTTTATTACGAGAGGATTTTCGCTGATTTAGGGCTCAATGATGAGCAAAAGAGGAGGCTCGCTTCTCGATAGTTTCAAGGAGCAGCGTTGTATTTGTGAACAATGTTACGATCGAAGTTAATGAGGAGAGCATGACATGGGTTGAGTTTAAAAGAAGATTTGAGGAGAGATTTATGTCGAAGATCACTAAGGCTACTTTGCTTAGGAAGTTTGCTGAGTTGAAGCAGGAGACATGATTGCGCTGGAGTATGCAATAAGGTTTGAGGAGCTAGCAAGATATAGCTATGCTGCTGTTGAACTGTGATTAAAAGGAAAGAGAAGTTCATCAGGGTGTTGAAGCCTGAGCTTGTTAAGGCCACATTACCGCATCTCAGGGACCCATGTGATGTTGTAGTGGAAATGGCTTTGAGATATGAGAAGATTCTTGCTTTTCTGGAAAGGAATAAGGCAAAGGAAGCTCAAGGAGTGCAGAGTTAGAAGAGAAATTTTTTCCATATGAAGGGAGCTTAGAAGGGTAGAGCTGCCAAGAAGGGAAAGGCGAAGATTGTTTGCTATAAATTTGACAAGAAAGGGCATTTTGCAAATGAATGTCACTCAGGAGATGGAAAGAAGGTGATCGGGAAGAAGAATATTAGATGCTTCAACTGCGATCAAATTGGACAGTATAAGAACTAGTGCAAGGAGCCAGCCAAGGATGGAAGAGGCAAAGTGTCCGCATTGGAACCAGCTACCTCGAAGCCAACAACAGAGGAAAAAGGAAAGGCTATGTTGGAAGGTACGCTTATGATTCATGGTATGTCAGTTAACATTATATTTGATACCGGTGCATTGCATTCTTTTATATCTCATTGTTTGGTAGATAAACTTAACCTAGAATCCTCATACTTAGTTACTTCCTTAAGGTTTGCAAATTTGATAGGAGGGTATGCGACACTTGGGATGAAGTGTGATCACCTGGAAATTGAATTGTTAGGTCATACCTTTGTTTACAGCTTGCATGTGTTTTATTTCGTAGGGTTCAGAATTATTTTGGGTATAGATTGGTTAAGTAAATACGATGCTAGGATATTTTTCCGTGACAGGACAATATGGCTTAGACACCATGACTGTAGTGATCGGATTATGCACACCATAGAAAACTCTAGTTTTGAGGTTAATGCTTTGTTGGGCGTTGTGGAGGTAGAAGACGAGTTGAATCGCGTTTTTGTTGTTAGAGAATTCGCAGATGTCTTTGAACCTGTAGTAGGACTACCACCGAAACGAGCCATTGAGTTTCAGATAGATTTAGTACCAGGAGCAGAACCGGTGAGTAGACCGCCAAGTAGAATGACACCTACCGAGATAAAGGAGCTAAAGGTGCAGTTGGTGGATTTGAAAGGCAAGAATTTTATCAGACCTAGTAGTTTGCCTTAGGGTGCAGCTACAGTGTTTGCCAAGAAACCGGACGGATCATTAAGGTTATGTATCAATTATCGTAAGTTGAATGAGAAGACGATAAAGAATCGATATCCATTACCTAGAATTGACGATTTGTTCGATCAGTTGAGCGGAGCCAAGGTATTTTCCCAGTTGGATTTAGCGACAGGGTTGCATCAGCTTAGAGTGGCAGAGGATAGTATTCCTTTGATGGTGTTCAAAACCAGATATGGATCATACGAATGGTTAGTAATGTCGTTCGGATTAACTAATGCATCAGCATTCTTTGTAGATTTGATGAACCGAGTTTTCCTAGAGCATTTGGATAGGTTCGTGTTAGTTTTTATAGATGATATTTTGATATACTCTAAGGATGAAAGGGAGCATGAAGTTCATCTTAGAGTGGTCCTTGATATGTTGAGGCAACATCAATTGAAGGCAAAGTTTTCAAAGTGTCATTTCTGGAAGAAGGAAGTGGAGTTTCTTGGTCATGTAGTCTCAAAAAAAGAGTTGTCTATAGATCCAACTAAGATCGAGGCAGTGAATAATTGGAAGAGACCTGTGACAGTGACTGAGATAAAGATTTTTCTTGGATTAGGCTGGTATTATCAAAGATTCATTAAGGATTTTCCGCGGATAGCAGCACTGATGACCAAGCTAACGCGAAAGGATGTGAAGTTTGTTTGGATCAATAGGTGTGAGGAGGCATTCCAGAAGCTGAAACACTTATTGACTAATGCACCTGTGTTAGTTGTTCAAGAAAAGAAAGGAATCAGGATTTAGAGGTATATACAGATGCATGTGGAACAGGGTTAGGAGCTGCGTTAATACAAAGAGGTAAAGTGATTGCCTATGCTTCTCGACAGCTTAGACCGCATGAGGTTAGGTACCCAACTCACGATTTGGAATTAACTACAGTAATTTTTGTGTTGAAGGTGTGGAGGCATTATCTTTTGGAAGAAAGATTCGAGTTGTATACAGATCATAAGTCGCTGAAGTATTTATTCTCTCAGGAGGAGTTGAATATAAGACAGCAGAGGTGGTTGGAGGTTATAGCCGCTTATGATTTTGGTATTGAGTACACACCAGGAAAAGGAAACAAGGTTATGGATGCACTTAGCAAAAGACATCAAAATGCAGTGTTGGCGATGATAGCCGAGTGGAAACATTTGGAAGCGTTGATGACATGTAGAGTACAGTGGAGATCTGAAGCTAGATCTAGTAAGGAAACTGTTATGTTGTCATGTTTAGAAGTTCGACCGTTGATAATTGAAAGGGTTGCTTATTAGCAAGGAGAGGATCCAGTATTAGCTAAGGGATCAGGAAGTTAAGGGATGGAACAGAGAGCGATGATCTAAAATATTTTAGCCTTGACCTAAATGGGTGGTTTAGGAAGAAAGGAAGTTATGTGTTCCGAATGTAGGAAGCATTAGGAAGGAAGTTCTTGAAGAATCCCATCGTTCGAAGTTCATTATTCATCTGGGAGGAACTAAGATGTACCAGGATATGAAGAGGAGTTTCTTCTGGGAAGGTATGAAGAGGGATGTAGGCTTATGGGTGAGGCGGTGTCTGAGCTGTCAACAGGTAAAAGCCGAACATCAGAAACCAAGTGGGTTGCTTCAGCCTTTAGATATTCCAATATGGAAGTGGGATTCTATCTCAATGGATTTTATAGATGCGTTGCCTAGATATAATAGAGGAAATGAAAGCATATGGGTCATAGTGGATAGATTAACCAAGAGTGCCCATTTCATTCCAGTTAAGTCAACCAGGACGACACCAGTTTTGGCTAAGTTGTTTATGAAGAATATAGTTAAACTGCATGGAATTCCTAGTAGTATAGCAACTGATAGATATTCCTTATTCACTAGCGAGTTCTGGAAGAGTCTATAGGATACTTTAGGTACCAAGCTCAAGGTGAGCACCGCTTACCATCCACAGACAGATGGGCAAACAGAAAGAGTTAACAAAGTCTTAGAAGATTTGTTACGAGCTTATGTGCTAGATTTTGGAGGATCATGGGAAGACCATCTACACTTAGTCGAGTTTTCGTATGACAACAGTTATCAAGCTAGTATAGGGGTTGCACCGTTTGAAGCTTTTTATGGAAGGCCATGAAAATCTCCAATTTGTTGGTTAGAGACCGGGGATAGGTTGGTTCTTGGTCCAGATTTAGCCATAGTAGCTGCAGAGAAGATTTGAGTTGATTCGAGCTAGAATGAAGGAAGCTCAGTCTAGGAAGAAGAGTTATGCTGATAGAAGACGGAAGAACTAAGAATTCTTAGTAGGAGATCATGTTTTCGTCAAGGTATCACCAATGAGAGGTGTAATTCGATTCGGGAAATCAGAGAAATTGGCATCGAGATTTGTAGGACCATATCCTATTGTAGAGAAAATCTAGAAACTCGCATATATAGTGGAGTTACTGAACGGTTGGCAGGAGTCCACGATGTTTTCATGTTTCTCATCTAAGGAAGTGTGTTCGAGATCCAGAGACTACTATAGCACCGACTATGTTAGAGGACTTAGTAGTAGAACCGAACTTGACTATAGTTAGGAAGCCGATTCGTATAGTTACCAAAGATGAGAAGAGGCTAAGGAACAAGACAGTCTGATTAGTTAAGGTTCAGTGGAGCGACGATGGAAGAGACTGTACTTAGGATGCTGAGAGTAGGATTAGAGATGCTTATCCTGATTTGTTTCATGGTATGTTTTACCTTTATGATTGATTTGTTGTGCACCTTATCGTAATTTCGAGAATGAAATTCTTTAAGGAGGGGAGTCTGTAACCACCCTAATTTTAGTTAACATTATATAGGACATTTAGTTAATTAAATTAAATGAAATAATGAAATGGTTAAGGGATTGAGATTTGTATATCTAAGGGGTAGCCGTACCTAAGGAAACTAATGAACTAAAGGGGGATTTAAAAAGAAATAAAAATAAGTTAGGGTAGCTGATAAGGGCAAGATTGGAATAAGGTATATTCTAATACCCTAAACCCTCATGCACATTCATTCTCACGTTCATAATAATATTAGAGAGGCCGGCCACCATTAAGGGAAAACAAGAAGAGGATAAGAGGAAGAAGCTTAAGAACCTTAATCCAAGATCAAATCTCAAATCCTTAATTACAAAGCTAAGGTGAATAATAGGTTACATCTCATGTATTTATTATTTTCAGTTCTAGACTGAAATCTGAATTATTTTGCAAATGTTTTGCCATGATTTTGATCGTTAAAATGGACATATATGCTTGTTGATGATTTATCCTATTTCATATGGATTTTATGATAGGTTTTAATGTGAAAACCCTATTAGATGACATCTAAATGCCTTGTGATTTTGAGATAAGGTCAGAAATAATATTTTAGAGATGGGATTCAAATTTCATAACTTCCTAAATTAATGTGGATTTATTATTAAAGTTCTAGTGAAGAAAATGGTTGATTGGGTTTAAAATTAAATACTGCTAATTTATATTGTTTTGGGTCAAAAATTAATATATGTTAGAAAATATATTTAAAATGATTTATGGGAATTTTTGTAGAATTTTCCTAAGTGTTTTAATAAGTATATAAAATTATTTAAGGTATGTGACTTAAATGTTTTATATATTTATAAAAGGAGAAGGGGCATTTTGTAAACATTTTTAATTATTTATTTCTGATATTTCGGCAGCACTTTTAGAAAAGAATTTGGAAAAGAAATTAGCAACCAATCATATGTTGACAAACAAAGCAGGTTATTTAAAAAGAAATTACTTTTTCAAGTTAAAAACCATTTTACCATGTTTTTGTTGTTTCACCACTTAGGACAGCACCTTTCGACTACGTACTTCTGCCTCCATCTCCATCGAAACCAATGCGCATGGTATAAAAGACTTGGTGCGTTGTGAATTGGACATAGGCTAAAGGTATATCGTCAAAACAAAGGGTTCCAAAGAGGTCGAAACTTTGCTTTGCTTTCGAGAAGAATGCTTTCGACTTAGATAGCTTTCGACTTGGTTAAATTGTTTTAAAGAACGGTTTCAAAAGAGTTGCACCTTTATTTTATAAAGAAGCTTTCGAAGGGGTCGAAACTCCTTGTTGTCGCATCTTACCTTTTGAAGCAATGCCCTCGAAAGGGTTCCTTTGTTTTAAAACCGAAGCTGCTTCTCCAATGCTTTCAAAGGGATTGATTTCAGCACCATCCACTTCTTTTACTTAGGAAATTGCTTTCGAAAGAGTGCTTTCGACTTAGTTGTTTTAAGACCCTTTGTGCTATTGAAAGTTAAACCCAGACGGTTTTGAAAGGAACGGTTTTAAATGGTTTCGGAAGGTTGTTCCACATGTTTTACTTGAACCCAAATGCTTTCGAAAGGTTTTATTTATGTAAAGAACTCAATGTTTTCGAAAGGTTTAAGATAAAGGTATCGAAGGATGGTTCCCCAGTGTTTTCGAAAGGTTTCCAATGGTTTCGAAAGATATGTTTGAAGTGTTTTAAATGGAGGATGTCTATGGTTTTATAAAGCTTTCGAAAGAGATGATTTTAATGTTTTTTGAAAGTTTAAATGTAAATGGTTTCAAAATGTATGTTTTGGCCTTCGGCCTAGGTTATAAAGTAAAGTAGCTTACTTCTATCAAAAGGGGTACTTTCAATGGTTTCAAAAGGGGTACTTTCAAAAGTTTCGAATGTTTTCATCAACAATGTTTTGTGTATAGCATGTATAACATGGAAGGTGATTTGAGTAAAGAATAGAGAATATTTTCCTTGTTTAAGTATGATTTAAAGGGTTAAATCAATTTGAAAGAAATGTTTTTAAGGAAAATTTTAAAAGTAGATGACCTAAGTAAAATGACTCTGATATTAGAGTACCAGATGGGACTGGTATGGGGTCACACCTTATACTTTAGCTAGTAGCCCCTAGATAATATAAGTCCAAAATTCTAGTGTGTAGGGCTTTATCACAGGTAAGGCTAAAATAATGTTATACACAGAAAGGAATATACAAATTAAGGATAGGTTACTGGTGAGCCCATAAAAGCATTAGGATCAGTTGACCCTGGGAGGAGTAAGTTAGGGACAGACCGTCCAGAAGAGTGTCTAACAGAAGTTAGACTATTTGTTTATTTTTTCTGGTAGGCCCGAGTCAGCCAAAGATTAGTAGTTAACCAAACAAAACTATAGTGTTCGGACAGATAGTCCATTTATTACCTGATTTGTATGCATACACGATATTGCTAATATTGGTTTAACCAGTTTGGTTGTAGGATTTTGGTTGTAAAATGTATGTTTTAAAAGGATATTATTGAGGGGAAATCCATTCCGCTAGACGGCGTGGTCTCACTTAATATCAAATTACCGAGATGTATAGTATTATTCACACCAGGCTTTATGTCTGACTCGAAGTTTGTGTTTTTCCCCTTAAACTCTCGGGTGCTCAAAATTGATTTGAGCAGGCTGATGGTTGAGAATTTTTAGGTTTTAGTAGGTGGACGAATAAAGCTTCCAGAGACGAGCAAGAGGATGATGCTAGCTATTTAAGAGTTGTTATGTTTTTTATTTCCGCTGTGTTGTATTAAGTATGTTATGACTATTTAGTACTCTGGTCATCCAAGGGGGCATCTTCATATGTCGCTCTTGGCGTATTTATGTAATAATTATATTTGATTTAGCCTGGGAAACGATTGGGATTATGTAATTGGATATGAAACATGTTTTGTGAAATGTAATCAGAATTTTTTTTGAATCTGTGATTTTGTTTTATATTCATGTGCTTCTGATATTCGATACCATTAACATTACCATATTTTGTCGATGGATGTTAATACTATAAATGACTACAGCATTTGTAGCGCTCTGCGTTAGGCCTCAAGATAGTGATGTTACAAGGAAACGCATGGATTCAACAAAGATTTTGATCATGTGGGAGATCATTTCAATTATCAACTTGTCTAATTATCAACTGCACATGATGTTAGCTTACCTTCTAAATTCCTTTTTGTCTTATGCACATTATCATCGTGTTTAATGATATTTAATGATAAACAAAGATGATGATGATATTTCAATTTTAATAAGTTCATGGAACTTATGTTACCCAAGATGATATTCCATTGCATATATGACATAGAGCTTGCATATTGTACATTAGATCTACTTCAAAAGAGCAAAATCCTTTCGACTTGGTCGAAAGGGATGTTTCAAAAGGGATATGATGTGTAAATGATAAGTTCTATACGGATGAATTCCTTCGAAAGGTGCACACACATAACAATACATACAACCCTTTCGAAGGAGTTCTTCCCAGAAGAGTATAAGCAATGATGTCGAAAGAAAGCACTTCTCCTTAAAGGCAAATGGCTCTTTCGGCACAGTCGAAAGAAATGAGTGTTTGATATAAATAACCTCTTTCGACTCATTCAGAAAAGAGGTTTCGAACGAGATGCTTCCCCTTAACCTTCATTTCATTAAGGTTGATTGGATCTATTAACTATCATTAATATTTTCATAATACCACCCTCCTAAAGCAATTTGTCCAAATCAATCCAATCTAAAGGGGTTTCGAAGGGATTGATCACTTCTAAAAATCTTCTTTTGAAGCATAAACAATATTTATTGTTAACCACATAGCTTTGGGGATGTAGACAAGTTTTCTTATTAACATTTTTGGTGTTAGAAGTAGGGCTCGAACCTTCAACCTTATGATTACCTTGTAGCCTAATTATGGATTGTTTAACTTGGTGTAGTAAAATGAAATCCAAAAGGCTTAGTCGAATGGACGAAGAGGCCGTTTACACCACAACTTTAGAAGAAAACATAACACCAACTTTCAACTTGGAGGGGGTTGTGCGAGGGCTACCGTCAACCTCAGCTGAACAAGACGACAATGCATCCAAAATAAAGCACTTGGAACAACAATTGCTGGAGATGAAGGAACTTCTCAAAGCAGCATTCTCTCAGAAGTCTTCCAAGATAGCAAAACCAATGAATGGAGATGAGGTGATTTCTCCAAGAAGAAATTTTAAGGCTTATACAAATGAAGACAAGAGAAAAATTGACTTGACATCTTCAAAAAAGAAAGAGCGTCCTCCAGCTAAATTTGACGATCAAGGAAGGTTATTGGAAAAATCACTTAAGCAGTCTGGAAGTTGAACATCAAAGGAGTATAATCCAAACCGGAAAAGCTATCACGACACCGAAGCTTATCTAAAAGACGTAGCATAAAAAGCAATCAAGGATATGCTAAATGCTAAGGGAAAGAGGATTTGGATGAGAAAGCAACTGATAACGAGCAAGTGGCACCTTTCACGGATGAAATCATGTCAACGGTTATCCCCATCCTATGTAAAGATCCCAACTCTGAAGTATCATAGTACTATAGATCCCAATGATCACTTGATGGATTTCGATAGCCAAATGGATCTGTATAATACTTTTGGAGTCATTCGATGTAGACTATTTTCAGTAACTCTTCGATGGGCCGCTGCTAAATGGTATCGACAATATCATGAAAAGACGATCTATTCATGGAAGCAGTTTTCTTATGAGTTCTTCTGTATATGCAAGGACCCAACAATCGACTACAAAGTTCTAGCCAACATTAAGCAGAGGCAAGGAGAGTCATTGGGGGAATACCTCAAAAGGTTCAGCACAGAAGCATTAAAAGCTAAAGACATGAATGACTGGAATAAGCTCATTGCAGTACATTTTGGGTTAATAGAAAATACACCATTTTGGAAACAACTCTTTATTCATAAGTGCAAGGATCTACATGACTTCCATTTCAGGCTGATAAATTCATTCGAATGGATGAATTATATCATGCTAAAAAGAAAGCTAATCTTAAAAAGGAAAGTGGAAGGTTTGGATTAGATCGAGGACATAAGAGAACAAGATGGGAAGAGCCTAATGATAATTCAATCGCTTTAAACAAGTCGTTGTCTTACATTTATGTTGTGACAAAGGAGAAGGTTAACTTTCCAACTTCCTCTAAGGCCAAAAATTACCCTAAACAGAGGAAAGGGGATGATTATTGTGTTTACCACAAAGGAAACGGCCACAAAATTGATGAATGTAGAGTCTTGGCTGGAATCATACAGAAATTAATTCGTGAGGGGCATTTAAAAGAGTTCATCCAGGACAAACAAAAAGCACCACGGACTAGGGACGGTCTGCAAAAGTTTCCTAGTAACGTTGTTAACATCTTGGAGGAGGAAGACCCATTGAGCTTGAGTCCACCGCTGAATAGGATTGATGTAATCCATGGAGGGCCACGTCCAGAGGGTTCTAACAAGGGGGCTAGGAACAGGTACATCAAAGAGGCTAAAGAAGGCGTGTTCTCCATTCAAGAAGAACCCCCACTTAAAATTCCATGACTCAACATCCCGATGCCAAATCTTGTCATTACTCCCCAAGAGCTGAAGAAGGGAGTCCATCACCCACACAATGATCCCCTCATGATCATGGCTCAAATTGGACTATCTATAGTGTCCAAGATTCTTGTGGACACTGGTAGCGCATTCAATGTCATCTTCAAACATGCCTTCGATCAAATGGCATCCTAGAAGACAAGATAGAGCCCAGCCTTGAGCTAATCTTTGGGTTCAACAACAAAGGATCAACCCCAGCGGGATAAGTGAAACTGCTAGTATAGATGGGGGTACCACCATGCTGCCAAACTTTTGAAACTCTCTTCGTAATCATTAACCAACCATCCTACTACAATGCTTTCTTTGGTAGATCCATACTTGATGAGGTGGATGCTTTTTTTTGCCAAAATATATGATGGTGAAGTTCCTAACTAAGAGAGACTGGGGCTCTGTCCGTGGAGAACAATTCAGTTCCCGTGAAATGTATTTTGCAACCCTTGATCAATACAAAAGGGAGTATTCTGCTCACTTTGATTCTTCTACTGTTATTCTACCATCAAATGATGGTTTTTTACATCCAACATTCAAAGCAAATATTAGATCTAATAAGACTAACAAACGTATGTATGAAAGTGACATTTTTCCTGGAAGCAAGAGGAAGAGGGTGGATGCTAATTCTGTAGAAGAAGGTAAAATCATTATACAATTTGATTGCCGTAGAGAAGTGGTAAGGATAAAACCAATAGAAGACCTTGAGGAAACTTGCATAGACCCATTCAACCAAGGTAGCCAAAGTGGGAAAGGAGTTGGATAGCAGGTTGAAGAAGGACTTGATTCGGTTTCTTAAATCCAATAAAGATGTATTTGAATGGTCTAATTCAGATATGGTAGGGATTGATCCATCGGTTATATGTCACACGCTAAACATCAATCCAGAGGCGACCCCTATTAGACAGAAAAAGAAACAATTAGATAAAGTGTGGTCTGATGCCCTAAAAGAGGAAGTTAAAAGACTCCTATAAAATGGATTTATTTGGAAAATCTACTACCTAAAATGGCTAGCGAACCCAGTGTTGGTAAAGAAGTTGAACGGTAAGTGGAGGACTTGCATGATTATACTGACTTAAACAAGGCCTGTCCAAAAGATTGTTTTCCATTCCCTCGGATAGATCAGTTGGTTGATGCAACTAGTGGGCACAAATTGTTGTCGCTTATGGATGCATACTTAGGATATAATCAGATACCCTTGTTCAAACCAGATGAAGAACATACAAGTTTCATTACTGATTGGGGAATTTTCTGCTATAAAGCAATGCCTTTCGGATTAAAGAATGTAAGGGCTACTTATCAAATATTAGTCAACAGAATGTTCAAAGAACAGATTGGTCGAAACATAAAAGTTTATTTTGACGACATGCTATTGAAATCTTATCAGGCTAAAAGTCACCTTGAAGATCTAAAAGAAATGTTCGAAGTATTACAGAAATATCAGATGAAAATGAATCCCTAGAAATGCTCTTTCGGAGTCCATTCCAAGAAGTTTTTAGGCTATCTTATGAGTGATCAAGGGACTGAAGCCAGCCCAGACCAGATTCAAGCTATCAAGGACATGGCTGAGCCCAAAAATAGCAAAGATGTAATGAGTTTGAATGGTAGGGTAGTCGCCCTAAGCAGATTCATTTCCAAGGTGACTGATAAGCACATTCCCTTTTTCGATGTGATCGAGAAAAAGAAAACCTTTGAATGTCGGAAAATTGTAGGAAAGCTTTTAAAGAGTTGAAATATCATTTGGAAAAAACGCCAATACTATCAAGCCCAGAGAATGGAGAAGTCTTGTACATATACATGGCAGTCTCAGAACATGTGGTGAGTCCGGTTTTGATCAGAGAAGAAAGTGGGACTCAATTTCCTGTTTATTATATGAGCAGGTGGTTAAAGGACGCAAAGGTACGATACTCAGTGACAGAAAAACTAGCTTATTGCTTAATACTTACAGCATGAAAACTTAGAGCATACTTTCAAGCACATCCAATTAGGGTATTAACTAACTTCCCACTCAAACAAGTTTTCAATAAGCCCGAAACTTCGGGAAGGTCAGTAAAGTGGGAAATTGAGCTTAGCCGGTATGACATTGTGTTTCAGCCACGGGCAGCTATCAAAGGGCAAGCATTGGTAGACTTTATTAACGCGTGTACTAATTTCATTAAGGAACAATCGGAAAAGTAAAGGGATCAAAAACCTATGTGGTAGTTATTTGTGGATGGCGCATCGAATGAAAAGGGAGCTGGAGCGGGATATGTCATAATAACACCAAACGGACACCGCCTACACTACGACATGAAGTTAGGGTTTCACACAATAAACAATGTAGTCGAATATGAATCAATGGTGGTAGGGTTGACTTTGGCATTGGAGCTCAAAATCCCATGAATTCAAATCTTTAGTGATTCCCAATTAATGGTAAACCGGATAAAGCAACGCTAAGCTATCTCTAGTAAAGATGATATTAAAGATGCTCGCTTTATTTGAAGATTTTTCTATACATCAAGTTCCAAGGGGAGAAAACTCACAGGCCGATTCGTTAGCAAAGTTGGCTAGTTCAAGGGGAGCCCTAGAAACTCGGGTTGTGCCAGTACGGTGCCAAGCAAATCCAAGTATCAAAGAGGGAACACCCAAACAAGGAAAGGAACTGGTAGTCCTAACAAGGTCCCAAGCCATGTGGCAAGAGAGAGAAGAAAGGGAAATTAATAGAGAAATCCCAAATGAGAGAATCAATCAGTCAAGGACATATGACTGTTATAATAACACTTGGATGTCTCCTATTGTCGAATATCTTTCTAAAGGGATATTGCCATCTGACAAGGGGGACGCTAGAAAATCAAGCGACATGCTCCAACTTTCATAATGGTGGATGGAATTCTTTGCAAGAAAGGATATGCACTACCTTACTTAAGATGTGTGAGTTTGGAAGATGGAATGAAATTGTTGGTGGAAGCGCATGAAGGATTTTGCGGAGACCACTCTAGCGCGGAAAAGTTAGCAAAAAAGATAATAAGACAAGGTTTTTATTGGCCTCGAATGGTAAGTCAAGCCATTGAATATGTAAGGAGATGCGAGATGCCATAAATACTCAAAGATTCCCCGATTGCCACCAAGTCAATTAACCTCGATTTCAAGTCCATGGCCTTTGATATATGGGTAATTGATTTAATCTTCCCGTTGCCAATTTCTAAAGGAGGAGCAAAATATGTTGTAGTCGCCATAGACTACTTTACTAAGTGGGTAGAAGCGGAACCACTCCCCAAAATCACTTTTGGAAAAGTGCTCAGATTTGTCATTAAAAACATTATAACCGGATTTGGAATTCCCCATAAGATTATACCAGACAATGGAACGCAATTTGAAAGTGAAGAGTTTTCTCATATTTGTCATAAGAATGGAATTATTAAAAGCTTTTCATCCGTGGCACATCCAAAGGAAAATGGGGTGGTTGAAGCTGCAAATAAGACTATAAAGACTATCCTTAAAAAGAGATTGAATAAAGCTAAAGGGAATTGGGTAGAAGAGTTGCCACTTGTACTATGGGCTTCTTGAACATCTACTAGAACATCGACGGGACATACCCCCTATTCTTTAACATATGGGTGTGAGGCGATGTTACTAATTGAAATTGAAATACCCTCACATGAAGGATCACTTATGCATTTGATCTAAACTAGGAGCTAACGAAAGAATCAATAGATTTAATACATGAATTAAAAGATAAAGTAGCTATCCAAATAGCAGAATATTAAAGAGGAATTTCAAAATATTACAACTCAAAAGTGAAAACAAGATCATTTCAATAGGGAGACCTAGTACTTCGAAGGGTAATGGAAAATACAAGAAATCTTGCAGATGGACTGCTAGGACCAAACTGGGAAGGTCTTCTAATTATATGCAAAGTAATTCCCCCTGTAGCTTACAAATTATGTCGACCAGATGGCAATATGGTTCCTAGAACATGGAACACGGAACACTTGCGACCATATTTTCCTACATTGAATGAATAAAGCATCTCTTTCTTCAAAAGAAAAGTCTACATGGTTGGGAGTAAAATTCTCCTTGCACTTGGACATTACCTTTAACGGTCAAACCCTTTGTTCACGCCGAGTTGGCCAGGTCAAAGTGCCTCCTAGAGGAAGGTTAGAGTAAGCCTTTATCCACGCCACGCTATGACCAGGTTACAGCATCGATAGCCCATGGCCGCGCCACGCTATGGCCAGGTGAAGACGCCTCCTAGAGGGAGGTTAGAGTAAGTCTTTATCCGCACCATGTTATGGCCAGGTTAAAGCATCGACAAGCCCTTGATCGTGGCATTCTATGGAAAGGTCAAGGCGCCTTCTGTAAGGAGGTTGGGTAAGTCCTTGGGTCCTGCTTGTGGATAAGTTAGCCAAGTGCACCAAACACAATGGACTAAGATGTCCAAGCCCAAGAAGCGACATATCAACAATGGACAAAGACGTCCAAGCCCAAGAAGCGGCATATCAAACAGCGGACTAAGACATCCAGGCCCAAGAAGTGGCATATCAAACGGTGGACTAAGTCGCCCAAGCCCGAGAAGCGGCATATCAAAAACAGACTAAGACGTCCGAGCCTGAAAAGTGGCATATCAAATGATGGACTAAGATGTCCAAGCTCGGGAAGCAGCAAGTCAAATAACAATTACATACAAGGCCTAAAACGTTGACACATGTCGAAAGAGACAAAACCCAAGGAGCGGTATAGAATAGAAGGCTTAATAAAGAATATACAACCTCCTACTAATTATCAAAGAAGGATTTATGAACTTTACTTATTAATGCCCGAATCTAGGCTTAAGATTTCTATTATGAAGGTAATTATTATGGATTTCTTATTATCCACCACTAATACCCGAATCTGGGTTTGAGTGTTCTATTATGAAGACCACTCCTAATTATCAGTTACTAAAACCCAAATCTGGGTTTCGTATATCTTACTATTGACTTCTGAACTTCACTTATTGATGCTCAAATCTGGGTTTTAGATTTCTGAACTTCCTAATACCTAAATTTGAGTTTCAGGTCTTTTACCATCAATTTTTGGATTTCATCTATTAATTCCCGAATCTGGGTTTTAAAGCAGTTGTTGTTGAGATTACAATGGACATCTAGTCTTCAATCAAAACTTCGATTTTATCTTCTTAATACCCATATCAGGGTCATTGCTTTGCTACTCTGAACAACTTTCATCAACATCTAAATCTTGGCCCCAAGATTATTATTATTTCTTAAAGGAGTTTCTAAATACCTATTACTTATCCCCAAATAAGGATTCATGGAGTACAATAACTTATTTCCAGATGGTAGCTCTTGACCTTCTATTACCAAACATTTGTTGTCTCCAACGAAAAGTTATTGGATATCAATTATTATACGCCTGGTTTATTATTAATCTCGTGCGAGTTTAATTTATGAACTTCATTTTTAACTATAAAAGTTGAATGGGGAGACTCATAATATTGCTAGACAAAAATCCTTGGTTCCCAATTGTTTACAACTGTAAATTTCATATCCTTTATTAACTCAAGATGATGACCGGTTAATCTTTAGTGTTTAAGCTCTATTGTATTGACTTCATTTCCAAATCATGAATCATATATTTATAAAGTAATGAGCTAATGATAAAAATGTTATTTGCTTTGAATTTTGCAGGAAAATGAGGTCGTTAAGAACGAAGTAGTTGTTAAATTTATATCCTAAAGAACAAAAGCTTCTTTCGTACAAGGGGAAAAATATTAACCATAAAATCCACTTAAGAACAAGGGTATGAAAGAAGGCTTATAAAAGTGATAGGCTCTATAAAAATTGGAGACATGGGTTTCACCACAGTTCAAAAAAGAGTGTTTTGAAGGTATTGAGATGGTTTTTGAAGGAGCCGTAAACACCAGGTTCCATTACAAATGATAAACATGACAAAAGCTTTTGAAAGGGGAAGAAAAGAGGGCAAGGTTACCCTTCCGCCTCATCTAGACCTTTCGACGCAGGTGGATTCGCGTATATATGAAAGGCAAGGGGTTTCGACGTTGTCAGTTCACTATTTAAAGAACGATTCCAATACACTTTTCGAAAGCAACAACAAGCCTTTCGAAATGGCCGGAACCCTTCAAAGGCATGAAAAATCATACATGAAGTCCAAGAGTCCTTTCGCTAAGACCTGATTGTCACTCTCCATTCCTTTTGATGCAATGAGAAAACTCAACTCATCTCTCACTTGCAAACAGTATGGCAACAAAAACGAAGAGCTCTTCTACTCCCCTTTCGACGAAGTCAAAAGCAGTCCAGTAAAAAGCAAACCAAAAGAGGTACTCAAACTTAAATGGAAGCGAAGGGTTGTCAAGGTGATCCTTTCGATTGGGTCGAAAGGACTGGAATGAAAAGGTAAAGGTGAAAGAATGGTTGAAAAAGTTCAAAAGAAAAGCCTTTTGACCACATCGAAAGGGGGCACACAGAAAGATGAAGAATGCCCTTCGACCATGTCGAAAGGATGCGCACACAAAGATGAAGGAATGCCTTTCGATCATGTCGAAAGGATGCACGTGGAAGATTGGAGTAAGACCTTTCGACTGAAGCGAAAGGATGGGTGCGAAAGGGGCAAACCTGCATCTATAAATATGACCCTAGGGGTCCGATTTTAGGGACTAGATTTTGGAATCCTAAACTCATTCTCCAATTTCTTAGCAAAATCAAATCTTTGTAACCCTAAATCAATTTGGGAGATCTTTTTGAACATTAGCCTGTCTAATGATCAATTGCACATGATGCTAGCTTATCTTCTTAATTCCTTTTTGTCTTATGAGATGCCATGGGATCAACTTGGATAATATTCATACGAATCACATTATCATCATGTTTAATGATATTTAATGATAAACAAAGATGATGTTGATGTTTCGATTTTAATAAGTTCATGGAACTTATGTTACCGAGATGATATTCCATTACATATATGTCATGGAGCTTGCATATTGTACATTAGATCTACTTCGAAAGAGCAAAACCACTTTCGATTTGGTCGAAAGGGACATTTCAAAAGGGATCTGATGTGTAAATGATAAGCAATTCTATATGGATGAATTCCTTCAAAAGGTGCACACACACAACAATACATACAACCCTTTCGAAGGAGTTCTTCCTAGAAGAGTATAAACAATGATGTTGAAAGCAAACACTTCTCCTTAAATGCAAAATGGCTCTTTCGACACAGTTGAAAGAAATGAATGTTTGATATAAACAACCTCTTTCGACTCATCAGAAAAGAGGTTTTGAAAGAGGTACTTTCCCCTTAATCTTCATTTCAATAAAGTTGATTGGATCTATTAACTATCATTAATATTTTCATAAGATCACCCTTCAAATGTAATTTTTCTAAGTCAACCCAATCGAAAGAGGTTTCGAAGGGAGTGATCACTTCTAAAAAATCTTCTTTTGAAGCATAAACAATATTTATTGTTAACCACATAGCTTTAGGGATGCAAAAAAGTTTTCTTGTTAACAACAGTCATGTGGTGACTTATATATAGAGCCACATGGTGGCCATTGTATATATATTCTATATATCGGTCTACCTTTGTCCAACTCCCTTTATGATTCGGGAGTAAACCAGATTGGCAAGTTTCTACCCAGTCGGCCTGATCGTGGGGTCGCGCCCCAAATCCGTGACACCGTTATTGTATTTTATATTCGATGTGCATCACAAGGTTTGGGTTAGATGACCTATAGGGTAGTGCCCAATTGCCCCTTGTGTCGCTTAGGCCAGTAGTCTATTACCTATAAGGACAAAGCAGGGTCATGACCGAGGCTACGCATTGACGAGCCACTAGTGGATATGTGTCACGATGTCCGTCGAGGTAACTAAGGCTGTAGGAACAGATCAGGCTACATAGCATACACCATAGTGGACCCTGGTTTCCTATAACGAGCATACGAACATCAGTCTCCCATCTGGTTTCGATTTGTGTGTGGTAGATTGGCATATATGAGATGAGATTATACCTAAGACTATGTCCAGAGTATGGTCAACCCCGTATCCTTCTTACGTAGATGGTCTATTCTTTATAGGTAGATGACCTATTTATTATTGATTCTGTTTGGACATTGTTCTAAACTAGCTCAAATCTCTCTTATTGTTTTGATTGATTTGATAATGGTAATTTAAAATGTGTGATTGAGAGAGATTGTGGGCATTGCTTTGTTACTGCCTAACTTTTTTTGAGGATACCTCATTATTGATTATTTCTTGTTTTGATGGTGATTTCAAGATATAGATGATTCAACCATTAGAAGT